>CM052801.1:11765709-11856380 GCA_028533885.1 Nasua narica | reverse complement strand
TCTTGCGGGAATTTATTTCCTTTGTAGCCCCCTCTTCTTTCTTTCCCTTTCTCTTTCTCTTTCTCTGTCCCCTTGTTCCTCCCCCCACGCAGTGGGCTGTCTTTCTGCAATTTTTTAATACCACTCTCTCTCCCCAGGAGAAGGTGATTACTTGGTTGAGAACAGGTTGGTTATAGCTGTGTGTGCATTCACCGAGCTGAAGCCTCGTCAGCAAGGCTGTTTCCAGCCCCTGCTGGCTCAAGCGACATTTGGCAAGTCATCGCTTTCCAACCCCATCCAATTGTTTCTGCCAGTTTGATGAAATTGCAGAGCGGGTTGCAGTATGGGCAATTTGAAAGTGGATATTGCATAGGGCTATAGAATCATATTTTGAAACCTGTTTTTGTATATCTTGTCCACCTTACCTGTACGTTTTTAAAGAGCAATGTGACACAATTTTAGCAATGTGTGTATAGTATTAAGCTTGAAGTTTTAGAGGGGAAATTTGGGATGAAGATAGAAATGCTCAGCCTGTGGGAATGTACTTTATTTTCAAGTGGACGTTTCACCAAGGGGGCAATGGAAGCCTCCCATTTTGCTCTCCTTGTTCTGGTATCTCATGCTGCTGACGGCGGGAAACAGCAGCTATGCGGGCGAGCCAGATCCGCCAGCCTCCTCTTTCTGTATGGCCAGTAAAGCTAACAATGCTTTTTACATTTTCTAAATGGCTGAAAAAACATCAAAAGACAAATATTTCATGACACCTAAAAACTCTAAGAAATTCACATTTCAGTGTCCATAAATCAAGTTTTCTTGGCACGCAGCCACACCATTCATTTACGTATCATCTGGGGCTGCTTTCACACCACAGTGGCAGTTGAGTGGTTACAACAGATGGTATGGTCTGCAAAGCCCCAAATATTTACTCTCTGCCCCATTATAGACAAAACTTACTGACCCCTGATCAGAGAGCACTGGTTCTCAACATAGGCTACATCTTGGGGAGCTTTCAAAATATAGATACGTGTGTGCTGCCCCTAAAGATACTGCTTTAATTGTTTAGGGTATATCCTAGGAATTGGTCATTTGAAAAACTCGACGATTCTCCTTTGTAGCCAAGGTTTAGAACCACGTTAACTGAGTTCAAGGAGATGTAAAACTTGCTTCACTCATGATTTGAGGACCTAAAAAAAAAAAAAAAAATACATGCTCCCTTACATAACATGGAAATACTAACTTCATTTCCTTTCCTTGCTCTTATCAAGCTGTTTCTGATTCTTGCTTGCTTGCCTAGTTCTGATTTCTTGTCTTTTCCCAGACATCTGAATGTCTGTTTGGCACACATGTATCCAAGCACCATCGAAGAAAAGTAAGGGAAGCACGGTTGAATGATAGTTGATTCTAATTTTAGGACCACCTCCTTGGGGCTTCAAGTAGGAATTCGTGGCTCCTGTGGGTGGAAGAAGGCCATGGTGGCTGCTGAATGCGTAGCTGAGAAAGTCCCTTCCTTTTTTTTTTTTTTTTTACGATTTTATTTATTTCAGGGAGAGAGAGAGAGAGTTGGGGTAAGGGGCCAAGGGAGAGGGAGAGAGAGAATCTCAAGCAGACTCCCTGCCGAGAGCAGAGCCCAACACAGGGCTTCATCGCAGGACCCTGAGATCCTGATCTGAGTCCAAATCGAGAGTTGGATGCTTAAGCAACTGAGCCCCCCAGGCGCCCTGAATTTCCCTTCTTTCCTGACCACCTAACAACATTCTCTTCCCTCCCCTTCCAAGATGAAGCTTAGGAACAGACTTCTTACAAAACCCTTTCTGCCTGCCCCCTTCGTCACTCCAGACCTGGTAGAACTCTCTCCTCCAGTCTTTGAATCCCCCTGTAACTCCCAGAGGCTTTTCCTCGAGCAGCTGAGACACCAGTTGGCATTTACTGGTTTATATGCCTATGTCTCTCCACTGGAGTGTTGTTTGTTTGGCCGTAGGGCCATGTCTTTTTAATCTCTGGGGCCCTCGCTCCCAGCATTGTGCTTATTATCCAGCAGGTGCTCCAAAAATATTTTATAATTAAAGAAGGAAGGAAGAAACAGAGCTTTGTTTTCTCAGGACATCATGGTGTTTCCTGAAATGTTGTCACTGATACTATACAGGTTGGAGATATAATGTGTTCTTAGAGATAGCATCTTAAGGCAAAGCACTGAAAGATGAACTTCTGGCTTTGGCAGAAAGCTTTGGTGGAAAGGCAAGGCAAGTCATAGGGATCTTTATTGAACAATGTCATATTAAATGGGATCAGCCACCATACTGAAGACAGTCAGGGCTATTCCAGGAAAGGGCTGACCAGGGGTCCAGAGTGTCCCCCCTGGAAAGTCTGCTTTTGCTCAGGAAAATTTCTTAGCAAATACCTGTAAAAAATTCAGCTAGAGACTTGCCCATCCTTTGCTTCGAGCCAGCCCTTTGGATTCAAGCACAAATGGCCAGCTTGCCCTCTCTCTGAATCTTTACTTCACCTATCTTTCCCTCTTTATTCTCTCTCCTCTGCACTGGTCTAAAAACTATATGAGGGGAGAGATTATGTCTCTTAATTCTCTACTGTATACCTATACATAACATGGTCCCTAACACATAGTGTGTATGCAATAAATAGTTGTCGAGTGAATGAATGAAGAATGAATCTGCAGGACCCAAAGCTCCATTTTCCTTCATCTACTGTGATGGGTCATGGTTTCAGCTGTCCAACATCCAGACCACTTCAACTGCTGAGTCTAAAGTCCAGGTGTTCTTAACCTTGGATCCATTGACATTTAGTTGACCCGTAGATAGAATTTAAGGTGTCTGTGACTGGGCATGGAAAAAAAATACCTCTTTATTTCCACTAACCTTTAACTGAGATGGAGCTTTTCCTTCAATAATAAATGTAGGCAACAAACAACAGTGGTGTATTAGTAGGACCTGTGATTTTGTCACCAGTTGAATCCTTTACGCTTGTCAGCAATTCGGAATTATTATAGTAATTATACCTGCCACTAGATTTTGTTATTTAATGTGTTAATAAAGAAGCACACATATTACTATGTCATAAATTTATTGAATGACTAAATTAATCTTAATTAACCTAAATGAATGTATTAAAATTCTAATAATGTAATTTCCAAGTAACTGGACTCCTTTGTAATCCTACATATGTTACTTTATACGTTTAAAAACATTCCTAGAAAGGGTCCTTAGGCTTCACCACATTGCCAAAGGAGTCCCTGGCACAAATAAGGTTAAAAGCCCTTATAAATAGTGCTGGTTACAAAGGCGGGTCCAATTTGTAAAAATGCATCAAGGAATATACATATTTTTCAGTATATTATACTTCAATAAAATAGTTTTTTTAATTGGTCTGGACCAATCATGGCAATTCCATATCAGTAATTAATAAAGGGTATATATCCCAATCTGGGCCAATGAAACATAACAGGAAATTCTGCTGGGGCACCTGGGTGGTTCAGCTGGTTAAGCATCTGACTTTTCGTTTCAGCTCAGGTCATTATGTCAGGGTTGTGAGACTGAGCCCCAGGTCGAGCTTCACCCTTTGCCTGGAGTTAGCCTCTCCCTCCCCCTCTGTTCCTCTCCTTCTGCCCCCTCTCCCCACTTTCACATGCACTCTCATCAGTCAACCAATTAGTCTTTTTTTTTTTTTTTTAAAGTAGGGGTTGAAGCCAAACAGCCAGATTCTGCCATCAGGAAGTGTGTCAGGGTCCGGCTGATCAAGAATGGCAAAAAAATCACAGCCTTTGTACCCAATGATGGTTGCTTGAATTTTACTGAGGAAAACGATGAGGTTCTGGCTGCTGGATTTGGTTGCAGAGGTCATGCTGTCAGTGACATTGCTGGAATTCGCTTTAAGGTTATCAAAGTAGCCAGTTTCTCTCTTTTGGCCTTAGTCAAGGGAAAGCAGGAAAGACCAAGATTGTAAATTTTGATAGTGATAACGTGACAATAATAAATATTCATACACCAAAAAGCTCCCAACTTCCCAGGCATAGATTGGGGGAGGCAGCCTGCTACAGGCACCCTCACAGATTCTGCTTCCCCTGGTTCAGCTCGGGAGCTGATTCCCTCTGGCTGCTGATCTCCGGTTCACACGTGACTGGGCAGCCTGACCGGCCACCCATGGACCACACCCTGCCTAACCACACAAGTTAGCAGCTCACATGCGCTGACAGACTAGTTGGGGCCCAATTCAGTATTCATTCAACTCCCTTTCATGAGCTTAGCATTCCCCAAACTTTGATGTTCTTCTCTGCCCCCCCCCCCACCCCCGCCCCGGGCTTGGAAGGGTGCGTGGTAGCCTCCAGGGCATCAGTTGTATTAATCTTTTCAAAGAACCAACTTTTGACTTTGTCGATTATGATCTATTACTTTCTGTTCTCTGATTTCTGTTTTCAGCTTTAGTATTTCCTTCCTTGTACTTTCTCTGGATTTGATTTGTTGTTCTTTAACTCTGAAATGGAAACATGATCATTTCATTGATTTTCAGCCCATCTCTCCTAATATGTGTGTTTAAAGCTATGATATCCCCTCTACCCACTGCTCTAGCTGCACCTGTCAGTGTTGATATGCAGTGTCTTTCCTTGTCATTAGTTCAAAATGTTTTATAATTTCCATTGTGATTTCTTCTTTGACTCATGGATTATTTAGAAGTGTATTGCCTAATATTCCAGTCAGTTGCGAACTTCCTAGTAATCTGTTTGTCACTGATTTCTAGCTTAAGATCACTGTGACCAGAGATCAGACGCTGAATAATTGCCATCCTTTGAAATTGGTGGAGACTGGATGAACCGGTGTACGGCAAATTTGGGCAAAAGTTCTTACGTATTTGAGAAAGAATGTCTGTTCTGTTATTGTTTGGATCTGCCCCCCGTTCTGAACTGCTCTCCATATTTCCTTACTGTTTTGTCTCTTCCCTCTTTTCAGACTCTAGCAATGTATCCTATAACGGGACTTGCTGTTGAGTGCTCTGCCATATCCAACACCAAGGCCACTGAACGCCTCTTCACCAACATGCGGGTGAGTTGCATGGAATTTGGACAGCCAGTGCCTTTTCTCTAGTTCTTGGGAGGCAATTAGGGGTGATCCCTCTGTACCAGGGAGAATTGCCCTAGCATTCAGACCTAAAAATGAAGCAATACCATGAGAAACTGCTTCACTTCCATGGAGGGTGATCCAAATAAATATCCCCTTCCTCAATAAAAACACACTTACACACAGATACGGTTTCTGTCTGGGAGTAGGTGGTAAGTGTCACAAATGGCCATGGAGAGGGTGGGGTGGGGGAACCTGGGCTCTGGCCCATATATCACTGCCACATAGGCAAGATGAACTACACGAGGCAGTGGCCACATGGTGGCTTCCTGTGCCCCTGGTGGCTGTTAGGTTGGATAATATCTTATTCCAAAGATAAACTGGAATAAAGGTGGATCCTGGCTGTGATATTGTGAACCTGTGAATAGTGTGAGAAAGGACATGTGCGTTGAGGCTTTAAAAATGTGTATGACACTCCTCAGTCCCTCGCTGTTCTATGTGAATCTATCTAAACAGTAATGCCTACTAAATAGTGAGCTCTCCTGACTCTGAATGCAGTATAGACAGCTTCGACTCCACGTATGTTTTCCATAACCAGAGTAATTTGGGACAAAATAGGCACAAATTGTGAGTCAGTGCTGAAGAGAATCATTAGAAAAGAAAGCCAAGATTGCTAAGGTAGACAGCAAGAGATCAATGCTCTGCCTAAGGTGATATTAAGGAGACTGAGGCAAAGCAAATTAGGAGGTCAGAACTTCATTTCTATGGGGGTAGGAGTGGAGATGTATGGAAGACAGGTTCTTGATGTGCTTGACCATGAGGACCTCGGGTCAGAGTCAAGTCTCTGTAATCTTGATGGAAGGGACTTGGGTGGGGTTGATGGGGAAGTGGTTCTGAGTAGTCAAGGACTTATCTCGCCACAGTTGACACAAATTTACTTCTGCATACAGTTCAGTGAGCAGTTAGTCAGGGGTTCCATTGGGTCTTCCTTCTCAAGGGAAAGCTTGGAATAGGGAGTTTAATGTGATGAACTATAGCTCCTGTTTCTGTAGTGGGACTTGGGGCTGCAAATGGTCCTTGTCGTCGTCCTCTTCCACTATGGTCTCTAAATTCCCTTCAACCTCAGCCACCGTCTCACTGCTGGTCTCAGTGGTTTGCCCAGTGATATGACCTAAACCCTCATTCCCGAGGCGTCTGAGCCTTTCACAGACTGAGGTTGATGTACTCATCCATTCACAGTTTTCTCTGGACAAGGGAGTACCACGAGATGCCCAAGCAGATCCCTTGGGTTTCATGTATATTCTTCCCTAGCCCCCACTCCCACCCCTGCAATGTACAAGTGGCCTTACCTCTTCTTCCTGAACAGGGTCAATCACCCCAGTAAGATGGTGACTCCTCTGTTCGCTGAGCCCAAGACGCAGGAAGCACAGAAGCACAGAGTGTCCACGTGGCCTCTTGCTGTGTTCTCTGAAGGGGTCTCGTGTGGCAAGAGTGTGCGCCCTTTGAGACATCCTAATCAAGCAGAGCCCAAAGGTGAAGGGATGGAAAGCACCAAGTCCCCCAGTAGGTCACTGGGAATAATGGCAGGTGCAATCCCTCCTACTTCCACTTCTTGGTTCAGAGGCCGACATACTCTTCCTTTGGGGGCACAGTACCACGTAGAGGTCTCTGAATCAGTGTGTACACTGAGTCCTAGAGGGTGGCATTCTGTCCCCACAGAGTCTTGCTTCTGAGCCGGCACTCCAGCTGTACCCTAGCAGGCAATCCCATTGCTCTGTGATGGCCGGTTGCAATCTGAACAGTACAGTATGTCATACAGGCAGTGGGTCCCGTGATCATGGGCTCACTCCCTTACCGCCGCGCTGTGAAATGAAGCATCCTGGTCAGATGCTATGTTATATGGGATTGTATCTTCGTGCAACAGGCATGTTGTAAACCCTTGGAGAGTAGAGCTGGCTGAGGCTCTGCAGAGGTAAAAGGCAAACTGAGGCGTGGAATGAGTATCTATTTCTGTGAGAATGAATGGCTGGATTTTCCAGGGTGGAAATGACCCAAATGAAGTCAGCTGTTAGGCAGTGGCCCATCAGTCTCCTCGAGGAGAAGTACCATATTGGATGCTCAGCACTGGTCTGTTGTGCTAACAGGTTGCACATCCTGAGATAGCAGTAATAGGTTCGTGCTGGGCCCATGTGGGACCTCCATCTCCTCTCTTGTTTCCGTTGTGCCAGTTCTTGGTGGCCCCTGGCAAAGTCTGGATGCCATCCATTAGCCAGGTCATTTTGTCTATGTGGCCGGTCAGTGCTCATCTGTGGTGGATGCTTTTTGGTGGGTGTTAACATGAGAATCACAGATCTCGATACTTTGTACCGACTTCCATGTATCCATCCACATGCCGGAATAAGCCAGCAGGCTCGCCCAAACACAAGGGGGCCAAGAAACGTGTTCCAACTTATATGCTCGGCACACGGAGAGGCGGAAATACTTGGAGAACAGCAGTGATGACTACCACATTCCCACTTGTTACACTCTGTTAGAGGGGTCTCCAAGCATGTTCTTTCTCTAGTGTTCTGCAGAGTTTTAGTCAAAGTAAATGTTTACTTACAGCTTTCCTTCTTCCTAGAATCCAGGCAGTGTTTCCTTAGGGCTGGTTTAGAGACACTGTAGCTGTTGGGTTTTACTCAGACCCGTATTCCCTTATGCTTTGTTACTGCTAAAAACATGTTATTCCTGGCATTTTCCGTCCTGTTTGGGAAGAACTTTTTAAAAGCAGCTGTTCAATACTCATGTGAAGAATCTTCTGGTGAGCCCACCCAACCGGTCTGCTAATCATGCCCATTCACATCCACATCCCCCTGAAATTCAGGTCTGGCCTCCTACCACACTGACATTACTCTTTGTATTTTTTTGGCCCTCAATTGATTCTCTCCCCAACTACAATATAAGCTTCTTGGATGCTTGAGACTCTGGCTCCTATCTCTTTATAGCTCCTGTTCTAAGACAATATCCTAACCACATAAAATGCTTTGTAATATTTGCAACTAGTGATGAAGTGATTCTAGCAAGCAAACAAAACAGGCTTTATGACAGAGATAGCCACCCATGCAAATAATGCAAGGCAAACAGTCCTCAAATGATAAACGGGACCCAGAATGCTTTTTCCCCCGGGGCCCCTGCTGAGTTGATATGTGTGCTCTGACCTCTAGCAGATGGAACTTCTGTGGTTTGAGCCCAGCAAGTTGGAGGGCCTGGTTGACATTTTATGTGCTGAATGTTCAGAGGATCGCAGCTCCTCAGGAAGACTTTATTGAATCTGAATCCCAGAAAGCAAGAAACCTTCGCCAAGTGTCTGTCAATTAAAAGAGTGTAACCATTTTATTTTATGTGCAAGACCTTAAGCTGCTCAAGGCAATATTTTCAAGTTGAAAAGGTCCATCTCGGGGCCCTTCCTTCCTATTTCTATTCCTTTCCCTATTTGAACTCTCACCCCAACCCAGAAGCAAAAACAGAGTGCCTTCTATTTGGGAAAACCAAGAAATTATTTTGATATTTTGTTTTATGACCCAAACCTATATATTACTGGCTGCCACAGTGTTATTTCCCCCTGCACACTCATCATTCATAGCTACAGGGGTGAAAATAGCCCAAAATGGTATGTAATGTCTGTTACACATTTAGATGCATAAATTTGGTTGTCAAGATGGTGATTTAATAGAAACTTATAGGTTCATTGTAGACTATTTTTAATGCCTAGAATTTTTTAAAAGTGTGTGTGCATGTGTTGTTTTTATTTCTGTCTTCTTGGAAATGTCATTTCTTTGTAATATAGTCCCACTTTATTTATCATGGTCTAGACCTAACAAATTTTGGCTGTAGACTTAGAGTAAATTAAGGAAAAAGCATTTATTCTCTTCAGAGTCAGGAAGTAAAACATCTTGATTTCATATCCATAATGTCACTGATAAACCCAAAGTCTTAAGTCCTGTGACATCAGGCATGGAAGTTGACTGTGGGATTTCTCATTTTGACATATTATTTCTTTGGAACTATAAATCATTGTTATTGGATTAGCCCCCTGAGAATTCATGTTGCTGAAAAACAAAATTCATTGAAGTAAATTTTAAAGATTTTATTGGCTTTATTCAATGATTCATGAATCAGGCAGTATCCATCTAGCAGATAGAAAGGCACTTCAGGAAGCTTTATAAAATGAAAGACTGTTATAGGCAAAAGGGAGCAAGAATAAGGAAGTTATGCTAGGCAAAACGCAGACAGGTTGTGGCAAGTTTACTTTCCTTTAGGGGACAGCAAGGCTCCGTCAGGCAGGCTACTTACCTAGTGCTGACCAGGCAATTCCTGATTGAGCCTATAGAAAAGGCTCTTTTTCTATAACAGGTTAAATCTATAATCAAGTTAAGTCTTGGTTTGATGACTTGGGACTTAGCATAAGTGACTCCATTTTGGGCCTGTTGTCTTATGTTTAACAAGGTCTGTGCCAGTCTGAATTATTTTGAGTATATTTTTAGTTTCATTTAAAATTGGTATTTAATGCTTTTTAAATGTAGTTTCTTTCTCGTTCCTGTGCTCTTGCCCTCCTTCTCATGTTTATTCTCACTCTTGTTAATTAGTTTGATGTTACCAATCCTCTCCACTAATTTCCTCACTGGTTTGGGAATGAAATTTTTTGCCGTTGTAATGTTTTCAAGCTCCTGAAATCAGAGTTCAAATTTTTCATCTTCACATAAGTGGTCCAGAATGAAAGGATATAAACTGCAAGATATTTTTCATGTAATTTGAATAATTCCTTACTGGGAAGTTAAGTTATAAATGCCTTTGCTACATTCTTTTTAAATTTGGGGCAGGAATGACTTACAATAATGAACAGCTGACATTTCTGTGCAGTGAAAAAGACGTGGTGATTTTTCTACACTGTGTTTAGTAATTCACCTTCAAGAACTTTCAGGGCCATTCTCACCAGCCGAGGCTAGGGAAAAGAAGGGGAGTCAGCCAAGAGTGTCACTAGAAATTGTGCTGTTCATACCTTTCTTATTGACTGTCATCCCTGACTTTGGAAAACACCACCAATGCAAGATAAACAGTCAGAATATTATAGAGCAGTACTGTCCAAAGGAAGTATAATGTGAGCTATATGCATAAATAAAAAAATTTTTTCCAGTAGCCACATCAAAAAAAAAAAAAACCCCAGGTGAATGTAATTATAATAACATATTTAATATGATATATCCATGATATTCACCTTTCAATGAGTGAAGATAGAAATATTAATGAGATATTTTATATTATTTTTGGCATAAGTCTTCAAAATGCGGAATGTGTCCTACACATCTTGCGTATCTCAATATGGACTTGCCGCATTTCAAGCTTTCAGTAGCCATGGCTGGTGAGTGACTACCACAGTGGACACAGCAGGCACGGAGGCTATCTCATCCAGTACTCTCTCTCTCACTCTGACAGATAAGGACTCGGGAACCAGAGAGGGCACACTATTTGCCACACTCACACTGTTGCATCAGAAAGCAAGACTCAAAGCCAGATCTTCTAACTGCCTCTCAAGGCCACTTTCTGTTACTTGAAGAGGTTATTTTGGCTTGAAATCTTATTGACTACCTCTGAAATCTCAATTTTATTTTGCCTCTGTAGTTTTCATTAAGAAAAATAATCTTACAGGGCTCCTGAGTGGCTCAGTCAGTTAAGCATCTGCCTTCGGCTCAGGTCATGATCTCAAGGTCCTGGGATTGAGCTCCACATTGGGCTCCCTGTTCTCAAGGAACCTGCTTCTTCCTCTCCTCCATGCTCATGTTCTCTCTCACTATCTCTTTCTGTCTCTCAAATAAACAAAGAAACTCTTTAAAAAAGAAAGAAGAAAGAAAGAAAGAAAGAAAGAAAGAAAGAGAACCTTACAATAGGAATGAGAGGAAAAGACAGATTCTTCTGTGGGACTTCAAAAATGATGTCATGGCGGCCCTCACCTGGTTAAGAAGGGAGTGAGGATGAACTTGAAACTAATACAATATTGTATGTCAACTGTATTTCAATAAAAAAAGGAAGTGTTCTTAAACACTTCCCTACAAGCACAGAAAAAAAGGGAGTGAAGAGATACTAAATAATATTTTAATAGCCCCTATCTGCTTTAAATGAGTTAAAAGTCTATAATCCTGGGCAAATTATATCTGGGGTCATTGAAAGAACAGGCAGATAAGGAAACAGAGCAGCTGGTGGTTACCAGAAAAATGATGCAGAAAGGAAGAAACGCTATAGATGGGCACATATCCCGATTTTCCAACTGGAAAAGGCAAATAAACGATACTAGTAGCACACGTGTCTATAGTATCTACTAGGTGCCGAGTTCAGGTTCTGAGTGCTTTAGATATGTTGATTCATCAATTCCTCATAACAGCCTTATGAGATAAATATTAATACTGTCTTCACTTTTCAGACGAGGAAACGGAAACAGAGAAGTCAAGTAAACTGCCCAAGATACATTGCTAGTTGATGACAGATCCAGGATTTGAGCTGGGGAGTCGGACTCTGGAGTCTAATTTTTTGAATTGGTATTACACTGTGCTTCTCACAAATAAAAGATTTCAGGGGTGCCTGGGTGGCTCAGTCATTTAAGTGACTGACTCTTGATCTCAGCTCAGGTCTTGATCTCAGGGTTATAAGTTCAAGTCCTGCATTGGGCTCCATGCTGGGTGTGGAGCCTACTTTAAAAAAAATGGAAATTTCAGTAGTTCTCTGCCTTTTCATCCTCCCTTTCCCCATAGCTGGGAATCATCTGATATCCACTTGAAAGTTCAGCCCACCACAGGCTCGGGGGCAAAAGGTAACTTTGTGTGAGAGGTCCTAGTTCAGTGCTTTGGTAGTACACTATCATATTTTATGGACTACCATCCCCACTCTGACCTTGACCTTGTACCTCAGTTCTGGGCCCTGTGCCCTTCTTTGCATCATCCATCCCTAATTCAGATATTGGAATCTATTCTTGGACCTTTTTGCAACTTGTGGACAGGAGATCCCAATACCCCAGGCTCCTCAGGTCATTGTACAGAACGTTCTCCTTGGTACTACTTACCTGTCAGTTCTGTTCTCTGTTACTTCTTAAAAGACCTCCATGACAGCAATTGCTTTTACCAAAGCACTATGGAGGATTATACTCCCCACCCACCATGTTCCACAGATTGGTCAGAACTTCCTCCCATCACTCAAATTGCCCCCCGTTGCCCATCCATCCCAGCAACTGAGTCTAATTCCAAGATCAAGCGCCTCCCCTCCAGTTTGCTTGGTTTTCTGTATTGGTGAAACCTTCCAGTTATGAGCGAAATACCATAGTGGCAAGTCTTTGAGTCCTTGGAATAATTATGTGTATTATTAAACAGCTGATTTAGAAGCACTTAAGATGAAAAGCAATGATTATTAAGAAATCCTTCCAAATCCAAACTCAGTCACCCTTTCCCTTTTTTGGATAGTGTTATTAAAATTGCCAACAAGAGGGACACCTGAGTGGTTCAGTGGGTTAAGGCCTCTGCTTTCGGCTCGGGTCATGATCCCAGGGTCCTGGGATCAAGCCCTGCATGGGCTCTCTGCTCGGCGGGGAGCCTGCTCCCCTCTCCCTCCCCCCCCCCCGCCTCTCTGCCTACTTGTGATCTCTCTCCCTCTGTCAAATAAATAAAATCTTCTAAAAAATTGCCAACAAGAAGAATGCCTTAGATATAGTATATCTGAATCTCAGCAAGCCATTTAACAGGGCTATCATAATATTTTTGTGGATGAGAAGCTAAGAGTGTGGTCTGGATGATCAAATGTAAATTCATGCCTGGTCTTGAATGTCGATTTTGAGCTAGATCTCCAGAACTTGTAAGGGTCTTCCTCTTGTTGAGGAGGAAAATATTTTTCTCTGTCCTCCAAGATTCTTCCAGCTTATCAAAGAATTAAATTGACATGAGGCAGATTAATAGGAGAAAATAAAATTTGATTACATACCTACTAATTCATGAGATTTCAGGCACAATGAGATCTGTATGTCATTCTGAACTCAGAAGAAGGGGTTAGGGGCCTGGGACTTCAAAGGGAGGGTAAGCAATTCACAGAAGGCTGAAAACGAGTAAATGTTTGATAAACAAATGGTTGCTGGGCTGTTTAGAAACAACAGGACATAGAGAGGAATTTTAACAAACAAACTTTGCTAAATTCCTCCCTGTATACCACCCCTAATTTATATTATAATGTAGTGATCTGTAGCAATAGCTCTCTTTGTGGAGCAGGCCCCCATCTAAATTCTTTTAGGCACTTAGGGGGAATGTCAAAATTTCTTCCTGAGTCTTTTGGGTCTTGATTGTTTTCAGCTCAAAAGAATCTGCATGCCAAAGTAGCATGTTTTGGGGCATCTCTCCCTTGGCCCCACGCTCTTAACCCTTTTTTCCTTTTTTAACACTCTAATAAACACTTATGAGGAAAGCCCAGCAAATGTGTAGAAGATGTAGAATAGAGACAAATAAATCCCATGATCAATGGCATACCCAGAAATCAGAGGATTCTCTATAAACTAGAATGTGGGGCTAAAATGAACAAAATAA
Organism: Nasua narica; assembly: GCA_028533885.1. Classification (NCBI taxonomy): domain Eukaryota; kingdom Metazoa; phylum Chordata; class Mammalia; order Carnivora; family Procyonidae; genus Nasua; species Nasua narica. Next base: position 11,842,744 of record CM052801.1, on the reverse strand, counting down.
AATGCGATAAGAATGCATGTAAATACTGTGCTTTTTAAAAATTAAACGATACAAAAACCATATGACAGGGACGTGGGCTAACATTAGTACAGTGGTGGGGGTGGAGTCTTAGGATCTTTAATTTATTATAAACTCTTCGTGAGCCAAAAGTATACATGGCTGCCAAGTATTGAATGTGATCTTGGACTACATTAATTATAGTATAATGGGAAGGCTAATTCCATTGTACTTGGTACCTGTCAGACTCTGTCTGTATTATTGGACTCAGATCATGGCAGGCTGACAAATTACAAAGGATCTGAGATGGGCAGCAGGGCAGAAAAGGGTCTGGAACTAATGGTATGCTAGAGCCAGCTGGCACTCACTTCTAGAAATTGCTAAATATTCAGAATTTGGGGGCTGCTGATTAAATCCTTGGTAGCTTGAAATGGGCCGTGGTGGGAATATTTACACCATGGTAATTGGCAAATGCTAGAAATCAGGACTTTTTATTTTCCGGAGAGTGGGTTTTTCAGGAAACGCCATCATTAACCCTATGATATGAAGAACGCATAGAGACAGGTTGTGGCATTCGATCAAAAAGAAAAAACCTCAAGGGCAGAGAGATGAGGATTTCGGAGCTATCTTTAAATAGTTGAAGAGTTTAGATTTTCTTTTTCAACAAATGAGAGCCATGCTTGGCCAGCAGTCCCAGTTTCCTCGAAGGAGAGAACAGCCCCCGCAGCCCCTCCGCCCAGCCAGAGGTGGAGCCAGGGCTGCTAGTCCCTGGTGAGAAACTCCTTTGAAGTTTCTGTGTTGTCTTTAAAAGATACGCCAATTTTACATTTTACTTTGTAAAGGATCTGTATCTCTCTGACTATAACAATAATCCATTTAAAGAGGCACTTCTCAACCTCTTCTATGTATGAATCACCTGGGAACCTTGTTAACAGGAAAATTCCAGCATAGTAGTCCTGGGTGGGAGGGTGAAATGCTGAATTTCCAACAAGCCCGAAGGTGCCACCAGAGCTGCTGGTTCTTGCGAGCTTTGAGTAGGAAGGGTTTAAATGCCTTTATGTGCCTTCTCTTCCCCCAACCCTGCCTTCTAGTAAATTCTGCACCGAGGGTGATAGGGCTTGTGGAATGTATGTTCAGTCTTTGTCTCCCAGAGAGCAAGCCCTTGGGGGTATACAAATGGACCTCTGAAAAGCTTCTTCGAGCTGAAACTTTTTAGGCTTACTTGCATTACATTGTCTGCCCTCTTGTCAAATTCCTTTTTACTATACAGCACATGGACCTTATCCTCTCTGCCCATACTATCATTACAAAAAACAGCAGAGGAAATTCATTCTGTGACCCACTGCAGGGAAATTGTCAAGGACGTCATCCACTATGTTACATTGTGTCCTCTGTTTGAGCGCTCAGGGGAACTTTTTCTTAAGTTTTATTTCTGGGAATTGCTTCTTCTGAACACTTCATCCTTTTTGATCTTGCCGACACTCTGAATCCCCTAGTTGAATGTGCTTCCCTCTCTCACTCAACGTTCATCCACCGCAGGACGACTGAGCACCTGTTAGGCTCCAAGCACCGGCTTGCTTGGGGCAGCACAGGGAACAGAAGACACACATATCCCTGCTCTCGTAGAACATGTATCCCAGTGGCTCTTCCCTTTGATTGTTAGAAATACGGAGCCACTCTGGAGGCTGGCACTGGCAACTCTAAAAGACCCGCTAAAAGACAGTTCTGGTTCGAATCTGGCTCCCTGGTGTATGATTTTCCAACTCTCATAGCTCTACTGGGTTCTCCCACCTCTTTATTTTTCTTGTCTCTACCATGTGCATTTTATTTGTTGTAAGCTGCTTCAAATCCCCTATAGATAGCTCATTAAATATGTGGAGCTAGAAAAAATGAGGCTACAGCCAACGCAGTAAAGTTACAGGGAATTAAACTTTAGCCTTGTATACAAATAGTGTAATGTCCTGAAATGAAATGGTTCACCTTATAGGGACTTTTCCGACACTGAAGTTATTAGCAGTGCACCTCGTTTGGGGAATTTCGACTTGGTGCTTCCAGACACGAAGGGCATTTCTACTCGAAGATACCTCAGTGCCTTTCAATAATTGGATTGTAGACAAATTTCCCTGGTTTTACTTCTACAGACAACAGCGGCACCTCCTTTCCCCACCAGCCCCCATATCTGTTGGAGAAGATGAATTCTTTAGGGACAATGGAGGCCTTGGGGGATCCCACATGTTGAGGGGAGGGGAGTTTTTCCGCCAGAAAAGCAGCCCTGAGCTCAAATCCTCCACCTGGGATGTGTTTTGTGACACTCACTAAAATCTGAACTCCTGCTTTTTCTTCTAACTTGTCTTGATCCAATTCATGGTTTTCTTCAGATGAATAAAATACCCCTGTATTTATAGTGGATGCTGTAAACCAGCCAGCCGTGGTATTTTTTAGATCATAAGCAGCTGCTCTCTGAAAGAGAGGCCGATTTGTATTTTTACAGCCAGATATGAAACCAGCTTTCAATAATTTGGGAAGCACATGCCACCTCTTGAGATCCTCGGGGTGCTTAATTTTGAAACGAGCCCTGAAGACTGTGGATACTACAATTACCATACCCCTGAACGGTAGGTAGCCCCGTTTTAGCCGCCTTGCCGAAAACAGGAAATTTTAATGAATTAATTGATTTTTAACTTCAGTATGAAATATTGGCACTTGTCGTGATACTACTCTGTGACTACGTAGAGGCAGCATTTATGGCCTTTGTAACTACATTCCGTTCACTGAAAAATGACAACTATGCTAAAGAAATACTTTCCTCCTTGCTACTGCTTCTCCCACCGAGAGCTTTTAGCAAAGGGCATAGAAAGTCCTGCCAATAAATAACAAAAATTTACTGTCCTCACCATCATTTTACAGTCTTGCTCTCCTCACAAGAAGAACACAGGGAGTGCAATGGATGAAATCAACCTGCTTTGCTCAGCACCGAGGGCGTGTTATCACTCAGATGGGGTCCCGAAGGGGGATATGAGGAGAGAGATACAGACCCACAATGATGTTGCCCCGGACATGTTTCTTGGCCGTTGTTGTTGTCCTCATTATTCCATTTTCCCACCCCCAAATGGTTGTCTGCCCTACCTGTTTGCAATGCCATAGAAATCAGAATTGTCTTCACTTTCTGAAGACACCGAAAGACAGAAATCCCTTGAGTCAAAAGCCATCCAGAGGGAATCGTTTTCATATTCCTTTTGTGGGACCGAATGTTCCTGTCCTGTGTAGGAGACTAGGATGGTTTAGAAAGTGTGTCTTCAGGCTCCTCGAATCAAGGAAGGAAAAGAGACAGAGCCAGAAAGAGCTTAACTGGAATGAAAAGCATTTTCCTGGACACTGCCCTCCTGAATTAATCAGGTCCTGCATAGGCGGCTGAAGGAGGTTGTTGGGGAAAAATTCCTTTCTCGTATGACTGAGTATTTCTAGCCGGGCTGTGAATAGAGGAATGCTTCCTCGCCCGTGGTCCAGGGCCATTGCAACAGGAGTCAAAATAACTGTTTGCCATTCCTATAAGGAACTTTAATGATCTGAAAGGAAATAGCAGGATGTATGAAAAGACCCAAATTTCTCTCTTTTAGTGATTTAAGGGCCCTCGGTATAGTGATTCTTGAAATCCCAATTACAGTCCATGAAGTTTCTCTGATAAAGCCCAGCTTTGAGAACTGGTTTGAGAAAAGGAGGACTGAGAGCTCCAGTCTTTATTTCAAAGAACCTCAGTTTTACCAGCCTCGTTGAAGTCCTTGAGAAAAATAGCCTGCATGGTGGGGTGAGGGTGAAGAAAAATGTATTTTTCCTCCTTAGTAAGCATGTCTTTTTAAAAATATAGCCTGAGTTCTCTTTTTTCCCATCATTTGAGGCTTAATTCCCATATGCAGACTATTCTTGTCATAGCCAGTCCCTTGCTGCTCTAAGTACATCTACTATATTGCTGTAGATTTCAATAGCTTTTTAGTCTTCCATTTCAGTAACAGAGAATGGTCTACCCACATTCTCACCAAGCAAGACATTTACAGGAGCAGGAGGGTAGGGGGGTGGGGGGCAGGCAAGGTGCTAGCGATTAGTTGAGTGTCTGCAGTGGGTTGGGCACCGGGCTAGACGTTTTGCCAGTGCAATTTAAGCCTCCGCCCATATGCTGTAAGGCTAATATAAGCATCCCCACTTGATGGATGAAGAAACTGAGGCTCCCTTGTCAAGGAGATGCAGCCATTATCCCAAGTTTCAAGTCTGCGAACCCAGGTAGTCTGACCTCAGAAGCCACGCCCATTGCGATCTGCCAAATTGCTTCTCGTCCAGGACGGATGATGTAGTCTCCATTTGACAGATGGCAATGTAAAGGCGGAGGGGGTTTTATCTCAAATTCCCATCGCAATCCTTGCCTGGTTGATGTCCCTGGAAACCTGTTTACTGAAGCCACTCAGCACAGTAACTCAGGACAGATGATCAGGCTGCATTCCAGGTGGCCTGGGCATCGTATGGGCTTTTTAAGAGAAGCTCCAACTTGATTATAAAACCTGTCAAAAGTCACCTTCTTCTTAGTGTAAAGAAAAGCTTCCGGTTAGTGCTTCACATCCTCTCCACTGTGTCATTAACCAACTTGGTTATGTTAGACTGTCTTCTTGGCGGCTTACAACCATTCATCTTTGCTGGTTTGTTGTACTAGCTCTTTACTGAGGTTTCCCACATTCAGGACAGCAGTGTGGGATTCCAGGTTCCCTCTTGAGCTATGCAGCAATGGCGCTCAATGAGAAAAACTGAATCTGGCATCAAGAGCTGTGTTTTTACACCATTCTTGGAATGACAGCACAGAGAATAAATATGCACCCAATAAGCCTCAAGGGAGATGTTCCTGGATATTCCCAACCATACAGAGTCCTCAGAGCGGGACAAGGACAACTTTCCCTTTACTTGGTCACCTCTTCCTTCTCTCTGGGCATCTGTGTCTGGGAAAGACCCCAGGTTTTTACATAGCTCATGGGAGAGTCAGGTCAGGGACAGAGATAAAACTCTAGAAGGAGATTGTAGCAGAGAGGCTGATCATCAATATCAATCCTCCCAGGGCGCCTGGGTGGCTCAGTGGGCTAAAGCCTCTGCCTTCGGCTCAGGTCATGATCTCAGGGTCCTGGGATCGAACCCCGCATTGGGCTTTCTGCTCAGCCGGGAGCCTGTTTCCTCCTCTCTCTCTGCCTGCCTCTCTGCCGACCTGTGATCTCTCTCTCTCTCTCTCTGTCAAATAAACAAATAAAATCTTAAAAAAAATATCAATCCTCCCACCCTTTTCTTTTTTTAAGATTTTATTTATTTGACAAAGAGAGCACAGGCAGGGGGAGCAGCAGGCAGAGGAGAGGGAGAAGCAGGCTCCATCCCAGGACCCCGGGATCATGACCTGAGGAAGGCAGGTCCTTCACCGGCTGAGCCACCCAGGAGCCCCATTCCTCCCCCTTCTCCACAGTAAAACAGTTGCTGCCGGACATGTTGAATACCTACCCATGTTCTTCTATTTGAGTCCCTCTGACCAGCCACACTATATTTAAACATGACTACTTGGCTATACATGACCTAGCATCCCTTGTGGTGTTTTGTGGCCACGCAAGTATGCTCTAGACTAGCGGTTCTCAGAGCATCATCATCATCATCATCATCGGAGAGCTCGTTAGCAATGCAAATTCTCAGGCCCCGCCCCTGACCTAGTGAAACAGAAACTCTGGGGGTGGGCCCCACAGCCTGTGTTTTAACAAGCCCTCCAGAGGACTCCGAGGCAGGCTAATGTTCCTGAGACTAGAGTGAGTAGAAAGAATGTGTGTCCCTTCTGTGACTGGGCCCAAAGACGTTGAAGATTCCTCTTCTATGCTCTCTTCCTCCTTCCTTCAGGCTAGAACCAGACAAAGCCTCAACCATGCAGATGGTGACAGTGCTTTAGGGCAGAAGTTTTATGTCCATTTGATGCTAAAGAATCTTTTAGATTTAAGTTTACTTTTTTCTTTTTCTTTTCTATTTTAAGTAGGCTCCATGCCCAGCATGGAGCCCAACGCAGGGCTTGAACTCATGACCCCAAGATGAAGACCTGAACTGAGATCAGGAGTCAGACACTTAACCAATAAGCCACCCAGGCGCCCCTCAGATTTAAGTTTTAAATGTTGAAGTAAAAGTACATAAGATTGAAAAGAAAGCCATTTGTATTACAAAATATTCGTTATAAAACCAGATATGTGCAATAGTACTATATATACATTTTATGTAACGCATTAGCTAATAAGAGCTGATAACGGGTCTAATAACCTCCATAGTTATCTGTAATAACTATATTATAATGTGAAAAATATTCGTGGTCTGTACTTAACAAAGTTCCAGGTACTGCTGATACTACTATGGGTTGTTGTCCGCATTCATAATGTAAGGAAAGCTACGTTTCAATTACAGATTTACGGTAGACTCATTAGTGGCCCAGGATGTCCGTTCTCATCTTCAGCACCAATAATCGTAGCCCTACATGGTAAATGGGACTTCACTGCAGATGTGATTAAGTTAGGGTATTGACATGGTGAGATCATCCTGAGTTGTTCAGATGAGCCCTAAATGTAATTACAAGTGTCCTTACAAGAGGGTGGCCGAAGGTGGCTGGACAACAGAAGAGGGGGAGACAGTGTGGTGATGGGTGCTGTGCTGCAGACTTTGAAAAGGGAGAAGGTGCCACAGGGCAAGGAATGCAGGTGGCCTCTAGATGCAGGAAAAGACAGGGAAATGAACCTTCCTCTAGAGCCTCCAGAAAGAACACAGCCCAGCTGACACCTGGACTTCAGCCCAGTAAAACTGGGATTTGGGATTTCTAACTTCTCAAACTGCAAGAGGATAGATTTGTGTTGTTTCAAGCCACTACGTTTGTGATAATTCATTCCAGCAGCAGTAGAAAACCAATACAAGCTTAGTTCAAGTAACAGTGATTTTTCCCCCCTGATTCCCTGAATGACTCATGGTGGCAGAGCTGCCCATGAATCTAGAACCCTTTACTCTGGACTAATATTGAGAAGAAAAGAAACTTCTTTGATTCTTTTAAAGCCACTGAATTTGGAGGGTCTCCTGGTTTTAGTACCTTAGTTCCCTTATAGTACGTTCCCTTAACTGTTATGGGGCATTCCTTAAGAGGGGTTAAGGAATATATCTAAGGGAACCATACATGGACAGGAGAAAGGATGCAAAACACCTCAGCCCATCAGACTATGGAGCCAGCAGTGCTGGTGAGCAGGTGGGGCTGGAAACTCAGAGCACAGACCTGGCAAGGTCAGGAAGGCAGGGCCTGAATCTGATCAGGACTGCATACTAGGGCACTAGGGGGCAAGGTCGGAGAAAGGTGAATGATAAAGGATGGGGGAGCCTGGGCCCCAGCAGCATGAGGGGCCAGCCCCTTTCTGTGCTCAGAATTCCAACCGCAAGCTGGTTCTCAGCTTGCCAGATGCCTCGGAATATTCAGCCAAGAAGAACCCTGACCTCTCTAGCAGCCATGCTAAAGAGCTTGGCTTGAGGTTTGTATGTTCCTATTTTATCTCACAGACACCTGGGCTCTTGCTCCTCCAGGTCTGGACCTCTGGCCTTGTTCTCTGGTTCTGAGACCCAAGTTGGGCCCCTTTGGTTTTAATGAGCTTCTGGTTTTCCTTCTCAGCTTCTTGGATCTCAGAACTCCCTTATGGTTTTCAACTTTCCTCATCTTGGTGTCTTTAGTTCCCCTGGGTGAAAAATTTCAACTCCAACTCAGCCTCCCTGTAGCAGCCTCTTTAGAAACCCACCCTCGAGCTGAGTGTGCCCCAGCCTCACCTGGAGGAGGTCAGGATTCTAACAAAGACATCTTTTCATTATGATTCCACATTGAAATAAAGATAGAAACATTTCTCAAGACTATTGGTTGAAGATCAATATTGCTTCATTTAGGATATATATATTTGTTTATTTATTTATATCATAAAAGAAATCGGCCAGTTGAAGTCAGTCACTAAGGAAATAGGAGGGTACATGTGCAGAGCACCCATATTTCTTAAATTTTTCTGTACATGTTGAAATGTGTTAAGAACTAAGCTGAGTAATTTAAACCTCACCTTTCCATTGTTGTGATTTATACATAAGGATTTTCCTGATATGGTTTCTTACATTTATCAGGAAAAACAGTAGTAGGGTGCCTGGGTGGCTCAGTCGGTTAAGCATCTGCCTTCAGCTCGGGTCATGATCTCACGGTCCTGGGATCGCGTCCCATATCGCGCTCCCTGCTCAGTGGGGAGTCTGCTTCTCCCTCTGCCTCTGCTCTTCTCCCTGCTTGTGCCCTCTCTCTCAAATAAATAAATAAAATCTAAAAAAAAAAAAAAAAGAAAGAAAAGAAAACGTGTCCATGATGAAATACTGGAAATGTTAACAGCCAATGAAAACTGGGAAAATGAAGTAATAATAAAGTTTTCCTTCTGGAAATAATGTTCTGGAGCTACCATTAATGATTTTAACTACCCACTTTGGTAAGGGATTTAGTTGGAACAGAGTAAATATAAAAGCAACAACCAGAAATTTTGAACATTGGACATATATGAAGAAATAAGGAAAAGAATGTGTAGGTTTTTTTTTTACAAGTTTTAAAAAAAATATTTTATTTATTTATTTGACAGAGAGAGCACACAAGCAGGGGGAGTGGCAGGCAGAGGGAGAAGCAGGCTCCCCACTGAGCAGGGAGCCCAATATGGGACTCGATCCCAGGACCTTGGAATCATGACCTGAGCTGAAGGGAGATGCTTAACTGACTGAGTCACCTAGGTGCCCCAAGAATGTCTAGTCTTAAATATACATTTTGATTTTTCGTATCAATGAATGAAAAATGTCTGAGTTAGCTTGAGAGTAGAAACATAGAAATTATATTTAAGAAGTGATTATAATTTAATTATAGTTTTGTTTCACTTAATGCTTCAAACGCACTCCTGGAAAGTTAAATAAAAATCTATCCAATTTTTTCTTGAGTACAATTATGAATTTTGGAGTTTCCATCAATACACAAAAGTCATCTGCATTTATATTTAATTAAGTAAGTAAGTAAACTCTATGGTACATGTAGGGCTCAAACTCATGACCCTAAGATCAAGAGTCACGTGGTCTACCAACTAAGCCAGCCAGGCACCCATATTTGTTATTTTTTTTTCAGAAAGCACATGTTTTATTTTAGTTCCAGTATAATTAACATACAGTATAATATTATTTTCAGGTGTACAATATAATGATTCCACTAATCTATACATTATTCAGTGCTCGTCATGATAAGCATACTCTTTAATCCCTATCACCTATTTCACCTCATCCCCCCATCCCACACCTCCCATCTGGTAACTGTCAGTTTGCTCTCTGTAGTTAAGAGTTTGTTTTGTGGTTTGTCTCTTTCTTACTTTCTTTGTTTTGTTTCTTAAATTCCACATATGAGTGAAATCACATGGTATTTGTCTTTCTCTGACTGACTTATTTCACTTAGCATTATATCCTCTCAATCCATCCATCCATGTTGTTGCAAAATTTCATTCTTTTTATGGCTAAGTGATATTCCACTGTGTGTACATATGTATGTATATATGTGTAAAATATAAATATACATTATATATATATTTCACATCTTCTTTGTCCATCTGGTGATGGACACTTAGGCTGCTTCTGTAATTTGGCTATTGTAAATAATGCTTTAATAAACACAGGGGTGCATATATATCATTTCTTTTTTTTTCCTCCAAATATCTGGTTTAAAAATGACTTGTTTGAGAACAAAGGTCCCAAACATCAGGTTGTTCACAAAAATAAGCTATGGTATCAACTTTAGAAAACACATATTAAGGCTATTGCATAATTATTTTTCTAGAAAATGCATTTGACATGCCAACTCCCATTCACAAAAGTACACTGTTACATTTGTGTTGAACAAGCCCCGGATAGCGCTCTCATGTGAGGCATAACACAAATACCTTGACCTCAGAGCTGCTCTCAAGTTCTCCTCAACTAATGCGATTGTCTTTGCAGTTAGGGAAGCAAGTACTGAGCTCAAGTATGAATGGAAAGAACTGTACTCCCTGCATAACAAGAGATTGTTTTGGAGACCGTTGATAAAAACCACACCTCCTTTTTATCATTAAGTCATAAAGAGGAATCAAAATCAAAAGCAAAAATTATAGGGTAAGACTTAACACCTAGGAGCATCAGAGGAAGTGAAAATGGGACTAGGCACAGGGCAATATGAATTAACAAACACGGGAAGGACAAGGATGGGGACAACAGTGAGTGTGTGCTGAAAAAGTTACTAGAAGAGGGGATCTGGTGAAAATTTGATCTTAAACAAGTGCCGAAGTAAGGAAAACAATGGGACAAAATTTCCAAACCCCACTGTGTGCTTTAAGAGTCATCCTTGCCATCGATACTGTCTCTGTCATCCTCTCCTTCCTCAGCCTCTTTTTCATCATCCTTCACTCAACTCCAGCTGATCATCTCCCCCCCCCCTTCATTATCATCATCATCCGGTAGGTCCCCCTCCACAGCGGAGTCACCTGCACGCCTCTCACACTCCATCTTCACATTAGTCTCATCTTTCTTCAGGGGGCTGCTCCTCTGCTCCTCTCCCGAGTTACCATTCTTCATCTCTACTCCTAGTTTGCTCTGTTCGTTTTCAGTTTTTTTCCAGGCCTTCCAGTAGAGAACCTTCTTTTTGTTTTATCTGGGTCAACTCCTTCTTAATGATCTGAAGGTCATCTCCTTTCAACTTTCCAGACTTGGAAGTAGATCCTCACTGTCCATTCTTAGAACTCAAGCCACCGTTGCCCCTTCATGAGGTGTTTCCTGATACACAGGGGCATTTTGAGGGAACTACAGCCCGAGCAATAGGAGGAGGGGAAGGAACACATGCTGGGTAACTCTACTACATCCTGTCATAAGAATCTTGTTGAACGTCATAGACCAAGTGAAAGGAGGAGCCACACAGCTCTGCTGCAGATGGTTTCGCACGTGCTTCTCCTCAGTTCACTTTTGGCTCTGGAGCCAGATTAATATCTGAAACCTGGCTAGCTATCATTGTGCCATCCTCCCCTGCCACAGCAGCTTGGGCATTCCTCTTGTTAACATACTGAACAAAGACAAAGCCCTTAAGAACAGAGCAACCCACAATTTTGCTGTATTTGGAGAAAATGGCCTCCACGTCAGATTTCTTGACCACAAGAGTATCGAGATTCCCAGCGAATTCATGAGAGTTGATTGAGCAAGGATCTATCTTGTTGGTAACATTGCTGGCCAATGTCTTTGATGATAAGGTTTCTCACAAAGCCAAAATTGTAGCTGAAGATAAAAAATAATCTCACTCAATTTACATATTTCAGGTGATTTGTAACCAGGATTGGGGAGGGAGAAGAGATTTGATTCTGAATCTCCTACTCCCGGGTTCTATATGAGGAAGCAACTGCTGCTTGTTAGCAATGCAATGGCAACCACTCAATGTTTGATGCCAAGATACCAATTAATGTTTGTCTTTGCACTATCTTTTCAAGTTAGTGTTTTCGTTTTCTTTGGGTAAATACCCAGTAGTGGAATTACTGGATTGTCTTGTAATTCTATTTTAATTTTTTTGAGGAAACGCCACACTATTTTCCACAGTGGCTGCACCAGTTTGCATTCCCACCAACAGTGCACGAAGGTTCCTTTTTCTTCACATCCTTGCCAACATTTGCTATTTCTTGTCTTTTTGACTTTAGCCATTCTGACAGGTGTGAGGTGATATCTCATTGTAGTTTTGATTTGCATTTCCCTGACGACGAGTGATGTTGAGCATTTTTTCATGTGTCTATTGCTCATCTGTAGGTCTTTGGAGAAAGGTCTGCTCATGTCTTCTGCCCGTTTTTAATTGGATTTTTTGTTTTTTGGGGTGTTGAATTGTAAAAGTTCTTTATGTATTTTGGACACCAACCCCTTACTGGATATGCCATTTGCAAATATCTTCTCCCATTCATTAGGTTGTCTTTGAGTTTCGTTGATTGTTTCCTTTGCTGTGCAGAAGCTTTTTATTTTATTTTGATGTGGTCCCAATATTTTATTTTCCTTTTGTTTTCCTTGCCTCAGGAGATATACCTCGAAAAATGGTGCTATAGCCAATGTCAAAGAAATTACTACCTGTGTTCTCTTCTAGGATATTTATGTTTTCAGGCCTCACATTTAAGTCCTTAATCCTTTTTAAGTTTATTTTTGTGTATAGTGTAAGAAAGTGGTCCAGTGTCATTCTGTTGCATGTAGCTGTCCAGTTTTCCCAGCACCATTTGTTGAAGAAACTTTTTTCCATTGCATATTCTTGCCTTCTTTGTTGAAGATTAATTGACCATATAATCATGGTTTCATTTCTGGGCTCTGTTCTGTTTTGTTGATCTATGTATCTATTTTTGTGCCAGTACCAAACAGTTTTGATTACTATAGCTTTGTAGTGTAGCTTGAAATCTGGGCTTGTGACACCTCCAGTTTTGTTCTTTTTCAAGATTGCTGTGGCTATTTGGATTTCTTTGTGATTTCATACAAATTTTAGGATTATTCTAGTTCTGTGAAAAATGCTGTTGGTATTTTGATAGGATTGCATTAAATCTGTAGATTGTTTTGAGTAGCATGGACATTTTAACAACATTCCATCCATGATTATTCAATCCATGAGTATCAACTGCGTTTTATATGTCAGCATTTTTGCACATCAGGAAGGAATTTTTTTTAAATGTTTTATTTATTTGAGAGTGAGAGAGCAAGAAAGAGAGAGAAAGAGAGAGAGAACGTGAGCAGTGGGGGGAAGGGACCAAAGTAGAAGGAGAAACAGGGTCGCTGCTGAGCAGGGAGCCCAATGCGGGACTTGATCCCAGGACCCTGGGATCATGACCTGAGCTGAAGGTAGGTGCTTCACTGACTAAGCCACCCAGGTGCCCCCAGGAAGGAATTTTTAAAAAGATACCAATTAAAATGGTAAAAGAGTACATAAGTTATCTAGGATTATGTCTAACAAAAATGTACAAGAATTCCATGGAATAAATATTAAAATTTTATTGAAAGATGTTAAAGAAAATTTAAGTCAAGTCTATAAACATGCTATGTTCATAGATGGGGCATTCAATACTGTAAATAGTTCACTTTCTTTAAATTGATGTATAAATTCAATGCAATCCCAACAACCTTAATCTTGACATGCTGTTTCTAAAGTATATATGAAGAATGATGCCCAGAGGTAACCAAGATGTTCCCGAAAAGGAGAAAGTAGGTGGTGGAATCTGACTCTCCAAATATTATATAAGTGTAGTAAAGCCAGTGTATTCCTGATAAGGGCTAGACAATGGAACAGAAAAGATACCCAGAAACAGACTCATACTATGAAAACCTGATATATGACAGTTATAATTACAATGGGGAAGGAAAAAAAGAACTATTCAATATATAGTACTGGGAAAATTGACTATCTATAAGGGAAAAGGATGAAAATAAATCCCTACCTCACCATATACTGTACAAAACGAACTACAACCTTATTATATATGTATATCCAATCCAGATGGTTTAAGAACTTAAACGTGAAAGACAAAATCTAAAAACATTTGGAAGAAAACATAAGGAAATATTCATGTGACAGTTCTAGTGGTAGGTAATGCCTTCTTAAATAAGACAGGAAAAGTTCAAACTTTAAAGAAAAAGATTGATACATTTGATTATATTAAACTTTAGGATTTCTTTACGTAAAAGATATTCATTAAGAGAGTGAAACAAAATAGCCACAACTTGAGTGAGGATATTTGCAATACAGGTAACTAACAAATGATTCTTTTTTTAAATTAACATATAATGTATTATTTGTTTCAGGGTTACAGGTCTGTGAATCATCAGTCTTACACAATTCACAGCACTCACCACAGCACATACCATCCCCAATGTCCATCGCCCAGCCACCCCATCCCTCCCACCACCCCCCAACAACCCCCAGTTTTTTTCCTGAGATTAAGAGTCTCTTATGGTCTGTCTCCCTCTCTGGTTTCATCTTGTTTCATTTTTCCTTCCCTTCCTCTATGATACTCTGTCTTGTTTCTCAAATTCCTCATATAAAAGAGATCATATGATAATTGTCTTTCTCTGATTGACTTATTTCACTTAGCATAATGCCCTCTAGTTCTAACCATGTCATTGCAAATGGCAAGATTTCTTCTTTTTGATGGCCACATAATATTCCCTTGTGTGTGTGTGTATACCACATCTTCTTTATCCATTCATCTGTGGATGTACATGTAGGCTCTTTCCATAGTTTGGCTATTGGGGACATTGCTGCTATAAACATTCGGGTGCACGTGCCCCTTTGGATCACTACATTTGTATCTTTAGGGAAAATACCAAGTAGTGCCATTGCTGGGTCATAGGGTAGCTCTGTTGTCAACTTTTTTGAGGAACCTCCATCCTGTTCACCAGAGTGGCTGCACCAGCTTGCATTCCTACCAACAGTGTAGGAGGGTTCCCCTTTTTCCACATCCTCCCCAACATCTGTCATTTCCTGACTTGTAAATTTTAGCCCGTCTGACTGGTGTAAGGTGGTATCTTATTGTGGTTTTGATTTGTATTTCTTTGATGCCAACTGATGTTGAGCACTTTTTCATGTGTCTGTTGGCCATTTGGATGTCCTCTTTGCAGAAATGTCTGTTCATATCTTCTGCCCATTTCTTGATTGGATTATTTGTTCTTTGGGTGTTAAGTTTGATATGTTCTTTATAGATTTTGGACACTAGCCCTTTAACTGATATGCCATTTGTAAATAGCTTCTCCTATTCTGTCAGTTGTCTTTTGGTTTTGTTGATTATTTCCTTTGCTGTGCAAAAGCTTTTGATCTTGATGAAATCCCGATAGTTCATTTTTGCCCTTGCTTCCCTTGCCCTTGGTGATGTTTCTAGGAAGCAGTTGCTGTGGCTGAGGTCGAAGAGGTTGCTGCCTGTGTTCTCCTAAAGGATTTTGATGGATTCTTGTCTCACATTGAGGTCTTTCATCCATTTTGTGTCTATTTTTGTGTGTGGTGTAAGAAAACGGTCCAGTTTCATTCTTCTGCATGTGGCTGCTCAATTTTCCCAACACCATTTGTTGAAGAGACTGTACTGCTTTGTTGACCATAGAGCTGAGGGTCCATTTCTGGGCTCTCTATTCTGTTCCATTGATCTATGTGTCTGTTTTTGAGCCAGGTACCATCCTGTCTTGATGATTACAGCATTGTAATAGAGTTTGAAGTCCGGAATTGAGATGCCGCCAGCTTTGGTTTTCTTTTTCAACATTCCTCTGGCTGTTCAGGGTCTTTTTTGGTTCCATATAAATTTTAGGATTATTCGTCCCATTTCTTTGAAAACAAATTGATGGTATTTTGGTAGGGATTTCATTAAATGTGTAGATTGCTCTAGGTAGCATATACATTTT
Organism: Nasua narica; assembly: GCA_028533885.1. NCBI lineage: Eukaryota > Metazoa > Chordata > Mammalia > Carnivora > Procyonidae > Nasua > Nasua narica. Next base: position 11,827,261 of record CM052801.1, on the reverse strand, counting down.
CACAATATTTGTTCTTCCAATCCATGAGCATGGAACGTTTTTCCATTTCTTTGTGTCTTCCTCAATTTCTTTCATGAGCACTTTATAGTTTTCTGAGTACAGATTCTTTGCCTCTTTAGTTAGGTTTATTCCTAGGTATCTTATGGTTTTGGGTGCAATTGTAAATGGGATCGACTCCTTAATTTCTCTTTCTTCTGTCTTGCTGTTGTTGTGTAAAAATGCAACTGATTTATGTGCCTTGGTTTTATATCCTGCCACTTTACTGAATTCCTGTATGAGTTCTAGCAGTCTTGGAGTGGAATCTTTTGGGTTTTCCACATAAAGTATCATATCATTTGCAAAGAGTGAGAGTGAGAGTTTGACTTATTTGCTGATTTGGATGCCTTTTATTTCTTTTCATTGTCTGATTGCTGAGGCTAGGACTTCTAGTACTATGTCGAGTAGCATTGGTGATAGTGGACATCCCTGTCATGTTCCTGATCTTAGGGGAAAGCTCTTGATTTTTCCCCATTGGGAATGATATTAGCTGTGGGTTTTTCATAAATGGCTTTGATGATATTGAGGTATGTACCCTCTATGCCTACACTGTGAAGAGTTTTGATCAAGAAAGGATGCTGCATTTTGTCAAATGCTTTCTCAGCATCTATTGAGAGTATCATATGGTTCTTGTTCTTTCTTTTATTAATATATTATATCACATTGATTGATTTGTAGTTGTTGAATCAAACTTGCAACCCAGGAATAAATCCCACTTGGTGGTGAATAATCCTTTTAATGTACTATTGGGTCCTATTGGCTCGTATTGTGGTGAGAATTTTTGCATCCATGTTCATTAGGGATATTGTTCTGTAATTCTTTTTGATGAATTCCTTGTCTGGTTTTGGGATCAAGGTAATGCCGGCCTCATAAAATGAGTTTGGATGTTTTCCTTACATTTCTGTTTTTTTAGAATAGTTTCAGGAGAATAGGTATTAATTCTTCTTTAAATGTTTGGTAGAATTCTCCTGGGAAGCCATCTGGCCCTGGGCTCTTGTTTGTTGGGAGATTTTTGATTACTGCTTCAATTTCCTTACTAGCTATGGGTCTGTTCAGGTTTTCTATTTCTTCCTGTTTCAATTTTGGTAGTTTATACATCTCTATGAATGCATCCACTTCTTCCATATTTTCTAATTTGCTGACATATAGTTGCTCATGTTCTTACAGTTGTTTGTATTTCCTTGGTATTGGTTGTGATCTCTCCTCTTTCATTCATGATTTTATTAATTTGGGTCCTTTTCTTTTTGATAAGTCTGGCCAGGGGGTTGTCAATCTTATTAATTCTTTCAAAGAACCAGCTCCTCGTTTCATTGATCTGTTCTACTCTTCTTTTGGTTTCTATTTCATTGATTTCTGCTCTGATCTTTATTTTTTCTTTTTTCCTGCTGAGTTTAGGCTTTCTTTGTTGTTCTTTCTCCAGCTCCTTTAGGTATAGGCTTAGGTTGTGTACTTGAACCCTTTCTTGTTTCTTGAGAAAGGCTTGTATTGCCATATACTTTCTTCTTAGGACTGCCTTTGCTGCATCCCAAAGATTTTGAACAGTTGTATTTTCATTTTCATTTGTTTCCATGAATTTTTAAAATTCTTCTTTAATTTCCTGGTTGACCCATTCATTCTTTAGGAGGATGCTCTTTAGCCTCCATGTGTTTGAGTTCTTTCCAACTTTCCTCTTGTGGTTGAGTTCTAGTTTCAAAGCATTGTGGTCTGAAAATATGCAGGGGATGATCCCAATCTTTTGGTACCAGTTGAGACCTGATTTGTGACCCAGGATGTGGTCTATTCTGGAGAATGTTCCATGTGCACTAGAGAAGGATGTGTATTCTGTTGCTTTGGGTTGGGATGTTCTGAATATATCTGTGATGTCCATCTGGTCCACTGTGTCATTTAAAGCCTTTATTTCCTTGTTGATCTATTGCTTAGATGATCTCTCCATTTCAGTGAGGCGGTGGTGTTAAAGACCCCTACTATTATTGTATTGTTGATGTGTTTCTTTGATTTTTTATTAATTGGTTTATATAATTGGCTGCTCCCATGTTAGGTGCATAGATATTTAAAATTGTTAGATCTTCTTGTTGGACAGTCCCTTAAAATATGATATATTGTCCTTCTTCATCTCTTATTATAGTCTTTTGCTTAAAATCTAATTTGTCTGATATGATTGCCACCCAGTTTTCTTTTGATGTCCATAGCATGGTAAATTGTTTTCCACCCCCTCACTTTAAATCTGGAGGTGTCTTTGTGTGTAAAATGAGTCTCCTGCAGACAGCATATCAATGGGTCTTTTTTTTTTTTAATCCTTTGTGATACCCTGTGTCTTTTGATTGGGGCATTTAGCCCATTTTCATTCAGCATAACTATTGAAAGATATGAATTTAGTGCCAGTGTATTGCCTGTAAGGTGACTGTTACTGTATATTGTCTCTGTTCCTATCTGGTCTATGTTACTTTTAGGCCCTCTTTACTTAGGGGACCCCTTTCAATATTTCTGGTAGGGCTGGTTTGTTGTTTGTAAATTCTTTTAGTTTTTGTTGGTCCTGGAATCTTTTTATCTCCCCTTCTATTTTCAATGACAGCCTAGCTGGATATAGTATTCTTGGCTGCATATTTTTCTCATTTAGTGCTCTGAATAAATCATGTCAGTCCTTTCTGACCTTTCAGGTCTCTGTGGGTAGCTCTGCTGCTAATTCAATATTTCTACTGTTGTAGGTTATAGACCTCTTGTCCTGAGCTGCTTTCAGGATTTTCTCTTTGTCTCTGAGACTTGTAAGTTTTACTATTAGATGACAGGGTATTGACCTATTTTTATTGGTTTTGAGGAGGGTTCTCTGTGCCTTCTGGATTTTGATGCCTGTTTCCTTCCCCAAATTAGGGAAGTTCTCTGCTATTATTTGTTCCAATATCCCTTCTGCCCCCCTCTCTCTTTCTTGTTCTTCTGGGATCCCAATTATTCTAATACTGTTTTGTCTCATGGTATCACTTTTCTCTTGAATTTTCCCCTCAAGATCCAGTAGTTGTTTATCTTCTATATCACTAATTCTCTCTTCTGCCTCATTTATCCTAGCAGTAAGAGCCTCCATTTTTTATTGCACCTCATTAATAGCTTTTTTGATTTCAACTTGGTTACATTTTAGTTCTTTTATTTCTCCAGAAAGGGATTCTCTAGTATCTTCTATGCTTTTTTCAAGCCCAGCTAGTATCTTTATAATCGTCATTCTGAACTCTAGTTCTGACATCTTACTAATGACCCACATTGATTAGGTCCCTAGCAGTTGGTACTGCCTCTTGTGCTTTTTTTTTTTTTTTGAGGTGTTTTTCCTCTTTGTCATTTTGTCCAGAGAAGAATAGATGAATGAGAGAACAAAATGCTAAAAGGGTAGCAACGACCCCAGAAAAATATACACTAAGCAAATCAGAAGAGACCCAAAACTGGATGGAAAAGAAAGGGGGGAAAAAAAAAAGAAAATATATATATATAATTAGGCTGGTGAATAGAACAGAGCCACACACTTGATTTTTGGGTGTATTTTGGTCTGTTAGAAGAAACTGTATCCCAAAATTTTAAAGAAAGAAAAACTTACATATGTATACGCATATGTGTATATGTATGTATGTATATATGTATATATACATATATGCAAAAAATAAGGTTACATATAATGAAGGGATAGACCGTGACTCTAAAAATGAAAATTAAAAAATATTTTTAAAAAGGTATTGATAAGTTGGTTAAAATAAGAAAGAGTAAAAAATTTTTAAAAAGAGAAAAAGAAAAAATAAAATTAAAAAAATTAACTTTGAAAGACTAAAGAATCATGGAAAAAAAGGTCATGAATTCTATGTGTTACATTCCCGTAGCTCTGGAGTTCCGCAGTTCTCACTGATTGGTAAACTTGGTCTTGGCTGGATGTACTTGCTGATCTTCTGGGGGAGGGGCCTGTTGCAGAGATTCTCAAATGTCTTTGCCTGAGGCGGAACTGCACCTCCCATGCCAGGGGCCAGGTTAAGCAATCTGCTCTGGTTTGCTCTTGGTATCTTTTGTTCCCTGAACACTTTCTATACAGCTTCGGGGAACAGGAATGAAAATGGTGGCCTCCCAATCTTCAGCCCCATAGGAGCTGAGAGCTTGGGCCCCTCTCTTCAGTGCGCCTTCAGAGAAAAGCAGTCAATTCCGTCCCCCTCATCTCCGGCCGCACTCTGAGCTCACCTGGCCTGTGACCGAGCGTTTCTGTCTCTGGCACACGACCCCGTTTGGAATCTCCAAACCCAGCAGATTCCTGCAGCATGCTCCCGTGCCAGTCTTCCAGGTAGAGGAAGAAGGGGGTCTCTCCAGATCTGCCACTTGTGAGGCCCAGTCACGGCATGACTATGCCTCAGATCTCATTTTTGGCAACCTTGAGCTGAGAGCTCCCTCCTCGGCTCTGTCTTTGGTGCCAGCTTTTCCGCTCTGATACCTGGGAGCTCTCCTACACTCAGACACCCCTGGTCTTTCTGTGCCCCCATGCATCCTGAGACCACACTGTCCCAGTGAGGGCTCCACACCCCCGCTTAGCTACTGCAGTGACATCGCTCCATGGAGCTGAGTTCTAAAGTTCTGATTTTGGGCTCTGCTTCTCTATCACTTTTTAGTAGCCAGCTGATGGAGGCTTCCACACCTTCCCCCCGGTCTATCTTTCTGTATATCACCTCGGATTCACTTCTCTGCACATCCTACCTTCCAGAAAGTGGTCACTTTTCTGTTCATAGAATTGCTGCTGTTCTTTTCTTCGCTCTCCTGTTGAGTTTGTAGGTGTTCAGAATGGTTTGATAACTATCTTGTTGAACTCCTGGGACCTGATGAAATTTAGGTCTACTCCTCTGCCATCTTGCTCCTCCAGTCACAGGTAACTAACAAATAATTCTTATCTAGAATGTATAGTATGTATATGTTTCCTATTTTATACAGGAACACACACACACACACAACATGTGTATCTTCTATTGCTGTGTAACAAATTACCCTAATACTTACAAATTTAAAATGACACATATTCAGGATATCACAGTTTTTGTAGGGCAGGAATATGGGCGTGGTTTAGCTGGATCCTCTGCTTCAGGGTCTCATTGGCTATGGTCATCTCAAGGCCTCAGCTGGGAGGGATCTTCCAAGCCCCAAATCATGTGGTTGTTGGCAGGATTCAGTTCCTCAGTGAGTTGTTACCAGCAGGCCTCCCTCAGTTCCTTGCCACATGGGCCTCTCCACAGATCATCTAACACATGGCAGCTGGCCTCATTGTGGGGAGCAAGCAGGAGGGCAGGAGAGGGTGCCAGCAAGAGAACCTGCTAGCAAGACACAAGTCATGATGTTTTACAACCTAATCTCAAAAGTGATATCTCATCACTTTTGCCATATTCCATTTATTAGAAACGCATTACTAGGTCCAGTCCATGTTCCAGGGGAGTGGATTACACCAAAATATGAATACCAGGAAGTAGAGGTAATTGTTGGTCATGTTAGAAGTCTGTTACAATATATATCAACCTAGGGGCACCTGAGTGGTGCAGTCGGTTGAGCCTCCAACTCTTGGTTTCAGCTCAGGTCCCGATTTCTGGGTCATGAGATCAAGCCCCATGTTGGGCTCCGTGCTCAGTACGGAGTCTGCTTAGGGTTTCTCTCTCCCTCTCCCTGTCCTCCTCCCACCCCCCCTCTAAAATAAATAAATAAGTCTTTAAAAAAACACAATATATATCAACCTAATAGAAAATTATGCAAAGGACATTAACAAGTATTTCATAGCCAGGGAAACACAAATTACCTATAAACAATGGAAACACTTGTGCATGTGCACCGGGAGAGGTATACAGCAATATACACAGCATCCTTGTTTATAACAGGCAACAACTGAAAAAGCAAATGTCCAGCACCAGTAAAATGGATAAATCATGATACAACCATACCATGAAGTACTGTACAACAGCAAAAATGGATAAACTATAGCTGGATGCATAAATGTGGAGGAACCACTCCAAAGCATAATATTGAGTGAAATAAGCAGTTCACAGAAATAAATGATTTTGGTCTGATTCCATTTGTATAAAGTTCAAGGACAAGGGAAGCCAAATAATTAATGTATTTATATGTTTCTACCTCTATCAGGGAAATGATGAACAAAACTATAATAATGGTTTTCTGAGGTGAGGGACAGAACACTCTCAGCAAGGAGACACACTGGGCTTTCAAAGGCATAGGGCAGCGCGTGTTTAAGTACCCTTCTTTATTATTTCAGCAGTGAACACACACTACATTGTTTTGTACAGTGTGGGTCTTTTCGTGCTAAAAAACAGAGGACAAAATAAAATAGCTCATGTTGATTGAGCTTTCCTCTGTGCCAGTCATTTTGCAGATGCTCTCTTTGAAGGAAAGGCTCCCATGCTTTTTATTTTTAATGCTTCACCTCTCATTTTCTGTTTATTGTTTTTTACTTTCAGGAGTGTTTACCAGAAATAAAATAGAACATATTGTGTTTACAGCAAGGGAAAAATCATGTGACAATAAAAACAATGAAGAAAATACTAATACCCAAGGAGAATTTTGTCTTTATACCCAATACAGACCCTAAAACCACGTAATCTACTCACAGAACCCTCTGAACCAAAAGGAGCGACATGAACAATCAGACTAGATCAGCATTTCTCATCCTTGGCACTTCTGACATTTTGTGCTGGATCATTCTTTGTTGTTGTGTCTGTCCCGCGCACTGTAGGATGTTGAGTCGCGTCCCTGGTGTCCACCCACTCGGTGCCAGTAGCCCCTCCTTCCCAAGTTATGGCAGACGAAATTGTCTCTCGACATTGCCAGTGTCCCCTGGGAGGCAGAATCATCCCTGGTTGAAATCCAGTGAACTAGACGGTCCTGGCATATTCGGTAGGAGTATACATACGGTGAACCTATCACGCACCTCTTTCCTATTCTCTTGGTGGTTCTCATTCCTTCATTTATTTCCTTGACATTTATTGAGGTACCTTCTCTAAGAACTAAATGTTAAGTAGCTTTGCTTGTTATATCATCCCTCCAGGTTTCCTGAGCATATTCATTCGCCAGCAGAGATACCAGCACAGAAAGAACCCCCCAGTTTATAATCACAATTCTGTACTTCTTTATTTCCACATCCTTTTGACAATAAACAGGAAGGTTTATACATCAAGAAGATTCAAGGATGCATTAGTGACCACTTGTAGGTTTTCACTGACCTTACAGGGGGCCACTTAGGCCCTCTTCAGCTCAAGGCTAATGCAAATTTTTTTGAAGTTTAGTTGGGTTTAGTGTATGAGGAGCTTTCACTTGTGTAAATTGGGTGGCTGCTTTAATTGATTAAATCATAACCTGAGCTAAGTGGATATGCTGAAAGCAAGGTTGACCTGTATTAAAAATTTAGAGAAGACATTTTAGAAAGTTAATGCACGCACTTATATGCATGCATAGTTATTTTTTCTACTCACACACAAGAAAGATTTTCAGTCTCTGTACATAGTAAGTGTAGGCTGCAGACTTCATCATGCCCTTTGGATGTTCATTTTCTTCATTTAGTCATTTTAAAGACTTTTTTCTAGCTGTGCGTGACTTGCTCTTTTTCTGTCCTTGCTTGTATTTTTAAATTGTGAATTTGCAAGGAATAAAAAGAAACTCCTAACTTGCAGTGTAATTGTGTGCAAGGAGTGTATTTTGGTCCCCGCCGCTGTGTCAGCCTCAGAGTCGGGATGCTGTTGCCATGGAGACAGAGATGTTGAACGGGCTTCATCACCTTTGCCCTGCTATTTAAAATCATACTCATAGCAAAGCTCTGGCAGACATGAGGCTTTTTCTGGTAGGTCAACCACCTCCTCCCTTTTTCTCTTTTAAAAACAACAACTTGGCAGATTAATGCCATTTTTATTTATGACTGTTATAAAATGTAATGTAAATACCCTCTCGCACAGAATGAATGGGTAGCTCTCTCTTTGTGTTGTCTTTTTCCAGCATGAAACTGAAATTCCTTGAGAGTTTGCCAAAACCAGTCTCTTTAATGGGTTTTACTCAGGGTTCTATCCTCTCTCTTGGCTTTCTGAAAGTATCAGAGCAGTGGGTACAGAACAGAGAGAAGCCGAGGAAATTACAGGATGAGACAAAAATAGTAGAGAGGAAGTTAATCACAGGCTTTTAAAATGTTTCAACAAACCCCACTGTTTGGGGAGTAGGCTACTCTCATATACCCCCGGCAGAGGAGTGGGGCAGTACTACCTTTCTGGAAGCAATTCAGTAATAAAAGCTTTAAAAGTACCCTTGCCCCCATCAGTGACAATTCTAGCAAATTTTTCTAAGAGAACATACGTTCAAGGAAACAAAGATTTGCCTACAGGATTATTCATCATGGTTTTATTTATGCTGGCGGAAAACTGGAAACAACCAGTTTCAGAAACATGTCCATAAAAGGGGATTGGTTAAATTAATTCTAGTACATCACACAATGGAATACTAGGCAGCTGTATTAAATAATAGTGTGGCAGTCTATTTCTTAACCTGAAAAGCAGTTCAAGCTATGTCATTTAATGGGGAAAAAAAGGCAAGTTATAAATCACTAAGTGCATTAGTATTCCATTTAAAAAATAATTATAGAAACATACACATGTACATATGGGAAAACTGAAAAGTTGTATGTCACATTTTGCTTTGAGTGTTACTTTAATTTCTTTTTTTCTCTATTTTGTTAGGTCTACAGGGAATATTACTTATATAATTTTAAAAGTCAATTAATAAAATAATTCATGCTTATATAAAATATTTTTAATTTAAAAAGTTCTAGGAGCTTTCCTTAAGAAAAGGACTTTTTACTCAGTGTCCTGAGAATTCCAAAATTAAGTTACTACCTTTGACTCTCAAATTGATTCTTTAAAAAATCTTCTGACCAGTTTATTCTTTTGGACCCCACGAAACATAACCAGTTAACTCTAGTTAAAAGCATTGAATCCACTGAATTTTTGAGCTATTCTCATCCAGTTTCCAGAATAGCCCCCAGGAAAGCAGGGCTGGCGCTATCCATCACTGGGTCAGAACCGCGCACTCCCCAAGTAACGGCATCAGCCAGCCGCTGGGGCCAGCTCTCCACGCAGGGGAGGCACCAGCTGCTGCTCAGAGCTGAGATGAGGTGGAGATGAGGGGGTTTAATAGTCCCATCTCTGCCCTCTCAGCACCCTCTCATTGCGGATGCAGGCATGGGGGTGGGGAATAAACCTTGAGCAAACCATAAATAAACTTGTGGCTAGGATGTGATTGTAACTCTCCATTCTCTCTCTCTCTCTCTCACACACACACACACAAACACACACACACACACACACACGTGCACGGGAATTTGTCATTACCCATGGCAGCTTTCTCCAATATGACAGGGTGAGAAGAACGGTAGAGGAGGGTGTGAGTCTTCCTTCGTCACCTGTGTTTATTTCCTTTCCTAATGAAGACGTTTTTGTGAGTCCAAAGTCATGTGCAGAAGCATTCGATGTGAACAACTAAGGCCCGACCTCAGTGCTTATTACTTTCATGACTCCCCCGCTCCCCAATTTCCTCCGCACTATCGCAGCAAACAAGATAACTACTTGGGGCACCACAGAGCATACAGCAGCCTAAATGACATTTCCATGACCCACCGTAAAGTGGAGACACCATATTAATGTGGAGATCTCAAAACTGCCTTGTTGTCACCCCTTTGCCGTTCTGGGCCCCTGGAGTGGGTGTAGCCTTCATTATCCGACAGGCAGGTGGGGAGCTCAGCTCCTGGAGCTCCCTGAGCTCCCCCTGGCCTGCCTCACAACTTGACCCTCAGGTCTTCATAGACGGACTGCCTTCTAGGAGCCCAGAGGTGGCACTGTTGCTGGGCAGGCGAGGCAATTCCAAGGCAAAATGCCCCATCATAGCCCGTAATCCGAAGAGCAGCAAGTGCTGCTTTGGATTTTTAAAAATACTCTTGTCCAAAAGGTACAAGATGGAAAAACCTAGAACAAAGTACTAAAACACAGGGGAGAAAAGATATGTCCATAGTAACTACAAGGCAAACTGTTGCTTTTTGATTTCCCCAATACTGCTTTGCATATGGTACTTTTTGAAAAGGGTCAGAATGTATCTGTATTTCAGATTAGCTCAACGAAATTTTATTTAACCTCTCTGTACCTCACTCTTCTCTTCTGTAAAATGGTTAGAGAAATAGAAACTGCTCTCTCGGGTTGTTCTGAGAGTGAAAGGAATTAGTACGCCTAAATCCCCTATTAGTGCCTGGCAGATGGTGAACGCTCAATTATTACTATCACTATCATCATTGTCATTACCGCACATCCCTCAGTACTGAGTCCTGAGTACTAAGTATTACCAGGCGCTCTGCTGAGAGTTTTATGTGCAATAGTTGAATCTTTTTTATTGCTCCAGTCATGCCATCGTATGAACACTATTTATGAACACTACTTATTAATTCATTCTCCCGCTGATGGACATGTGAGCTCTTTGGGTTTTTGTTTGTTTGTTTGTTTGTTTTTTAGCTATTTTTAACAAAGCCGCCATGAAGAATTCTGTACTTGTTCTTTGCAGGACATATGCACCCATTTCTCCAGGGTACGTACCTTGGAGTGAAATCACTAGATCGCTGTTCTGCATCAGTAGATATTGCCAAATAGATTCCAAATTATTGCTAATCCTTATTTATAAGCACCTATTTTGTGGTAAGCACAGAACCTATGGATTCTGGAGCTAGAGGCTAAACAGGACACAGTCCCTACCCCACAGTTAGAAATGTTTCCCCCGCTGGATAGCTCTTGAAACAACTTGGCTTTCACTCTCCCCTTTCCTCTCCCACTGGGACAGTGTGAGTGCCACATACCCGATTGATGAGCCGAGGGGCAGGAAATATAAGCAATGTGCTCGTTAAGTTCCAGCATCAGAGAACAGGTCGGCAGTAGAACTAGACTAAGTGGAGGGACCAGCAACAACAGATAAGAATGAAGACAGCAATAGCACCCACAAAATCCCGTTCTTCCCTCTCTACCGTGGTGACATAAACCTTCCACGGGAAGCCGTCCTCAGGTTGATGCAGGAGCAGGCGGTTCAGGCCCCCACTCGCCTTTATTAGATCGGTGTGTGGTATAGGACGGTGTATCTGAGACCCCAGGGAGCTCCCGAAGCCCTTCTCGGCGCCTTTGAAAATTCCAGAACAGAGCTGTCTAACCTGATCCCTGGTTTGTCTCTGGGAGAAGACAAACAAGAGGCACCTCAGTAGCTACCTCTCCCTCCACCCAAGGAAACTAGGTAGCTTAACAAAAAAAGAGAGAAATAAAATATTCCGGCAAGCACAGTTAATTGTCCTATTTGCCGCAGGTCTATGCCTTCTACATTCAACACAGGGCTGAACTGATGTGAGCAGTCGTGGGTGGAGGGACTAGACCAGGGTTTCTCAGCCCCGGCGCCACTGAGTTTTGGGTTGGCTAAACGCTCTGCTGTCAGGAGCGTCGTGGGCATCGTAAGATGTTCAGGAACTTCCCTGGCTTCTACCCAGTGATGTCATTAGCACCGCCTACCTACCATTTGTGACAGCCAAAAATGTCTTCATACATTGCCAAATGTCCCTTGGGGGACAAAATTGTCCTTGGCTGAAACCACTGGGATATACTTAATGTTAACAATGTGGGGCAGTTGAATTTCTGTATTTTCCCTCTTTCTAAATCCTAGAGGTGGGTCCTGTTATAAAGCAAAAAGGCTAACATGTCATATCAAGGAACTTTGATACTCTCTAGATAAGTGTCAGCAACACTTGGTCTTTTACTTCTTTAAGGGAAATACACTAGAATCCTAATACGGAGTAATAAACAAAATCCCCTTTCAATTCTTGAAATGTCTGAATTATTCAATTGTTCAATATGATTTTATTTCAAATTCAGCAGAGTAAGTTCTTCAGTCACCCCGCCGAATAATGGCTTGCAATTGTATTTCAGTTGTATATTAATAGATATTTTCAAAAGATTTCGAGGTCTTTGAAGACAATTTCTTCCAGAAATGCTTTGTTCTTGTTGATATTATTGATATGTGTGATTTTCCCTATCTCTGAAGGAAGGCGTTGGTAAACACATGCTGAAATTTTGTTTGGACTCTTATTATGTTCAGCCGGGTCAGAGGGATTATCATTTTCGAAGAAGGAACTTCTTTTCCATAAGGGTGAAGGCTTAACTGTGTGGATCCCTCTTGTCCGGTCAGTTTAAAGAAGTAATCACTGAGCGGCTACTCAGTGCTCTGCCCCGGGGGATATAACGATGCACAGGACAGTCTCCATGAGCATGCCGGCTGTGTGGGGTGGAAAGGGCACGACTGAGCAATCAGTAGTGACAGGTTTTTAGTTCTGCCTCTGCCAGTGGCTAGCTCTGAGTGCGTTAGCGGGTCACTTCATCTTTGTAGAACCATCTATTAAATGAGATAGGTGGAGTAACTGAAATGGCACATCGGTTTTGCCTCTAGTGCCAACTCACGTCAGCTGCTATCGGCCGCCCAGAGTACTTGATATGAGGTTCTACCTTCACTCAGTGCCAAAGACACTATAATTGATTACTGAGGTCTGGCGCGGGTGTACCAAGTAAAATGGATGGTACCCTAACGAGTGTGCCATCCCTGGATTTCTAAGGCTTCGGATTCCATGATTTGCCAGCAATCTCCCCTCCTGTCTCAGAATGGTTTGGTGTGGGAGAGTGAGGTAATTCGAGTTTTTTACTTTAGAAACAGGCTCTCTTTCCTCCTCTGTCTTCCACTTCTAATTCTCTTGGTCCTAGAAAAGAATTATAAAGTACTGCACAATAGCATTCCCCAAAAGGTTAGTTTGCGATATTTTCTGACATCCTGCTCCATCTCTGAAAAGATCAAATAAGGCAAAACTTGACCTTCCTGCATTCAGGGCCTTTTTGGGTAAATGATTTTCTAGTGCAATGAGAGATGACTGTTTTCTTAATTTTGAATAGATGAAAATAGACACCAATCAACAAACCTTTGGCTAAGGGGAAAAATCTCTTTAACTCACATTTTGCTTCAATTACGGTGAGGACAAAGGAGCACATCGCACCCTGTGCATGAATAGATGCTTCATTATTCAAAATAAGCATCAAAGAGCATTCCGTCCCCTATAGAAAATATGCAATCACTGTTTAATTCAATGGTAGGATGCAAATTTAAATTCCCAGAAGGGGAAGACTGTTAATGCCATTTAAATTGGTTGTAAATTACAGATAATACGCTTGAGACCCCCCGAATACAGATTAGTGGAGTATTGCTTTAGGAATTCAATTCGACTTTGAACTTATTGTGTATTTATCTATGAAAAATAAAGCCATGAAGGCTTGTTTACAGCCACATTTTATTGCCTATCTTTTTTTTTTTATTTCTGAAGCAAATATTTCACTTTTAAATGCCACGGAGATGGCACAGCATAATATAAGGAAATGCAATGATGTTAAAGATAGATTAGCACTCTCAGACGCAGCCCTTCATTAAAAAACAAACAAACAAAACAAAACAAACCTAAGAGAGGAATTTACTCAAGAGATCACGCTAGCTGACTTTTCTTTTGACTTCATTTCTATCGGTGTTTCTATAGCTTAAAAAATCCCACAATCACAAGACAATTGTGAGTTTCGGAAATTAGAGGCTGTGATTATCTCTTGCTGCTCAAGTCTATCAGCCACGTAGAGGTTGTTTCTCATTTTCACAGAGTAACTAATCATGAGTGGGATGCCTAATGGGCGAGTCTTTGTTGGAAGAATTATTCCTTAAAAACAAGGGCTTTTCAGAAGGAGAAAGTGATAGATAAAAATGGACACTTTTCAGCAAAGGTTTCTGAGCTCCCAGCTTGAAGAGGAACAATTTCCCTCCCAGTTCATAGAAGTGAAAACGTTCTCCACCCTCCCACCCCCCACCCCTGCCATGTGGTTTCATGTCTCAGGTAGGAAATAGGTTACTCGGGGCGATAGAAATAAATCAGCTTTGAGGCTCGGGTTCTCTCTTCTGGCAGTCGGTGGGGCGTGTTTTTATTGTGTGTGTGTGTGTGTGAGAGAGAGAGAGAGAGAGAGAGAGAAAAACTGAAAGGTATTTTGAAAAAGTTGCCATTGATATATATACACAGAATGCAGCGGAGCTGCAGAACAATGGAGGAATGCCTAATTCATTATGCCAGAAAATGGATCGTTACCATCAATGCTACATGGAGTTAATCATTTCCAAAGAATTATAATACCAAGCTATCCATAACACTGCACCTAAATGGAGTAATGTTTTATTTTTTCTTTGATCTGTCAAAGGTACTTCAAGCTTTTCCAGGACCTTAGAGACACCATCAACACTTCATTGTATACTTCCTATGAATTACGCAGACCTTGTAATATCACAGAGGTTAATTGAATTTTTAAAATCGCTAGTATTATTTTGTTTATTTGTCGTTTGTTTATGTTTTATGAAATAACAGAGAGCCTGACACACACACCCCTTTCTTTTTCTGGCTATTTGCATTTATGTTAAATAGGCGTTTTTTTCTCTATGCCCTTAAGGGTAAGGATGAAAACAGCCATTTGCAGCCCAAAGCTTCAAGACAAGGTGGTAAGATTCAGCTAATCTGCTGGGGAGACTGGACAAAATGTGTGTGTGCTAGGGGGCAGATTTGTGATTTAGGATCTTTCCGCCTCGTCCTTGATAGGCTTTGGATCGGAACGATCCTGATGCACATAAAAAGTGAACAAGGAGTTGCCGGCTCCCATTCTTAAGCCGTCGGTGCTCTGTGCACCTGTAGGGCTTTAAGCCTTATCGGGTGAGGCTGGGGGCCGGCGGAGCTGTGCCCACCTGTGCTGGCGGGGAGTGATTAGCACAGCGATGGCCATTTGTTTGTTCTTGGTCTCTTCTGGGCGTGCGTTTGCGACAAGCACGCTCTCTTCTGCAGAAGCCACTTACCAGCATTCTGCTATGGTGGGTGCGCCTGCGCCAAGTCCCCATAACCTGGCTGCCGGCCCGCGGAGCTGACAGGAACAGTGAGGCAGATCACAGCAAGTGCCAGACTCGGGCCTGTGACCCGGGTTCTTGCCTGGCCTCTGTCGTCTTTTGTATCGGCTCTCTGGGCCTCACTTGAAAATGATGTGTTCTCATCCTAAAAGTGAGATGGGCCATTCATTTGAAGAAACCTTTGGTGAGCACTTAGCACATACTGGACTCTGCCCTGTATCCTGGACGGAAATAAAAACAAGACATTCCTTTCCTTAAGGGATTCAAGGTGGAAGGATGTATGTAGGGAGGGGTGTAGACAGACTCGTAGACAAATAACAATAATAAAATGCGATAAGTTTTCTTTTGAAAAAAAGTTTTTTTTTAAAAAAGATTTTATCCATTTATTTCACAGAAAGAGAGAAAGCACGAGAGAGCACACGTAGGGGGAACTGCAGAGGGAAAGGGATGAGCAGGGAGCCCGACGCAGGGCTTGGTTCCAAGACCGTGGATCATGACTCAAGTCAAAGGCAGGCACTTAACCGACTGAGCCACCTAGGTGCCCCTAAAGATTTATTTATTCATTTTAATGAATAAATATTCATATTATTTATTTGAGAGAGGGAGAGAGGAAGAGGAAGAGAAGCAGACTCCCCGCTGAGCACGGAGCCCACGGGGCTCAATCCCAGGATCCTGAGATCATAACCTGAGCTGCTTAACAGACTGAACCACTCAGGTGCCCCAAAATGTGGTAAGTTCTCAACCCTGCAATAAACAGAATACTGTCAAAGCCCAGAGATAGCCGGTTAGATTTAAGATCACTTCTGTACATCCATTAAGAACATAGGCTTTGGGATGTCTGGGTGGCTCAGTCAGTTAAGCGATTACCTTCGATTGAGGTCAGGATCTCAGGGTCCTGGGATCGAGCCCAACCTTGGGCTCCCTGCTCAGCAGCGAGTCTGCTTCTCCCTCTCCCTCTATGATCTCTCTCACTCTCTCTGTCTCTCAAATAATAAATAAATAAATAAATAAATAAATAAAATCTTAAAAAAAAGAAAAAAGCCTAGGCTTTGAAGCCAGACCATTTGGTTTCGAGACCTGGCTTTACCCTTACTAGCTGTGTGATCTTGAACAAGTTACTTAACCTCTCTGTGCCTTAGTTTCTTGTCTTTCAAAAGGGGGTGATAATAGTACCTGCCTCTTTGGCTTATTCAAGCTATTAGGACAGCGCCTGGCATGCAGTGAACCCTGCAACCCTGCATATTTTCATATGTAGCGATAATGGTCAAGAATTCCCACAGGTCCATGGCGCTATAAGGGAAATCGTGAATGAAAGGGAATCCTTAACTTTCACAAAATAGAATTGCACTTCAGCGAGAATGAAGATGGACGCTTATTCTGTACTTATTAGGTGGTCAGAGGGTTCCCTAACACCCCTGCATCCCTCGGATGCCCGTAAGTCAAGGTCCAGACTGCCAACAGGAGTGTTTGGCATGGTTAAGGGTGTTCTGCATTAAGACTAGGGAAGGACTGTTCTCATTCTTTGATCTGCATCCGGCTCCCAGAGAACACACACAGAGAAGCTAACCATCCCCTTGCCCACCCGGCTAGGTCAGACCGTGGGAGAGAAGTCTGGAGCAGGAACATTTTCGGGCCTCACTGACTCCCATGTCTGAGAAGGAAAATGGGGGGTGGGGTGGGTCTTTATGCTTAGAAGTTGCAAAAATGAAGCCAGAACTTGGCCCTGGTGGGAATGAGGACCATGGGGCTGGCTGGATGTCAGCGGACTCAGGCCAAGTGCGGGCAGCTGCGCGCTGCTTGGGAAGGTCCTTCTGGAAAGTGGGACGCAGAGAGAGGGAATTGGGGAGGCTCAGGAGACCGGCATGGGGTCTCGATGGGGAATTGGAGAGGAAGGAGACCAGGTTAGACCTTGGAGATATAACACTAAGAAGGGCAGGAAAACAAGCCACAGTAAGCACACGCTTGTGATGAGCACGGAGCAGAGAGGGTCAGACTCGTGGGAGTAAGGACGTGCTGGTAAATATTTAACACCCGGCCCCTTTGGGAGGGCAGGCAGGGAGGGCACTCCTTCCTAAGATCTGCTGATTTCCTAGCGTGACTCCAGCTGCTGGGGCTGCTTTCGAGCCACCGGTGTGACGCCACCCAAAGCAGAGTTGGGAAGAACTGCCCCGTGGCACCAGCCCCATGTAATTTCCACCTGCACATGTACAGTAGAGAGTCAGACAACCTCAAGTGCCTGGAGAGTAGTACAGTGTAGCAAAAGATTGAGGAAGTAGCGACTTTTGAGTATTTACTACCTTAGCTTGAATATAATTTTTTAATTGTAAATTTCTAGAATTTCATTTTAAATAATGACCATCGTTTACAGCTGGGGTGCAAATTGCTGAAAATTGAACAATTGGCCTTTGGAAGGTGGCTCCAAAGCAGCATGGAAATACTCATCCTCCTCATAATATCTAAATCAGAGGCTTCTTGTGAGGGTCAGAAAAGTATGTGGAGGCATTTCAAGAACTGTAAGCGACATGTAAATATTATATACAAAGCGAAACTATTCTCATGGGGACAGGATAACCTAGTGGTCAGGAAGACAGTATCTGGAAACGGCCTGCCCAAGTTTGAATCCTGGCTTTACTCTTTAGGTGCGTGACCTTGGGCAGATGCTTACCCTCTCTGAGCCTCAGTTTCCTCATCTATAAAGTTTCTGTGAGGCTTGGTTAATATTGTAAAGTACCTAGAACAGTGTCTAGAGCATGGGAAGCACCTTTTAAGTACTGACTAAAATTGTTTATCAACATGAACAACAGTAAGCCTACAATTCTGCTAGAACCAGAAGGGCTTTTAATGGGGAAGCCCAAGATCTTAGCCTCCACCCCCAGCACCCCCAACTTGGTTTTAAAGAGACAGCTCCTCTCCGTGGTAACAGATTTGCTACTGTGCTAACAGCCAGCGCTTTTTAGATAATGAACCCTGAGGCCTTTGGGGGAGATAAAGATGCTGTTGGAATCAGATTCCATGGCCACTCACCCTAGCAGCAGAGGGGAAGAGAGTGATCTTATTACCTGCCTGGCTGGCTTGCTTACTTCCGTCCTGAGCTAGGCAGAGGCTGGCGCCAGCGCAGGGCAGAGCCCCATAGTTGGAGGGGCCATTAGCCGCCCCAGAGAAGCTGCTTGTTTACTGGCTCAGGACCGGAAATGGCAGCAGAGACTGCTCACCACAGGCCCCAGGGCCGGGCAGAGCAAGA
The DNA here is from genome assembly GCA_028533885.1 of Nasua narica. Lineage (NCBI taxonomy): Eukaryota > Metazoa > Chordata > Mammalia > Carnivora > Procyonidae > Nasua > Nasua narica. The sequence continues at coordinate 11,808,963 of CM052801.1, read as the reverse complement.
AAGCAGACGGCCAGGTTGAGAGAGATGGAGAGGGACAGCGTGCTGCGGCAGGGGACAGGAGCCATGGCCGCCACAGCAACCACAGGCTGCTTCAAGGAGTTCGGCGTCCAAGGCAGAAGGTTCACAGGCCCCTAGTCAGAGTCAGGGATAGATTGCGGTGGGCAAGGACGAAGGTGCTTAGCAAGGTAGTCAGAATCTCTTCACCAGGGATGAAGAAGTCGGGTCCCATGAGAGAGAAGAAGAGAAAGGCAGAAGCGAAGGGAGGCTTAGTCCACAAGGTAGGAAATTCACGGCCGGCTGCTGAGGCCAGGTTTTCTCCAGCTCAGGCCTTGCAGCCATTACAGAGTCCTGAATTCCACAGAGTGAGTCAGAACCAGCGTTTCCTTTTTCGTACCGAACTAGAATGGAGCAGTGTGGTATAGAATGCCTGGCTGCTCATCAGCCCCATTTCCCCTTCGTGGGCGCTCACACTGTTCCCCTGTGGCCCTTACCGTTCCGAGTGAACCGTGGGACTTAGTTCCGGCCGGGGTGTGTAGACATAAGCGATACGGGCCACTCCGGAACCTAATCATAAAATCCTCTCAGTGACTCTCCCTGCTCCCCCACCCCACCGTCACCCTACTCTTTCCCTCCCTACCTCTCTCTCTTTCCTTTCTGCCATGATCCTGTGTTGAAGGTGGTGGTGTCGTAACACAGAAAAAGCTGGGGTCTCTGGAGTGGGGAAAACCCCTCTAAGGAGAGCTACCTAATCTGCACTGGGCCAGGACGTGGACAAGAAATCAACTTGTATTTTGCTAAGCCACTGAGGTTTAAGGGCTGTTTGTTTCAGCACCTGGTAAGCATTGCCCTAAAATAAAAGCAAAATAAAATGGAATGAAGTGGAAAGGAAGGAATATAATGGAATATAATGGAATAAATTACAATACAATAGAATAGAAACTAGGTGCATTACGGGTAATAAAAAGTAAATTTGTTTGGTGAAGCATTTGTTTCAGTTCATATGAATACTACTTCTCAATATAAATTTTATTTTTTTCTGGAGGAAGAGGTGAAAAGAAGAAGCTTTAGGTAAGATAGGGATTGCATACCCAGTACCTTTTTAAGTATAGACTTGCTAGGCACCCTGCTAAGGGTTGTGTGTGTTCATTGTGCCTGCCCAGGCCACCCACTTTCCCTTCCACTGGGAATAGCATCCCAGTCTTAGTCTTTTTTTTTTTTTTTTTAAGTAAGCTCTATGCCCAGTGTGGGGCTTGAACTCATGACCCCGAGGTCGAAAGTCATGGTCTACCCACAGAGCCAACCAGGTGCTCCTGGTCTTAGTCTGATAGCTTATGTGGTACTGGCTCTACCTCTTGAAATCTGGGTGAAGGACATATGTATGAAGCCTGGTCAATCAAGGTGTTCCATTCTGGAGAGTCTCAGAGATTTGTTCAAGGATGAACACATGAGCCAAGTTGGTCCACTCAGAGCTAAAATTGGGACTTTGGCTGGAGCGATCATAAAAAGAAGTGTTTCATTTCTCCCAGATCTGGAGCTTTGGGGATATAAATCTTTGAGGATATAAACTTCAGGTGGCCATCTTGCCATCACAAGGGAAATCTTGCCTGGGAAGAGAACCATCACTGAGGAAGGCAGAGCTGGAGATTGACCAAGACAAAATCCTGATGGCATCTTTCAAACCCTTGGATCTAGCCATGCCTGAAGTCATCCCTATAATTTTTGTTGAGTGTATAAATTCAGCAATTGGCTTCTTCTAGATTGCGTTGGGGTTTTGACAGTTGTGACTGAAAAAGGCCTGAGGCTGTGGTGTTCCACATCTTTAAGATGTCACTTCCTTGGTAAAATGGGCCTCAGGAAAGGATTAAAGTAGAAAACAAAACAACAACAACAAAAAAATAAAGTAGAAAACAGCTGCTTTGCCAAGGAATAGTAGTTTCAATCACTGAAGAATCAGGCCTTTGACGTATGGAAAAAGTATAATGTGAAATCAAGGAGAAACTAATTTTTTCTTGTTTTTTGTTTTAAGAGGATGAAGAACAGATGAGAACCATTAGAACTAGTTATATATTTCTCTTCATGTATTCAACACCTATTTATTGACCACCTTCCATGTACTGAGAACTATGTTAGGCTCTGGAGATGCAGCATTGAGTAATAACCGAGCAAATTTCTTCTGAAGAGCTTACTATGTATCAGACCCTCTTCTAAGAACTTTATGCTTATTAATCTTACTTATTCTTCATATCTACCCTATCAGGCAGATAACTATTATTATTTCCCATTTTACAGATGACAAAACAGAGGCACAGAGCAGTTAAGCTAGGAAAAAGCCGAGCTAGTATTGAACCTTGGGATACTGGCTTCAAGTCTGAGTCTTAAACTCAGTAAACTACACTGCCGTGTCCTTGCTCACCCGGCACTCATAGCTGTTCCTACAAAGGCCCGTCCTCGAAGTCTCTTGGGATCTCTGAGTTCCTTCCTTCAGAATTCAGTTTAACAAAGTCTGACCTTGACTTTGACTTGAACTATAACATCATTTGTTGAATTCCAGGCATTGCTCATTTTATCTTTCTGAAATTGGCATAACGGCCAGCTACTAGTATGTGTGACCCTGCGTGAAGGGAGGATAAAAAGTCTCTCACAGACACAGTTTAGTCTAGTGGTTAAGAGCATAACTTTTAGACTCATCTTAGATACTAGGTTCTAATTGCTGCTCTGCCATTTTCTGGCTGTGTGACCTTATAGAAGTTACTGACCCTCTCTGAACTTATGTTTCTTCATCTTGGAAATGGGGTTAATTATTCTAATTCATCTGGTTGTTACACAACTGGAATAAAGTAATAAAATGCCTGGGGCAGAGTCAGCACCCAGTAAATGCTGGTTGTTATAGCTGATTTTTTTTTTTTTTTTTTTTTTTGGCTCTCAGCTCCTTGTTTGTAAAATGAGGAGCTGGCCAAGATGCTCTCTGAGGTCTCTGCTGGCATATGTTTGTGTGACTTGTATTTTCCAAATGCTAATTTGGGAATGGCAAATTCCCACTGTCATGGTTTTTCTTTTTGAAGAATTATTTTCTGTTGTTTCTCAGTAAGATTGGGCTTTTCGTGCTAGTTTGCAGCCAAAGGAGCTTTAAGCCTTTCATATGACATCATAAGTTGGTGCCCATAAAAATGATGAAATGCCTTTTATCAAACCAGTGAAGAAGAGAGTTCTAGGGGCCAGTGGTTCTAACCCAAATCTAGGTCTTCTCTCGCTGGTAGGGGAGGGTGTGTTGGCTTCCCAGATCCTTGATTCCTCTGACAATGCTGGAGAGACAGTTCCATCCCCAAATTAGGGGGGGGTGGCATTTGGGGGTGGGGATGGGCAGAGGGTGAAGAAACGGGAGGAGCAAGGAAAGACCAGAGGAGGAGGGGGGAGCAACAAAGGAAGGAGGGGCGGCAGGGGAGTCAGGGTGGGTAGGGGCCAGAGGAGAGGAGAAAAAAGAAGAGAGGAGAAACAAGAGAGGAGATGAGGAGGGAAAAGAGATGGAAAGGCTAGGACTCAACTAGAACCCCGGCAAGGGAGGACTGGGGGCAATGAAGAACTGGGCAGACCGATTGGGGAAGTCAGCTCAGACCTTGCTATGAAATGTTCAGTCTGTTATGGTAGAAGTTGATTTCTGAACCATCCTGTTGGAAACCATGGAACAGATTCAAAAATAGGAGACCATATTGGGTTGAGGAAAAGTTAATGACCATAGAATGTTCCTTTTTTTAAAAAAAAAAAAATTCTAAAAAATCCTATTTTAAAGATTCTATTTATTTATCTGTCAGAGAGAGAGCGTGCACACATAAGCACACAAGCAGGGGGAACAGCAGGCAGAGGGAGAAGCAAGCTCGCTGCCAAGCAGGGAGCCTGATGTGGGATTCTCTCCCAGGACCCTGGGATCATGACCTGAGCTGAAGGCAGACGCTTAACTGACTGAGCCACTCAGGAACCCCCATAGAATGTTCCTTAAAAGTCAAACTATCAGGGTACCTGGGTGGCAGCCAGTCATTTAAGCGCTCGACTCTTGATTTTGGCTCAGGTTATGATCTCAGGGTCCCGGTGGGGCCAGCATGAGGCTCTGTGCTCAGTGGGGAGTCTGCTTGAGATTCTCTCTTTCCCTCTGTCCCTCCCCATTCACCTGCGCTCCACCCCCCACTTGCGCACTCTCCCCCCTCAAATAAATAAGTAAATCTTTAAAAACCAAACTATCATAATGCCATTGACTTCTTTTCCACTCTGCGGAGTCACTCCCAAGCTGTGATTTATTTACTGTTGAAATGCATAACCAAATGTAATGCAAACAAAAAAAAATAGGCGGAAAAGATGACATGTCTACACTTCTCAGAGAGACACTGTTCAGTGGGATGAATTTTCCTTCCTTCCTTCACTTATTCATTGCTTTATCTCCCAGTCACTCATCGGGTACCTCTTCCGTGCCATGCCCCACAGTAGATGGTAGGGATTCAGAGACAACCAAGACACATTTCCTGCCCTGTGGAAGAATGAAAATACAATGCCAGTTTGGGAACTCCTCCTATCCAGATGTGGACGACCATATCCCTTCCCCTTGAATCTTATCTGGCCTTTACGACTCACCTGTAACTTAAAGAATGAAGTGGAAGTAACATATGAGGTTAGGTTATAAAAGGTAGTACAGCTTCTGCTTTGCTTTCTGGAACATTTACACTTTGAGCTTGAAGTGTCACGAAAGAAATCTGACAGCCCAAGGCCACCGTGGTGCGCGGAATCCAAGCAGCTACACAAAGAGGCCATGTATATACGTTCTGATTCCTAGACCCAGGCAATGTCGCAGCCAACAGCCAGGATCAGTGAAGACCCTCCAGGTCATTCCAGCCCCCAGCCACTCAGTCACCTTCAACCACTGGGTCTTCCTAATTTAGATCCCAAACCACGTGACGCTGAGGCAAGCCATTCCCGCTCTTGCTCTCTTTGAAATGCTGACTCATAGGGTCCATCTGCAGACATAGTAAGTGTTGATTCATGTCCCTAAGTTTTAGGGTGGTTCGTTATGCATTGGTAGTGGTAATTGGAACAATTTCTAGTGATCATCCCCGATAACCCTGGAAACACAGTTACTGAATTACCAGCATGATCGTTGTCCCCAGAGGTGTTCTTCATCTGCCCACTCATGATGCTTGCTGGGACCCACAGCAATTTGAAGAGTTACTGTCCTCAGAGAGTTGATGGCCTGACATGGGCAGATCCAACCTAAGGGACTTAACACTTAACAACCAGAGTTTGTCAAGAGGGCCACAAATCTGGTCCTTTAAGAAGCTTTATCAATGCAGCAGCCTAAAAATGACAACTAAAGCCCTTCCTTACACCATGATTCAGGGATATGCCAACTGCTTAAACTCAATTTCTTTTCCCACCAGTCTGTCTTTTCGTAGAACACAGAGACTGATTCGTGAAACCCAAGCATTGCAGAAAATGTGATTCTACCACAGACTCATACAATGCTAAATCTAAAGGAGGCTTACAGATCATCTGCTCCAATCCACACACACTTGCCCATTGAGGAAATTACTGAGGTCCAGAAAATGGGGTGCCTGCCCGCTGGTGGCTATGTTCCAGGACCCAGGGCCCCTACTTTGTTTCTCTCCAGCCTCCTTTCCCTGCACACCAGGGAAAGCATTGTACTCAAGGTGGCAGCAGGTAGAAATTCCAGGCCTTTATCATGGGGTCCAAGAGAGCTGGGAAGAGTCTCAGTTCCGCTACTTACTAGCTATGTGAACGTGGCAGAGTTACTCAATTTCACCGAGCCTCTGATTTCTCATCTGTAAAAGGAGGGGTGATGACCGCACTTTCCCACCAGGATTCCTCGTGGGAATTCATGGAGATGAGGCACGGAAAGGGCATCGCTTCGTGCCTGGTCTGGTCTGTAGGAAGCGCTTAGAAAACCCAGATAACTCTAGAAGGAAAACTTTTGGACTGTACCTTGAAGAAGGGGTCTTTGGGCTGAGTGAGAAAGTTTGGTTGATTTTTTTTGTTGAGTTGAGGGTGATCAAAGGGGGCCCAGGACAGCACTGCTGCCAGCCTGGGAGAAGGAGGCACCTGTGGGCCTCAGCTGAGCATCGGGGAGGCGGCCGTGTCGCCGCCTCTGTCCCCTGGATGTTGGCAGACAACTTGTTGGCTTGTCCCCTCTGAGACCTTCCCCTCCACCTGTGGGTGACATTTCAACTCCTCTAGGCCCGACGCATCTCAGTCTGATTCCTTCCCCCTGCCTTCATCCTCCTCGTCGCCCCCAGACTCGAGGGCTCCCTGTGGATGTCCGTCAGGGGCTGCAGTCCGCTCCTCCTGCCCACAGAGCCCCAGGGGAGCAGCACCGGCCATGCTGGGCGAAATAAAAACCCAACTGCTCCGCTCGGGCCCCCGGCACCTCCGAGCACCCTGGTGACCTCAAATCCTGGAGCAGCCTCCAGAGCTCAGCTCTAAAGCAGGGTCGGGAAGCCCTGGGGGCCCCAAACATAAGGAAGCTGAGAGGACAGCCCAAGCTAACGTTCCTCTCCAAGTGCGTGGAGTGGCTCTTTGCCAGGAACGGTGCCAATCACCAGAAAGGGCTCAATCTCCTTTTGGGTCTCTGAGGTCCACACAGTCATTCGCGAAAATGTCTTACAAATGTACAGTGTTCCAGGCCCCCAGGGAGGGTACCAAGGTGGACAAAATGGCGACGGACCTGCTTTCTACCAGCTCCCAGGCTTCAGGGAGAGGCCAGACTCAGAAACAATGACCACACGATGTGATCAGTATGGAATTGGCCATACGTGTGACGATAGCAAGGGACACCGAGGATGTGGCTGTTGGTGCTATCAGAAGTTGAGGGAGGAGTTAGGAAGTCTTTATAGGGGAAGTGGCATTCTTAGTGGGTGCTCAGTGATGAGCAGGGCTTGGCTAAAGTGGGAAGTAGGATCCAGGCCTAGGGGCCAGCATGTGCAGAAAAGGACAGCAGTCTGAAAGAACTTGGAGTGTTTGGGGGAGCACAGACCACCTAGTGGACAGGGAAGGAGGTGATGGGAAATGAGGTTGGGCAAATGAGCGGGGGCCACACTTGAGAGCCGTCGTCTGCGTATACAATCGAGAGATGGTACTTTATCCCAGAGGCAGAGTGGAGCTTCTGAAGGCTATGGAGCAGGGGAGCGACAGGTAGCTTTGTATTTCAGAAGGATAATGCTGCTCGCAGGGTAGAGGGTGAAGCAGATGGGTCTGAATTAAATGCAGGGAGACCATTCGGCACTCTCTGGCTTCATCCAGGCAGGAGAGGTTGGAGACATGTGGCAGAGAGCCCTGGGACGGGCTGGTGGAGTTCCATCTAGCAGCAGCCTAATCGGATTTAACTTACACACACTCTGCATCCCACAGACCCCGACGAACAGTAAGTGCGCCATAAACATTTGTTAAAGGAATGAACAAATGGGGAACATTTTACCTTCCAAGGAGGCCCGTGATGTAAAGCGGAGACTTTGCGAGACCCCAGATTGTCCTTGGATCTTGACCTCCTGGTGTCGAATGGAGACGCTTCAGTCTGCAGCAGGGCAAACCAGGGCTGCTGCTGTGCCCTGGTCACTCTAGGGAGCAAGAGGCTCATTGTTTAGGAGGGGCAGTGGCATTGGCCCATGAAGTTTCCCTGGCATCTGCAGATTTTGTATGGAGGTCAGAGAGGAGGGAGCAGAAGTCAGATGATTTTCACCATGAAGCCAAAGTGCTATGGACCTAGGTGTTTGCTGTCTTACACTCCCGTCTCTCGTAGTTCCGTCCCATCTCTGGTAGTTCCAGGGTCCATTGGGAGCTGTTAGCTCACTTTTGTGTCTGTTAAGTCCTGGGTGGGGGGGAAGGTCTTGGTTTGGCCGCCCCCTAGGAGCAGGTCCAGAGGCAAAGACTCAAATGCAAGTTGTTTATGTGGAAGGCAGTCCCAGGAGACCCTGGTTGGAAAGTGGAGGCAGGAGAAGGGACGAGAAGGAAGCCACAGCCCCAGGTGCCGATAAACAAGTTACCATGTGAGCTCCTGGAGGTCAATCCACTCTGTCAGGGAGGGACTCTCAAGGGTAGTGTTGGAGACGTTCCACACCTATCCCACCAGTGGGATGAGAAAGCTGGGGCATTTCTTCAGCAACTCTCATCTGTCCGCGTCTGAAGGCTGTTTCCAGGGGTGTTCAGTCTCCGGCAGTTCCCTCTTGCCCTGCGCGCCTGCTAAGCCTGTTCTTCTGGAGACGGTCTCCCGGAGATGTTTGCATAAGCAGCCTTGGGTGTGTTGAGGGAGAAGGACATGTACAGGATGACAACAGGATGGCCCACGGGCGCTTGCGAGCGCAAGGAGGGCATCCAGGTCCACCTCAGGGAGATTCTTCAGTCCCGAGTTCAGGGAGGTTAGTGGGCACGAGAACCACTGAGGTTTAATGGAAATGCATCGCTCTTTTCGTGTGGAGTGTTGAGGTGCACATGTTAAGAGCCTGGACTTAAAAAAAAAATTCTTTGTGTCTTGCTCAAAGCACACATCAGATGATCACCCGGCACCTTTTCTCGCCTGAGAGCAGGTAGACTGGAAGGTCGTACGGTTGTGTGGCACGGCCAGGCTAGGGGCAGGCTTTAGTATTCCTCTAACTTCCATCCGTCTTTCTCCAGAGCCGCTTTGAATAAACCCTGCGGCCACAAAGAAGCCAAGTGACTTTAGCAAATGCGGCCAGACAAGTCCCCCAGCCCACCTCAGACCCCGTCCATAGAACGGAATGCTTTCCCAAGGCCCAAGACATTCCAGAGCCACCGGCCCTCAGAGCCCTGGGACCGGTGCCGGCTAGCCCAGTGAGACTCAGGACCCCCTCTGGCTCGTGTGTAAAGGGGAGGTTACTGGGCGGGGCTCCTGAGACGCCGAGATTCAGGAGGTCTGGAGTAGGAGCTGGTAATCTCCATTGTAGACCAGACTCCCTGATGATTCAAAGTAAGTGTTGAGAAGTGCAGGCTTGGACGCTCCTGGGCACAGAGAGGGGAAAAGAGGAGGCAGGAGAAGAGGCCGAGTGAAGGGCTAAGTGCACGGGGTTGAGAGAATGAAGAGACGTGTGAAAACTTCCAGTGGGGTGGGTGGCCAGGAACGGGAGGCTGCGGGCCCTTCTGTCTCAAACGATTGCCTTCAAGTCCTGAACGGTATGGAGCAGGCTTCCTTCTAATAAACCCTGAAGGCAAACATGGGTATTTGAAGGTTCTCGATCTGAGGGAGTATTTAAGTAAGAGTGCTGATCCGGAGATCTTTGGGCTAGGGAGAGATCTGCTCTCTGCAGTCCGTGTGTACCCAGCAGGACTGCCCACGGGCTCCAACTGAGAGGGAAGCGACCTCTGAGAAACAACTGGGGAGAAGGCGGACCTGGAAATGCCTGACTGAGCTGAATGCATTTCATGGTTACAAAAGCACCCATTTCTCAAAAGGTCAATTTCGTTCTGTTATCTGGTTCTTAGGGGGCTAAAAACACGGCCTTATCTTGGTGACAGCAGACACACAAACAAAAACCCAAACAAACAAAACTGGAGTGCCTTCACAGCTGTTCACACCACTTCCGTCTGGGTGGAAAATTAATGTGGACCGACTCGGAGACCACATGGGCCAAGTTTAGGCAAGCGAAGGGCAGACTTCTGGTAGAGTTTGGTCCAGTAGTTCTCACACTTGAATGTGCATCAGACTGACCAGGAGGGCTTGTTAAAATACACCCTGGGGCCCCAGCTCGAGTGTCTGGTTCACTCAGTCTGGGGTCAGGCCCAAGGACTTGTTGATGCTGCTGGTCTGGGGTCGTATTTTGAGAACCACTGGGAACAGAGATATGACGCTTGCTTCCTGGGGGAATGGGACTTTATGGGGTAGCTCCCTGTCTGCCACACCCCTTCAGGATGAAGATGGCGTACCTTCATGGGCTTTATCAAACCCTGGTTCGGAAATTACGTCATTCCTGGCCTCTGAAAAGGAGGCTAGGTGCTATTATTCATATGAAGAGTAAGCTCTCTAGAGACCCTTAGTTTCACCCAGTAATTTTCAGTGCTTGGGACAGACATGATCCACTGTCACCTATTTCCAGCACCTTTGTAGAATTCTGCAGTTCAAAAAATTTTTTTAACTGCCCTGCCATTAACACTGTTTTGCTAGGCATAAACTTCTTAGGAAATAAGAGCCAGCTAGGGAAGGATTACCTCTCAGAATATACAAAAGCAAATCTCCTCAACTCTAGGCTATAAATTAGGCTGTTGGAGAGGAACATGGTAGCTCTTTGAGGTCACCGGGGTGTGCTTTGGGGCTGGACTTAGGCAACAGGAGAGAGGCAGCTACTGCATAAATCCCAAAGGGGCTTTCAACTCAGCTTCGTCTGTCCACCTGCTCGCTTCTATTCACGACTGTGCTGCACTTGCACGTCTGCATTCACAGTCCAACTTGAGCTCTTCACTGTCCCTTCCGTTTGCATCCGTGGGTTAATCGCAGGTAGAGCTCCAAATCATAGGGTGGAGTAAGGTCATGGATTAAATTAGGAATAAGACATTGAAGGCAAATCTCTTAAAACAGTTCTTCCGAACAATCTGAGGGGCTCCCAGACCGCTCTGAGAAAGCCACAGGATCAGTGGACCCTCCTCCCAGGAAAATGCACGGATGGATAGCATTCTGCGTGTGATCATCTAGACACCCCAGGTGAAGAATCCACGGTACGTTCCCAAGAAGAAGAATCCCAATGGAAAGGAAGAGGCTAGGCTGGGAGAAGGAGGAAGAGGAGCAGAATACTGAAGAAGGCCAAGTCTCAGCCCCTGTTAAAGTGACATAACACTAGCTGTTCTAACAGACAGCTCTCCAAGTGCAAGCGCATTGACACATCACAGCCCGTTGTAGGTGTGCCTGGTCGGCAAGTGAGTGAGCTCACCATGATAGGCGAGTGTTGCAGGAGCTCAGGCTTCTTCCACCTTCTGCCCCTGAGTCTCCGAGGCCTGTGCAAACAGCCAGCCAAAGGAGAAAGACCACAGACGAGGTTCATAGGCTTCTTCAAAACCCCAGCCTGGAGGTGCTGCATATCCCTGCCGGTCATATTTTGTTGAAGAGAACGGGTTTCTGGGCCACAGCTGGATGTGGGGCTGGAGAACACATTCCCTCTCTGGATCGCCATTTCTTAGTGACAACTCCAATGAGGAGCGTGAACTTCTGGTGGCCAGAATGCTGTATCTTTTCCTAACCATTGCAGGCATGTAAAATTGGGTTAAAATAAAAGGCAAGCACTGCCTTGAGAGGGAAAAGAAGCCACCAAGAGATATTATAAAGCCCCAGGCACGTGTAGAGTAGGGCATCTGTGGCTTTATCTTGTTGGTAGCAAGTAATTGAGGTTACAGACAAATCATCTTCCAGATGATCAAGTTCCTCACTTTCTCTAACTCTATCCTTCCTTTCTTCTACTTCTTTTTTTTTTTAGAGGAGGGGAGGGGCAGAGGGAGAAGGAGAGAGAGAATCTCAAGCAGGCTCCACACCCACTGCAGAGCCTGATGATGGGCTCCATCTCACAACCCTGAGATGATGACCTGAGCTGAAATCAAGAGTTGGACACTTAACTGACTGAGCCACCCAGGCGTCCCCCCTCCTTCCTTCTAAACAAAAGTGCTATTTCCAGAAGCAATTTCCCATTTATAATGGATGCTTTCATACCCGTCCATCTGAACAAGAATTTGGTTGGTTAATTGAAAGAAATAATTAAAACCGGGAATCATTTTTTAAAAATGGTACATGCAAACTGTAAACATTTTATTTAACTTAAAACATGTAAATAAACATTCATTCACTAAACTTTTGATGTACAGCCAAGTCGTTTCCTTTGAATAAAAATCAGCTGATGGGAGTTGCAGGCTTTTCTTCTTGCATGAGCTGCTGTATCTAAAATACACCGTGATTACCAGTTTTGGAAGTGGAGCAAGAATTTAAGACACTTGCGAGGTGAGCTTAGTGCCTAATCCTCCTAATTTTTTAATGATTTTTCAGTCTCTTACAGTAGTTTGGCAGACACATAATTCAACAGCATTTTTAGCTACCTGCTACTATTATATCTTCTAGAATTTCAATTTTGTTCCCATAAAAATAACTCCTTTTTGCATTCACGTTTCATAATTCACATGTTGTATAAATTACTTAATTTTATTAACAAGTACAGCTGGAACAATGGTCATAGGCAGGTTTGGCAGCAAACAATCAACTCTTCGTAAGTGTGAACAGTGGGAAGTAGAAGTGTGCGCGGAATGAGAGTGTGGCTCTGGGCCTTCGGTGGGCCGTGGACCTCAGCTGGCTTGTTTTACAGAGGGAAGCGAGAGCCTTGGCATATTCGGTGTGGAGCCAGCCTCCAGTGATCCTTGCCTTTTGGTATCCACAGCTTCATGGGGTCTCCTCTCACAGTGAATTCATGGCTAATCTGTGTGACCAAGAGAATGTGGCTGAAGTGTCTGTTATGTGGCTTCTGAGGGTAGGTCTAAAGGGTGTTGGGATCACTTGCTTTGGGGAAAACGGCCATCATGCCATGAAGACATTCAAGCACCCTGGTGGGGAGAGACCCACATGGAAAGAATCGGCATTCTCTCACTAGTAGTCGGCACCGATCTGCCGCCTTGGAAGCAGACTGGCCGGCCCTGGTCAAGCCCTGTGGCTAACTGTCACCTCAGCCCACGTGACTGTGCTCTTCTCATGAGAGACCTCAAGCCAAAACCACCTGACCAAAGCTGCTCTTGAATTCCCGACCTGCTTGCCGGAAGTTTCCCGTCTCAGGCTCCACATCAGGCGGGCAGAGTCTGCATTTCAACAAGATCCCCAGGGGATTCCTATGCACTTTAAAGTCTGGGGAGCACTTCACTAAAGCATTATTTGTGTAGTGACTTGGGAATCGAAGGGAATGCATTCTGAAGGGATTGCTTCTAGAAAGGGTTTTTTGTTTGTTTGTTTGTTTGTTTGTTTTTCTGGAAGTAAAATCCCCAACAGGAACACTGGGGAATCAATTCCAGAATCAGGAGAGGTTGGATTTCATGTCCTTCAGGGCGAACTGCAGTCTTCAACCTTCTGTTGGTATGCTCTGCGATCCTCGGCTCCCGCTTCATTCTGACTTAGATGGCTACGGTTCTTGTCCCAGGAGCCCCGATCCTGAGTTTCACCGTCTTCTTTCTGCCTACCCCTCGCGTCGCTCTTGCTTGCTTTAGTAAGGCAAATTCATCAAAACCCAGTGATGTTTTCCTGCTACTTGAGGGTATAGATTTGTCTCCAGGGAGAAAAAAACACCACACATTCTTCTGACTGTGGTATACCTAGGACACATGGCTTCCTGAGAGGGTGAGAAGGAGGGTTGTTCCCTCCTGTTCACCTCCTGAGACTCCTCGGGAGCCACTGTGAGCTGGAAGGCAAGCTTTTTAAGGAGGCTGGAAGAGTCATTAATTGTTATCCCCCAAAAATATTTGGTGCTTTTTTTTTTTTTTTTAACATTACAGCTACCATTGCTGCTGGTGATGCCCTTTTATTTGTCCAGGGGGGTTTGCTCCCATTAGATTAGATTAAGTGTCTCATTTGAGGCACAATAACAGATTTGGCCCAGGCTTTAGCTGCTGGCTGTGGTTGACTGATACCCAAGCTTTTCACTCCCTGCTGCGTATCTAAGCGGTACAAGCTGCAGTCAATGCATTTAATCTACATAAAAAGAACACAAATTGCACGTTAGCCTTTTTGAGTCCGGTAATCAGGTTTCCCCCCAATACACACACACACACACACACACACACACACCTTTCCTCTCCACCCCCCACAGCACTCCTGCTCTACTGGAGAATTTGAGGCACTCTTGTGTTGCAAACATTTTTTTTCTGAGTCAGGTAAAAAGAAAAGTCTTTTGCATTTTAATTGCACTTGATCTGCACATTGAATGACCTCGGTAATTTATATATTGTTCATAGTTAGTGCTTTCCACAGTCCTGCTGCGCAGCTGATAACATAACTCACAGGCGCACACCTTGGGCTCTGTGGGTAGGGACTGGGGTCTTCTGTTCTTTCTGAGTTTGCAGAATTCTCTGGCTCTTTCAGAGTCAAGCTGCTGAGGCTGATGTCAGTCACTATCTGCTCATGCAGATGTAGTGAAAAGGCCACTCAAAGAGCCCCAGCCTGCTCCTTTGTTTACATTTAAAGATTGCCCTTTCCTTTCTAGCCTCCCGCACTGTTTGCAGCCTCTACACCCTCCCTGGATCCTGCCAGGAAAAAAGGGCGCGCTGGGGCAAGAACAGCAAATACAGGTTTCACTCTCTAGCAGGCTAACTACAGAGGCGAGGCGGTGAGATTCGAGACCATCCATAAATACGAAGTGCATAATAATTAGAGAATGGGGAGATGACATTTTTTTTTTACAGTAGACAGCTTTTTAGAACTAGAGCCATATGCTATTTTCGTGATTTGAAAAATATTCTAAGCATTGAAGACAAGTCTTTGGGAAATCAGAGTTCGGTTTTTAGGAAACGTTTAGGTGTTTAATCGTTTTTTACTTGCTTCATATTCACGCTGAAACTGTCTTCCTCACGTCCTCTGGAAGGGTTGAGTTGGATTACTTTGGCCCATCTCAGATTTGGCTTTAGCGGTTTTGCTCTTAAATCCTTTTGGTGGTAAGAGATTAGGCCTCGCCACTCAAAGTGTGGTTCATGGCGCTGCAGCAAGCGCCAGCATGATCGTCACCTGCGGGGTTGCTAGAAGCCACCATCTCAGACCCCACGTTATAGTGAGATCGCCAGGTAGCTTGAAAATCACCATCTGAGAAACACTGGATCGGGTCTCAGCCCTGGCTGCACATTCACATCATCTGAAAACCTTAAAAACAAACCAAACCACTAATGCCTGGACCCCAAGCCCAGAGATTCTGATCTCATTGCTCCCGCACAGAACCAGACGTTGGGGATTTCTGCCACCTGCTCACATGATCTCACATGCAGCCAAGGGCGGGAATCACAGGACTACACAAAATCTTAGAGCGGGATTCAAAACAAATGGTTCTAAGCCTAAATCAGTGCCCCACAGACTTTTTCCAAATCCTTTCCCCTAGGCTCCCTGGAAACCAACAGGATTTTCAGCACAATTTAACTTGACAAGTATTTCTTTAGTGCCTCTAATGGATCCATCTCACCACACCCCACAGGCCCACTGAGACAAGCCAAGAAGCCCAAATCCCCTTGTGGACAAGAACGAGTTCTCTGTAGAATTCCCGGCACCATGACACTGAGAGGTCACCCTGTGTGTCTGCAGATGGCCCCGTGGGACTCAGAGAAGGTGGGTTCTCAGACAGCCCTGAAACACACCCCTTTGTAGAAGTTGTAGGACGTGCCAAGCTGGGTTTCTAAGCGCTGATTTCAGAGAATCCCTGTTTCATGGGCATGCATGATTTCGTATTTTGGCACCTTGTCCAGCATATGTTTAGCAAACTTTCTGATTTTTTTTTTAATTAAAGAGAAGCAGGTGGCCCTTTGGAAAAGATTTTGGAATGGAAGTCAGAAGACCTGGGTTTGAGGTCTTATTTTACCATGAAGCAGTTCGTTATAATGTCTGAAATTTACCATAAAATCCCTCACCAGTTTGGGGCACCTGTGTGGCTCAGTGGGCTAAGCATCTGGCTCTTGATTTCAGCTCAGGTCATGATCTCAGGGTCCGGGGATCAAGCCCTGTGTCTGGTTCTGCACCTAACGGGGAGTCTGCTTGAGATTCTCTCCCACTTCCCTCTCTCCCACTGCCCCTCCACCAGCGCTCGCTCACTCGCTCTCTCAAAATAAATAAATCTTTAAAAAACACTAAAAATTCCTCACCAATTACAGAGTGATATTACATACTGCAAATTGTGGTTAAACAGTAAGCCAGATGCGGACCAGGGCTGGTGTGTGGGCGTTCCAAGCACAGGGGCCTCCCCCCGGAGGCCACCGCTATACCCGTTTCTGCTATCTGGATCACCTAGGTCTTGGTAATGGGCATAGCAAATGTGAGAACAAGGTTTTATTATTGGAATAAATAGCTTGTTAATTAGCAAGATGAAAGTGGAAATGAGTTGTCATTGATGATGTAACATGAATTCAGGGTACGTGGATCTGCCCAAATATTTTAGCAATACTTCTGCTCTTGCGTGAGCTAGGAGTAAGACCCTAGTGACATCCACAGCTGGTACCCTTAGGGATGGTAGCCAAGAACTGAACCCTACGTGGGCCCTTGTCTAGCCATTGGTTTAGGAGGCTTTCTGACCGCCTGCTGCTGGCTGCAATGATAGCACCTTCCTGTTGCGCTCTCTGGTTGTTGTGTCTATTTTCAAGTGAACTTGCCTTTCATGCAAGGTGATGGAATATGGTTTGCGGATCGCTTTCCTCATAACCTTGTCCTGAGGCTGCGATGGAGTAGCTCACCCTCACTCATTCAAACCTTTTCAAAGACTGCCATTAGCTTCCCAAAATATTCTCGTAGCTGAGGATGAACAAGTAGGCATGAGTCGGCCACAGTGCACATTGTTTTGTGACTTTGAGTCTCACATCTAGTTGCTATACCGCTCTAGATCTTAGGCATTTTATGAAAAGAAACCAAGAGGATCGTCAATGTGAAAGATATTTTTCTGGCTTAAGATTCTCAATTTTTAAAAAATTCTAACATATGAAGAAAAGTCAAACAGACCAAAATATCGTAGATCTTGCTTTTGAGCCCCCTGCATCCCCCTGCTGGGCCCCCTCAATCCCAACCCATATTGTGTGACTCTTTTAAATAATCCAAACCCCTGGGAAACTTAGCCCATGCTTGCCATTCTCTCTGTATGGTCCCAATTAAGTCTGTGGACTGTAATATGGAATCCTGACAAGGCTCTGAATGTTGCTAAGTTAATAGAATATTCTGGCAAAAAGCAGAGTGGAGGAGATGATACTTTACAATTGTCTCACTTAGCATGCTCCTTTTATTCTGAGAAACACTGGCAACGGGTTTGGTTTCAATTTAATATTTTCCTCTGAGGGAACCTAGCAGTGGTACTCATCTCCTAGTGTGGCTTAGATGAAGCTTCAAGTCCGATGACCCCGAGGCAAGCCCCAGTGACTCCTGCTCGGTGCTCTGTGGGGTCAGTGAAGCGATTGCAAGAAGCAGACCCCAAATGGTGAGGCTCGGTCACTTGCTTGTTCCAGCAAAGGAGGAAGAGCATGTTTAATTGACCCACGGGTAGATAGTTGTTTTTATTTCCTCCTCCTAAACAGCCTTCGTATCTTTCTGTTGTGGCTTCCCAAAGATTTCCTGGCATGAGCCTTTTATAGCCCCCTAACGAAGCCATTGTACTATTTTCAGTCAAGATCTGTGGCATGAAACAAAGAAGACACTTGACAGAGCTGTTCCAGCGCAGTTATCGAAAATAATCCCAACCTATTGGGGCCAAAAATAACCAAGATCAAGACAAAGATCAAACTGTTGTTGCAATCTTGTGCAATAGCAGCTCCAGTGAAAAAATGCTGGGCAGCAAACCAGCAGAGACAGTTCATCTCAAAGACTTTTCCTTAGAAAAATTCTTCAAGACATCTGGCCCCCAGCTCTGAAGTTTTCCTGTTTTGTGTTATCTAAATGTTTGTTGGGTTTGAGCTTTGCTGTGTGTCTTTGGTTTTCTAAAAGAATTTACCTTTATCTTTAAAGACAGTATGAAATGAATGATCCCTTAAGGGCTAGAAGCAGGTTATAATTGCATATTATTGTACCTGACTGTATTTTAAATAATGGGAATGTTAAAAATATGAGTATTAGAAGTCTCAGTTAAAATGTCCATGAAAGATAAAGCAGGAGGGGCTGACAGGTATTTCTTTAAGGTGATTTGGATTGTTCAAGTCTGCCAATGGGCCGCTAAATAAATCCATTTGTCCGACATTAGGTAAAACTTAAAATAAAATAAAACACCATTTAGTCCATTTCTTTGAAGGGATCTGAATATGAAACTTCAATGATCCTAATGTTTTCCCAGAATCAAGGGCAATGCTCCTTGAACTCAGACAAAATCTTTTTCTTAGATAAACATTTGATAAATATCCACTATATGCCAGTTCTTGTGGTGGGAGATTAGGAGAATATCCTCAAAAATCCCACAATTATAAGGAGGTGTGGCTACGTGTTTGAGAACCACCAGCTACCACCCTGATTTCCAAATCCATGACCAAGCTTTGAGCGATAAGAAGTGCTAATGACAGCCATCCAAGGCCAAGAGGCCAGGAGAAATGAGAGGATAGAAGAAGGGCTGGGGAGCCCTAGAAGTTGGAAGTAGGGCTGGGGAGGCCCAGGGGCTTCAACTTCTTAATTCACCCCATTCTCATCTCCTTTCTCTTCTTCTGTCTCTGATGACATCAGTTTCTAGGCAGGAGTGAGTGATTAAACCGGTCACTGTATTGAACATCTCAGCTTTGGCTCTCCTTCAGAATCATCTCTAGAACTTAAAACAACAACGACACAAAACCTTTTGCCTCAGTTTCAGAATCAGAATTACTAAGATGGAGCTAGGGACTCCATGTTTTATAGCATTCCCCTCACAATTCTGATGCTCATCTAGGGTCAAGGCTTCCTGGACCCAGAGCCCATGTATCCAGAACACTTTGTGCTAAAGAGCCAGGGGGACCGTGAAAGAAATAGAAAGCCAGGTCCCTGCCTACAAATGATTTATTGCAACCAGAGGAGAACTGCAGGGAGATAACAAGAAAACAATACAGAAAGTAAGAGGAAAACAACCTAAAGACAAGGCCATGGAACCATGTTGTTACATTTACTGTTTCAGAGGTGGGAAGGAGTATTTAAGCTTTTGCACAGGTAGGCTTACCCCTAGTATTTGAAGACCTGAAACCATAGTACAAATGGAAATGTGTGTGTGTGTGTGTGTGTGTGTGTGTGTGTGTGTGTATCTCCTAATACTTAAAAGTTATAAATGAGCTCAGAAAATGTTAATCAAAACACATCAATCCCTCTATCTTGACAACTAGATCCTTGTAAGACCTGAAAGACCAGGTTTGAATTTAAAATTGCTGGATTCCTTGGAGTTCCACACTGGACCATAATGACATGGGGAGAGTAAGTTTGGGTCACTAGCCTGTACCCCACCTAACAATCCTTTCCCCCCTTGGTTCCATCTCCCATTATAAGGAGCCCCGTGAGTACATGGACTAGTGGGCTGGAGTCTCTGTCTAAATTCTCTTCACACCTCTCTGAAAACAGGTACTCCCTTGGCCATATTGTGCTCATACTGGCTACATAAAATGCCCTTGGGAAGAAGGACCCAGGGGAGAAGCCCATGTAGTCTCTGGAAGCTGGCCTGGGTCATTTGGTCAGGAAATTTCAAGGTTCCTTTCATCTAAACCATGGTCTAGAAGGTTTTGGCCTTGCTGGTTTCTCACCCTGTACGAAGGGGCCCAGCCAGAGTGGGGTTCTGTAATGGTCAAGGCCAAGGATAGGGCCCCTCTTGAGGGGATCAAGAATAGCTCTGGGTCTGGGCAAGATGATGGATGGGTCCTACAAACTATAGGTTTGGCTTATGGGAACATGAAAACCTATCTCAAAGACCAGAACTTGGTTATGTAGCCACCACCAGCTAAAACCTGCACCCAGATAAAAATGGAGATTCTATTCCTGAGGAAAAAGAGGAATTGGGTAACAACTAGCGGTGTCTGCTAATGGACTTTTGACTTCACACAACAGAAACTGACTTTGGAAAATTTAAGCAAAAGGGGAATTTACGGGAGGGCTCTTGGGCAATTCATATATTCAGTAGACTAAGTCAAGGGTCAAGCTCTGAAAGGGAACAAATGGTCCATCCAGAACACTATCATCAACCCAACCCTCAAGCTGCCAACACCACCAGACTCTAAATGATGCCACCGATGCTGTGTATACTTTCTCAAATGTCCCTGCAGCTTGGCATCATCCTTTCTAGAATTGTGCTGTTCAATACGGTAGTACACGTGGTTAGTGGTACCATATTGTACAGTGCAGATATAGAACATTTCTATCATTGCAGAAAAATTCATTGCATGGTGTCAGTCTAGACTCCAAGTCCTGGACCAAGGCATCCAATTTGCCAAGCACTAGCCAAAAACTATTATGTGCCTACCTCTTGGCCCTCAGGAGTACCCCCCACACCAAGATGCAATAGAATTTGCTCAAAATAGGGAGGAGGTGTGGATGCCCAGCTGCTAAAAAAGCAGGAAATGTCCTCTGCATACTTACTGACAAGTGTGATCTTGGGCTAACTACTTTTCTAGCCTCAATTTTTTTTTGCATTTGTACAATAGATATAATGATAACTGCCTTGTAGGATTGTTATGGAGATAAAAAGATAAGATATGAAAATTACCAGGACCATCTGCATTAATGGAGTCCTTAGATGTAATAATAACCAAATGCAGTGCATGGTCTATGATTGGACCCTGCTTTGAATAACCAGCTGCAAAAGACATTTGAGAGACAATTGGGGGAAATTTTAATATAGAATAAGTGTTAGATAATATTAGGAAATTATTGTTAATTTTGTTAGGTGCAATGATGGCACTGTGATCATGTAGGACATGATAAAGTTTTTAAGGATAAAATATGTCTAATTCTAAATATAAAAAATAGATGACAGAAATATGACAAATGTGCACTGTTAAATCTAGATGATAGGTAAATGGACGTTATTTTCCTTTTTCTCTCTTATTTCTGACATTTTAAAAGATAATTTGTTAAGGAAGAAAGAAAAGTACCATGTCCATAACAGGAATTTGATAAATGTGAATTTCTCTTCTTCCCCCATAGTCTTAGGGTCCTTACAGTCTTCTCAAAATGGCTGGAATGCTTCCCATACTTTTCCCAGCCAACCCTCCCCACTTTTCCCAATGCTACCTGCTTAAAGGCTTCCTGCCCTTTCTGTGATAACACATTCTCTGTATCTGTGGGGACCTTGAATACAAGGAGTAGTTTGCCCAGTAATGAGGGGAGACTTGCAAAGAGGCACTTGTTCACAGCACTGATACAGGAGGCAAAGCCTTTCCCCTTGCATCAGAGCAGGGGTTCAAAGAGAGAAAAATCAATGTTCTGGTGCTCATTTTCGTATTTGTCAAATCATCCCCCTTTCCCTGGTGTTGGGAAAGAGGAGGATGTGGCAGCCAGTTTTTCATTTTAGTTGACCCACTTATTCAGTGAATATAGAGGACCAAGGTATGGAGGCTTAGAGGGTTTGAGTCATCTCACAAAGATCGATAGTGGGAGGCAGGCAGATGGACCTAGAATGGATCACCTAATTTTCTCTCTGAGGGGTACTGAGAAATGACATACCATGAACTTGAGTTACGAAGGCTGTGGCAAATGAACAGCAAGCTATGATGGCTAAATAATGTCTTCCTGTGGTGTTGAAGTATCAACAGCTTCCCTGTGTGTCTGAGATCGAGGCAAGTGGCCAAGGTCATCAGGGTCCGCTTCTAAAGGCAAACTAACTTACAGTATGGGACCTGTCTTTAGGGACCATGTGCCAAAATATCAGTTTTGTATACAAGAAGCAAGCATCTTGAGGCCCATAGCTATTTTTAACGTTAGAGATGATAAAATAGTGACTAAATAAGAAAGTTAGTTTTATATTTGGTGCAGTGAGTGAAACAATGAGTAATGGCATTTTTTTTAACCAGATTTCCACCTAAAATAGTGTGTTTCAAAGTTTAACAATCGGTGTGTGTGTGTGTGTGTGTGTGTGTGTGTGAGTGTGCATGCGCACATGCGTGCATGTGTGTGAGTGTGTGTGTCGGGGGTAGGAGGAGTGCTCTAAGTGAATCTCTCACTATATCCTGGATAAAAAATATAAAACACTTTTCAAGGCATTTCTGGTCAAGTGGTTGGAGAGATTTCCAAAGGCTTCTACAACAGCAGCTTCTAAAATAAAAAAATCCAGGCCTAGACCAGAGCAGGAAGCCTTAAATTATAAGCAGTAGGTGTGTGGGGGGGGGGGATGCCCTGAGGGTAGATATCAATAGCAACACGTAGCAATGAGAATGCTGAGAATGCTGATCCGGGGGCCCATTTCTTAAGCCAAGATCTTCACAGTGGCTGAAGTGGTCTTATGTCAGAGGTGTCTCTGACTTTTTGCAAAAGTAAATCCTCTTCAGAAAAGATCTCCTCTAATTGAGACCTATAGAATTCCCACAGATTAAAATCAAGCAATCAGCTTGTAATACAGTAAGACAAGCCACCATGAACCAGATGCAGCATAAATGACATAGATTCAGATCTCCACAATGATTGGAGATACAAGAATTTTCAGTTACAGAATACAGAAAAACTATGTATGAAATGTTTGAAGATGTAAAAGATGCAATCACACAGATGAGTAGACAACAATAGGCTAACAGAAATAACTAGAAAGATTCTTTTAATAGCACTTCTATAAATAAAAATACAGTTATTGAAGCAAAAAACCTAAATGGACTGGTTGAACAGTAGATTAAATCTAGCTGAAGAGAGGATTAGAAATTACCCAAAATGCAGCACGAAGAGGGAAGGAGATAGAAACCATGAACGAGAGATTAAGTGATTGGAGTCCACAGTGAGAAGGTCAAACATAAATCTAATTGGAGTTTCAGAATAAGAGGAGAAAAAGAGATTTGAAGAGATAGTGGCATGTCTCTTCCAACACTGATGAAAAACATAATAACACATATCCAGGAATCACAACACATACCAAAAAAGATATTTTCAAAAGGGGAAATTCATGTCTAAACACCTCATAATTCAACTACAGAACACTAACTGCCAAGAGATCTTAACAGGGGCCAGAGAAAAAAGATGGCTCATCCTTAAAGGAATGACAATTAGACTAACAGTTGCCTTCAACAGTGGATGGAAATCAGAAGACTGTGGAATGATATTTTTCAGTTGTTGAGAGCAAATAAGAGTTTAGAATTGTGTACTCAGAAAATCACATTTTAGAAAGGAGGGTAAAGTTAATATGTTTAAGAATACACAAAAACAGAGGGATTTACTATCAAAAGATCTTCACTAAAGGAACATCTTCTAAAAGATGGCTTCAGGAAGAAGGAAAATGATGTCAGAAGGATGATCTGAGATGCCAAAAGGAATGAGCAGCCCGGCCAGCTCAGGTGGAGGAGCATGTGACTCTTGGTCTTAGGGTCGTGAGTTCCAGCTCCACGTTGGGCGTAGAGATTACTAAAAAAAAAAAAAAAAATAAACTTTAAAAAAACCACATATACATGTGAATAGATAGGTAAAAATGTAAAATCACACACATATGATCAAATAGTATTTGGGAAAAAGGAATACCAATGTCAAACTATAGAGTTAAGAAAAATGACAAAAATAAAATATTGGCCAAGAATCACATGCAAGTCACGAGGGGAGGGAGATCAGAGTTCAAATCTTAAAGATCCTTGGGGCACCTGTGTGGCTCAGTTGGTTAAGCATGTGACTCTTTGGTTTTAGCTCAGATCATGATCTCAGGGTCGTCAGATCCAGCCCCTCATTGAGCCCCACATTGAGCTCCATGTTGGGCTTGGTGCTCAGCATGGAGTCTGCTTGTCCCTCTCCCTCTGTTCCTCCCCCACCACTCGCACTCACCTTCTCTCTCAAATAAATAAGTAAAATCTTAGAAGTCTCCTAAGATCCTTAAGATTATTATTAGAGAACAAGTGTTGGCAAAAGTTTTCTATAAAGGGGCAGCTGGGAAATATTCTAAGTTTTACAAACCAAGTCCCTGTCATGAAGACAAAACTCTGGCATCATAGGGTGAAAGTAGCCATAGATGGTACGCAAATGAAAGAACAAGCCTATGGTCCAGTAAAACTTTATTTACAAAGACTGGTGGTGGACAGATTTGATCACTGGGCTATAGTCTGCCAATCCTATTTCTAGAGGAAAGTTAAAATATTTTTTTCACTTTGCAAGTTAAATATACATGATAAAATTTCAAAGGTGATCACTAAGTAAAAATAGAGTCTATTAAGGCCAAATAAGTAAAAAGGAACAATGAAATAAGGAAAGAAATACACCCACAAACAGACAATAAGCCACAAAAAATCCAAACAGTAAGAAGAAATGGAAAGAAAAAGAATCACAGAAAAAGCAGGGCAAATAAAAAATAAAAAAATAAGACTGCAAACCAAGTCCAAATATAATAATTGCTATTACACACCAAATATGCAAGTGAATTAACTAGCCAATTAAAAAAACAAATTATCAGATGCTATTTTAAAAAACTGTAGCTATAAAAAAAAAACTGTAGCTATATGTCCATTATGAAAGTCACACTTAAGGCACAAGAATGCAGAAAAGCAGAAAGTAACAGAATAAAAAGAAAAAAAGACACACCAGGCAATTACCCAAAGAAAGCTACATTGGGGAATATAGACTTTAAGATAAAAAAGCATTATCAGGGTTAGAAGGGGTCACTAGATCATTATAAAGGATTCAGTTCCTCAGAAAGATAAAACAATTCTAAACTTGTATGCACCTAATAAAATAGACCAAAATGCATAAATATTGGCAGGAGAACAGTCCTTTGGGAGATGCTGGGAGTAGGTGATGACTTTAGGAGCTTAATGAGATTGAGCACTTAAGTAACCAGAGTCATAAAATCATATGCTCCCTATCCTTAAAAGTAGAGTCACACCCCAAAATAGAGTGGTGTTAAGACCACCTAACACCATGAAAAGGAGGATGTGTGTGTGTGTGTGTGTGTGTGTGTGTGTGTGTGCGCGCGCGCTTTAAACTTAATTAATTAGAGAAATTCCCAAAGGGATGTATGTGTGTATGGGGGTAGTGCTAGAGGAATCCTATTTACATAATAGCCCAGAGGCTGGCTGGAATCCATTATTAGATTCCCTGCACATGTGCCCTGGAAAAACTGAGCAGAGGGGAGAGCCCATATGGCCAGCAGCAGAAGAAAGCTAGTGTGATCGGTTCACAAAGGTAATACCCTACACACAAAGGAGATCCATTCTAGCTTCATTTATTTCAGAGAACTGTAACTGGCCAGCTAAAGTAGACATTAGGAACACTGGGAAGAATCCTGTAGGGAAAAAAAAAAACCCACCCAAAACACAGTTCTGAGGTCCTTAATCATCATTTGCTTCACCTCTATCCATCAGTCAGTTTAGGCGGCAGAGCGGTGTACATAGTACTGAGGATACCTGCTCTTTGCCTTCAAAGATCAGCCATTCCCTTTATAGACTAAAGGCAAGAAGTCCGTGAAAACACAGAACACTTGCCCATCTCTTCATATACTGTCTAATCTCTGAAAAGATTGAGTTCAGGACCAATGAAGAGTCAGAGCTCTGAGCATGGCGAGGGCTGAGTCCATTATGAAATAAGGGGTTTGGGAGGCTAAACATGGCTGTCCTTAGTTATCAAGGAGGAGACAGAGACGTGGAGCTGAGTGGGTGTTGAAAGTAGGGTGCTTTAGGCTTTTGGTTGCTATAGAAGTAGTGAGGTGTCCTGGTTCTCTTCCTTTGACCTTGCACCCCCTCCCCCAAATCCCTCAGAGCAAGGCAGCTGCGCCCTGTGGATGGCATCATCTGGGCTCACTTGCTGGCCAGCTTCCATGGAGACCAAGCAATGGGAGACCCTGGCAGGAAGTTGGAAGAGAGGAAAAGAAAGCGGTGACGGTCTTCCTTTCTTGCTCCCTCTCTGCTCTTGGAGTGCATCCCTTCAGGACTCCTGAAACTCCAAAGACCCTTTAGCTATAAACAACCCTACTTTAATGCTGATAGCTAGCGTTTATTGAGTGCTTACTATGTTCCAGTGCTTACTCTAACCTGGCACAATATATAGGTGAACTTGCTGAATCCTTCCAGCAACGCCATGAGGTCAGTACTCTATTTACAGATGGATAACCGTGACAGGGAAAGGTAACTGACTTGCTCAAAGCCCATCAGTTAGTAGGTGCAGAGCTGGGGTTCTAACCCAGGCCGTTTGGCTCAATTGAGGGTCTGTATTTTTAAGCTCTACTAGGAGCCATATGTGTAGTTTTTTTTCTATTAGCCCTATTTTAAAAAATGAGAAATGAAACAAGTAAAATTAAGTTTAGTAATATATTTTTATAAACCCAATATATCCAAAATATCATTTCAACGTGTAATCAAATATTTTAGAAATGAAGATATTTTGCATTCTTTATTTTGGTATAAAGTCTTTTAAAATCCAGTATGTACTTGATACTTAAAACACATCTCGTTTCCAACACTGAATGTTCATTGGAAATACTTGATCTGTATTTAGATTTCATAAAATTTACAGTTGAAAACATAAGTTAACGTACTGAAGTCATTCCGACATATCCAAAAGTTTTCTGATAACTGAGTTGAATAGGATTTTTAATTTTCAAATTCTTAATAAGCTTTCTGTATTAGAATAATTTTACATTTACAGAAAAGTTGCAAAGATGGTACAGAGGTTACCATATATAAATCACACATTTCCCTATTGTTAGTATCTTAGATTACTGTGGGACATTTACCACAGCTCAGAAGACAACATAGATACAGTGCTAGAAACTAACTCCAGTTTTTCTTTGTATTTCACCAGTTTTTCCACAAATGTCTTTATTCTGTTCCAGGACCCAATACAGAACACTACCCTGTATTTATTCATGTATCCTAAGTCTCTTTTGGTCTGCAATAGCTTCTTACACTTTCCTTGTTTTTTGTGACTTTGACAGTTTTGAGGAGTGCTGGCTGGGTGTTTTGAAGAATGTCCACCAAATGGGGTTTGGCTGATATTTTCCTCATGATGAGACTGGGGTCATGGTAAGGAGTGAAAGAAGTCTGAGAGTTTGAGTCCAGGCAACCGTGGTGGAGAAGAATGGTGGTCCCACGGGCGTAGGTGGGACTTGCAGGCAAGTGGAATATGGGATTAGATTCCTTGAGAGGGTTTGGTAATGAGAGGTAGTTCAGGAATACTATCTGTAGAGCTAATGCCTTGAAACCAGGAAGGAGTGTGAGAACTCCATGGGTGAATGTCTGAGAAAAGAATGGAAGGCTAGAAAACTCTGAGAGGCATATCTCCAATACTTAGACAATGGGTCCTGTACTACTAGCTGACCTACAAACTCAGTCCTTGAAAATATATATCCTAAAGCACTTTCAGAAGGACAGGCTGGTCAGCGAGACCCATAGGCATCAGGAAGAAAGACAAATGGCAGCAAGTTCAGAGCGTTGGCCCTGGTACATTTTCTGTCTCCTTGGTTTGAAAGACTTTGTTGGCAGCAGGGGTCTGTGCATTCCAAGAGTTTGAACTTGAAGGGGATGTCATTTTTGTTAACCTTTAACCAAGAAGGCAGTCAGGGAGGAGACAAATGTTCTTCTCAAAGAGGAATAGTAGTTGCATTCAAAGAGGGAATAGGAGATTACTGAGGCGTTATTGCGAGTGACCCCACGACCCTTCTCTTCGTTGGAGGATTGATGGAGAAAAGGCTCCCCCGACTTTTTCTCCAGGCATTAAAGGTGAAGTCCCGGGAGTACTAAAGAAAGGATGATGACAGGACAACTTGAGAAATTAAGAGGGATATGAATCAACTGAACAGCGAGGCATTTATCCAAGACTTCTAAAGCAACTAAAGAAAATGTATTAACCTTCTAATGAAAATATTGCTGTCCAATTCATCATTGGCAACAGCTCTTTGGGTAACCGCTCCATTCACCATTTTCGGAAGTTGCTTAGTGGGATCCGAGCTCTTGGGATTTCATCTACAGTGCCTACCTGTCATTGGTCAAGAGGCAGTGACAGATTTCAGTGAAAAGGAATGGAATTTGGTCTCACAGTTTTGAAGTGTGTTTAGGACAGCGGTTGAAAGTGTTAAGTCAGAACTGCCCTAATGTGGTAGAGACTGAGACATAGTGATCCGAGTGGCTGGTTTAGACTCTTCAAAGATCTCTAGAGGCGGGGGGAGTGGAGGCCAGAGGACTGAGGAGAAAGAGAATGGCAGATTGGCAAGTCCTTGAAAAGCATAACACCGAATGAGGTCAGTAGTCTAGCTCACGGTACTGTACCAATATCAGTTTCCTGGGTTTGCGGTCCTCCTCCCGTCACATTAGAGGTCCCCGCTGGGAGAAGCTGGGTGAAGGGTACATGGGGCTCTAAGTACCGTTACTGCAACTTCCCGTGAGTCTATAATTTCAAACAAAATGTCTAAAAGAAGTCATGTGGTGGGAGAGGTGAGAACAATGCTCATGAACTGTGATGAGTATTTGCGTGGCTCTTTACCGTTTTTAACACTTTCACCTACGTTATCTCATTTGCACGTCCCGACGGCACTGCTGTGTAGCAAAGGTTGTACTATTATCCCTGTTTTGTATATGAAGAAACTGAGGCTCAGAGAGAGAAAGTAACTTACCTGCAGTCGCAGAGAGCAAATTGACAAAGCAAGGCTCAAATTCCCGTCTCTGAGTTCCAGATGCGACGATGCTCCGCGTGCGAATCTACCTGGCTTGCGTGGGCCACACAGACGCAGACCCCGAGATGAGGATTTAAGGGCAAGAAGCTTATTTGGGAGGTGATCCGGCGCTCCAGCAGGGGGGCAGGGAAGCACGGCAGGAAAGAGCGCAGTGCCCTCCTGGGGCAAGTCTGGGGGCTCTCAGTAGAGTGTGCCTTGGAGTTATACCCGATTAAGGGGGGAGGAAGCTGGCATACTTACCTCCCCTTCCATCCTGTATCGAATGAGGGCAGTGCTCTTGGGGTGCTCATCCCGTGGCTCCTCTAGATGACTCCATTGTCAGGCCACGAAGAAACCTCAGGCAGAGAATTGAAGACACTGCTTGAAGCTGGCCACTGTCAGCGTATATACTGGAAAGGTTAATGCACAGGGCAATTAGGGCAGGGTCCCCGCCAGCAGTGACTGTCTCTAGGTTCTAGCACCCTCGCTCTGAGCCTTCCGTCACTCAGACTTGTTCCTCTCCTCCTAGAATTCTCTCTAGGCGCAGGTGTAGGCCCACACCCACATATAGATCGGCTGGAACAAGGGAGGGAGGACTGCCCTTACCTCGCTTGTGGGGCCCGCGACTCAGCACCTAAGAGGGAAGGAGCAGCAAAAAAGGCATGTGCGCATGTGTGTTTACACAGAGCCTAGATGTGTGCACATCTATCTTTTGGCACATCTCCACTGTGATGAGCCACCACCTTATTCCACAAGCGATTTGAGGCCAAGGAGAAGACATAAAACGCTGGTGTCTGGTGGGTCAGAGGTTAAGTCAAAAGTCAGAGGTTAGTTGGCGTTTTTCGTTGTACCAATATAAGCCCTTTGTTTCGTTTGGTGGATACTACAGAGGAGGGTACCGGGATTCTGGAGAAATGAGCTGGCCACGTGGTCACGTGGGGGAGGGTAGAGGCAGAGTCAGCCAAGGTCATTCTCATGGTGCTTGCCGCCCGCTAAAGAATTGATTGGCTCATTCCTTATTCATGTGGTGTTTCTTTTCCAGGGTACACGCTGATATACTCTTCATCTCTGTGGGCTAATGTAATCATTATGTGCACACTCTAGAAATTAGTGCCATTTTCCCCTGCTTGTGCCTGAAATAGACATTTCAGAATTTCAGACATTTAAAACTCTCCGTCATTTTAATCCAGTCGTCTGCCCCAAGTATGTTCCCAATTAGAGCCATTTTGCTCTGTGGTTGATATCATGAAGTGGAACACATGTTCTGATCTTAAAAAAAAAATCTTTTAAATAGCAAAGGTATACTGTGTTTCCCCCGTTATAATAATTGAAAAGCAGCTGATGGAATTTTTCTCGACTGTTTTACCCAAACATAAAAATTTGACTCTTGAATTAAAATCATAAAAATATCCAGGGGATGTAATGCCTTGAAATATAGGGCATTTTTTAAATCTCTATAAAACTTCCACAGCTTTAATTCATTATATCTTCACAGGTTTTTTCATATTAAAAGCTGCCATAAGGTTGTGATACCAAGTCATGAATAATAAAATAGTGTTCAGTTTTGGTACATGTAACATCATTTTGTTTCCCAATTTAGTATCAATTCCTTCTAAATCATAGCCAAATTCTTGCATTAATACTATCACATTTTGTAAGTCTACATATGAACAAACATAAAGCCACGCTAACCTAGAAAATATATTTGGATTTATCCATATTTTGATTCCATGCTCTTTCTTCTGCTCTTCAAAATTTTTTCTTTTTTTTCCTCACTCGTTTTCTCATCATAAACTGGAAACTGCATCTCCTGACAGCCTGATGCCCTTCTATTAGGTCTGGCTCCTTTCCAGGGGGCTGACAATTTAAGAGGGCCTGTCTCTTGATGCTGGGCTCACCTGGATGGAGCCCATTAGAGTTTTGCAGGTATAAGACCCAAAGTACAGCTCTGCCTCCTGTTATAAACTACCATTTCTCTCAAATGTGTGAACAGAGAGGAGCTCGGTGCAAGCAGTGCTCACCAGGCACGGGCACTGGGAGAATTACGCTGCTCTGCCAGTAGCATGTCAGCATAGAAACTTAGTTCCGGTGGTTTCTCGGTGACCTACCGCCCAACGGTGCACCTGAGTAACTGAACACACCATGAATAATCAAAGGGTGCTCAGACGCATGGTGAACTGGCAGAGGCTACAATGTAATTATGAGCAGGTATTAAGCAATACCAGCAGAGCCTGCCATTCAGCTCAATTTAATTTTAGAAAGTAACTTGGCATATGATATGACAATTTTGGCTTTGCCAAGAAAGGGCGATTTAGAAGCAACCCGATCATCAACTGTTGGAATCGTTTTGTCAAAGAAAAGCCATTTGAATTGTCGAAAGGGGCCAGGGGTAAAGCATCGGTCAGCGCCCAGAAATACAGCAGTGCCCTTCTAGGAAAGGTGGGTCTTTGTCTCAGTGGGACTCACGTTCCTGGAGAAACGGATGAGTGAGACCTACTGTCTTAGGGGAAAGTAGAGACTACACCCCAACCTCCACATTTTGATTGGCGGTTCTCTACCTGGGAAACTATAATGAGTTCTTGGTGAACAAGCATTTTGTCTTAATTCAGAGACAGAGATCGTCTTAAATTGCCAGCACTTTGCAAAAGCCTCTTTATTCAGAATTTTTATGAATTACTTTTTCTCTCTTTTCTTTTTTCTTTTCCTCTTTTTTTTTTTTTTGAGATATAGCTCACGAGACAGTGCACAAATACGGAGTGTACAGTTTAATGAATGTTTACCTATGTCTGCACCCGTGTAACTTCATCAGATCGAGATGTAGAACATTCCTAGAGCCCCACAAATCTCCCTCCTGCCCCCCTTAGCCACTACCCCAGGGTAAGCACTATTCTGACCTCTAGCGCCGTAAAGTGGAATTGCTGGATTATAGGGTATATGCATGTTTAGTTTTAATAGGTACTGCCAAACGTTTTGCAGAAGCATTCAACCAATTTATAATCCTCACCAATTAATTTTTGTTTGCCCAGATTTTCTGTCATTGGCACTGCAAATGCTCGACAGCTCTTCTCTTGGCTGGTGCTTGACCTAACCCATGACAAGTTTTCATTACCCCCCCCTGGGTTTTTAAGGGTGTATAAGCCAGTATGGCTGTCATTTGTCATTTGCTTGTGGTGGCAACAGCAGAATGAGCAATATGGTGACACACTGTGATTTCACAGTTACCGTAGGTGTTACTGTGGATTTCATGGTAAGTCTCCACAAGACAAAACCAGGTCATCTTGGTAAATCTCAACAAATCATGACCTGTGTCATTACCTTCTGAGACCCCAAAGCCTAAAGTACTTCTTCTGCCTCCCAGGCAAGGAAATGCACTCTTCTCAAAGGGCCTCTAAGAGCTATTTGGAAAAGAGTGGGTATTGAAACTTAGGAGTGTGACAGGGAGCCAGAGGTTTTGCCAACGGGACTGTCATCATTCAGGCCCCATTTCCAATCGAAACTAGCTGATGGTGTCTCTACATTTTTTCTTTCTTTTTCAGAATTATAATTAGGCTTACATTTTTTTGTTTCAGTTTTTATTCACTTAATCTTGGGAAAATATGTACCTTTAAGGATCTGGGCACAGCTGACAGAGGGTGTACGACACAAATATTCTGTTTGGTATTCATGTCATAGACTATTAGTGCCATTTGTTTAGAATTTGGTTTTATTTTAAACATCACTAAAAAAAAAAAAAGAAAGAAAGAAAGAAACAGCAAAAACACCAAGTGGCAGTTTATCTGATCCACTGAAAATGTTGCAATTAATCTAATTCTTTTCCAGGGATTTAGAAATGAAATAAATATATAACTGCCTACCAGAGAGCACCTCTACATTTTCTTGCCACCAGTCAAGCTAAGAATGCATGCCCAGTGACAGGAAGTGTTGTCTGGGGGATTGCTTTATGAACAGCCAGCAAAAGGAGGATATAAAAAGGGGAAAGTAAATGAAGCAAGATTGACCAAATATAGATAATTGTTGAAGCTAAGTGATGGGTGCAGGATGTTCACTCTCCTATTTTTTCTACATTTGGGAGTTTTTCATAATAAAAAATTTAAA
The DNA here is from genome assembly GCA_028533885.1 of Nasua narica. Taxonomy (NCBI): domain Eukaryota; kingdom Metazoa; phylum Chordata; class Mammalia; order Carnivora; family Procyonidae; genus Nasua; species Nasua narica. The sequence goes on along the minus strand of CM052801.1, from coordinate 11,776,426 downwards.
AATTATATCAACAATAGCAAAATCAAGTTAATAATTAAGGGGTATAGAGCTTTAGAAAGAGCAGAATTTTAAAAGTAATTTATGGAAATATGAATGTGGCCTGGTATTGTAGTTATCTTTAGAAATAAAAATAATCCTTCTTATCTTTTAGAGATACGCCCAGAAATATTTATGGATGAAATGACATGATAGTTGGTTTTTACTCAGGAAATAGGTGAGATTGGCCATGAGTAAATGGTTGTTGCTGGATGACAGAGCTATGGGGTTTCATATACCGCTTGAGCTATCTTTGTGTGCATTCAGAAATAATGCAAACAAGTAATTTATGCATATACCTTCAAGGAAAACAGATCAGTACCAGGTGATTACAGATTTGTTTTTCCTCTTCAAGCTGAGGTTATGAAAAGCTTAAATTAAAATGTTTTTATGAAACCAGCTATTGTATAAAGCACCTCTGAAATTATTCTTTCATTTGGGGAATGCGTTAAAACCAATAAAGATTAAAAGTGCAAGTCCACACAAAAAGGTAATTGTAGGGCTCAGATAAACGTCACCCAGTGGACCAGCAAATTCCCATGGTTCCAAGGTTACCAGTGCAAAGGTGCCTGGGGAGTAGGGCCGTAGAGCTTCTGTGTGTCTGTGGCATGTCCGTGTCCCACCAGTCAGTGGGCTAGATCGGGGGTCGGGGGTAACAGGGCTTCCCCAGCCATGCCTCTTCTAAACGTTGACGGACCATCTTAACAAGGGCTAAGTTTTTCTGCGGCAGTATCAGAGCGTAGGGTGTGACACGTGTGCCACGGGGAAACCATGGGGCTGAACACGGCAGTATGTGCTGTGGAGACGCACCCTGGCTCAAGAGCCAGAGGCAGAATCTCCGGGTTTAAATCTGGAGCTGTGTGACCTCGGTTAAGTTATTCAACCTCTCCATGCACCAGCTTCCTCATCTTCCAAACAGGAGTGATTATAATAATACTCCATCTCGTGGGATTATTATGAGGCATACCCAAGGTCAAGCCTGTGGAACAGTGTCTGTTACAGTCATTATTATCATTATCTGTAAGTGGGTCTGTCTTAAACATCCTATTTACGGAGCGGCAGGCAAATGTGCAGATGAGAAATAGTCAGGCTTCCCATTCTGTTCTACCCGCAGACCCCCTAGCCAGGGAGGAAGGGATGCTCACTGCAAGGGACTCTGGGAGTATAGTCTGAAGGGACCCTATTGCAAGTACAAATCTCTTTAAAGCTTAATATTTTAGCTTAAAAATCCCACAGATTTTTGCATCCTGCACCATAATATAGCCATGTCTGTTCTATTATCGAAATAATGTGACCCACCCTATAGTTTTTTTGGTATAGAATTGAGGGTCAAGAGAGATGTTTTGTGTTCATCCCACGTTTTTCTCGATCCTCTGGATATGCCTCTCAGTTCAAGAAGCTGCAACACATAGAGCCATTTGCTTTAGTGAAATTCCCAGATCTTCCTCCCCAACAATCTGGTGTACTTCTCCTTCATAGCACCTTCTGTTGTCCAACGAGCACGGCCCAGCTTTACCTCATGGGCTTTTGTGGTCAGGATATCAGGTCACATCTCCTGTCCTCCTTTTCGTTGACTCCTCTGTGACTCTTGACTCAGTTCTTTTTGAAACTCACTCACCTGGCTTCTGGGACATCACCTGGCTTCAGGATCTCTTCCTATAGCTCTGGCCTCTTCTTCTGCATCTCTTTTGCAGGATCATCTTTTTTTCTCTCCAGCTCCTAAGTGTCATCCTTCCCAGGATTTTGACATTGGTTCTAGGTTCTCATTCTATATATCTCCCAGGGTGACCTCACTAATACTCAACCCTCAGTTTCCACCTATAGAGAACATTCTGGTCTTTGCCTGCTCAACAGCTCTTTCCCTACCTGCTAGTACCAGAATTTCTCTTTCCTGGAGGAACATACTTGTGGGTTTTATGGAGCTGACCTTGTCCCATCCATTGCCACAGGTTTGGGTTCATGACCCAGGTGTGGTCAATCAGAATGTTTCAGCTCTAGGTTACAGGACTTGGTTCAAGAATGGACACGTAATCCCCAATGAGTCCTGGTCTTTCTGGAGACTTTTCTGCTGGAGCTATCTGAAAACAAAAACCAAAACAAATCTCTGCTGAGTGGTTGAATGACTAGATGTGAAATGGGGACTTTGGGGTTGCCAGAGGCCATCATGCCCAGAAGAGTCCAAGAAATTAATTAAAAGAGAAACAGAAAATCCAGTACTTTTACTTTAAACCCTGTATCTAGCTATTCCTGAAGCCGAAGAAACAACCCCAGGGCTTTTTGGTGTCTTCAGCCATGGATTCCCTTTTTTCCATGCCCTGGTTTGTATTGGTTTTCTTGTCACTTGCATCCACCCATACGCTGATGTATCCCAAATCCACATCCATGGCCAAGGCTTCGCTCCTGAGCAACAGACTCATAGAAATAACTTACAGTTAAACAACCCCCATAGAGATGTCCCATAAGGATATCTCAAACACAACAGGTTATTTGCTAGATACAATCACATCATAAATTTATATTTACTTGTTAGTGTTTTTTTTTTTTTAATTTTTCTACCAGAATGTAAACTCTACGAGGACAGGAACTTTGTTTATTCATTATTGTGTCTCCAGCACCTAGAGGAACACAGATAGTAGATGTTCAATAAATATTTGTTAAATGAGTGAAACAAAGGAATTTGCCTTGACTCCTTTAAAATACAGCAGTGATTTCTGGCTCAAATCCTGGCTCCCACCTCCCTCTAAAGGCTCAGATCCTGGCTCTCTTGGCCTCCATCTATTGCCCAACGAAGACGGAATCACTTGGACTGTCTCAAATTCAGCAGCATGTTTCTTGTCTCTGCACCTGTTCTGGTCTCCTCCCACGCTCCTCTTTTCACCTTCCTGATGACTTTGCAAAACTCACGTCCCATCCTTCAGAAAGCCTTCTGTGGTCTCTGTCTCCCCATTCTGTTTGGAAGTCCCTGCTATGTTCACAACACTCCCTGTACACCTGTTTGTGTACTAAGCAGTTATGACACAGACTGTGTTCATGCTGGTTAGTATCTCTATTTTACTTTCCTCTTGGCAGGTAGCTAGACTACATTTCCCAGCCTCCTTTGCAGTTAGGGGTGACCATGTGACTGGTGTGCCTCACTTCTAGGCCTAGCCCATTAAAACGTCTCACATACGGTACTCTCTCTTCTCAGTTGAGTAGAGAGAACTTAGGGAGAGGGGGTAGCCACGACGCGTGTAGAGCCACTGTACAGCTCTGCGACTTGGGCCACCAAGGGATCACAAATGGGAAATAAGAGGAAGTATGCTACCATACTGACTTCTTTGACTGGCCTCCCCCGTCTGTCTATTATTACTATTACTTGCTTTTTCAGAGTCTTCTGTCATTTGCTGCTGCTGCTGTTGTTGTATCCTGGCTAGCGCCCCCTCTGTCACCTTGTCTTTGTATCCTAGCCCTGAATGCCCGGCTCATAGTGGGACTTTAACACCGGTTTGCTAGGTGGACTAATTAATCGCCCGTAAAATCTAGTGTGGCCTCCTCTTTACCAGAACAGTATTTCTTGTTCTTGGCTTTAGAGTTTATGTAAGTGTGAAAGTGTTCGAAACAGTTCTTGGGAGAACTGCAGAAGTGATTAAGGATAGCAAATGGATGCTCCAAAGAGAGGTTACACCATGTGCTATTACTTAACTTTCCAGGTGGGAAAAGAATGAGTGGTGATAATTTTGCATACAAACGTTCAGATTACTAAGGGAAGGAATTTTGCAGATCGTTTTTTAAAAAACTGAATATGGCTTGTTTCTAATATCTTATGTATGCATATTAAGCGGAGGGTAAGAAATCTATATTCATATGGGTGCACTGAGAATTTGATTTGTAAATTTTTGATTCCCCGAGCAATAACATTTACAACTCTTTATTCTTATTGATTATAAACGAATATATCACTCAGTTAACACATACTTGTTAAGACCTCCTCCATGCCGTGCTCACCAAGGGTACAAGGAAGTGTAAGAGTTAGCTCCTGTTTCAGAGAATAGTGATAGAGTTCACTGATGAGAACTTGACATTTTACAAAGCACTTTTACCCTTCTTGCCTAAATTCTCCCCACAGTGTCCCAGTGAGGTGGGTTTTAGTTCTGTTTGACAGTCTACGGAGGCTCAGGAAGCTTGAGGAATCTGTCCCTGATCACATCATAATGGCAGAATTGAGTCTTTTACCCCAGTCTTCTGGTTCCAGTTTCTGTTCCTTTGTCATTATACCTCCGTCCCGCTGGGGCATAAAATATCCCATCCACAAACAGCCACTGGTTCAAGGCAGGTTATGACAAATGCCAACTGAATGATCAAATGCAGCAGGGGACACACTTTCCTACCTCCCCTTCCTACCTGTTGTTAGGAAAGACTGCATTCTAGAAAGGGCACCATTGGCCTGAGTGGGTCCCTCAGTGCTAAACTCATGGTTTGGTGTTCTTCCTGATACTGATGAGGTTATGTTATTCAGACATAATAAATAAAGAGCATGGAAAAGACTGAGAGAGTAGTACCTGGGCCCCAAGTGTGAGAAGTAACCATCTCTAAGTAAAATTCTGCGTGTTTGCAGATTTACAAATAACAGGCACAGTGGTTCCATATTCTCTGTCAACCCTTCCTCACCAAGGAACTGTAGAAAGTGTTAGCTGCTCAGTTTTTCCTTTGTAAGCGATAAAGTATATTTTAAAATTTTAGATGTCAAATTAAAGATGTGCAGAACGCTGGGTATTATACACAACTGATGAATCGTCGAATGCTATGCCTAAAACTAACAAGGTACTATATGTTGTTGGCTGATTGAATTTAAATTTAAAAAAAAAAGATGTACAGAAGGAAGACTAATCCTGGGCAAGAGTCAGGAAGTGGTAGATTACCTGCAAAGGGGCCAGAGGGACAGTTTTCAGGTGATGGAAATGTTCTGTAGCTTGTGTGGGTGGTGGGTACTCAAATGCCTAAAACTTATAGGAAAGAACTTTTAGGATCTGCGTGTTTTATTGTATGTTCAGTATATCTCAGTTTTTTTTTTTTTTTTTGATGTGGAAAAGAGCATACAGTTTCTCAAAATTCTTTGAGGGGTATGTTAGCGAAAAGTCTGATAGCCATTGTTCTGGGGGCATACATGGAACAAATCTCTTGTTTTTCAAGCTTCTTATTTTGTCTTTTGACTTCTCAGATCCATGTAGTCTGACTGGAAGGTAAACGATCAATAACATGTCACGTTATTTGTGGTTTTTGATCGTTAGCTTTAGTGTTTTTCTCATAGCCGTCTCGTATTGTTTTCCCATAGCCATTGGATTTTTATGCCAAAGAGCATTCTCCAATAGAATAGAAGAGAAAGGTAGGGAAGAAAATTAATTAAGGAGAAGGTTAATCTTCAGATAATTTGGGGAATGGATGTATTTTCCTGTTTGTCTGTAATTGCTCCCTCCCAGAAGCTCTTTTTTAGAGGAAGAATGGAGTGACTGAAGTCACTCTCCATGTAACCAGAGACCCCGGACTGATGATCTGGTTTTAAAGAATTGCTCTCAAATTCCGTATGAATTTAGAAGGGAAAATGCCCCAGCACACAGGCGTTTGCGTGAATCAGTGAACGGATGCAGTGGGTGTCACTGAGTGGAGATGCTCAGTACTGACAATTTTATCCCTGACCTGGCTCTGGTTATTATTTCTCTGCAACTCGCCCATTCAGCTGGGCCATAAAAACTCTAATAACCAGCTGAATGTGCTCGCAAAGAGGGCACGAAGCCCCAGGCTTCTTTAATCTTCTGGCGCAGTGGAGACAAGCGACGAAATGGTCTGTTCTTCCGGGGATATTTCTGTCGTGTAGCCCCTTCTCACATACACTACACGGTGTTGAGAGGTTTTGTCAGTCCCTCATATTTCGTGTGTCTGGTCTCCGCTCCGTACGGCCATCTGATTGTTCTCTCGTGCCTTGAGATAGTCTCTGGGCTTTCAGAACTGGGAGCCAAATGTGAGAATTCCACTGAGCTGCAGGAATCAGGGAAATTTGGGTTTTTCTTCCTTATAGGTCCGCTGTAATGACTGGAGCCCAAATGGTGGCTTGGCAGGGAGGGACATCAGTTACTTCGTTTTCCTCTTTGCAGGTGTGGTAGTGATCACAGGAATGAAGGCACGATGGGCTCACTTAGAACAGTCTGAGTACTAATCCTTCAGGGCCCGGCAACAGCAACGCCTCTGGCTTGCAGAGTTCGTGTTCTTGCCCTCGGTAACACTACCACTCATCCTCAGAAGCGGCTTCTCCACCAGTGTCGTTACTCTAGGATATAGAGTCCTCAAGGTCATTGTTTTCCACTTCGAGTAACTTTTGGTCACTTAGTTCCTGATTTTTTTTTTTTTTTTTTTACTTGTTTGATCAGTAGTCACAGCTTCTTTTACCCCGGCTCCTAACTGTTTGAATACTGACTCATTTACAACCCGTACATCGCGCTGAGTGCCCGAGACGGCGGCAGGACCCGGCCCCTTCTCTAGGAGTTCTGCATTGACATGGCGAGGTAGGCAGCATGGATGCCATCCTCTTCGGCTCTTTTCCTGGACTTGGAACTTTCCCCTGCACATTGCTTCAGTTGGTCTTGGCTTGGAATATCTATACTGTGGCCCTGGAGTCCTGATGACAAGATTCCTCCTTAGCTGATCCTAGAGAGGGCTCGGCTGTTCCACAGAGAAGCTCTCACATCCACGTGGTTCCCCTGAAGGATGACCACAGGCTACAAGGGTGGCGGCCCTAGTACGGGCTAGCCTAGGTAACACGTGGCCGCTCCAGCAGCGCGCCTCTGACCTCCGCACCTGCCGCCGGCCAAACCTTCAAAAGCAGCAGTTTTATTACCCCTGTTGTACACATAAAGTCAATGCGGTTGACTGGGTGTGGGGAGAACCCCGCAAGCATGATCAGATATTGAACAGTGGGCGGAGGCTTTTAAAAGATGTCCTTTTGGCACTGAGGAAATTGCAGTCTGTTGAACAAAACTTGCAGAGATTCCGTGGCTCGCTGCACCTCAGCGGGGTCTGGAACGTGTCACTCACAGGTCCTAAGGCCTCAGCAGTGTTTTGAAACAAATAGTAGCTGAGGACTCTTCAGAGACACTTTCTGCCCTGAAACAATCTCTGTGCTCTTCTGCACTCTGTTGAGCAGCGTTTCCCCTGCCTCTTCGAGTCTGCCTGGGATTTCAGAAGGTGACCTTATTTGGAAATGGGGTCTTTGCAGATGGGGCCACACTGGAGTAGGAGGGGCCCTAATGCATTGACTGCCGTCCTTATAAGCAGAAGAGAGGAACGACAGAGACACACAGAGAAGGCCCCGTGGTGATGGAGTCAGAGATGCGGATGATGCGTCTCTGAGCCAGGGAGCACCAAGGATCACTGGTCACCACCCGAAGCCAGGAAGAGGCAAAGAACAATCTTTCCCTAGAGGCTTCAGAGGGAACGTGACTCTGCCAACAATGGGAGCTTGGACTTCCGGCCTCTGGAACTGTGAAAGAATACATTTCTGTTTTGTTTTGTTGTCTTATTTTATTTATTTTTTCAGTGTTCCAAGATTCATCGTTTATGCACCACACCCAGTGCTCCATGTAATCCGTGCCCTCCTTAGCCGCCCAGGGAGTAGTGGCCTGTCACAGCAGCCACAGGAAACTCATACATCTTCTTTCTCTGTCCACGCTCTGCATCATTTGCAAATTCTTCTGTAAGTCCCACGGCAGTATGAAGAATCTTAGCATTGTGGTTCCGAAGCCAGATTACTCGGGTTTGAAGCTTGACCCTGCCACTTATTAGCTGTGTGACCTTGAGCAACTTATTTCACTGCTCTTTGCCTCAGTTTTCCTGCCTGCCAAATAGGGATTCAGTGAATGAATGAGTAATGTTAAGGGCTTGGAACAGAGCCTGACACACAGGAAATGTTATTCGGTGTTCGTGATATGAAAAAAAAAAATGTCTGTTGGTTTGACATGGCCATGTGGAAACAGGAATGGTTCCATAGAGGAAGAATTAGGACGGGAGCTTGACCTTCAGAAATCCACTACGGCTGGTCAAAGGCCACACGGGTGGGAGAAGCAGTGTGAGCAAAGGCTTTTTGGAGGTGTGAGGGAAGAAAAGGGGGGCAGGACTATTAGAATAGGTCTCCCCACTCTTTTCTCCATGATGGTCAACAGTGAAACAATATTTGCATACACACGGGCTCATTGAGGCTGCTTACAGCCATACTCTGGAGCTCACCAACCAAGCTTCCAGGAGCTTACCAACACCTTGGCACATCTGTGAGCCACTCCCAGAACCTGTGGGGAGCTCAGGGTTTGAGTAGGACTTCTCAAACTCAAATATACATTAAAATGCAGAGTCTGACTCAGTAGGTCTATGGACTACCCTTTGCCTTAAAATTCTCTCTACCCCCAGTGTGATTTCTAAACCAACATCAGCACCCTGCAAGCCGGTTAGAAATGCTGAAACTCTGGTCCTCCCACCCCTACTCCAAGCCGACTGAAACAGAACCTGCATTTTAATCAAGTTCTTAGCTGACAGATGCACTTTAGCATTGAAAAGCATTAATTAGAAGATTCAGCCCGGCTTGCCACATGGGAGGGTCTAGCCACCTTGTTCTCAGACTTGACTATACGTTAGCCCCTTGAGGGTGCTTTAAAAAACCCTGATGTCCATGGAGTGCCTGCCTGGCTCAGTTGAGCATCCAACTCCTAATTTCGGCTGGGGTCGTGATCTTGGGTTGGTGAGATCGAACCCTGCATCAGGCTCCGTGCTCAGCGTGGAGTCCATTTGGGATTCTCTCGTTCCTTCTCCCTCTGTTCCTCCCCCTGCTCTCTCTCCCTCTCACTCGCTCTCTTTCTGTGTCTCTCCTGTATAAATAAATAGAGAAAATTTTTACAAAGAAACCTGATGTCCAGGTCAAAGTGGCTCAGTTACACCAAAATCTCTGCAGGTGGGGTCCTGGGGAGTCAGTATTATCTTTTAAGCTCTCGGGGTGATTGTAATGTGCCCTCAGGGCTAAGAACTGCTGAGTTAGGGACAGATCTCTAAGTAGGGCTGGAAAGAGGCAGAGGGCACACAGAGTTGTAGAGGGGATTCAGGTCCCTTTCTCGAAGCCTACCACAGTAGTTCAAGGCATGGACTCTGGAGCAAGGAGGGCCTTGCCTGGCTTCAAATCTGGCTTTGTGCCACTTGCTGTCTGTGTGATATGCAGGGTACTTAGCCCCTCTTTGCCTCCACTTCTTTACCGTGGGACGGTCGTGTTAGTAACTCTGCCCTGGGGTGTTTATGAGGGTTAAATGCTACATGGACGATGCTCATTGTAGTACTTGGCACACAGTCAGTGCCATGTAAGTGTTTGTTCGTTCATGTACATATTTTACTCTTTCTGATGGGGGATCATGGAAGGTTCCTCACTTTCCTGTTGCGCCACCCCATCCTCGGTGCTAGGTTCCTGGGCAGCACTCACACCTCTGATCAGGCGCCCAATAAATGTTTGAGGAGTGCACGACTGAATGGTTACAATGCCCCCTTGTGTATTCAGTGGGAAGAAATAACAAAACATGCAGTCAGGACATGGGACTTTCTGCGCTAAAACTGGTGAAGTCCCAGGGAAACTGGGACAAGTTGATTACCCTAAGCGTGGGCGCTGCCCAAATGTCCATTTCCTCAAAGTACTGTTTCCAAATAAGCACAAAGAGAGATTCCTACAGTCAACTCCTCTATGTGCACATAACAAAGGCAACCGCAGTTCACTTCCTGGCCTTGGTGTGTGTGTGTGCGTTGTGTGCACACACCAATAATAATAGTAGGGAGACTGTAGTTACAGTGGCACACTGTGTGTACGTAATGAACGGTTTGTGTGGTTAAGAGGGAGCGTCAGATGGCCAGGTTCAAATCCTGGTTATCTCGATTACTAGTTTTGTGACGTTGGGCATGTTTCTTAGTCGCTCTGTGTGCCTCGGTTTCTCCGTCTGCAAAGTGCAGATGATAATAGCTCTCACCTTTCAAAGTCGTTAGGGGAATAGATGGGTTCATACATGTGAAGCATTTAGCAGAGTGCTAGATATGTAATACATTTGACTGATATTAGAGATTATTATTATTATTGCTATCATTATTTTTTCCCCAAATATGTTTATTTTGTTTTTTCAGTGTTACAAGATTGATTGTTCACGCACCACACCCAGTGCTCCATGCAATACATGCCCTTCTTAATACCCACCACCAGGCTCGCCCAGCCCCCCACCGCCTCCCCTCCGAAACCTTCAGTTTGTTGCTCAGAGTCCATAGTCTCTCCTGGTTCATCACGCCCTCCGATTTCCCCCCATTGACCCTTCCCTTCCTTCTCACATAACCCTCCATGATTTTCTTTATACTCCACACGTAAGTGAAACCATAAGATAATTGACTCTCTCCCCTTGACTTATTTCACTCCGCATAATCTCTTCTAGTCCTGTCCATGTTGATACAAAAGTTGGATATTCATCCTTTCTGATGGAGGCATAATATTCCATTGTATATATGGACCACATCTTCCTTATCCATTCATCTGTTGAAGGGCATTTTGGTTCTTTCCACAGTTTGGCGATTGTGGCCATTGCTGCCATGAACATTGGGGTACATGTGGCCCTTCTTCGTACTGCATCTGCTTCTTTGGGGTAAA
>CM052801.1:11746605-11765209 GCA_028533885.1 Nasua narica | reverse complement strand
TAATGTGTCAGGATACAAAATCAATGCACAAAAATCAATTGCTTTCCTATACACTAACAATGAAAATATGGAAAGGGAAATTAGAGAATCGATTCCATTTACTGTAGCACTGAGAACCATAAGATACCTGGGAATAAACCTAACCAAAGAGGTAAAGGATCTGTACTCGAGGAACTATAGAACACTCATGAAAGAAATTGAAGAAGACACAAAAAGGTGGAAAAGCATTCTATGCTTGTGGATCGGAAGAATAAACATTGTTAAAATGTCTGTACTGCCCAGAGCAATCTATACTTTCAATGCCATCCCGATCAAAATTCCACCAGTTTTTTCCAAAGAGCTGGAACAAACAATCCTAAAATTTGTATGGAACCAGAAAAGACCCCGAATTGCTAAGGAAATGTTGAAAAAGAAAAACAAAGCTGGGGGCATCCCATTGCCTGATTTCGAACTTTATTGCTATCATTATTGACACTACCAGGCAACCAACATTCCTCTTCTGCTTCTCTCCCTTTCTCACCTCCCAGCTGCTTCCCTTTGCTGGGAGCCCTGTGCACACTACAGTCTGTTTCCTTTCCCTGCTCTCTCCCTCCCCTACCAGAGGGGCCATCAACAACTTCCCCCCACTAAGGTGGACGGAGCTCCCGGTCCGCCCTCAGACACACAAACTGAACACACGCCTTATACTGTAGGCCGTGACAGTGTTATGAATCCATGTTAAGTAGCATTACTGTGGATATAAGAAACCAATATGCTTAGTTTTCTCCTTTGATTGGTAGATCAGAGCCAAGAGATAGGTGGCAGTGGATGCGAACTTCAGTAAACATATGGTAAGTTCCGTTCCTAGAACCTTAAAGATGATATGGAGAATCATAAGCTGATCGCTATTAAAATTAAGTTGCTACTGTTTAAAGAACGAACAAGTGTGCTAAGTAATATAGGTTTCTGGTGGAGCAGGAAGGCATTTCTCAACCTTATTTTATTCACTATTTCTTATCCATAATTTGGAAGGATGTGTAGAAGCCACATATCAGATATGCAGGAGATAATCTCAGAAAAATAACAAATACTTTCAATGGATAGTAGGGATATAAAATAACAAGACTCTTGAAGCTATGGGTGAAATATAACCAGATGAAATTAACATGGATAAGTGTAAATCTTGTGCAAGGGTCCAAATAAAACCCCACCTGAACATATATAAATTAACATATATATTATTACATTATATGTCATATGATTAATACATTAATTTTTGTTATTTATTATATTATACTATTAATAGGAGTGCCTGGGTGGCTCAGTCAGTTAAGCATCTGACTCTTGGTTTCAGTTCATCATGATCTCAGGGTTGTGAGATCAAGCTTGGCAGGATGGGGCCGGTTGCTTTATAGAAAATAAAGAAGGGCGCCTGGGTGGCTCAGTTACTTGAGTGACTGCCTTCAGCTCAGGTCATGATCCTGGAGTCCCGGGATCGAGTCCCTCATCGCATCGGGCTCCCTGCTTGGTGGTGGGGGGGGGGGTCTGCTTCTCCCTCTGACCTTCCCCTTTTCATGCTTGTTCTCTCTCATCCTCTCAAATAAATAAATAAAATCTTAAAAAAAAATAAAGAAAACAAAGCAGTGTGTCTTGCTCACCTGACTTTGTGGATTAAGCTTTGTATCTGCTGTACTATCGGAAGAGAGGCTCATGGTCTCAAGTGAGATGAATGCTTTCTTCACCTGAGGGTCTCCAGATGACGTGACAGCTGGTGTCTAAGTAGTAGTCAGTGCTGTAGGGTGACTAGAGGGGGGTAAAAAGGAGTGACCTGGTTGTCAGAGAAAATGGATTCCCATCCATCTCCGCTGCTCGAGCTTCCTGCAACTTTGGCCAAGATTCTTCATCCCTCCTGGCCTCAGTTTTCTCATCTATACAAGGAAAGCATTAGATTAAGGGAATGCTCGGGGCCCTCCCACATTCTGAGACTCTTCGGCTTGGTTCTCTCCTTTCTCTCAGTAAGCTGAGTGTCTTATCTCCAAGCGATGAAGTGGATTAAGCAGCCCTCTCACCGGGGAGCTGCGGTCACCTTCGCCCAGCACGTGCGAGGGAACCAGCACGCTGGGACAGCTCGCATTACCGAGGAGGCTACAAGTGTGCCCAGCTCCAGGATTTCAGATATAGAGCATGACTCTCCGGGGTTTAACTGAGCTGGGCCGATGGTGACGAGCCTACCAAGCTTGCTTTGTAAACCTGGGCCATCCACTGAAGATGGGTTTGCACGCTTGTCTCAGAGGGCTAATTTATCACTCAGGAGAGCAATTTCTCATTAACACAATGTCAATACTGCTGGGGATTGGCTAGACCACCTTTGGAAGAGGTTAAATTACCTTTTAATCAGTGTACGGAAGAACAGAGCTCTGTTCCCTCGTGGCGCTGCAGCCTTGGTGATTTGACAGCTTACAAAAACCAAGGCAATCCCAGCTATACCTAGGTGAGACAAGCAGGATTATTTCCAAAGAGGCAGAAGACAGGAAAGGAGGGCTTCTGCAGCTGTTATCCAAACTGGCATAATTGATGCGGGTGCAGTGGGTTAGAGCTAATGGTCTGTGTTTAATTATGGAGGCAGTGACACAAGACCTCGAGGATGAGAAGGCACTAACCAGATGATGTACCGCTTATGCAGTTATGAGCCTGCTGGATAGGGTCAGGACAGTGGCACGATGGGCTAAATTCCATGTTCCTCCTGGGGTGGGGGTTCAGTCCTTGAGGGCCACGGGACTGTATTCATAAGCCGGTCCTCATTCACACTGACGAGGTCTCCTGGGAGAACGGTCCCAGGCCCCAGATGGAAGGGCTTTGAAGTCCACCACTCTTAAGAATTCATTCTCCCATTGAAACCAGGATCATTTACATTGATGTGCACCTAAAACTCGTGAGCCACAGTGGCACGATGGGACTTTTCATCTCATTTCATTCATCAGAGCAATAAACAGCAAACAACCCCTTTTGTCCGCCAGCTTGCAAAATGATGACGATGTTATTGATCTGCATATTATCACACTATAGCCATTATCAGGTTTTAGAAATAGAACCTTCAGGTTGTACCTGGACACCTGGCTAGAGGCTACATTTCTCAGCCTCTGTGGCAGGAGTGTGAGGCCGTGTGGTGCTATTTTAACCAATCAGGAAGGAGCAGAAGCGGCGCGTGTACTGTCTGGGTCACGTTATTAAAGGAAACTGTTCGTCCTCTCCTTGTTCTCCCCCCACCCCCCGCCTCCCCCGTCTCGTGGGTGAAAGTGAGGCTGTGATAGGTGGTGGTTCAGTTTCCGTCTGGAAGATAAGGAAAACACCTGTAGGGTTTTGTAGGTTTTATCTTTTAAGTGTGCAAGCCGAGCAGGTGAAGTAGCAGGGGGAGGAGTGGTTAGAGCGTCTGTTTGATGGGGAGGAGGCCGGAGCTCAGAGTGGCCAGACCTTTTTTGCTCAGTCGCGTACCTCTATGGACACGGAGCCACATCTTGAACCCAGGTATTCTGACTCCGATTCCAGTGCTCCTTTTACCATAATGTTGCCTCTTCGTCCTTGGAAACCTTAAGACCTAGCCCTACAAGTTCCTGAGAGGGAGGTCTGCATCCGTTGACACCCTTGCTGTTTTGGTGGCTTAAGCGCCCCCGTCTGGCTCGTATCCTCTCCTTTCTATATCTCCTCCCGACCCCCACCCCCCAAACGACAAATAAGCAGAGCTCTGTAAAGCAGACTTTTAAAAAAAATGGTCGATGGCCTTGCTCAATATCAAAACTTTCAAGGGTGGGAGGGGAGGAGGAGCTGCAGGAGGAGGAGTATTTTATCAGCAACACTGTTTAGAATTGCCAGCACATGGGGTAATAAAAAGCAGAACAACTCTTGGTCAGTTTTATTATTGTTTTAAAATTCTCTACAGGCAGTGAACCCCTCATTACCTGTACCTGCTTTTTGCCTGTGCCTTGGATGGACCGCTTTCTCTCACCACCCCCTTAGTATGCTACAAAATAGTAGTAATGAAGGCAAGCAAAATTATAAAATGTAAAATCCACCAAACTCTTGCCTTGATCTCTTTGATATGTATACATGTCCAGGAAATGGCTGGGATGCTTGTACCAGTTGCCGCCCGTTACGTTAAGAAGAGCTTCTGTCAAGAAAAGGAAGGCTTGTCTGTTTCCTTGGGTTTTTCCTTTCCTCTTATCTCCATAGTTACAAGAATTGGTTCTGTGCATTTTTTAAAGCTGGCATCTTGCCCAACTCAAATTGATTATGAAGGTTGGGGGGGACAGTTAAGATCTGCGCCTTGATTCCCGGCAAGTTGGCTGTTCAGGAAGATAGCACTGACAGCTGAAGCAGCATGCAGAGGGGAAGGCAAGTCTAGAGACTCCCTTGGTTATTATGGAGCCGCTGAATGACTCACTGGGCTGTGCTCTTCCTTGGAGGAACACAGAAAGATAAGTGCCTACGTGCCTGGCAGAAATTAGCAAGAGGTTCTTTCCTCAAAGGCTTTATAGTAGGGTTGCCAGATTAAAGACAGGACACCAGTTAAATGTACATTTCAGAGAAACAACAAATGCCTTTTTTAGTATAAGTCTGTCCCAACTATTAAATGGGATATACTTGTACTAATAGATACAGGAGACCCAGTTAAGCTTGCATTTCAGAAATGCAAATTTGAACAGGGCATCCTCTATTTTTATTCAGTAAATCTGACAGCCCCACCTATAGAAATCTGGTAAAGATTTTATGAAATCGTCTCTTTCAATTCGGGAATAGCCAATGCTGTTTCTCCCTTGCAGGATGATACAGGATATTTAGTTGTATTTATTGGCAGGGGGATCATGCAGGGGAGAAGGTCAAGGAGAAAGAGAGTAGACTGGAAGTTGGGAGACTGAGCTTTGAGCCCTGTGCCAACAACTGCCTGTGTGAAATTGGACGAGGCACTTCACCTGTCTGAGCCTCAGCTTCTTAGAAGGAGGGGATTACATGGTCCCTGTAAGGATAAAATAACTTGAAGTCCTTTGTTATTCCCCATGCTACAAATATTATGCTGGAATTCCTTTTCCCTAGAGATGATGTAGATTGGTGCTGTCCAGTAGAAATAAACCGCAAGCCACATGTGTGGTTTTAGTTTTTCTAGTAGCCACAATTAGAAAAGTCAAAAGAAACAGGTGAAATTAATTTCAGTAGTGTATTTTATTTAACCAATTATTTTAACATATTATCATTTCTATAGTGTAATCAATATAAAAGTCATTAATGAGATAGTTTACATTCTTTCTGTGTACTAAGCCTTCAAAATCTGCTATGGATCCTTATGGCACAACTCAATTTGGACTAGCCACAGTGAAAGTACCAGTAGCCACATGTGACTATTATACGGCAGGGGTATAGGCTAAATAAATAACTAAATAGATAGACAAATAAGTAAATTTTAGAGAGACAAATTCAAAAGTGAGAAATCTGTAGTGGGTTGTAGAGAGAACCTAGGCTATTCGGAAGCATGTTCATAAGCCTTTGAAAGTTAGTATACAGTTGATCCTTATTATTCATGGATTCCATATTTGTGAATTCACCTACTTGCTAAACTTTATTCGTGACCCCAAAATCAATATTGGTGGCACTTTTGTGGTCATTGGTGAGCATGACGTGCACAGGGTGAACCCTTTGAGTGGCCTGGCGCACGTATTCCCACCTGGGGTGGAAGAAGACGATGTTCTGCTTTCTTGGACCAGCTCTCATACCACACACAGGGTCCTTTTTGTGGTCTGTTTAGTGCCACAGTGTTTGCATTTTTTTTGGTGCCTTTTGTGGCTGATATCACTGTTTAAAAGGGCCCCGAAGCATAACACTGAACTGCTTTTTCGTGTAAGAGGGCTGAGCTGTGCCTGCTGGAAAAAATATGTGTGTGAGATAAGCTTCTTCTGGGCCTGAGTGCCATTCGCCATCAATTCAATGTTAATGAGTCAACTATATATTAAATGAGGTGGCTTTAAGCAGAAACACACATAAAAGAAGGTTATGTATCGATCCAAAAATGTGACCAGAGGTTCACAGCCAGGGGTAATGGCTCCGTATTCACCAGTTGTTAGCGTTTGTGGACATTTTATAGAATGTAATTATCACAAATAATGAGAATCAACTGTACTTTGTTGTTCACAATAGTTGTAGATTTATAAAAAAGTTGAACAGAGAGTATAAAGATTTTCTGTATACCATCCTTTCCCCCTGTCATTGACACGTGACATTAGTATGGTTTGTTCATTACAATTAATGAACCAATATCAATACATTAGTATTCGGTGACGTCCATAGTTTTTTCAGATTTCCTTAGCTTTTACTTAATGGCGCTTTTCTTGGATATCAGGATACCGCATGACATTTCGTTGTCACATCTCCTTAGGCCCTTCTTGGCTGGGACAGTTTCTCAGATGTCCCTTCTTTTTGATGACCCCGATAGGTTTGAGGAGTACTGGTCAGGTATGTTGTAGAATGCTCCCGCACTGGGATTTCTCTGATGTTTTCCTCATGATTGGGCTGGAATTATGGCTCTGGGGAGGAGGATCACAGACGGAGAGTGACATTTTCATTGTGTCATACATACTATCAACATGACTGATGATATTGGCCTTGGTCACCTGGCTGAAGTAATTTGCCAGATGTTTTCACTGTAAAGTTAGTCTTTTTTTTCCCGTTTCCATACTGTCCTCTTTAGAAGGAAGTCCTTATGAGTAGCCCACACCTAAGAAGTGGGGAGTTGTGCTCCGCCCCCTTGGGTGTGAATATTTACAGAATTTCATTGGGATTCGTCTGCATGGGAGACTGTCTCTTCTTCTCCATTTATTAAGATATTCTATCATTTATTTATAGCAGTAGAAACTCAGGGATATTTATTTTATACTTTGGATTAGAATCTAATATGACTTTATATATTTTATTGCTCAAATTGTTCCAGCTTTGGTGATTGGGAGCTTTTTCAGTTGATCCTTGTGACCATTCAACATAGTCCATCACTCTATCATTGTGTGTGCGTGTGTGTGTGTGTGTGAGAGAGAGAGAGAAAGAGAGAGAGGGGGAGGAGGGGGGAGGAAAGAGCATTTCCTTACTTTCCGGCTCTACAAGATACTCCAGGCTTATTTTGTATATTTCCTGCCCTAATCCTAGAATCAACCATTTCTCTAAGGAGCCATGATTCCTTTTATTAGAGACTAGTATTAGAAATGAGTGTCTGGGAAGTAGCTTTGCTCATTGTTACTGGGGTGTTGTTTCTTTTAGGACCTCTCAGCTAACAGAGCGGAGAAATATAGGAGTGTATGCTAACCCATACATTCATCTCTGTAAATATTTCTGTATATATCCATCTGTGTCTATATTAAGCTACACCTAAATTCATACTGATGTTTCCAACTAATCCATTACCACGTGGATCATTCTAGCCTCTTCTCCTTGCTGATCTGTAAATTTCCACTCCAACAGTGAGAAACCTGGCTCCCACCATCTGCCATCCATTTACTTAATTGTTCAATTCCAGTGTACATGTATAGAGGTATTAGCTGTACAGAAGTACTGTAGACTTTTATGAAATAAGTTTATTTCCATTATAAAGGTAACATACATTTAACAAAAAAAAAAATAGGAAAACTAGGTACAAATTGAAAAAGAGCATCATAAGTAGGCCCCATCACCCGAATACAACCTTTGCTGATATTTGGGGTTATTTCCTTCCCGTCTGTCTTCTCGCTGGCCCTTTAAATCAGCCAGACTCTCCCCACACCCCCTAAAGCTGCTAGTGGCCATCTCTCAGGACCCTTCCTGTCTCCCTCTGCATGGCCCCTAACCCATTCCCCACACCTAGAAGCCCAGCTGCTCTGCAGCCTTGGCCTCCCTCGATTTGGCTGTTGGCCCCCTCAGGGACACCAGCATAGCCTTACTTCACCTCTTGAAATGAGACCCTGATTTGTCTCAGGCCCTAGTCCCTAGCCCCCGTGCCGCAAGACCCAACCCCAGCCGAGTCCTGTTTCCAGTCTCTTTCCTCCTATCACTTTGGGTTCATTTTTCATAGTTGTAGTCAGGTTTCAGATATGGTTTTGATTATTACTTTTTCCATCTTAACGTTATATCATAAGTGTATTCCATGTTATTTCAGTTTTCCCCATGACCATTTTCCTGTGTTAGTTTCATCAACAGGATTTACTGTGGGTTTGTTTTTTTTTAAAGCCATATCCTACTGGTAACCTGAACAGTCCCGATTTCCAGCTATTACAAGTCACCCTGCAATGACACCTTAGAACCTTCTAGCCTTTTCTATATTTAGAACAAACAAGATACATTAGAATATATTTAGAGTCCCTCCTAGAAATTGAGTTATTAAATCAAAGAGTGTTTGAAATTTTCAATGTGCATCAGTAAATTTGTTAACTCTGTGTGGTACTAAGTCCACTTAGGGTTGGTGTCAGAAGACAGGGCCTCGGGTTTCCGCAGTCCCTAGCCCCATAGGGCTGTCTCCGGCTATTCTTGGGAGACACAGAAATAACCCCAGATTGACCCGGTGAGGCAATTCTTTGGTTTTCTTTTTCTATTATGACGTGAATCCAGATGTACTACAGACAAATCAGGGCCTCAAGCGATTGTAATAACAATAGCTGGTATTTCTTGAGGGCTTCCTGTGTGACAGACTCTCTTCCAACAATTTAAATAAGGTAATAAATCATGTTCTCACAACACTAAGAGGCAGGCATCTGCTGGTCTCCATTTTACAGTCGGAGATACTGAGCCACAGCGAAATTAAAGAACTTGCCCAAGGTCACTTGGTTTATACATGGTAGAGGCAGGATCTGAACTCAGGCACTCTAATGCTAGAAGCCATTGTCTTGGTGCCTCTGTGAGATGATGAAAGCTCTTCATAAAACAGGCGCCTCCGTGCTGTGTAGTATTTACCCGCTCCCAATACCAAACCTGTAAAGGGTGCTCCCTTATATTCTATGTGCCTTTTTTTTTTTAATTTCCATTATAGAAAAACTTGTCTTATTTAAATGGGTCAAAGAACACTATGAATAAAGGTCACTTTCTTTACTGGCAAGCCTTCCAAAAAAGAAATTTGCATTTCTGCTAATTAAAACTGTATCACAGATACAGGTGATGGTTCAATGTTGTAGCAAATAAGAAAGTACAAGGTGGCAAGCTGAGCTCAGCAACTAACTCCAGGCTTTCCTTGCTCTTCTGGGACCAGTCTTGCCCCAACGTCTGGGGGAGTCCTAGAAACAATCCTGAAAAAGGTGCATGACCCTAGAAGATGTTTTCTTATATATGAAAAAGACCAGTTCCTTATCTTTCTACATAGAATGTCTAAGAACTGTCCTTCCTATATGAGTAAGGGGATCGGGTTGCGGTGGTCTTTAGTAGCTGGAAAAAGCAAAAGAGATGATTTTAAAGATGGCCTTTGAAAAGGTCAAGATTCCCTCCACCATCCCTGCTCTAACTGTGTTAGTTACGGTAGTACTAGAAACTCAGTAGATGAATCCACTAGGCATTTATTTCTGGCTGATGTCAAGTCTATCGCTGGGGCTCTTGCTCAGCAAGTGGCCTTCCGTGGCCTCCCCCGGAGGCCCAAGTTCCCCCCATCCTGAGCTAGGTCTGGAGCATCAGCGGATGGGGAAAGAGAGCCTGCAGAAGGCACCCTTGCTTCTTCACCACCTCAACCCAGGAATGAAAAGTGCATTTGCACAGGCCAGTCCCGGTGGCTAGCTCGTCAGCTCTGTCAGGAGAACCGTAGATGGACTGGGTTGCAGTTCCTCAGAACGCCGGAGCCCGCAGGAGAGGAGGGCGCTCTGCGGAAGGGTAGCGTCCTGACCCCTGACCGCTGCCGCGCAGGCCTGGGCTGCCCCTGGCGACGGAAATGTGAGGACAGCTGTCTTCCCGCGCGCTGGATCCAGAGGTCCTGGAGAAGTCACAGTCCTTGATGGTTTGACTCGAAAGTGAGCACAAAATAAGAAAAGTTAGCGAGGCAAGTGGAGCAACCCAATCAAAGTGGGGGTGTGGGGTGGTTTATGCATGGGCACTGACTTCGTTATGCAACAGAAGAACGGCCTGATGTTTTAGAACAAAACCAAACAAAAAAACCCAGATGCTCTCTAACTGTGTGGCCGTGCGCCTGACATTTCGCCACTCTGGGGCTTAGTTTATGCAAAAATGATGATGTGGCCTGAATGTTTCCAAAGCATCTTCTACGATCCTGTGACCTGTGAACTATAGAATGGTAACGAGCACTTCCAGAGCCCTGAGAAAAGCCTCCTGTTACAGATCTTGATCTGGCTGGCGCTTACACAGATGTGTTTACTTTGTAAACTTTCACTGAGCTGCACACTTATGATTTGTGCACTTGTCTTTATGTATGCTGTCCCTCAGTTTTCAAAGCTTACAAAGGAAAAAGAAAAAACAACCCTTGTCACTTTATCCACCCCTCTTCAAATAAGGAGCCTAACATGGTTTTCGAAGGCCAATCCAGGCAGTGAAACAGGCACAGGATAGAGACGTCCTTTGTTGGGCTTGTCCCCAAGATCTTTTCCCCTGTACTCTGTGTCTCTGGGACAGGGTAAAGGCAGCTATCTGCTTCAAATGCACTCAGACTTTTCTAGAACCCCTGATTCTCATAGATGTGAAGTCCAGGGAAGGAGGAAACAAGGCATAACATGGCCATACTCTTTAAGCCCACTGACTGGCTTTCAGTGACTCTTGGCAGAACCTTTAGTGGGTGTCTCCTTTGGTGCTGGGCATGTCACATCTCTGGCCATCAGGCACGTGTTGTAGGCCCCTCTGAATGGCCCCCGTCTTCAGGCAGCTCGTTAGTCAGAGGTCATCCTTCTGCTACTATGTGACCTCATCTTCAGGCCACACCAGACTGGGCAGAGATGGACCCATGTCCAAACGGCAGCACATCGTGACTGGAAGCCCAGAGGCAGTTGACCAGAAGCCCAGCGGTAGCCTGGAGTAAAAGTTCCGCATAAATAGAGATGACAGATTAACTGGTACAACCCAATCTTCCTGGGGAGCTTGGATGTGTTCCAGATACAGCGTTGGGCAGGTGGGTGAGAGCCCCAGAGGAACGGTGCCTAGGAGAAGGAGGGCAGAAAGGCCTTGAGGAGAAGGGTCAGGAGTGGCCATGACCAGGAACAAGCTTTGCACGGGCAGAAGCCGAGAGACGAGCAGGCTGGCAGGTGAGGTGGTTCATTGGCAGGAGCGGACACACAAATCCCAAGGAGGAGGACACTGACGGAGGGAAATGGCAGAGCCCAGAGAAAGCGTGAGCTGCCTGTGAAGAGGTCCCACATCTCTGCTCGGGCTCGCTTGGGGGTCCCTGTACCGCCGTTCTTGCTTTGCCTTCTTGGTGTGAGCACAGGAGTGAGATTCCTGTGAGCTTGGTTTCATCTCTCAGTTCCCACATCCATAAAACGGGGATAATAATGCCTACGTCTCAGCATTTTATGGAGTTGAAATCAGTTGATGCACATAAAACACTTAGAAGAGTGCTTTCCACATACCAGGTGCTCAAGAAGCATTAGTCATATTCACAGGGACGAAGGTGATGATTTTCACACACGTTCTTAACCCCACAAGACCCAAAGTGATCAGTGACTCTGTTACTTTCATACAAAAGGCCCTAATTATTTTACCTGATATTTTTAATTTCAAAGTATGTGGCTCAATATTAATTCAATTCTGGCCTTACCTCTACTCATAGCGTTGCTTCCAAACACAGCCCGCTTTCCTCTCTTGGGGCTGTCCTGTAAAAGACTTGCTTCCTGTCATAGCTGTTAGTGGCATCACTGTCACCTGCAAGGAGCCTGTGGATGTTTTATGCACTAGAGAAAGTGCGGTCTTCTAGAAGCCTCAGGAACCTTGCAGCAAGTCTGACCCGAGCAGTAAGGCAGGGAAGCCATGCTGAGTGTGCCGACATGAACTTGGAAGGCAAAACTAACTTTTAAGATGAATGGTAAACCAGAAAAGGTGTGCGCCACCCCGTACAGTATTCTACTGGATGTCGTCTTCCTCGGAAGCCGTGACATCCCGAAGCCTGCTTCGGTTGCAAGGACCTCTGGGGGAAGGTACTTGTCTGAGCTTGGGTTCCTCTGGAGGCCAACTCAGAAACAAGGTCTCCCGCAGGGCAGGCGGAGCTGATCTGGAACTCTGAGGAACACCGGAACACCGGAGGGGAGCAGGCAAGTGAAGCAGGAAAGGGAGCCAATGCATAGTGTGCTATCAAGCCGATGATCCTTGCGGGGAACCGGCTTCAGTTCCTCGGCACTTCTGGCCTGCCACCGAGGAGGGCCGTGCAGACATCAGGGGCCAGCAAGGGTCAAGAAATGCAGGTTCTGGCAAGTGGGAGTCGGGCTGGAGCGCCCCGAAGTGCTAAGGACGAGGGCGGGGGGACAGGCAAGGCGCCTGCCCACACCCGCTCCAGCAGCCCAGCCTCCCCTGAAGACGCGAGTGCACGTGCACTTCTGGGGATCAGGTGCTTGTCTTACAAGCCACCCTGACAACCTGCACTTTGTCATTTTGCAAATCATTTGGGTTGAGACAAATGGAATGGTTATCCTCAAATGGTAATTGCATTTTCCTGGAAATCGGCACAGGTTTATCTGCCCCTCGCACGTTGCAGCACGTAGCACATGTGGATGGTGAGCGTGGTGAAACAGCCACAGAGAGACCCAGCACGAGGCTGCTCACAGACCTGCCCAGAGGACACCAAATGCTCTGTTAGGCCCTCCTCCCGACGGCATGGCACCAACAAAGGAACCCTCCATGCTGGAGGTGGTGCTTTTCCGCGATCTGGCAGCAGGCTGCAGACAGGAGATTTATGTCATTGGAAGGTCTGGCAGCCTTTCTACAGCACGTCAGTGGCACGGGTGAACACTCGGAATGGGGAAGGTTGCTATTTTAATTTACATGCTATTGCTACTCGTTTTGGCTGGCTTACCCAGAATGCCCCAGATACCTATTTGCATGGGAAGCGTTCCATATTTGTAAGACAGACCATCTTGTGGAAATTGGTGTTTTGTCACTCTCCCGAACAGTGTGAAGTTAGGAAAATGGCTTGTGTGTCTTGTTTGTGTTATAAAATTCTAGCATTTTTTCTCCATCTTTCTTTCTTATCCACATTTTTCTCAAGGGAGCTCACAAAAGCCAAAAGGATCCTTTTTACCATTTTTTTTTCAGAACCATCCAACGTGAAAGATAAAACCTTCTGTTATGCCTTAATTATTGTTTGCAAAAACTCTGAGTAGTTTCGTGCCACGATTTCTGTACACTACTGAGATGGCTTGGTAGAAAATTGAAAGCTTTCAGAAATCGTTTTGAGAATTTCTTCTTTTTATTTTCCTGTTGGAATATTGATGTATCGAACAAAATTTGCCGCAGATATTTATTTTTAAAAGCCGTATGATTTCTTTTATATCCTATTATTTTGCAACATATTTCTATGCATTATTGAATTATCACATTTTTCAGTTTCATTTTTATATGATGAGTTTTGTTTATAGAACGCTCAAATTGCCATATATAATATACATGCATATTTAAAATGATAGAAGCATTCAGAATTCCAACAAGAATCTCATATAATTGCAGTGGTATAATAGAATATAATGTGATAAAAATGCAATTTATCCCAAGGACATATTTGGCAGAATGCAAAGGTCACTGTTTTCTGACCCTCATTTTCAAGCTTCTGACATTTACATTGTATATCATTAAGAGCATACACAAGTATATCATGTCTTTTTCAGACTCATTTTACATAAATTATGTGTCTCTATGATTTGTTTGCATAATGGGGTCCTCAGTCTATATTAGGAACGTCATGTAGACCAGCCCCCTGCCATCACAAGAATGCTAGAAGTAAATCAGAGAAAAGAGAAGTTGGAGAGTTCTGAGACATTCTAAAAAGAACCAACAGGAGACTTCTTCCAGCAATAAAACAGACCAAGCTCACGATAAGACCTGTCTTCTATTACTAATATGTAGAAATGCAAAAAAAAAAAAAAAACACACACACACATACACAAAAACCGTATCTCCAGAATTTAAATACATACATGGACTCAGAAAAGGAGCAGGAAATCTCCAAGTGCCAGACAGGAAGAAAGGAATCAAAGTCAGAGCACTAAGGCCAAATAGGTACCCCAGGACCGTGAAGATTTCATCTCAGACAGGCTCTGCAAAGGGGCTTGGCAAACTTGCTAGGGAAGCAAGCCTGGCCACAGAAGTTATGAGGAGGCTGGTGGCTGGGCCCCTGGGCCGAGAGAAGTCCTCTGCAGGAGATGAAAATCCCAGGACTACACTGTATTCGATGTATAATGTGAATTCACATTTCCTGTATGGCACAGGAAACCCAAGCCAAGCAACTAACATAGAAACGGATCTAGAACATTTCAGAGGCTCCAGAATTCCCAACTGAAACAAATGCAGACCCACTCTGCAGGTCCATATTCACAGCTAGTGACTCACAGGACTCCAGAGGGAAAAAACCAACCTGCCAAAGAGGAATTCACAGTAAAAGTTTATGATTATATAGAATGACGCACCCATTGTGAGGGACAGTTAGAAAGTTCAGCAGACAGGAGAATAAGCATCCCAAGTTGGATATTATAGCATCGTCTTGAAGACGCTATACCTGTATTTTAAATAGTTGAAGATATAAAAGAGATAACCAAGATGAAAACCCAAAATAATATGAAAAAAGGCCAGAGAGATTTGACTGACAGCTAGACAGAGTTTCAACTGATGAAAAAGAGAGTCATAGAAATTAGTGGACAGGTTAAACAGTAGTATAGACAGTGGCAAAAAGAAACTTAGTTCAGTGGTACCTGTGAGAAAATTACACCACAAGTGGCAGAATGGGAGAGAGAGAAGTAAAGAGAAATGAACTATGAAAGTAATTTAGAGCAAGTTCCAACATATGTCTAATCAAATTTGCAGAATGAAAAACCAAAGGGAAATGAAATGGAGGAGAAGCAGTATTCCAAGAGATCGTGGCTGAACATTTTCTGGGGCTGAAAAAAGACATGAGTTTTCAGACTAAATAAAGTATATCTTGTCCCAAGCAAGATCAATTAAATCCACACCTAAAAAAAAAATGTGGTAAAACTATGGAGTTCTCCAGTAAAGGAGAAAATCTCAAAACCAGAGGAGAAAAGAAAAAAATAGCCCGCAAAGGAACCATATAGGTTATAATTCAGTCACATGGCCAAACCTGACTGCAAACACAGCTGGGAAATGTAGTCAGGCCTTGCGTCCGAGAAGATGGCAACATGGCTTTCAGAGACCAAATGCAATCTCTGCCACAGTGTAATTATCACCTTCTGAGTGGTGAGCTCAGACATATGGAAGAAGAAGGGAAGATGAAGGATGCTCTTGGGAGATGAAGCCATTCTAACTATCCTCCAGTCACACTACACAAAGTGCTGGAATTTTCTTCTCTGGTATTATCTTGGCTTTACTCTTACAAATGGCAGGGAAAGAATTCCCCCACCCAGATGGAATGTAACATGTTCTAGAAATGAATCTTGTCCAACTTAAACTCAGAGAAGGGTGATCATTTGGGTTTGTTTCTCAAACACAGAGCTAGCCACTGGTAGAATAATAAACTTAAGAAGATCTCAGTGAATCAGCCAGGTTAGCCCCTGACCAATGTGCTGAGTCACGAGGGTCTCATTTGCGTGTGGCGCATAACAGACTCGGCAAAAGCCTGTTGAATCCGTTCATTGATTTTTGCATTCAGCAAACACTTATTGGATGGCTACACCGAACCATTGTTCTAGATCTGCACTGTCCCGTAGGATAGCCATTAGTCACATGTGACTATTTCAATTTCAGTTAACTAAAATTAGAAATTCAGGTTCTCCGTCACACTAGCCACATTTCAAGTGCTCAGTGGACACATGTGGCTAGTGGCTGCCATATTGGACAGCACAGGTCCAGAATATCTCCGCTGTCACAGCAATGTCTCTTGGCTGGATGCTGAAAGTACAGTAGTGAACATAACAGGCACATTTCCCATCTTTATGAAGCCTAGATGCTATGTCAGACGGTGCTAAGCCTATGGAGAAAAATTCAGCAAGAGTGCCAAATAGGGAGTGGGAGTGGAGGAGTGGAGGGGAAGTAGTTGTGATTTTAAATACGGTAGTCTAGGAAGGTTTCCCTGAAAAGACGACTGTATTAAGTTAACGTTATGCTAACTGATATAACAAATAAGCCCTCAAGTCTCAGTGACTAAACGCAAGAGTTTATTTCCTGCTCTAGTCACTGGGCTGTGGGGAAGGACTCTGGAATCACCAGGTAGAATCTGTTGTGTGTGGTCGTTCAGGGCCACAGCCTAACAGAGGCTCTGTCGACCACAGCGCAGAGCTTCCTAAGTGGCTCTGGATGTTACCATCAAGTCAGCAGATGGGAGAAACGGAAAAAATGGAGTATTGTTGAAGGGATCTCTCTGGTCTGTGGGGCAAGCCTGGACACGGTGTGATCATTTTCACTAGCATTCAGCCGGCCCGAACTCCGTTTGCCAGGTGTAAGGTAGATGTGTGTGAGAGGGCAAGGACAACCTGACACAGAGGACTTAACCGAATATGGTCAGAATGCCTTATTTTTTGCCAGTTCTGCAAAAGCACATGACATGCAAACACGTTGCCAGGGCCCCTTCCAGGGGATTGTTAGGGGTCTGTGCAGGTGAGGGGCGTCGCAGCTTAAGCTTCGTTAGCTCGTGCCAGGGAACTTTTTTGATAGCACTATCAAACTATTAAGCCGGGGGAAGGCCGCAGACTGTGTAACTGAGTTTTAGCAAAGGAGTTAGCCAAGATCCTCGTCGTTTTTTTTATAAACAAATTATGGCCAGTTGGATGGAAGTGAACAACCCACACATGGAGAGAGAAGCTGAAAAGAGCCCCAGGATGTCCTACCTCACCTCCCTATTCCAGCCATACTGGCCCCCTTGCTTTTCCTCCGCCATGCCAGATGCACTCCTGTCTCAGGGCCTTTGTATTTGCTAAACTGTTTCTCTCCCTCCCCCCATGGCGCACCCTGGCCCCCTCTGAGGGACCTGTTACTGTGGCAGGCAGTGGCCCACCAAAATGTGTGCCCCCAACCCTAGGGTAGAATTATTAGCAGTGCCACAGGTGCATCTAGGTAAGGATATGTGCTAAGGTGGCCAAGTCATCCTGGTAGGCCTGGAACCTCCCTGGTTTGGGCACTGGCAGCCCCTCAGCTCAGGAGATCCCTCAGCACCAGCAGCCCAGCTCGGTAGTCACCCTACTTGGGAAGGTGCAACTTGGGAAGCTCTGTGTTGTGGACGGCAGAGCCTCCTTCACATCTGGTGGCACTGAAGTGGCCATGGACATTGTTGAGATCGGGCTAAGGGGAATTTGAGTTGGGGATGCACTTAATTTACACTCAGTGGGAAACATTTATGTGGTTCACGGTGACTTGTGTGTACAGTTAATTTATAGTTAGCCATCCCAACCCAAGAGTGGCTCTGGAATCCTTCTGCTTACTTTCTGTGCCAACACATGCGGCACTGTGACAAAGACTCCCCTAGCCATTATTGAGATACCAACTGGACCTATGGCACCAAGTACCAAAGACATGCGCAGAGTGGAGGAGGAAGAAGGTCTGGAAAGCATACAGCTTGATGTTGTGGAAAATTCTTCCATCAACAGGCACAAGGGGAGGATTCAGTTCTCATTAATGCCCAAGCAAAATGGACATTCTCCTGGCAAAGATATACCTGATGTGCGGGGTTGAATAGTGTCCCCCAAAACTCACGTCCACCCGGAACCTTGTAACACGGACCTGACTTGGAAATAGGTCCTTGAAGATGTAATTAAGTTAGGATGAACTCATACTGGATTAAGGTGGGCCCTAATCCAAGGGCTGGTGTCCTTCTAGAGGAGAGGGCCCACGGAGACACAGAGAGGCCATGTGAAGATCAAGGCGGAGGCTGGGGTCATGCCGCCACAGGCCAGGAAATGCTAGGAGCCATGAAGAGCTGAAAGAGGCAAGGAATGATTCTCCCCTCCAACCTTTGGAGTGGGCACAGACCTGCTGACACCTCGATTTGGGGCTTCTGGCCTCTGGAACAGTGAGAGAATACACTTCTGTCCTATCAAGCCACCCAGTTTGTGGTCATTTGCTTTGGCACCAGTAGGAAACTGGTGCACTAAATAAATGCAGCATTGATAATTACAAGCACATAACGTGTCTTTTCCCTCAATTAATTGGAACAAATAGGAATAGAATTCCCGTGCTGTATGCACAGACTTATAGCAATACTCTAAGCAGTAAGAACAATGTGTGTGAAGTTATATGTTATAGGCATCTCAGCTAGCAGTAATAAAAAGACGAATTTCAATCAGCCACGATGGAGGTAAGGGTGAATTATTTCTCATGTTTCTGTAGAACATGATATTGTAAAATTATTGTCACATGAACTTGTTATCAGAATATCTAGCTGGAAAAAAGGAAAAAGTATTACAAATCTATTTCAGGAAGCTAATTCGTACAAAATACTGTCACTTCATAATTTTTGTTTGGGAGCTTTGTTCTTTTTTTTTTTTTTTTT
>CM052801.1:11707516-11746505 GCA_028533885.1 Nasua narica | reverse complement strand
TAGTCGAGACTTTGTGTCCACCAAATCCTAAGGTTTTCAACCAGGCTGACTTGCTTGGGAACCATAAGCAGTGCGCCTGGAAGGTCCAGTCCTGCCCTGGATTGTTGGGAGCCCTCTGGCTTTGCTCCCCATCCCTTCCCCACATCTGTCAGACTGCTCCCCAGCCCTTGTCAGATCCGACAGGGTTGGCCTGAGCGCCCAAGGGGTCCTGGTCTCACCTAGCCTCTCCAGGCAATTATGACACAGCCAGTTTAGAAATACTGATCAGACCTTTCCTTCCGGGGTACCCGGGAATCACATTTCCCAGCCTCTCTTGCACTTAGTTTGAGGGCCATGTGACAAAGTGCTGGCCCATGAAACGGGGGCAGAAGTGATGCATGCCCTTTTCCTGGCTGCCTTAACACGGGGGGTCCGCAGGGGGGCCTCCAGAAGGACCCTATGGAGGGAAACCAACAGTAACCATAATGCGGGCTGGTGAGCCCACCAGAGGAGCGGCTGCAGGGGGGCAGAGTGACCCCAGGGCTGAGGGCTGCAAGGGGAACCTGAGGCTGGGGGCCCTAGACACAGCTTGTGTAAGAGCCAGGAGAGTGAAAGTGGGGCCCTGAGTAGCTGGGAGCCGCCAGTCGTGGGAGATGCCAGCTGTATACACTGGCAGCAGAAACAGCAGGGTGAACCGGGGCAGATGCACGGGGACGCCGTTGCTCCTGTGGCCTGCAAGGACCCTGAGAATGTCATGAGGACAGGCCAGGTCTCCGACTCTCTGCCCACACCCCTGTCCCTTGAGCTGGGTGGAGCTCAGAAAGAAACTTTTCTCAGATGTTCCCCTAGATTTTTATTTTTAAATTTGTTCAACAGTGAGAAAAGTTGAAAGAGCAATATAGTCATCATCTGGAACCTCTTCACCCAGAGTCACCTAACACTTCTACTGACATTATTCCGTTATTCTCTCTTTCAACTCTGTTCCCCCCTCCCCCTCCTCCCTCCGTCTCTCCCTTCCTCCCTTCCTCCCCCATCTTTGTTCTCACTCCCACCCTCCCTCCTTTTGCTGAAACCTTTGCAAGTAAGTATCATAATGTGTGTTATAAACCATTCCTCTCGTTAATCTTTGTGCTGGTTAATTTTATGTGTCGAATTGACTGGGCTAAGGGAAGTCCAGATAGCTGGTAGAACATTATTTCCGGGTGTGTTCGTGAAGGTGTTTCTCGAAGGGATTGGCATTTGAACCAGTAGACTGAGTGAAGAACTGTCTTCACTAATGTGCCTGGGCATCATCCAGTCCCTTGAGCGCCTGGCTGAACAAGGGTATTTGCTCTCTCTGAGGTGAGACATCCATATTCTCCTGCCCTCAGACGTTAGTGCTCCTGGTTCTGGCCTTGTAGACTCGGACCAGTACTTACTCTGTTGGGCCTCCCTGGTTCTCGGGCCTTCAGACTAGAACTGAATTACGCCAGCTTTCCTGGGTCTCCAGCTTGTAGATAGTAGGTCGTGGGGCTACTCGGTCTCCATAAATATGTGAGCCAATTTCTATAATAAATTTCCTCTATCTACCTATCTCATCTCTACCCTATTGGTTCTATTTCTCTGGAGAACCCTGACTAATAAGGATTTTGGTACCAAGAGTGGGTTCTAGAAGAACAGAATTTTAAGGGTGAATTTTCTGATTTGGTTCTGCATTTCTGGAATTGGCTCTTTAACCTGATTAGATTTCAAGATGCTAATGACTCTATTTCCAGCAGTAAACAGAGAGGGTATAATTTTGTTACATGGTACCAACCCCCCTCCACAGTGGCTATGGTAGTTTCCACTTCCACCAGCAGCGTGGGAGAGTGCCTGTTTTCCCATAGCCATGCCAGCAAAGGTTTTTGTCAAGTCTGTGGGTTTTTGCCCAACAGATGGATGAGAAATACAGTCTCACTGTAGTTATAGCTTATCATGAGTGAAGCTGAGCACACACACACACACACACACACATATATATATATATTCTTATATTTAAGAATCATTTCGGGGCGCCTGAGTATCTCTGTCTGTTAAGGTCTGACTCTCAATTTTGGCTGAGGTCACGATCTCAGGTTTATGAGCTTGAGCCCTGCATCAGGCTCTGCACTGGGTGTGTGAAGCCTGCTTAAGACACTCTCTCTCCCTTTCCCCTGCCCCCTAAAAAAAGAATCATTTGTTCATCTTTTTCTCCAGACTGTCTATTTATATTTGTCCATCTTTTAATTTTGCTCTCGGTCTTTTTCTTGTTAATCTTTAAGAGCTCTTTATATATGTGAGGGAGATTAGCCCAGAAAGGGGCCCTTTTAAACTGAAAGAGAAGTTTTAAAACTGTGAGACATGAAGACATGATTTAGAAATTGAATCTGCTTTGCTAGTAAGCAGAAGGGAACACGAAGATGATTAGGTCAGACACAGAAAAATAAGTAAGATAGTTTTCTCTTCTCTTTTTTTTTCCACATAGAAGTCGTGTGAAGAGAGCTGTGATGCACCACATATGGCTAACACTCCAGAAGAATTTCAAATCAAATGGGCTTTCCCCCGGACTTCCTAAAAGTGAGACCAGTTGCCGATACATGTCGCCAATTTGCCAACCAGCTCCTTTTTAAAGAACAAGATGATGATGTGATCTCAACAAGGAAACTTAAAGAAAAGGACCTAGTTCTGGTTTTTAAATACTGTAACGGGCACCGTGATTAGAAGAGAGCCAGGTGTTTCTTAACTAACAGTAACACACGCTTGGCCCTAATTTGAATTTGGGGCGTATGTTTAAAGTGGAAAATAGAATAGAAGAATGTGGAACTCGAACCGTTGCCTCCAGATAAACATCTTGTAGTAACGATAACTTGAGAATGTTCTGAGTGCGGTGAGCTTGAATGTGGTCATGGAGCGACTGAGAGGCATTCTCTTTGATGAGAAAAGAAGAGGAGAGGAAAAGCCATCAGGTGCCCTAAGGGAACGTGTCTTGGTTCTTCCCTTGAATCTTTGCAGTGGCTGAGATGTTCTCTGAGAAGAGAGGCCTTGGGCCGGACAGGTCCTGCAGAGATTGTTTCAAGTCCCGTTCTCAGCCTTAGAGAGAGAGAGAGACAGCAGGAGCTCCGGACAGCGACCCAGATGAGGGGGCGCAGGGGCGTGAAGCAACCCTTGCTGGATACCGGGGCTGCCCCATGGATACCCATGGATACCCACGGATAGCAGGCTGCCCCAGGCGACCGTCTGTAAGCGGCAAAGGTAAGCAGAGAAACCGGAGGGAGTGACGGCGGCACGTTTAACGGCGTGATTGATAAAACCTGATTGCAGTGGGGTCGAAAAAGAGGAGAGCGAGGGAAGGTGGCCGACACAGATGGCTCATTCTAGAAGTTTGAGTGCAGAAGGGAATAAATACATTAGGGCAGTCTGTGGCATTGGATGTGGAATTGGGGAATGCGTGTGCGTTTTGAAGTTTCGGAGCTTTTATTTACCGCGTGCTTGCAAACTGGTCCAGCTTTCTCCAGTACGCACTGGAAATTCAGTAGACAGTTGCTGGGCTTAGCCCTTGAGGAGGCAAGTGGTTGGGACTGGCGTCTTGGGCCTGCGACCCACACTCTGAAAGGCCTGTTGAGTGCTCTGTTTAATGCTCTGTTGTTGCCGTCTGGAGATTGTTGATAGTTTCAGCTTTGTAAATAAAATCCAGTGGAACTTAGGAGCAGGTGCCAGGGGCTTGGAGGCTTGGCTCACACGCAGTCCTGCCTTGTCCATCTCCCTGGGGCAGGTTCTTAGACACCTGCTCCCAGCTGTCTGGTGCCCCAGGACCCACCTGGCCTCCCCCATCCCTGCCCCACGCCCAGAAGAGCCGCTGGGTGGCAAGTGGGGGGTGGAAGAGGGAGGACAGGCCTGATTTGTGCTGTCAGCATCCACTCCCGAGGGGGCCTGGGTACAGGCTGGTTGAGCTCAAGTGCTCACACCCCGGGGAGTTTCGGGCTGAGCTGCGGTGGTAGCCATCTTGGCTCAGGGTTGGCATTGCCACGGCACGTCCAGGCAGCTTGATGGAGGCTGCATCCTGGTGGAGACAAGCTTCTCATCCACCCGAATCGGGCACCTAGTGTGCCCTGGTGCACAGGTTTCAAGATCCCCGAGGGTCATTATCTGGCACAGACGGGGGAGACACACCCATGGGAGGGGGTGGGACTGGGCTTGCTCGGAGCTCACCCCCGGTCTCAGGGCAGCGGCTAGGCAGGGCGGCTGGTGGGAGATCCGGCCCAAGTGTGTGCAGCAAAATTCATGCTAGTAATCTAAACCCTTCATTTTTTCTTATCTAGCCTGATGTAAAATAGCAAATAAAAGCCCCATGACAAGTCACGGGACAGACTGAGAAAGAAAGGAAAAAGCTTTATGTCCGAATACTATTTCCCCTGCTTCTTAAGCAAGGTGCCCCACATTTTTAGTTTGTAGCAGGCCCCACAAGTTCTCAACTGAATCCCTCCTCTAGGCCAGGCACCATGCTAGATGTTTTTACGTCAACGATCTCATCTGACTTTCTGGATAATTCTGCCCGAATGACACTATTCTTAGAACCGAGCAAGAGCATCCTCGAGGAAGCATGATGGTTAAGGAGGAATAGGAACTCAGGTCTGTTCTTTTCCTGGGAAGCACTCAGAAATTCTCCAGCCAGCAGAGATGATGCAGTGTCTTGAGATAAGCCTTTATCTTTTTTTTAATACTTTATCTTCATATCAGTGCTTACATCTTTAGTAGCTACTAATCTCTAAATAGTTATCTTTTTCTTTCCTTAAAAAACATATAAGGGCTCAGATTTTGTTTTGTTTTGTTTTGAGAAGTTAGGGAGCTTTGCCAGGGACCAATACTGCCAGATCCAGAATGGTAGGTGTTTCTGGTTGGAGAGAGGATGGCCAAGGTGGCCTTATCTGCCCTCCCTTCTCTCCAGTGGGCTGCTGGCAAATGGGAAACACCAGTTCTTACTGAAAATTAAAAGCCTCGTTGGTAGCATTTGCCAGCCTTCATGGTGGAAATCCTCTTGCCACGGCTGACTTCAAGCTCCCAGCATGACGAGGAGTTGGGAAGAGGTACACGGCAGCCCGGCAGTGAATGGCATTCCCATTGTAGAGATGTAAGACGTGAAACCCCTCGAGATCATGGGTGAGAAAAGTACAATGCAACAATTAGTGAATGATTTTGTTTTTAATATAATTTATGTAATTGTATATTTATTGAATTTAATTCTTTATTTTTACATTTTATTATTTTTACAGTATACGTATTTTTTACAGTATATGTATTCAATTTAATTCTTTATTTTTACATTTCAAGTTTTTATTTAAATTCTAGTCAGGGGTGCCTGAGTGGCTCAGTCGATTAAGTGTCTGACTCTTGATTTCGGCTTGGGTCGTGATCTCAGGGCCGTGAGATGGAGCCCCCTCGGGTTCCACAGAGTCTCTCTCTCTCTCTCTCTCTTTCTCTCTCTCTCCTTCTCCCTCTGCCCTTCCCTCCCCTCTCTCTCCTTCTCTAAAATAATATAACAAAAATAAATTCTAGTTAGTTAACATATAGTATAATCTTGGTTTCTGGAGCAGAACTCAGTGATGCGCCACTTCCATATACTACCCGGTACTCATCACAACAGGAACCCTCCTTAATATATTTAATTAATTGTTAATAATGGCTGTATTTAAATCAGCCAGTTGACACAACCCCGGAAATTGAGCAGTCGGCTCTGGCGAGCCGGTGCGGGCTGATTCGAGGCGCTGTGAAGCAGCACAGGTCGGCTCTAGCTCACCGTTGCTTCTGAGGAGCTGAGCCACAGAGTGGGGTGGAGGGTGTTGATGCGAGTTTCTGGGGGTATGGGCACCCAAGGAGGTAGGATGTGGGGCTCCCCATTTCAGAGCTTTAGCCAACACCCAACTGCACCCATTTTCCTTTCCAGTTGATCTGAAGAGCTTGCTGGCTCTTTCTTGCTCAGGGTTTGCCCAGCTGCCCTGGCTGAGGTCCAAGGGAACCAGGCCTGCCCTGCCTGTAGCCAGAGTGGCTCTGGGGGAGCCCTGAGCCTGATCCCGGGGCCGAGGAAGGCATCCTGTCCCTTGAGCCGGTGTTCTTTCTTGTTAGGCACATCTCAGGGCAGAGACCAAAGCTCAGAGGAGGAAGGGCTCTAGGATGCTGCTGGGCCCCAGCCCAGCTTACAGATCTGGACACGGAGTCCCTGAGAACGCAAGGGGCTTGTGCTCCGTACACCGGCTGCCCACGGACCTCCAGGGTCTTGGACGCACTGCCTGTCTCTCCCCCCACGTGGTCCAGACAGTTTTTGAGAGTTGCTCCTATAGCAGGCCACACACTAGGTGCTGGGGACTCGCCAGCGACAAGCTTGCCATGGAGTCTGTGTCGGGGGCAAGGGTCAGGGGTCCACTTCAGGGGGCGTGAATAAGAGGTTGGATCCAAGCAGCCGTGGGTCTGGATCTTGGCTCTGCCATTTACTAGCTGCAGGACAGGTCTCTTCAGTCCTCGACGCCTCTGTCCTTGTGTTCGCACGTGGAGAAAACCGTGCTTTCCTTGGGGGATTGTTGGGAGACTGACGAGGCCGTGTACATGCATGGCCCGAGGTAAGAGTGTTGAGAGAAGAGGGGCGCCGCGAGACCATCTGGTTGTTGGTGCAGGTTGTCCGGCACTCTGGGCTCGCCCAGAGCGAGGTGAGCGGGCACTGGAACCCGCTCACCTCGCTCCGCCTGCCGGGGACTGACAGCTCCTGCTCCCCCAGGGCCCACGGTGGTCCATCCTCCTTCTGCCTCACCCTGGGCCCCATCCTCTTATTACTGGAGCTGGGCCTGGCACCGGCCATGTTCCGGAAGGCCCTGCCCACTCTCCTCGACCACACAGTGCCTGACAGGGCGGGGGGTTCAGCCACCTGCTTCCCTAGAGGCGGGCAGCCTGGATGGGGGCAGCTTGCCCTTCCTTAACCTCCCCCCCTTGCTAGGGCCCGAGAGGCCCAGACCTGTCCGAGTGGGAGGCCAGCGGCCCCAGTGCTGAGCGGAACCCCGATGGGTACTCTGCCCTCCTGCTGCCAGGCCTGGGAAACCCAGGAAGGCCAGCACGCCAGCATGTAGTGTGCCTGCACCGTGCTCAGGGCGGCCTGAAGCCCAGCTCTCTGGAAGAGCACATCCGCTCCTACACACACGAGAGACCCTGCCGCGTGCCCACTGTGGCATTGCCTTTATGAGCCAGAGCAACCTAGGTGAGCACAGGCATATCCAGACGCGTCTCCGCCGCTCCCCACTGTCCCCTGAGGCTGATGGGGGTGGGGCAGCGTCCTAGAGCCTGGACAGACCCTCAGGACAGAGGGAAGCTGATAGGGCATCAAAGGGATTCCCTTCTCCCGACACCCAGGGTACCGGGCAGTACACAGAGTCCGCCATGCATCTGTCCCTTGCTGGCAAGAGCCTCGATGTGACTCCGAAGCTGTTTCCTGTCTAGCACCACATTTAGGGGCTGCCAACAGGGAAGCCCCTTTAGGCTCGGAAACATGGCTTTTGCAGGCTCCCTGCTGGCAGAAGATGCCAGAATACAGGTCTCCACCTGCCGGCAAGCTGGGCCGCAGCGCTGACAGCAGGCACCGTCCTTGGGAGAGGCCCCGGAACACCAAAGCCTCCGAGGGCTGGCTGCGAAAGTGCAAGAGCACAGACTCGGGCTCCCTGTCCCCCTCCAATGCTTCAAAGTTGCTGTTAGTCCCCGTCCCCCTTCTCCCCGCATGGTACCCTGTGCCCACAAGCCCTCCTTCCATTTTGACATCTGAGGACTGAGCCCAGTGGAGGAATCACACCACCCTCTCCTCGGCCCCTTCCACCTTCACTCCCCCAATGAGCCTAAGGCCCTCGTCTTTCACTGTTTCCACGCAGTCCTCCCAGCTCAGACCCCGCGGAAGCCTGCCTCGGGAAGCAGAAGCTTCTGAGCCCCAGACCCTACCTGGTCCAATGGGGCTGCCGCTTGAGCTGGCCTTAGGAGGTGTCCCCAGCAGTCATCCCGAGCCCATGCTGCCGCGGGGGCCTGCCTTTTCCCCTGATGGGGATATCCTAACCACCGCGGAGGGCCCAGATGGAAAGAGAAACGCCACAGGGGAGGAGGCTACTGGCCAATGTGTGTCATCCGTAGAAAAGTGCAGCCCGGAGGAGCTGAGGGTGTGCTCCCGG
Organism: Nasua narica; assembly: GCA_028533885.1. NCBI lineage: Eukaryota > Metazoa > Chordata > Mammalia > Carnivora > Procyonidae > Nasua > Nasua narica. Next base: position 11,738,337 of record CM052801.1, on the reverse strand, counting down.
GAGAAGCGGCAAGTGTCTTGGCATAAGGTGTTCCGGAGCCTCCACTAGGAAGTGAAAAGCTGCTGCCCTGGAGGCAGGAAGAGGAGGGAGTGAGAGCGGGCAGTGGTGTACAGCTGGACCCGGCTCCACCAGAAAAGGCAGCGGGGCGAGGGGGGTCGGGGAAGTGGGTGCAGCCCGGCTCAGGGTCCACAGCACCCCTGCTTGTGTGGCGGCATTTTCCCTCCTGAGACCATTTCTGTTGGGGAAGATGGGGCTTCAGGAAAGTCAGCCAGCCCAGGAAGTCTCCTTGGTGGCTGAGCCTCGAAAGCAGAAGGAGAAAGTAGCCAGCACAGGAAGTCGTGACCAGTCCGGGGGGCGGGGAGCAGAGCCAGTCATTTCCCCCCATCCTAAACTGCAGAGACACCCCTGCCAATCTGGGCAGTGAGAGTCCCCCGATTCCTCCCAATGGGAGGCTGGAGCCAGAGTGTCAGTGGCCGTTGGTACCTGGTCGTTAAAAAAGGTGAGCCGGCTGCTCTGGGGCTGGTTTTGGTAGCTCCCAAGCCAGGAAAGAGGCCTCCATGGCGACAGGATGGAGGGGATGGATCGGTGGGTCTAAGACATCCCCGACTGTGCAGCTGTAGTTTCCGGAAACCAGATGTCCCCGAACCGGGCGGCGATCCCGGGGAGAAGCCTGGGAGCCGTGCTGGCGTGCTGACCACACGGAGTGAGCGCAACGGGCCCGCAGATGCGCCCTGGGCGTCCTGTGCTGGCTCCCTAGCTTCTTCGCGGGTTGTCCTGAGGCACGTAGGGCTGAAGGCAAAGGAACTCCCAGTGCAGTGTGTGGCTGTGGTCACCGGGCAGGGTGTCAGGGCCCTAGGTGGAAGTGGCTCCCCACTGGCTGCCTAGCCTGGGTTTCCCGGGTGGCTCACTTCTCTGGAAGGCAGCACCTGTTCCCCAAAGTCCCTCCTCAGCTTACCTCTGCGAGAGACCCACTCACCACTGCCGGGATTCTCTCTGTGGGAGAAGGTGGCCCAAGGAATAAGGCATCCTTTCCTGGATGGAGCTGGGGGCTAGTTTCCTGGACATGTGACGTGTGCTGTCCCTCAGGGCCAAGGCATCAGAAGGGCACCTTGCTTGGTGTAATGCTCTGCTGCTGGTGTCTGGGGATTCTGAATAATTTTTGACTAACGGACTCTACATTTTCATTCTGTATTGGGCTCCCCAAATTATGCAGCTGGTCCGATAAGTGGGGATGGGAACCAGTGCAGAAGTAAGAGGTCGGCCTTCGCTAAGAAGACACAATTCATTTGTTGGAGGGGGAGGGGAAGGCAAGGTCACAGGGAGGTTGGTGGGTGTGGTGGCGGGGACCTAAGGGACTGTTTTCTGACTGCTAATACATTTCCGGTGGAATAGGAAACCAGGTCATCAGGTGAGAGTGAGGAAGAGGGAGAAGCGTGTGTGGTTTGAAGAAACAAGATAAGGCGTAGAATAGTAGTCCATGAGGGTGGACTCATGGGGTCCTCCCCAGCGTCTGGGAGGATTCATGGGCCCCCTCGGGGCACTATGTTTAAAGGGTCTGAGAGGGTCAACTGGCTAAAAGGACTTCCATCGAACTCAACAAACAGGCTGCTGGAGCCAGCTTTGACAGCAGTTGTCCAGTTTGGGGGAAGAGCTTCAAAACCAGCCCATCCAACTGAGGTGGGAGCTGATAGAGTTGTTCCAACAGCCCCCACCAGTCCCCGAATGGGAAAACCACGATGGTCTGAACTGCAGGCGGCCAGAGAGAAACCACTGAGACTGGTCTTGTGAAGGCTGTCGATGGTCCCTACGTTGCCACATCCCACGGTCGGTTCTTAGACCTCATCCTACTTGACCCATCAGCAATAGTGACAATGTTGGTCACCATCTCTTCCTTTAAACTCTTTGTTCGGTGTCTGAGACATGACCCTGTCCTGGTTTGCCTTTTTCTTACTGGCTTCTCCTTCCCACCACCTGCCCTGTACTTCCTTATCTTCCCAACCTCTAAGCTTTTGGAGTACCCCCAGACTTGGTCTTCGTGTTTCCTCTCATTCCCTCTCACTCCCTAGGTGATTTTATCCAAGCCTGTGCCCTAAAACATGCTTCCAAATTCCTATCTCTAGCTCACCCCTCTCTTCGAAACTCCCTACTTGTATATCCACCTGCCTGGCTACCGGATGTCTTGATTAGGAGGCCTAATATACATCTCAGCGTAACATATCTACAAGAGAGCTGCTGATATCTCTCACACACCTTCTGCCATGCACACTTCTTCCTCTCAGTGAACACCAAAGCCCTGCTACCGCTGCCTCCCAGAAAGTTAGACCCTTCCACCACCACCTACCCCTCAGCCAACTCCCCACGGATCTTAATCACTCCCACTTTAAATTCTGATTGGTAGAGCCTAGGTCGCGTGCCTGCTCCCCAGCCGCAAGGGAGGCTGGGAGAATGAATTCTGACTTTGACCTTGAGAAGGGAAATACTGCAAACATAGGAAGTTTTCAAAGATGCTGAGGAGCTAGGCGCCTGGGTAGCTCAGTTGGTTCTGTATCTGACTCTTGATTTTTTCAGCTCAGGTCCTGATCTCAGGGTCATGTGATCGAGCCCTGTGTCGGGCTTCCTGCTCAGTGGGGAGTCTCCTAGAGATTCTCTCTCTCCCTCTATTCTTCCGCTCCAAGATAAATCTTTAAAAAAAAAAAAGATACTGAGTAGCCACAACTTAAAATTTCGTCATATTTTGTAAGGAAATCTGAGTACTAACTCTCCCTATCGTTTTCTGATGGTCACCTATTAGTTTATACCCGAACCTACTACATCCAGACCAGTAGCTTTTTTTTTTATTTTTAACCTCCAGCAGTCTGCCTTAGTCAAGTCTATCCAATAACTCTCAAGCTTCTTAGTCTTTTTTTTTATATCAATTTAGATCACATCTAATTCGGTTACAGAGTTCTAATAACAACTGTAAGCATAAACAGGTGTGAGAACAAATTTACCTCACTCTTCGCTAAATATTCAACTCAACCATGACAACAGAAGCATACTGGCATTTGACAGAGTAGCCTTCTAGCCCCAAGCAGTTGCAGGCTCTGGGCGCCAGTACTGCTTCCGGTGGCGAGTATTAGTTAATAAGGCGAGTCAAGTCGACAGGGATGGGTTAAGAGAACTTCTGTGGCTTACTTATTACTCTTATGAGAGTGATGAATTCACATTTAGGGCCTACCTAGATTCCCTTTTGACATTGAACACAATGGGCTCCTGTGTGTCTCCTGCCCCCCACACTCAGGGAAAGGCTGGTTCTTTTCTCTTCCAGAACCGTTTGTTGACACATCAGTCTATTGCCCTCTGGAGAAATAATGTGCACCTTTAGCCCAATTTTGAAACAATCTGACTGCGGGAAAGAATAAATTTTATGGATAGATAGACTGATAAACAGCTAGATAGACAGTTTGAATCAAATATTATATATCAAGCATTAAAAATATATTTATTAACAATAATTAAAATTAATATTTATTAAATATGGCCTATTTATTATATAAGCATATAAATAAATATGTAAGTAAATGAATACATATATCTCAACTAATCAGACACTTTTGAAAATAAGTAAAGGGGGCATTATAAAAACTAGGATGGGACAAGGGTAAAAACTGAGATGTTTTGTCTTGGTAAAGTGAAACATCTGATAACCCTGATATATAGAAGCTCAAGCAATGGTAATCTTCTCCAGAGTTCGCAGAGAGGCTTGTAGGGATTGTCAACATGGCGAGTTGCTAATTATATGTCATATGATTGATGCAGTGATTTTAGGGATTGAGATAAATGATTTTTGCTGTGGTACAGTAGCACTCAAGAAGGATAGACTGCCTGGGATAGACACACAGGGATAATACGGTCCTATTTGGTAAGATTCTGTTCCATATCTGGAAAGCCAACATCTGGTTCTGGTTCCAAACCACTGAATTCTGGTATGTACTTAGACTGTGCCAGCTTGGAGAACTGGATGGTGATGGACACCACTTTATTTATGCTTTAAAATGCCATACCCTGCAATTGCATTGTGTATTGTATAACTCCAAGATTGATGAGGTGTACCTGGGCCAATAATGTTTGAGTCTTCCCAGCCCAGGTGCCAGATTCTGTGAATGAGTGAGCTTTCAGATGATTTCCACCCCAGCCATCTGCATTCATGGCCCAGAGATCCTGGGCCAAAACCTGCCCAACCGAGCCAATCTCAAGTTCCTGACCCATAGAAACTGTGAGAGATAATAAATTATTGCTACTGTTTGAAGCTAGTAAGTTTATGGGTGATTTGGTAGGCATTAATAAATAACTAGAACAGGTACTTATATGTTCTTTGAACAGAGTGTCCAACAATCAATGGATTTTATGAGTTGGAGCTTCAAGGGAGGGCTCAATGCTAAAGACAACAATTTAGGGGAGAACCTGAATATATATTGTGGCTAAAAGGGCTGAATATGAAACCAGAGGCTAGTGTGCTCATGAAAAAGATGAAGGAGGGACCTTCCAAGAGTTAAGCCTTCATTTCTCAAACCCCACTTTCTCATGGCTCTCCTCTGGCTCAATGGCTGTTGCTTCTCAGTATCTTTGCTGCTTTCTCCTCATGTGTGTGGCCTCTAAACTTTGGAGTTCCAGGGCTCAGACCAGACTGCTTCTCTCTTATACATATATTACCTAGGCAATCTTATCTAAACTCAGGACTAAATACTAGCCGTGTGCTGATGGCTCCTTCCTTTGATTCTCCAGAGCTTACCTCTCTTCTTAACTCTAGACATATGTATCCAGCTGCCTGCTCCCCATCTCCACTTAGAGGTCTACTAGGAATCTCAGATTAAATCTATCTAAAGCCAAACTCCCAATTTTCCCACAAACATGCTCCTCTTTCAGTCTTCCCCATTTCAGTGAATAATGAATCCATCGTTCACATGGCCCAGGAAACATCCGGAGTCATATTTGGATCCCTCCACTTATTTCACGTTTGATTCATCAGCAAATCCTTTTGGTTCTACCTTGAAAATATACCCAGAAACAGCCCACTTCTCATCATTTTTACCACTTCCTCTGTACTCCAAGTCACCATCAACTCCCATCTGGTAGATGAAGGTGATGAAGAAAGATAGTGGTACGCCCAGAAGCTAATGATTCAAAACAGGAAAGTTAAAAAAATTTTTTTATTAAATTAAACTTTTTATTTAAGATAATTGTAGATTCTCATGCAGTTAAGTAATAGAGGTTTGGGGTTTCTCCCAGTGGTAACAAAATCACAACAAAGATAATGACTTTGATATGGTAGAGATACAGAACATTCCCATCACCACAGGGATCCCTCTATTGCCCTTTTGTAACCACACCCACTTTTCTTTCACCCCTCCACCCCATCCCTAACCACTGGCAACCATCACTCTGTTCATTTCTAGAATTTTGGTCATTTCAAAAATGTTATATAAACGTTATCATACAGCTTATCATCTTTTCGGATCGGCTTTTTCCCCCACTCAGCATAATTCCCTGTAGATTCATCTGAGGTGGTTTTGTGTCTCAATAGTTTATTCCTTTTTATTGCTGAGTAGTACCATAGCTTGTGTAACCACTCACCTGAGGTAGGACATCTGGGTTATTTCCAGTTTGGGGCCGTTGTGAATAAAGCAGCTATGGACGTTCATGTACAGGTTTTTGCATGAACATAACTTTTCAGTGCAATTGTTGAATCATATGATACTTGTATGTTCCATTTTTTCATATAATCATCAAACTATTTTCCAGAGTAGCCATGCTATTTTACATTACCAGCAACAGTGTGAGTCAACCAGTTTCTCTGCATCCTTGCCAGCATTTGGTGCTATCACTGTTTTTAATTTTAGCCATTCTGATAGAGGCAGTAATATCTCATTGTGGTTTTACTTATTTATTGTTAAAGATTTTATTTATTTATTAGAGAGAGAGAGAGACAGAGAGAAAGCATGAGTGGGAGACAGAGGGAGAGGGAGAAGAAGGCTCCCTGCTGAGCAGGGAGCCCAACGTGGGGCTAAATCCCAGGACCCTGGGATGATGACCTGAGCCAAAGGCAGACATATAACCAACTGAGCCAACCAGGCACCCCTCATCGTGGTTTTAATTTGCATTTTCCTAATGGTTCATGATCTTGAACACCTTTTTTATGTTTACTTACCATCTGTATATCCTCCTCTGTGAAATGTCTCTTCATGTCTTTTCTCATTTTCTAATTGGGTTGTTTGTATTTTACTGTTGGTTTTGAGAGTTCTTCATATATTCTAGATGCTGTCCTTTGTTGGATTTGTGCTCTGCAAATATTTTCTCCCAGTCTATAGCTTGCCTCTGCATCCTTTCACAGAGCAAAAGTTTGTAATTTTGATGAAGTCCAATTTATCAGGGGTTTTTTTTTGAGAGAGAGAGGTTTGGGGGAAGGAGAAGGGAGAGAGAATTCCAAGCAGGCTCCATGACCAGCACAGAACCCAATGAGGAGCTCAATCCCATGACCCAAGATCATGACCTGAGCCGAAGTTAAGAGTTGGACACTTAACTGACTGAGCCACCCAGGTGCCCCTATCCTTCTTTTGAATTGTTTTTGTACCTAGGTCCTTACCTTTCCATATATATTGTAGAATAATTTTGTCCATTTCTACAAAGAGTTTTGCTAGGATTTTGATAGGAATTGCATTAAACATATATATCAAGTTGGTGAGCACTGACTTTTTTTGTGTTAAATCTTTTGATCATGGGCATGGTATGTCTCTGCATATCTTGTTTGATTTCTTTCATCAGTGTTTTGTATTTTTCAGCATACAAGTCCCACACACATTTTGTTAGATTTACACATAAGTATTTATTTTAGGGATCATAAATGGTATTGTATTTTTTTTGTATTTTTAATTTTAGTGTTCGTGTGCTCATTGCTAGTATACAAAAATGTGATTGACTTTTGTATGTCCCTCTTGTATCATGCCACTTTGTCGAACTTACTTATTTGTTCTAGGAGTACTTTGTAGATTTCCTGGAATTTTCTACCTAGACAATCATGTCATCTGCATATTAGGGAGGGTGTCATTTTTTTCTTCCCAAACTCTATGCCTTTTCTTTCTTTTTCTTTCCTTATTACACTGGATAGAACCTCCAGAACTACGTTGAATAAGAATGGTAAGAGCAATTATTCTTATTTCTTCCCAATCTTAGGGGGAAAGCAGTCAGTCTTTCATCATTAATATTATATTAGCTGTAGTCTTTTGGTAAATGTTCTTTATCAAGTTGAGGAAGTTTCCCTCTATTCTGAGTTCTGAGATTATACTTTTATTATGAATGGGTGTCAAATTTTGTCAGATGTTTTCCCTGCATTATTTGACATGATCTTGTGATTTCTATTCTTTAGACTGTTATTGTGGTAGATTGCACTGATTGATTTTCGAATTTGAACCAGCCTCGCATCCTTGGAATGAGCCCCACTTGGTCACGGTGTACAGTTCTTTTTGAATCTTGGTAAATTTATTTGCTAAAATATTGTTAAAGGTTTTTGTTTTTATATTTATGAAAGAGGGGTTTTGTTTTGGTACTGTTTTTGTCTGGTTTAGTATCCAGCTAATAGCAGTTTAATAAAATGAGCTAAGAAGTGTTGCTTCCTCTTCCATTTTCTGGAAGAGATTGTATGGAATTGGTGTTAATTCTTTAAACATTTGGTGGTATTCTCCAATGAAACTATCTGGGCCTGGAGATTTCTTTCTGGGAAGCTTTAAAATTAGAGATTCAATTTCTTTAATGATTATAGGACTATTCAAATTATTTGTTTCGTATTGGGTGAGTTGTACTATTTTGTACTATTTGAAGACTTGGTCATTTTCATCTAAGTTGTCATATTTAGATACATAGAGTTTTCATAGTATTTCCTTATTCTACTGTTGATGTCTGCAGAGTCTGTTGTGATAATCCCTGTTTAATTCCTGATAGTGGTAATTTGTGTCTTCACTCTTTTTTGTCAGTCTTGCCAGAGGTTTGTCAGTTTTACTGATTCTTTTCAAAAGACCAGCTTTTTGTTTCATTAATTTTCTCTATTGTTTTTATGTTGTCAGTTTCATTGATTTTGCTGTTGTTGTTTTTATTCTTACCTTCCTTCTGCTTCCTTTGGGTTTATTTTTCTCTTTTTCTAGGTTATTGAGGTGGTCACTGAACTACTGATTTGAGACTGTTCCTCTTTTCTAATGTAAACATTTTATGTTATACATTTCCCTCTCAGCTTTAGCTGGGTCTCATATATTTTGATGTGTATATTTTCATTTTTATTCAGTTCATTGTATTTTTAAATTTTCCCTTGACACTTCATCTTTAACGCATGAAGTGTGTTTAATTTCTTTTTTTTTAAGATTTTATTTATTTATTTATTTGACAGAGAGAGAGAGAGATCATGAGTAGGCAGAGAGGCAGGCAGAGAGAGAGAGGGAGAGGAAGGCTCCCTGCCGAGCAGAGCACCCGATGCAGGGCTCGATCCAGGACCCTGAGATCATGACCCGAGGTGAAGGCAGAGGCTTTAACCCACTGAGCCACCCAGGTGCCCCTAGAAGTGTGTTTAATTTCTAACTGGAGATTTTCCCATTATTTTATAGTTACTGATTTCTAGTTTGAATCCATTATGGTTGAAGAACATACTTCATGTTATTTCAATTCTTTTAAATAAGTTGTGCCTTTTTTAATGGCCAGAATATGGCCTATCTTTATATATTATCCATAGACACTTAAAAATGTGTATTTTTCTATTGTTGGGCAGAGTGTTGTATAAATATCTGTTAGATCCTGTTGCTTGGTAGTAGTGTTTGGTTCTTTGACTTCCTTCCTGATTTCCTGTTTAGATGTTCTATCAATTGCTGAGAGTGGGATAATGTAGCTTCTAAATATCGTGGTAGACTTGTCTATTTCTCCTTTCATTTATGTCATTTTATTGCTTCACAGATTTGTCAGCTCTGTCATTTGATGCATACACATTTAAGGTTGCTATGTGTGCCTGGAGGGTTGACTCTTATTGTTCTGTGATGTCCCCCTCTGTGTCTGGTAATTTTCTTACTTTATAGTCCTTGCTTTATCTAATATCAATGTAGCCATTTCTGTTCTCTTTTGACTATTCACATGGTATATCTTTTCCACCCTTTTACTTTCAACCTACCTATGTCATTATATTTAAAGTTCCTTATAGTTGTATCATGTTTTCTAGTCCACTGTGCCAATTTTAGTCTTTTAATTGGTATGTTTAGACCAGTTACATTTAATGTAATTATTGGCCTGTTAAGGCTTCAGTCTCCATTTCATATTTTGTTTTCTATTTGTTCTCTGTGTGTATCATGTCTATTTTATTTTTCCTGCCCTCCTGTGGATTATGTAAACATTTTTAAGAATTCAATTTTGGGGTATCTAAATAGTGTCTTTGAGTGTATCCCTGTATAGCCTTTTTAGTAGTTGCTCTAGACATTACATTATATATACATAGCTTATCAGAGTCTGCTAGTCATTTTACCAGTTCAAGTGAAGTACAGAATCCTTAGCTCCCTTTACTCTCCTTTGTTAGAGTATAATTGTCTTAAATATTTTTTCTGCATACATTTAGAAACACATTAGATAGTTTTATAATTTTTTCCTCAATCATGAAACATAATTTAGGAGACTAAAGAAAGGGAAAATGTATTTATCCACATTTTTACTCTTTCTCTTAGACTTCCTTATTTCCTGATGTTCTGACTCCTTTTATCATTTCTTTTCTGTTTAAAAAATTTACTTTAACCACTCTTTTAAGATAGGTGTGCTGATGACAGTTTCTCTTAGTTTTTCATCATCTGAGAATGTCTTGATTTCCTCTTTTCCTCTTCATTCTTGATGGGTATTTTCACTGGATATAGAATTCTGGATTGACAGTTCTTTTTTCTTTTAGTTCATGAAAAATGTTGTACTGCTTTATTTTGGTCTCCTTAGTTTCTGATGAGAAACCTGCTGTTAATTTGAATTATTTTCCCCCATAGGTAATGTGTTGTTTCTCTCTCACTGCTTTCAAGATTTATCTTCACCTTTAGCTTTCAGAAGTTTTACTATTATATGATGTGGTGTGGGGATTTCTTTGGTTTTATCCTGTTTGAGGCTTGCTCAATTTCTGGAATTTATAGATTTATCTATTTCACCATATATGTAGAGTTTTCAGCTATTATTTCTTTAAGCACTTTTCCAGCCCCATCCTCTTTCTCCTCTCCATCTGGGATTCCAGTGACCCAGATGTTAGATCTTTTGTTATAGTCCCACAGTTCCTTGAGACTCTATTTATATTTCTCAGTCCATTTTTTTCTCTTTTATTCAGATTTGGTAATCTTCATTGTTCTTTCTTTAGATTCACCAGTTCTTTCCTCTATCCTCCTTTCCATCCTGCTATTGAGCCTATCTATTGAGTTTTAATTTGGGTTACTCTTATTTTCAGTTCTACAATTTCCATTTGGTTCTTCTTTATATCTTCTCTTTCTTTGCTGAGACTTCTTATTTCCTTGCTGATACTGTCTGCATTTTCATTGCTTCGGTCTTGTTTGTAATTGTTCCTTGAAGCATTTTTATGATGGCTGCTTTCGTCTTTGTCATATAATTCTAACAGCTCTTCCGCCTCAGCATTGGCATCTTTTGATTGTCTTTTTTATTTAAATTGAGATTTTACTGGTTCTTTGTATGATGAATGATTTCTTTTTTTTTTCCTTTTTTTTTTTTTTTATTGAGACCTGAACACTTCTGCTGTGATACTCTGGCTCTTATTGAAACCTTCTGTTTTAGCTGGCTTCCTGACACTGCTCAGGCTGGAGAAGGAGGAGTGGCACTTTGTTCCTGCTTGGTGAGTGTAGAAACCTAGGTTCCCCACTCAGCTTCTGTTGTCATCCTAGAGTAGTTCCAATTCCCCACAAAGCCTTCCCTGACATTTGGGGTGGTTGTCTCCTTACCATTGGATGGTGGGGAAACTCCTGATTCTCTACTAGGACTCCCAGTGGGGAGAGAGAGGTGCCTTATTCCAGCTAAGTGGAGTTGGGGTTCCAGGCTTCCCACCTGGTCTCCACCAACACTGTAGGGGATGTGTGTTTGTTACCACCAAGCGGGGAAGAAAAGACATGGCTCCCTACCCAGCTTCCTCTGGTGAGACGGGGGCCTAGTTACAGCCATACAATGGTGGAAGTCTAGAGTACAGCCATACAATGGTGGAAAAGGTGTGGTTTTGGCCAGAGTAAAGTAGTTATTTTCTAAATGTTCCATCTTGTCTGATTGTCCCTTTCCTGGTACTTTGACTGGAGATAGCAGGCTTTTGTTTGGGCTTTTTTTTTTTTTTTTTTTGGTCTGCACCTGTTTGTTTTCCAAACTGTCAGCTTCCTCAGCTCTGATTCTGTGATATAGGAGGAAAAAAGAAAATCCACGGACTTTGCGACCTTGTTTTTCTTCAAGTCCAGAAGTCCCTAGCCAGTCTGCCTTCCTTTCTCCAACTTTCAGAGTCTTTTTATGTGGTTTTTTTTTTTTTTTTGTACATATAATGTCCAGGGTTGTTAGTTGTACCTAGTGGGAGGAATAAGGAAAAGTATATCCACTCCATCTTCCTGAAAGTGGAAGTTCCCCAGAGGTTTTTTATATAAAGGTTTTCATATAAAGACAGGGGAGAAGTGAGTGATGGTATCATCTTCATGAAATGCAGTAGAATAAAGAACATCTGTCTAAGGGGGCTTTAGGAAGTAGGGAGCTTCATAGGAGAGCCAGGCTTCAGTTACCACTAGATGGTGAAGGAACGGGGATCCATGGGGTTGCTTGCTATGGAAGGGGGCATCAGAATTCCAGCAGACACTGTGTAAAGGATTGGGAGGGACAGGAAGAGCAGGAGAGGTGAAAAGCAAAGCAAAAAAAACCCCTTGGCTGAGAGTATGGGAGGGGAGAGAGGACCTGCGGGGTTTATATTTGAGAGGTGACAGGTGTGACAAGCAGAATCAACTGCTTTAGCAATCACAGATAAATTTGGTGTCACATCAGAAACTGATCACAGTATATACTCTTAGCGGCCAGGAAATGGGGTGCTGCAATGGGGAGCAGGTAGGTAGGAGCGGCAATGGCACCTGCAATGTTTGGGTTCCATTTTTCCCAAAGGCACAGCCAGACCCAATACAAATAAACCCCAAAATGAAGAGTTTAATTTCCAAAATGTTCTGGAAGAGTGAAGGACCGCTCATTAACTCAATCTCTACCCCTTATTTTCTCATTCTAGTAAGGTTCTTGGACAAACCAGTATGATTCCTTTGTAGTGAGGCATTTTCTGGTATGCATTTTTGGAAGATTTGAATATTAAGGTTGTCACTTTAAAATAAACTGTTGTTGTTACTGCAACAACCATAATACCAATAAATTTATTGAGTGCTTATTAGATGCCACGTAATGTTCTAAGTGCTCGACATGCTTTAAGTCATTTAATCCTTACAACCACCCTGTAAGGTAGATACTAATTATTGTATTAGCTCCATTTTATGCATGAGAAAACTGGGGGATGTGTCAAAGGCATTAGAAATATGTTCAAAACCTTCACTGAATTAAAAACTGGCAGAGCCATCTTCTCTGTTACCACATTCATTTCACAAGAATCACAAAGAATGATGTTTTCCAGTGCTTTCCTAAATAATTGCTACAATTTAGTTCTTGTATTTATTTCAGTTGCTGGGATAAAAAGTAATGAGTGCTAATCTCATTCATTTCATCTCTGGCAAATCACTTGATCCATTATCCTTATTTTCCCTGCCTTTAAAATTGGGGCAGTCATACCAGGCCACCACCCCTCTAGCCACAGAGAACAAAAGCAGTAAGATTTTATTGCAAAACATTTAAAAAAAATTGAACTTGTGCTAAGTTCTTATTCCACCCATAGGAAGCTTGGTAGTGGCTAAAGAATGAGAAAAGCAGGAAATGGAAGAAAAATCACAGAGAAGAAGAGGGTTACCTAGCAAGGTGGAACCCAAGAGAACAAAGGTGTAGGAACATTTTGAAATGCCAGAGGTTTGCTTTGTACTGTGTCCACCCCATGTTGGCTCTACGCCCCTTCAGGCAGGGCTTGTGGGCTTCTCTTGGAGGCCTCCCACATGTCTACATCAATGTTAAGTAATGACTTGAGTTGTCAAAAGAGCTTCCTTGGACCGTTTCCCAAGTCTTCACCCTTGTCTCTCACCTCTTGTTTCGTTTACCTTTCCAGAAATTCCCAACAGATGGTTTTCAGGTTCGCCTATATTGATTTTGCTTCATGCGGAAATAGGCCCGAGCATCTCTCTCAGTGCAGAGCTCTCGGCCACTACGACGTGGGGTGGGTGCGTCTGTGCTTATGCCCTCGGAGTGCGTTCTCTGGCCTGTTGTAGAATCAGCGTCACACACATTGCATTTCTCTTCACAGAGGAAGGAAAAAAAGAAAATTTCAATGTGGTCTTATTATAAGCCATTTTAAACACTGAAAATTTCCCCTTAGTGATACACTTCCAGGGTGGGGCAAATTTGGATCTCTTTTGAGTCAAGACTATAAACAGAAAATTCCTCACTCCTGGGTTGAAGGCCACCACAGATCAACTTACTGCTTGAAAATCTGCAGATTCTCCCATCAAATTGGCTCAGATTCTGAGCAGACTTGAGTATTTCCATGCTGTCATTTTTAAGGAAAGTTTGAACAGTGGAAGACCAAAACTCAATTGCCATTTGTTTGCCTCCGTCTTCTTTTCCAAGAGGAATGCCGGTCCAGGCTTCTCATCAAAGTGTAATCCCTCAAGAAGTACTTCTTTTCTCACCTCTGTTTGGAAAGAATGGTATACAAGATAGACATTTTAAGATTTATTTATTTATTTATTTTAGAGAGAGAGAAAGAGAGAGCATAAGTGGGAGGGGCAGAGAGAGAGGGAGAGAGAATCTCAAGCAGACTTCATGCTGAGTGGAGCCTGACACGGGGCTTGATCCCACAACCCTGAGATCATGACCTGAGCCAAAACCAAGAGTTGGATGCTCAACTGACTATGCCACTCAGGCACCCCTACAAAATACACTTTTTGACAACTTAAATTCACAAGCTTTTACATTTTTCTGTCCATCTCTTCCCTTCCCCTACTCACACAATGGAATATACTGTAAACAAACAATTTTGAAATAAAGTTTCCATCATGTAACGTCACTACTCAAATATATTCAATGACTTCCAGTGGCCAACAGGATAAATTTCAAAATGTTCAGACAGGCCTTACATTCTTATCGCCTTACATTCTTATCTCTCAAGTGATGGGATCTACAATCCCTTCACTTCAGAATCCTTCTAAATGTGTTTTTTACTTTCCCCTGCAGAATAAGGTACCACCTTCCTCATAACAACTCCCTATTCTTCTACATATCTAAAACCCTTCAGAGAAATGGTTCTCAGATGTGGTCTCTAGACCAGCACCATCCGCATCACCTGGGAACTTGTTATAAATGCAAATGCTGGGCGCCTGGGTGGCTCAGTTGGTTGGGCGACTGCCTTCAGCTCAGGTCATGATCCCAGAGTCCCAGGATCGAGTCCCACATCGGGCTCCCAGCTCCACGGGGGGTCTGCTTCTCCCTCTGACTTTCTCCCTTCTCATGCTCTCTTTCACTCTCTCTCTTTCCTAATAAATGGATAAATAAAATCTTTAAAAAAATAAATGCAAATGCTTAGGTCTCACCACAGACCTAGGGAATCTGAATTTCTGGGGAGTGAGGACCTACAGTCTGATTTAATAGTCCATGCGATTCTGGTGTGTATTCAAGTTTGAGAATAATTTTTAGCTCAGATTTCACCTCTTTCTGGATGCTTCCCTGATCATCATAGCTTTGATCAAAACTATTGAGATGTTTCCATGTTTGTCCACTTCAATTGGTGATCACCATGTACAGCCTTGTCTAAGGTTAGCTACTTTTTAAGGAAGCCTAGGGTGATTCCCATTCCTTCCTCCTCCTCTCCCTTCCTTCCTTTCTAATCTACCACAGGCCCTGGCACAAACATCAAGTCAGCAGTTGTTGATTGCTGAGGTTAGATGGCTAAGCAGAGTTCATATGTTTTGGTGGTATCTTTATAGTTTAGTCAGCAAGAAAAATGTATCCTTCCAAAACTTGTCCTTTTGTTTCCCTAACATAAACAGAATACTAGGACAGATGGCTCATGGCCCTAAGTCTTCTAGAACTTCTTGAAGCTAATAATCTGGAGACACTAAAAATCAGTGATATCGACCATTGATGTTTCAAGTATCAATGACTAAAGCAGGTCCCAGAAAAATCTTGATTGCGTAAACTTTGTTGGTCTAGTTCAGGTTACTTAAGACAAAGAGACCCTAAATGGCAAGTCAGAAAGATCAATCTGATCAACCAGTAGGACCTCGTGGCTCTCCACCCACCCCTACCGTGCTCCTCAGGGGAAGTGACCCTTCTCACCATTGAGGGCAGCATGGTCAAATGTCTTGAGAGGTAACTTGTCCTCTCTCAGGGTCCACTGGTAAAGTGAGAACCCCATCCTTTCAATACCATCCTCCTTTATAATTTTCTCCCTTTCCTGCTCACCATGAACCCCACATTTTGACATTTTCATCTACAAAACAAATTGCTCTTAAATGTCATGATGATGAAAGAGAAGTTAAGCAACCAAGTTGCTAGGAGTCTTCAGAGAACAGAGAGAGACACTCCTTTGTAAGATACTTCTGGGTAAAAAAGAGTTTAATGATTTTTTATTCTATGACTCTACTCTCGCCTGGGGAGATTTCAACAGGATTTGTAGTTAGTGTTCATAAACCATTCTGAGATTCCAACTCTCCTTAGAGGAGTGAGCTCCAAAACTTTTTTTTTTTTTTTTAAGATTTCATTTATTTATTTGAGAGAGAGTGAAAGAGAGAGAGACAGAACACGAGAAGGGGGAGGGACAGAGGGAGAAGCAGGCTCCCTGCTAAGCAGGTAGCCCGATGTGGGGCTCGATCCCCACATGGTCACAATCATGACCTGAGCTGAAGGCAGACGCTTAAATGACTAAGCCACCCAGGCGCCCCTCCAAAGCTTTTTTTGATCCAGATCCTATATCAGTAAAAATATTTGGGGCATGAACCACTGATATAAATATATGTTTCTAAGTTATATTTGTGTACTACTAGCTCAAGAAACCATAAGCAGTCACAAATAGGTTAATTGTGGTGGCAGACTCTATCCGTGCCCAACCCAGCACCCCTTGGCTCACCCTGTAGTCATCTGCAGAAGGTTCCTGTACAAGTAACCACTTCCTATGTCTGTCCTCATGAAAGCATTCTCGGAATATTAACGTGTAGTCAGTATGTATGGGAGACACCAGAGCGCAAGGGACCCAACATACCCCAGAAATGACTCTTAACCAATGAGGAACAAGAATCAGTGGATAAACACTCCAACTCCCTTGCACCTCAGAGGGACAGTTTTGTCCCACACAGTAGTCATCCATTCATCAGCATACCTTTGATTGGCTTTCCTGCTTTTGTACGTTACTTCCCTACTCCCTCACTGTGCTTCCTGGAACCACCTCCCAAAAAAGACACTTGCATCGAAGTCCTTGTCTTGGGGTCTGTTTTGGAGGGACTCCAAACTAAAATAATTATTAAAACATATTTCTTGATAACTTTGACTTTTAAGTAATCTGATTTGAACTCATTATTTTATATAATATGGCTGGCTGAGCTACTACTAGAGTAGAAAAATTGTTACTGCTACCATTTCTCTTAGACTTTCGTGAGCTTGGGTTAATGGCCATATCTTGATCTGTGTTTTCTTTGTAGGGATTATTTAAGCTACTTGCCAAATTTGAGAGAGCTATTGGTTAAAACTGGGTAACGTAATTTGCAATGCCACCTAACCAGAAACATATCAATGGTAGTTCTTGGCAATATGCTGAAAGAAATGATCACATGAGGGCTCCATTGTCAACTATTCCCAGTGTGGAACATTCGCTCCTTCCCCCAGGATACCTTGAAAAACATCAGGCCCTCTCATACAGACTGATGGAGGGCACTGGTTATTATTTAATATAAACATCTTTATATTAAATAATAGTAAAACTGAATCGGTCTGTCTACTGATTCTGACATTTGCTCCCTATACCCCATGGTATTATCTCACTCACGCTTAGGGTGTGACCAGCCCGTTTTGGAGACCACTGCTCTGGAGAATCCAAAGCCATGTTCAAACAGCCAAGTGGAGGATTGAGGGTAATGAAGAATATACTATCTCATAGAGAATCACTTACCACTGGCAGCAGAGAGGTTTGGTAAGGTGGGCAACATTTCTCTGAATTGATGCCCATGAGCCCTTGAGTTCTTGACTTTTGCATCTGAGGGAAGAAAGAGGAGTTAAAAAAAAAGATTCTATTTGTCAGAGAGAGAGAGAGAGAGAGCACAAGCAGGGGAAGGGGCAGGCAGAGGGAGAAGCAGGCTCCCTGCTGAGTAAGGAGATGCGGCACTCAACCCAGGACCCTGGGATCATGACTCGAGCCAAAGGCTTAACTGACTGAGCCACCCAGGCATCCCAAAAGAGGATTTTGGTGCATACAGCACACAGGTGGAGAAGGGTGGAGAATTAGAAAAGAGGACAAGAGAGTAGAAGGCAAGATTGTCGTTGTAGCCTGGTTTGATACAGTGGTTTTGAGCCTCGATGGAGGGAGGTATTACTGAGATCTAACATGGAAGAAACTATTTTATGAGGCACCCTGATGTGACTGAACACACATATTTTTGCTTTGGGGCTCAGGTGACGAAGAATATCACACAGTGGAGAAGAGAGACATTCTCTAGACTGCTGGCCCCTAGGGAACGTCTCTCTGCTACTGCATCATGGACTGTGTAGTGCGCATGGCGAGGGAGTGCACTCAGCGGGAAACTGAAGTTCTTACCCTCAGCAGCAGCACGGGGAAGAGACCTCACTCCGCTTCCGAGTAGATGCCACTGACAAAGGGAAGCCGTTGCAGGAGAGGAGAAAAATCTGATCCCTGTGCTGTGTGGAGGCTGCAGCCTGAGCTCCAGCCTGAGCTTCCTGAGCTCCCTCCCTGTGAAACCCCTCCAGGGATGTCCAGGAATACT
Source organism: Nasua narica (assembly GCA_028533885.1). NCBI lineage: Eukaryota > Metazoa > Chordata > Mammalia > Carnivora > Procyonidae > Nasua > Nasua narica. The sequence goes on along the minus strand of CM052801.1, from coordinate 11,720,209 downwards.
TGGTTGGGAGGGGGCTTTTCCAGAATGCTGTCTCTTCAGGCTGCTGTAACAAAAATACCACAAACTGAGTGGCTTTATTTCTCATAATTCTGGAGGCTGGAAGTCCAAGATCAGAAGGCCAACATGATTGGATTCTGAAGGCCCACTTTCGGGTTGCAGACTGCTGGTTTCTTGTATCCTCACATGCTAGAAGGGGCAAGGAACTCTGCGAGGTCTTTTTCATAAAGGCACTAATGCCAATCATGAGGGCTCTACCCTTATGACCTCATCACCTCCCATAGGCCACCACCTCCTAATACCATCATCTTCGGGGGTAGGATTTCAGTATACGAATTTGGGGGAGGAGGGGAACAGATTTCTGACCATAGCACTGGTGGCTGTGAATAAGCAGGTGGAGTTATGATCCAGGGAGTTTGGATTAATTTGACTCAATGCATATCCCCCAGGAGACATTTGGGTTGCAATAATGATTTGGGATTTTTAAATTATCAAATAAGAAAATGATTATTTAACATCAAATAATTATTTCTCCAGTTTTCCTTGGCACTACAGAGCCAGCCACACTGCAGATAAAACATCAGTGGCTTTTTACCTGTTCGCTTCACGGGAGAGCAGTTCTTGGTGCGGGGGAATATTCTGGAGCACTGGTTGATGATCTTATATTGAAAAGCAGATGAGGAGGAGAACTAATACTATTAGTGCTTGCAGGCAGATTTGCAAGGGCAGATTTGCTTCCTGTTGCCCCAAGTTGCAGGATTATAGCTGTTAGAACCTGCTCTATAAAGGAGTGCCTCACTTCTCTTGGTGAAATCATTTGTACATCATATTTCGTGACTCTGACCCTTAGAGTCTTCCAAGTTGAGTCATAATTATACCATTGGATGAATTCTTGCACCTGTAATTTATAAATCTGATCGTTCGTACTCAAATCCTTGCCATCTCACCTGCTCATAGAGTCATGATTTAATAACTCGGCCGTGAGCTGAGGTCTCAAATTACCAAAGCATCATAACTTTTACCACAAATACTCTAAGACGTGCAGGAGGAAGCTAAGACCCTTGAAAGCAGTTGCACCTCAGGCAGGAGTGTCAGCTCACTGCAAGACAGACACTTCTGGAAGCTTGGTTCACTTTTTCTGGATGCCAGGAGGCCATTTCATGTGCTGGAGGAAATTCAGGGTAGGTGAGATGGCATCCCAACATCTTGAAAGTGTTAAGAGATTTTCCAAAGATACCTTCATCTATTTCCAGTGAGTAGTTTCCCATGGCTCAATATAACAAATAATCACAGCCCAATTGCACTCGCCAAAATACATAAACTTTCTGTACTGTGTAGTGAATCTCATCCAGAATGCTATCTGCAGTTTGGTTTCATTTGGAGGTAGTTTTCCTGGAGGATTTGGGGGAGAAAGAAGTCTCTTGTCTTAAGTTTCCTTAAAAACAAATGTCTCAGGGTGCCTGGGCGGCTCAGTCAGTTAAGTGTCTGCCTTCAGCTCGGGTCATGATCCTGGGGTCCTGGGGTCGAGCCCCACGTTGGGCTCTCTGCTCAGCGGGAAGTCTGCTTCTCCCTCCCCCTCTGACTGCTGCTCCGCCTGCTTGTGTTCTCTCTCTTTCTGTGTCTGTCAAATGGATAAATAAAATCTTAAAAAACAAAAAAACCTCACCATTAAAATAAAAAACAAATTTCTCTTTGGAAAAAGACTCCTAAATATTATCGATTTATATATATACATATATGTGTATATGTGTGTGTATATACATATATATATGTGTGTGTGTGTGTGTATACACATACACTTTCAGTAGATTTCTAAAAATTGAACCTGAAAAAGGCAGGGATATAGATATGGTTGTATAAAAAGATCTAATGAAAGACTGAAACACATTTAATCAGAAAGTGCTTTATCAGGAATCCTGCGTGTACTATTGGGAACAAAGGTTTAGCTTATATGAAAGTGATCGTGGGCAAAAGTAGCTTGGAGAAATGTGAAATATTAGAAATTGTCACAGATGAATTTGAGAAATCAGATGCTTAAAGAAAGACGTAAGAACTGGTTTTACAGACTTATCCAAATGCCAATTATAATTTAATAGTCTCCCTCTAAGAGTAAGCACTCCATTGGAAATTATTATCTTGAAATGAATGCATGAACTTTAAGCCCCCTCCATGCAGGGTGCTCAAACAATTAATAACAGACATTTAATACTAGTCAAATTTCGTAAACATTTGTTTCTTTTGAAACTTTCTGTTCATTTGCCAGATAGGCAAAAGGTACTTGGCTATTGTAGTATATCTTCTAGAAAACGTTGTGTTTGGAGTTTGAAAGCGGCACCCTGGGAAACAGTGTGCTGTTACCATGGTCTCGGAATGTCATAATCTTGAATTCTGCAGCCATCCTGCAGCCAAATGCCAAAGCAATTTTGGGCAAGCAACCTAATGCTTCAGATCCTCTGGTTTCTAATCCCATCATAAAGTAAATAAAATAATAACCTCTCTCAGCTTCTTAACACTCTTTCCACCCTTGGCTTCAAGGCTGTTCTCCACAATCTTTCTGATCTCTCCTTTTACTTTGCTCACTCTCAGTGGCATAGCTTGTATATTAGACACCTGGAGCAGATCATTTTTTAAAATGCCTTTCATTTCTATTCCAAAATTATTTCCAGTAGCAATCATATAACAATCAGAATGATACTCGTCGATTGTTCTCTAGTTTTAAAATAAATAGTTAAAACTTAGAAAGAAATTTTGTTCTGGACAAGATGGCTTAGACCCATTTCTCCCTGCTCCCCCCTGCTAAGTACAACTACAAACCCTGGAAAGAACTCAAGGGGCAACCAAAGGAACACTCTAGAAGGTGGGAAGAGAAAGGCAAGCTGGTTTGGGATCGTAGGACTATAGAAACAACACAGCAGCAGGATGCCTCACATCTCCCTCTCCCCTCCCCACCCGGCAGAAGAAGGCAACCCAGGCCTGGCATTTTCAGACCCTCAACCTAGCAACACAGGGCAGCCCAGGTGGGCTCATTTCTTCACCAGATCAAACAGTAGGCCTTCTGACAACACCAGGTGATCCCGACAGTGCTGGCAGGGGGGATTGATTAGGAGCCCCACTAAAAGCAAGCAGCTAAAGGAAGGGCTCTCCTCCTTTGTCAGACCTGAGACTCCTCCCTTGCCAAGAGATACCACGTGCTAGGTTGGCACTGGCAAGAGAGATTCTGCTCTGCACAACAAGCTGCCTGATTCAGGAAACATTGCTCATCATAGTGGGCCAGAGATTGGCTTCCTCCACCTAGAGACATCAGGGGGCCCTGACTGGGGCAACCCCTTTGGTCCCCTCAAGCAGTACCACAAGGGATCAGTGGGAGTTACTACAGCACCAGATAAGCCAGGCCCTCCAAAAAATACTGCGAAGGCTTTGAAAATTAAGCTGTCAGTCAAGCCACACCACAAAAAACAGGTCAGGACCTGCATGCTAAACCTAAACAGAGAACTGTTTGTTTGCTGAAATAGAAGATTTAAATAGGATCTAGATAGAGTCTCACAGCATAACAGTAAAAATGTCCAGGATACAATCGAAAGTCACCCATCATTAAAAAAAAAAAAGAAAAGAAAAAGAAATAAAAAGAAAAAAATGAAAAGGAAATCACCCATCATATTAAGAGCCAGGAAAATCACAACTTTGAATGAAAAAAAAGACAATCAACTGAGGCCAACACAGAGATGACTCAGACGTTGGAATGATCTGACAAGGAGTTTAAAGTAGCCATCAGAAAAAGCATCAACAAGCAATAATAAATTCTTGTGAAATAAATGAAAAAAGAGAAAATCTCAGAAAAAATGTTATGAAAAAGATTGAAACAGAAATCTTCTGACTGAAAAAATACAGTACCCCAAATTTTAAAACTTGCTAAATGAACTCAATACTAAATATGTCAGCAGATAGAATCAATGAATTTGAGGACAAATTAGTAAAATTTACCCAATCTGAAAAAGACAGAAAATAGATTGGAAAAAAATAATAAACAGTCTCTCAGGAACCTGTGGAACAACAAGGAAAGCATTCGTAGCATTGGAATCCCAGGAGAAGAGGAGAAAGAGAGTGAGGCTGAAAGAATATTACAAAAAGTAACACCTGGGGCTCCAGGGTGGCTCAGTGGGTTAAGCCTTTGCCTTCAGCACAGGTCATAATCCCACGGTGCTGAGATTGAGCCCCACATTGGGCTCCCTGCTTGGCGGGAAGCCTGCTTCTCCCTTTCCCCTGCTTCTCCCTTTTCCCTGTGTGTGCTCTCTGTCTCTAATAAATAAATACAATTTAAAAAAAAAAATAATGACTTAAAACACTCCAAATTTAACAAAAGAAAACACACAGATACAAGATTCTGAGCAAGCCCCAACAGGCCATTTTTTTAAAATCATGTAAAAACATTATAGGTAAACCTCCAAAAACTGAAGGCAGAGATAAAACCTTGAAAGCAGCAGAAATGACACATTACCTATGAGGGAGCACCAATTTGAATAGCAGTGGATTTCTCATCTGAAACCAAGGAAGGCAGAAGGAAGTGGTATAGAATTTTTCAAGTTCTGAAAGGAAAGAATGTCCTGTAGGTGTTAAGGGGAGTCAAGGCATTTACGGATAAAGAAAAATTAAAAGAATTTGTTGATACCAGACCTACTCTTAAATAATGACTACAGGAAGTTCTTCAAGCATAAAGGAAGTTCTAAAAGAAGGAATCTTGAAGCATCAAGAAGGAAGAAAGTTTTGTATCCTGCAACTTCGCTGAATTTGTTTATTAGTTCTAGCGGTTTTTTGGTGAGTCTTTAGGTTTTTCTATATATAAGATCATGTAATTGACAGAGACAATTATATTTCTTCCTTTCCAATTTAGGTGCCTTTTATTTATTTTTCTTGCTTAATTGCTCTTGCTAGAAGTGGTGAAGGTAAGCATCCTTGTCTTGTTCCCAATACTATAGGAAAAGCTTTTACCTTTTCACCCTTCAGTATGATGTTAGCTATGAGCTTGTCATATATATGGCCTTGGTCATGTTGAGATGCGTTCTTTCTATACCTAATTTGTTAAGAGTTTTTATCACGAAAGGAAGTTGAATTGTTTTACATTTATGGAGATGATATGGCTTTTATTCTTCATTCTGTGAATGTGATGTATCATGCTTATTGATTTATATATGTTCAACAACTTTGCCTAATTCCACTTGATCATGGTGTATGATGCTTTTAATGTGCTGTTGAGTTCATTTGCTAGTATTTTGTTGAGGATTCTTGCATCTATCTTCATCAAGAATAAAGGCTTATGATTTTCTTACAGTGTACTTGTCTGGCTTTGGTATCAGGGTAATGCTGGCATAATAAAATGAGTTTGGAAATGTTCCCTCCTCTTTGATTTTTTGGAAGAGTTTGCGAAGGATTGGCATTAGTTCTTCTTTAAATGTTTGGTAGAATTCACCAGTGAAGCCATCTGGTCCTAGGCTTTTCTTTGTTGGGAGTTTTTTATTACTGATTCAACCTTCTTACTCATTATTAGTCTGTTCAGATTTTGTTTCTTCATGATTCAGTCCTGATAGGTGTACCTTTCTAGAAATTTATCCATTTCTTCTAGGATGTCCACTTTGTTGGCACATAATTTTTCACAGTAGTCTCGTGATCCTTTTTATTTTTGTGGTATCAGTTGTGATGTCTCCTCCTTCATTTATAATTTATTTATTTGAATCTTTTCTTAGTCTAGCAAAAGTTTTGTCAATTTTACCTTTTCAAAAAAAAAAAAACCCAGTTTCATTGATCTTTTTTATTGTTTATCTGGTCTTTTTTTCCATTTATTTCTGCCCTAATCTTTGTAATTTATGTCCTTGAACAATAGAAAGGGCAGCCATATGGCTGAATACAGTAGGCTATCCTTCTTCTCCCAAATTTTACAAATTGTATATTTGATTGAAACAAAAGTTATAACACCATCTGATACTCCAGACAATAATGGCTGAAAGCAATGAGAGTAAAGGGACCTAAAAGGAAGTAAGATTTCCACACTTTACTTGAAGTGGCAAAATATTGATGTAGACTGTGCTACATCACATATTTATGTTGTAATATCCAGGGTAACCACTAAGAAAACTACACAAAGAGACATTCGAAAACACTATGAATAATGCAAGATGGATTCCTAAAAAAGTTCATTTGATCCACAAGAACACAAAAAGAGAAAGAAGAAACAATTAAGAAACAAATAATAAAATGGCAGACTTAAGCTCTAATATATCAGTAATTATAGTAAACGTAAATGGTCTGAATACACCAATAAAAAGACAGACTCATTGAATGAGTTAAAAAACAGGAATATATATGCAGTTTGTCAAACATTCACTTCAAATTTTATGTTATAGGTAGGTTGAAAGTAAAAGGATGGAAACAGATCCACTATACAAGCATTAATTTAAATAATCCGAAGAGGCTATATTAATATCAGATAAAGTAGACTACAGGTGAAAGAAAATTAGCAGAGATAGAGAGGGACATTACACAATAATGAAAGGGTCAAAGCATTTATTAGCTATAATGACTCTGTGTATGCACCAAAGAGCAGAGTCTTAAAATAATGGAGCAAAAACTAATAGAGCTGAAGTTGAAATAGACCAGTTCACAATTATAGTCAGGAACTTCAACATATGCCTCTCAGCAATTGGAGAATTAATTATTAGACAGAAAAATCAAAGAGGATATAGAAAATCTGAACAACATAATCAACCAACAGTATCTAATTGGCATATATAAAACACTCTACCCAACAATAGCATCCATGTAACAGTTACCAAAATAAACAATATCTAGAGGCATAAAACAAAATACAACAAATTTGAAAGCATTGCGATCATACTTAGCATGTTTCCTGACCACATGGAATCAAACTAGTAACCAATAACAGGGGGAAAAAACAAGAAAATCTTTAAACACCTTAAAATTAAGCACTCCTAAATAATTCAAGTGACAAAGAGGATGTCTCCAAGGAAATAAAAAATACACGAAAAAATGAAAATAAAGACACAACAAGAAGAAAATATAAGGGATGCAACTAAAGCAGTCCTGAGAGAGAAATTTATAGCTGAAAAAAGGTAAGATCAAAAATCAGCAACCAAAGTTTCCATCTCAAGGAACTAGGAAAGGAAGAGTAAAATATACCATAGCAAGAAAAAGGAAAGAAATAATAAAAAGCAGAAATAAATGAAGTTGAAAATAGGAGTAAAAATTAAATAAAAATTTGGTTCATAAAAATAAAATAATATTGATAAAGTTCTAATAGAGCTGATAAGAATGAAAATAGAAATAAGTCACCAATATCAGTAATTGAACAGGGGATATCACTACAGACATTATTAATCATTAAAAAGTTAATGAAGTACTACATAAATGGTTTACACCTATAAATTTAACAACTTAAAAGACATGGACCGATTCTTCTAAAACCACAAGCTACCAAAGCTCAACCAAAATGAAATAGGTGATCTGAAGAGTCCTATGACCACTAAAGAAACTAAATTTGTAGTTTTAAAACTCCCCCAAATAGAATTCTTCAAGTCCAGTTTCATAAGAGCATTCTACCAAACATTTAAAGAAGAGTTAACACCAATTATACAAAATCTTTTCTAGACAATAGAAGAGGAGGAAAATTTTCCCATTTATTTTATGAGGCAAGTTTTACCCTGACACCAAAACTAGAACATCTGGTACCCCCAAAAACAAATTTAAAAAACAAACAAACAAACAAAGCACACACCAGTATTGTTCACGAACCTAGCCCCAGAAGTCCTCAACAAATTATTAGTAGAGCAAATTCAACAATGTATAAAAAGAATACACCATGACCAAGTAGAATTTATCCCAGATATGCAAGTCTGGTTCAACATTCAAAAATGTACTAATGCTGATCTTTGACAAAAGAGCAAAAGAAATACAACAGAGTAAAGATAGTCTCTTCAGTACATGATGCTGGAACAACTGGACGTTCACATACAAAAAAAAAATTAACCTAGGCACAGACCTCACACCTTTCACAAAAATTAGCTCAAAGTGAATCATAGTCCTAAACGTAAAATGCAAGTATAAAACGTCCAGAAGATAACATAGGAGAAAACCTAGATGAACTTGGGAATGTCAGTGATTTTTAGATAATGCTAAAGGCATGATCAATGAAAGAAATAACTGATAAGCTGGACTTTATTAGAATTAAGTTCTCTGCAAAAAATAATGTCAAGAGAATTAGAAGACAAGGCTGGGAGAAAAGATTTTCAAAAGACACATCTGGTAAAGGACCGCTTTCCAAAAATTCAAAGAACTCTTAAAATTCAACCATAAAAACCAATCCAATTAAAAAATAGCCAAAGACCTTAACAAACAACTCACTAGAGAAGATGTACAGATGATGAATAAACATATAAAAATGTTTTGTGTGTATCATATAAGGGAATCATAGCATATGTTATAAGGGAAATGCAAGTTCAAATGACAGTGAGATACCACTCCCCATGTATTAGAATGCCAAAATCTGGAACACTGATAACACCAAATGCTAGTGAGGATGTGGAGCAACAAGAACTCTCCTACATATCACTGGTGGGAATTTGAAATGGTACAGCTACTTTGGAAGACAGTTTGGTAGTTTCTTATAAAACTGAATGTGCTCTTACCTTAGGATTCAGCAGTCATACTCCTTGGTATTTACCCAAAGGAGCTGAAAACTTATGTCCACACAAAAACCTGCACACGGATAGTTATAGCAGCTTTATTCATAATTGCCAAAACTTCAAAGCAACCAAGATGCCCTTCAGTAGGCGAGTGGATAAATAAACAGTGGTATGTGTAGACACTAAAAAGAAGTGACCTATCAAGCCATGGAAAAACATGAAAGAACCTTAAATGCTTATTACTAAATGAAGGAAGCCAATCCGAAAAACCTACATACTTATGATTCCGATATATGACATTCTGGGAAAGGCAAAACTATGGAGACAGTAAAAAGATCAGTGGTTCCCAGGGGTTGGGGGAGAGAGGAGGAATGATTAGCTGAAGCACAGAGCATTTTTAGGGCAGTGAGAGTACTCTGTGTGATATTATAATGATGACAAAATGTCATTATACATTTGTCAAAATCTGTAGAATGTACAACACTAAGAATGAAACCAAAGGCTTTGGGGGATTATGCTGTGTCAATGTAGGTTCATCAATTGTAACAAATGTATCGGTCTTGGGAATGATACTGATATGAGGGGAGGCTATGTATGTGGAGGGGTTGAGGCTATATGGGGAATCCATACCTTCCTCTCAATTTTTCTGTAAACTTAAAACTGCTCTAAAAAATAATAAAGTCTTTTAAAAAATAAATCAATGGAATCTATCATATCAACAGACTAAAGAAGAAAAATCAGTTAATCACTAGTAATTGATGCAGAAAACACATTTAACAAGATTCAACATTCATTCATAATCAAAAAAACTCTCAGTGTTTTCTTCTTTCCCAAGATTGCTTTGGCTCTTTGGGGTCTTCTGTGGTTGTATATGAATACGAGGATTGTCTCCTATGAGAAACACCTTTGGAATTTTGATAGGGATTGCACTGAATTTTTAGATTACTTTAGGCAGTATGGACATTTTAACAATATTAACTCTTCCAATCTAACAACACAAGATATCTCTCCATTTATCTGTGTCTTCATTGATTTCTTTTCATCATTATATTATAGTTTTCAATGTATAGAACTTTCACCTCCTTGGTGAAATTTACTCCAAAGTATGTTATTCTTTTTGATGCTATTGGAACTGGGCTTTCCCCCCATACTTTTTTTTCAGATGGTGTGTTGTTAGCGTACAGAAACACAACTGGTTTTTGTATATTGATTTTGTATCTTGCAACTTTACTGAATTTGTGTATTCTAACAGTTCTTTGGTGGAGTCTGTAAAGTTTTTTCTTTTTTTAAGTATTTTTTTAAAGATTCATTTTAGAGAGAACATGACCAGGGAGAGGGGCAGAGAGGGAGAGAGAAAATCTAAAGCAGACTCCGTGCTGAGCATGGGGCCTGACGTGGGGTCTGACCCCATGACCCAGAGATCATGACCTGCGCTGAAATCAAGGGTTGGATGCAGATACTTAACCGACTGTGCCACCCAGGTGCCCCTAGAGTTTTTTCTATATAAGATCATGTAATATGCAAAGAGACAATTTAATTTCTTCTTTTTGAGTTTGGATACCTTTTATTTCTTTTTCTTACCTAATTGCTCTAGTCAGGACTTCCAGTACTATGTTGACTAGAAGTGAAGAGAATGGGCATCCTTGTGTTCTTTCTAATCTTAGAGGAAAAACTTACAGCTTTTCACTGTTGTGTATGATATCAGCTGTGGACTTGTCATATATGGCCTTTATTAGGTTGAGGTATATTCTTTCTATACCTAATTTATTGAGAGATTTTATCATGAAAGGATGTTGAATTTTTTCCAATGCTTTTTTCTATATCTACTGAGATGATCATATGGTTTTTATCTATCATTCTGTTAATGTGGTGCATCACGTTTGTTGATTCATGTATGTTGAACCATCTTTGCATCCAAGGCATAAATGAGGCCCCAGATAGCCAAAACAATCTTGAGCAAGAAGAACAAAGCTGAAGGCATCACACTTCCTGGTTTTAAATTATATTTCAAAGCTATAGTAATCAAAACAATATGGTATTGGCATGAAAACAGACACATAGATCAGTGGAACACAATAGAGAACACAGAAATAAACTCACACATATATGGTCAATTAATCTTTGACAAGAGTGCCAAGAATACTCAATGGGGAAAGAATAGTTTCTTCAATAAATGGTATTGGGAAAACTGGACATACACACATAAAAGAATGAAATTGGATCCTTATCGTATGCCATACACAAAAATTAATTCAAAATAGATTAAAGATTTAAATGCAAGACCAAAAACTATAAAACTCCTAGAAGAAAACACAGAAAAAGCTCCTTGATGTTGGTCTTGGCCATGATTTTTTAAATATGACACCGAAAGCCCAAGTAACAAAAGCAAACATAAACAAGTGGTACTACGTAAAACTAAAAAGCTTTTAGGAAGCAAAGGAAACAATCAACAAAGTGAAAAGGCAGCATATGGAATGAGAGAAAATATTTGCTAACCATGTATCTGAGGTATAAAAGAGGTTAATATCCAAAATATATAAGGAACTCCTACAACTCAATAGCAAAAAACCACAAATAATCCAATTAAAAAATGGGCAAAGGACCTGAATAGATATTTTCCCAAAGAAGACATATAGGTAGTCAACAGGTACATGAAAATGTTGTCAATGTAATTAATCATCAGGAAAATGCAATTCAAAACCACAATGAGGTATCATTTCATCTATTAAGACAGCTATTATGAAAAAGATAAGAGATAACAAAGGTCGAGAGTGTGAAGAGAGACCCCTTGTGTACTTTTGGTGGGAATGTAAATTGGTACAGCCCTCATGGAAAACAGTATGGAGGCTCCTCCAAAAAATTAGAAATAGAGGGGCACCTGAGTGGCTCAGTCAGTTAAGTGTGTGACTCTTGATCTTAGCTCAGGTCTTGATCTCAGGGTCATGAGTTCAGGCCCCTCATTGGGCTCCATGCTGGGTGTGGAGCCTACTTAAAAAAAATTAAAAACAGAACTCCCATATGATCCAGCACCCCCACTTTTGGGATTTGTTTGTTGCTATTATGACTTACATTGTATTAAATAGAGGACACATACACAAATTAGATGCAAATACTATTATTTAATAAGTGTGTGAAAGCAATAAACTGACAAAGTGTACAAATATACCTTAGGTGTACAAGTAGAAAGCACAAAAATGGCCCACCTCCCTAGTAATCAGTGAAATATAGTTTAAAACAAAATAAGACAAATATTTTGGCCTACACTGGTGAGTACTCACTCATAAGGCAAGTACTCTCAGAGCTCATACTTGGAGTTAGTGGAATATCCTTTTTAAAAATCAGTTTGGCAGCCTATAAATGTTTCTGTGTCTGCCCCAGAAATATTACAGCTGTGTATTTATTCTGAGAAATAATTATTAATGGGAACATTGATATACACAAAGAAACTAATTGTAGTGTTCCTTACAACAGCAGAATTTGGAAATAGCCTACACTTCCAACAGTAGGGGAAAACCCAAGTATATGGTAATACATGTACTTGATAAAATTGTTCACTGAACCATCGAAAATGTCTATTTTGATTATGTAATATCAGGATGCTATGGGAAATGCTTATTAGTTGAAGTTATTAAGAGGCAAAAGTAAGAGTAAAATCATATGTAATATTATTTCAGATGGGTAAATGCTACAGAGAGAAAAACCTGAAAGGAATATATAGATCGTTGAGAGGGGTTATGATTGAATGTTTATACTGAAGATAGAATAGCCTGTTTCATTTATATATAATTTTTAATGAGTGTTACAGTGAAAAATCGTCTGAAAAGAATAAATTATATGTATTCTAAAATATTTTCATATTAATGATGAATTTTCTCTAAAGCAATACTGTAGTTTTCAAAAGGTCACCTTATCTGTGAGTAAAATGTTTGTTCTTCAAAAGGACAGAAACAATCACTATAAATCTGTAATGAAGACCCAGCTAATAGGAGCGAAGGAGATAATCCAG
>CM052801.1:11696288-11707016 GCA_028533885.1 Nasua narica | reverse complement strand
AGTCTGGTTCGTTTGTGAATAAATTTTTAAGAAAGGAAAGGCAAGTCTGACACGTGGAAAGAGAAGGGGACTTGGCTTATGTAAAGGGACCAGGGGTGTGTGTGTGTGTGTGTGTGTGTGTCTACTGAACATCATTTCCCCCATCCGAAGGCTGGGTTGTGGGGGTTCATCTCTGAGCCAGCCTATTCTTGGTCCTTTAGGTGCCGGTATTTCAGACACACTCGTGTTATGACTGGCATTATTTTCCCATCCAGCAAAATAATTTAGCTCTCCAAAACCAAATTGGAGCCTATTTTCCACTTAATCAAAATCCACTGCCTATTATTTCATGCCCCATGACTTCAGATCTCTCTGCCGGCTTTATTTTTTGTTTCTGGTCCCTTTTTTGCTGATAAACATGCAGTCTACTTTGTCTCATGCGACCTGGCTTCTCGCTTAGCTCGTACAGGGCTCTCCGTTGATTTGGACAGACCCCGGTAGCCCCAGGTGACGCATGGCTCCGAACCCAGTCTGGCCGCCCGCTCCCTCCACACGGAAGAGGGAGGTTGTGAGACTTGTACTAGGCAAGGGGTGTTGAAGCTCCTTGGGAATAAGCGCCCAAAGCGCAAGCGTGAGGGGAGATGAGCAGGACTTGCCATCACTTCCTGAAGGCCTCCTGCCTTTACCTTCCACATCAACTTTCTGCTCTTGACTCCTTGTCTCAGGATTCTGCTTCTGGGGGAACATATAGCATTCATCATCTCCAGTCCCAAATCTGCTTGTCTTTCTAGGACGTCTATCTCAGTGCCCACACCCCCAACCCACCCCGTCACCCAGTTCAGAAAGCCAGGTGCCCAGTACCCTGACCCCTCCTCTTTCCTCCGTCATTGAGTCCTGTCAGTTGTGCATCCTGAGTAGAACTTGCTGCAAGTTCCTGCTCTTCATCTCTGCTGGTACCACCATGATTCAAGCCCTGACCATGGCCATGGCCTCTCTCACCTGGTCTGCCTGCTGCCAGCCTCACTCCCTCCAGTTGGCCCTTCACAGCCACCAACAGAGTGAGCATTCCTCAACCCAAATCTTTCTTGATCACCCCTTGCTTAAAGTCTCCATTGGCTCCCCATTGAGTACAAGAAAAAGCCCCTTTACACGACAGTCCACAGTCGACAGTTGATAGACAGTCGAGGGACCTCAGCTGCCCCTTAGCCTCCTCCAGCCCCACCCCTGCTATTCTTCTCAGTCTCTACTCCAGTCTCACAGAATATTTGCAGCCTCCAGAATGTGCTTTGCATCTGAGCATTGGTGCCTGCTGTTCCTTTCATTTGGAATGTCTTTCCCTTACTTTGAAAAACTCCTATCTATTTCTCAGTGCTTAGCTCTTGTCACCATCTCTGTGCAGTCTTCCCTGACTGCTCTGCCCCATGCCATTCTCTGCCCTTTCCCAGCACAGGGCTAGCCCCACTCCTTTGGGGCTTACCTAGTCCAGGTGATAAAACCTCATACACCACATAGTATCACACTGTATCATTAATAGTTCATTTATTGGCCTCTGAGCTCCTTGGGGTCAGCAACCATGTGTTAACCATCTCTCTAACTATAGTCTTTAGCTTAGTGACTGGCATACAGCAGGTGCTTAATAGATGTTTATTGGATAAACAAATGAATCATTCATCTGACAAGTACGTAAAAACTAGATTAGGAGGAGATGCTGTACTAGAAAAGCAATGTAGAGATCAAAGAATCAGATCCGAGATGAGCAGTTTCTTAAGTCCTTACTTAAAATCACCAAATTTTAAAATCAGAGATCTCGAAAATCACCCTGAGCAGATCTGGAAGGTTTTTTGGGGTTCTTTCTTGGCATATCTTTTCTTCTCTCCATTTTCTTAGGCATCCGTTCAACTGTATGAATACAATTCTTCCATATTAAGGTCTTATTCTGTCCCCAGATATCTCCTCCCCTATCCAAACCTGCTCTATAATTAAGGACTTCTCTTTTTTCCTTCTCTCTGCAAGGGCAGTCACGATGAAAATACAGAAGGGTGCCGCTGTACACTTCTGTGGAACCATAATGCCTGTTTATTATGCATTAATCTGAATCAATATAGTCTTTCTGAAAACATAAGCACCTCAAAGGGCAGCAAATATGAATCACTACTGCCAGCGAGGATCAAACATTAACCCAGGGTTGTGATGAGGCCAACAAAAGAAATAGGCTAGTAATTGCCTTCCAGGGTATCAATCCCTACCTTATACACACATACCCCCTCGGCACACACAAAACCTTTATGGATCTTTCATCCATGAACTTGCCCAATTATAATTGCCCAGCTGTGTCTTTAGTTGTATTCAGGCTCGGTCCTGGCAACAGAGACCTCACATACCTGATCCAAGTATTCAGAACGTTTCTGAGATCTCTAGAGGAAGTCTCTGGCTACTGAAATGGTTGAAGACACATTCATAGACAAGTATTTCCACAGGCATCATTAATGACTCGAAGCAGATGTAAGACCCCAAGAGCCTGACGGGAACAGGTAGGAACTGGTACTTTGTGTTGATATTCATTATTATCAATTCTTAAAGTTATATTGTGTGTCTTTCCACCTCTATGTCGACTGAATACTTCTTAACTTAACTGTTGTTGGTTTTTTTCCCAGAGGAGGAAGTTCAGTATCAAGGAATGGTACCACCAGGGCTTACTTCTTTCCTAGGAGCAGTGGGCACAGTGCCTGGAGCCCACAGTACTTTTAGGAGCCCACAGAAATGTTTTCATTTCATTTAAAATCAAAAGAAAAATTGATCTTCTAGGTTGAAGAAAATATATTAACACATAATATTAATACATTTGTCTTTACACCAGTGTAATTGCAAAATATCACTGTTAAGTATTTTTTTTTAACGGAGGGGGGAAATCACAAAGGCAGAAGTGTCCACAAAAGTCATAATGTGGCCCTGATTTCTACCACATTATGCTTGCAACACAACAAGATTTGAATAGAAACTCTCAAATACAAGTTCAGGTTCCCATACTAATTATAAACTTGCCAGGCTGCTCTCTCTGTCTTTCACTCTGTTGAGATGGAGGATTGAACATGCAAAGGATAGCTAGATTCCGACGGCTCTCTGCTCTGATTAAAGTAACTTCAGCTCTGCCATTCTCTCTCAGATATCCTCATCCTGTTTTGATTTCCAGAAAAAAAAAAAATCTTTACATCTGTAGGGATTAATTAAACCAGTGCAGTTGCTTCCTTGCTGTCTTAAAACATTTATAGGATTTAGGTTTTTTATTTCATTTTTAAGTGATCAATAGTACTAATACCTACTACTTATTTACTGGGTAGCAACCATATATTCAATCACTTCTGTAACCCCAGGTCTTAGCCCCGGTGTCTGGCAAAACATCAAATGCTTAAGAAATGTTAGATTAAGAAACAAATCACCTCTCAGGCAAGTTTGTGGAAATTAGATTCCGACCGTGGGGCTAATTTTGTCTTTAATAATCTCACACCTTGAGAGAAGGATCTTCTACCTGTATCACATTGGCATTTTAGGAGGTAATCGCTGGGCCCTTCCCACCTCTCCCGCCTCCATCAGCCAGCCACTTCCTCTCTCCGGGGCTCTGTTCTCGCTCTTCTTCATTCTGGGGTCTGGAATGGTCCCCAGCCCGCCGGTTGGCAGCAGGATCCCGGCTCTGCCGGCCCTCCCCGGTGTCGGCCTCCCCCCTCCCCTGGCCTGCGCCTCGGGCGCCCCTTCCTCCTGCCACCCTGCACCGCCCACAGCCACGCCCTCCCCGTGGGCGAGATCACCTGTCCCTCCTCCGCCGCCGCCTCCTCGGGTACCCTCTCGCCCCCCTCCTGCTCCCCCTCCTCCGCCACCTCCCCCAAGCCCTCCCCTTCCCCGCCTCCTCCCACCCCTTGGTGTATATAGTAAAGGCCGGGCGCCGCACGCAGACACACACTCGCCCGGACACAGGCGCACACACACTCACGCACAACCGGCAGCGGCGGCAGCGGCGGCGGCGACAGCGGCTCGGTGACAGCGGCGACGGCGGCTCCCACCGCTGCGCACCCCCTTCAGGCGGCGGGCGGCGAGGCCAGACCGGAGAGTTCCCGCACCCGCGACCACCCCTTGGCTTCCTGGAGGCGGCGGCCGCGATTGCGAGGTAGCCACCGCGGTGCCCCAGTGCGGGCCGGGGTCCCCTTCCCCCGCCCTCTCGGTGCGGACCTGCCACCCGGACGCAGGGGGCGCGCCGGACTGGGCGCGCCTGGCGGGGCCCGGCGCCCGGGGAGGGGCCTGCTCCCGTGGGCAGGACGGCGTCCGGAGGCCGGGGCCAGCTGGGAGGGCCGGGCGGGGGCGGGGACGCGGGCCGAGGCCGCCACCCGTGCGGCGTCCCCGGGCCCCGCTCCTGCTCCCGGCGCCGCGCACTGGCTGGCGGGGCCGGAGAGGCGGCGCCGGCCGGCGGGGCGGGGGCCCCGAAGTGGGTTTCGGGTCGCCACCAGCGCTGGCACCCGGCACAGAGGGCGGCGCGCGGCGGACTCCGCGTCCGGGCACCGCAACGGGCCGCCTCCGGCTTTGCCGCTCTGCCCCAGCCCGGAAAACCCGGCGCCTTCCAGGCCCTTCGAAAGATGGATTCTGTTGACGTATCTGGCGGCCCTGGCGAGCCGGGTGGAAAGTTGGGTTTTGCCAGATCGCGCTGGGCTTGTCTTTGTGACGCTCGGCCGGCCCCGCATCCCCCCGAAGCCGGGTGAGTGTGCGTCGGCGTCCCGGGAGCCTTCGTGCCCCCCAATGCCCAGACCCGGGGTGGCCGCACCAGCTCGGGCTTTCTGCCATGTTAGGCACCGAGCAGCGTTCTCGCAGCATTTTTGCGTGCGTTTCAGCGATGCCTTTTGCTGCGGAGGGAGTTATCGCTTCTCTTGGCGTTGGCTTTTTCGGGGTTGGGGTTGTGCTCTGTGTGTTTGCTTGTTTGCCGTTTAAAGCCCGACTATTGTTCAGGATAAGCTCCGCCTGGGTGGGGAAATGGCATCCCACCACAGTTGCCGGCGAGGGGTAGAAATGTTGCCAAACAGCTGCTGCTTTGTGTTTCCCTATCAGAAGTCCCCGGAGTAGGTTTGGGGCACGACGGATGGATGGAGAGAGGGATGGGGTACGGAAGAAGAAGGTGGCTTTGGAGGAGCGAATTGTCACCCACCCCATGGCATGCAATCAGCCTCCCCTTTTGCCTGCCAAACTTTTATGAATATTCCTTTTGTGACAGGGGAAAGCTTAATGAATTCAGCCCAGTTTTCCAGGGAAAAGCAACCCGGCTTTAACAATGGTTTGAGAACTTAATCAATGAGAAAGGCAGGGGGAGGAGGAGGAGGCGCTGACACCATATGGGGGGGGGATGTGGCTACTTCTTGCAGAGTCAGGTAGGGGAGAGGTGGGCAGGGCAGAGCGCATCTCCTGGGTGGCTGAGTGCCCGGAACTGTCAGTAGCTCTTACCTGTGCCCGCTGGAGCCACCCCCTATTGTGCCCCCATCTCATGGTCTGCCCAGAACCCTGGCGGTGGGGCTTGAGGGGCTCCCTGCGGCCAGGCCCCCTCATCTGGCATTTTTAAGGATGTGTAAATATTTTGCTGAGGATAAGTGACATCAACAGAATGATATTCCGCAGAGCCCGGGTGTGCAGCGATGATAAATAGATACGGCCAAACAAAGTTTTGATAACCGCGGATTCTCATGGCTCGCTCTGTTTCATTTGGGTCTTTGTTTTTGTTGGTTTAGCATTATCTCTCATCCTCTGGTGTGATCCCTTTATTTAGCTGATTTTGGAAGCTTCTCTTTAGATCAGAGAGAAAAGCAGCCAGCAGGGAGAAAACAATTCTTAGCCTTGCATGCATCATGCAAGGTTTTCTTTGCTTCTCCCAGGGAATCTTTCCCAGCGTTGTCTAGATGCCTCTCTTCCTCCTTTTGAGTCTTCGGAATTGTTTGTTGATTGACCAAGAGACTTGGAATAACTTTGCAAATGTGTTGTGATGTGCTTTTGTTACAGTGGAGAGAGGTGGCAGTGTGTGTGTGTGGGGGGGGGCTCTGGGGAGGCTAGTGGGTGGGATCCACTCACCAGGGCAGCATTGTGTCCCCCCCACCCCACTGTTTTGTCATTTGCCTTTTCTTCTCAAAGAGGAACATGGGGAGCTGTGCCACTTTCAGAAGTAAGGGGTGGGTGGGAACGCGCAGAATCATACACCGGGTGCCATCCCAATTTCTCTGCCCCTTAGAAACCCTGAGAGGCCACCTACCCACCCCCGAATCCACCCCCCGCCCCCGTAACTGTCCTACAAATGGCCACTTGTGTCTCATCCTGATTGATGCCCACTAGAGGCATTCCAAGGCAGCCCGGGCACGGTGAGCCAAGTCAGACTGAACCTTGGGGTGTTGGCCACTTTGGCACCAGCCCATGGAAGCATGGGGGTGGTCTTTTATCAAGCAAAGAAGCACCAGACTTCCCACTGTTGAGGTTCGGCCCCGGAAGACCTGCCCATCTCAGGAAAAAAATGAGAAAACATTTTTTGAGAAGCTTTCCAGGTGATGGTAGTTGCCAGCATAAGAACTTGGTCAGTGGGCAGTTGAGTAAAAACTCTAAAATAACTAAAAAGTCTTGTGGCCAGAAAACAGCCTCTGGAAAGCAAGAAAGAAAAAATGCGAGAGGCTTGTGACCAGGTGTTGCTGGGAGGGCTGCAGCGCCCGGAGCACAGATGCAGCTGTGGCTCCAGCCACCCGAAAGCTGGACGGGACTGGCCTGCCCAGCTCCGCCTGACGCGCAGGGGAGGGATTCTGTGTGCGGCCATCTCCATGCACAGCGTGCTCTGAATGTACGATAAGAAAAGAGCCGGCGTCCGTTCTCGGGCTCCTTCCTTAACCTTCGATCTGGCGGGAGGAATAAATGGGGAAAGGAATTAACATTTGTCGTTGCCCTCTGTCTGCCAAGCACTTCACATGTGGGAAACCATGATGTGATGGAGGCATTATTTTACAGATAAGGAATCTGAGGCTCACAGAAATTTCCAGTCGTGTGTCTGAGTCCCGACTTTGGTGGTTATGAATTAAAGGGGCAACACGTCCCTCTGACCCCTCTTCCAAGCCTCTCTTTTATTTCTCCCAAAGGCCAGAGTCCTCAGCCCCTTCATGTTCACAAACTACGGTTCCTAACTCGGGGGTGGGGAGCCTACCAGTGAGGCAGCCCAGTCACCCGGGATACATGCTCATGTGTCACGTACTTGGACCCCAGATAGTCCCAGACTATTGCAGATGGAAAGGCTGTGCCTCGTCATCTTGGAATTTCCAACCCCCAACTGTTGCTTAAATGAGTTGAGTGACTAAATGATGGAGCTGATGGGGTGGGTGGTGGTAGGGAGGCAGCTGTAAGTCATCGTCAAGGGAGACTCAGCAGGGAGAAATCCAGAGATTTTTTTTTTAATCCAGACATTTTTTTTTAAGATTTTATTTATGTATTTGACAGAGAGAGAGAGATCACAAGTAGGCAGAGAGGCAGGCAGAGAGAGAAGGGGAAGCAGGCTCCTTGCTGAGCAGAAAGCCCGATGGATGCGGGGCTCGATCCCAGGACCCTGAGATCATGACCTGAGCCGAAGGCAGAGGCTTTAACCCGCTGAGCCACCCAGGCACCCCTGAAATCCAGAGATTTTTATGTTTGTTTGGGGATTTGGAGTTCCTGGTGTCATGCTCCATTTCTAGCCTGCGGTAGGTCCAAGTCGACAAGTTCATGTGATATGGACAAGAGCATTTCCATTTTTATAGATGAGGAAACTGACCTTAGGTTAAATAATTAGCCCAAGGTCCATGGGAGGACCAAAGGATGGGTAAAGTATCTCTGACTCTTAACTGTCTCGAAAAAATAAATTCTCAATAAAAATGAGATGAGGTCTTACCACGCAAATACATCATGTAGGCAAGTCCCTTAGTCCTTTTCCAACCACGTGGTAGCCTTTTACCTGCTAGAAATTCTGGAGCCACTGGGAGAACCAGGATTTGAATCCATATATGATTCTGCTGCCTCCCTGATCAGAATATGAAGGGGACCTCAGAGAATGAGGCTCTCGAGGCTCTTGAGGAGGAGGGAAAATGGCTAATTATATTCTCCCCTGTACAAAAGCTTGTGTGGGATTCTGAATTAAGTTTGATTTGGGGATCCTTGCCGTAGAGCTATCAGCGCTTGTCTTTGGCGAGTGCTTCTGATTACCACTTCTTCCTCTCACCTGTTCATCTGCCTGGATGCCCATCACCTCATCCTTTCCAGACCCGAGACATCTCCTTTGTGGCTCTGCCTTTTTTTCCACGAGCCTCTTGAGTCTCCCGCTCTCCTGTGTTCTGACAGCAACTGGCGAGGAGGTGATTTTGGTGGTCACGTTTGTACTTCTGGATTTGGCACATGATCCTCCTTCCCTCTCCAACCAGGAACACACACACACAAACACACGTACATGCGCAAACACAGGTGCACGTGATTTGATCATGTTTCTTTATCTGCTTCACCAAATTAGATTGCAAACCCAGAACTGTTATTGGAAGAATGTACGTGACTTTGGTGGTCTTCTGTCCCAGCCCCTGCCTGAAGCGGATCAGAAGAGCTGGGACAGAAGAGGCTCAACCCGGAGATGCCTTGAGCAATGATGACACTTACTGGCTTTCCCACTGCTGTGGGGCACCCCCCCACACACACACAATGTAGGCATGGGCCCTGGGCCTCTTGTAAAAGCCCATTTTAATCTCCCCCTAGAGGTAGGTCTGGGCTTCTAGAATATCCCAATTCTTGCCATTCCCATTTCTGCTTTAATTCTTAGCTCCAGCAGCTTGATGGCTCAGCCTGCTCTCACCTGTCACTCTTTCTTCCCACAGCTTTTTGGCCTTGCACTACACTGTCCAATAGAACCTTTTACGATGAGGGAAATGCTCCATTATCTGCACCCTCTCCTACAGTAGCCGCAAGTCACATGTGGCTATTAGTAGTCGGAAGGTGGCTAGTCCAGAGTAGGAGGCGCTGGCAGGATAACGTATGCACGTGATTTCTAAGACTCAGCACAAAAAGAAAAGAATGCAAAATAGCTCATTAATGATTTTATATCAATTACATGGTGCAATGATAATATTTTGGCTGTATTGGTCAAATAAGCTACAGTATTAAAATGAATGTCACCTGTTTCTTTTTATCTTTTTCATGTGTCTACCAGAAACTTTTAAGTGACAACATATTATTTCTATTAGGCAGCGCTTCTTTAGAGCAAACTAACCACCAACCTGTGCCTCCAGCCTCATAGCACCTCCAGATACTCTAGGGGGCACAAGCAGCCTCTGTCTCCACGGCAGACGGGAGGCATGGGCCAGCAGCCTGGCCTCAGGCACCTGTGATTTCCGGTAGCTAAGGTGTCATTTGGAGGGGGGCTGCCTAATCAAGCCTATCCATGAGCACATTTGCTTAGTCAAGGTTGCCTGAGGAATGTGGGCTCCTGAAACTTCGCGGAGCTAAGAGAGCAAGACACCGCTGGGAACGGGCAGGGCTGGCTTGAACAAAACGACCCCTTTCCTCTCCTCTCCTCTCCTCCACCTCACCCCACCGCAGGCTGGTGTCCTCGTGTAGTGGGGGGCTGTCTCTTGCCTTAGCAACCGATTTCCTTCACGCCTTGTCTAAGAACATCTTCCCTGGGGATCTGTGCTTGGAGAAGAGTGTCCCAAGTAGACACCCTGATGGCAAGAGTGGGTTATTTGGGGCTGGAGCCAATCCTATAGAAAGGAAAGGGAAAAAGAGGATGCACATAGTTATTTCCTGACAGCTGGATGAAAACAAGAGCAAGGAGATACATATAGTTTCTGTGAAAGAGACAGAATAAATGCAAGGAAGCCCAATTTCACACACCGTGGTGCTGCAGATGAGGAAACCTGATGAAGGGACAGTTCCTGGGGATGGGGGGAGGCTCACAGTTGGCACTGTGGTCTTCCTGGGGCCTTCCCTGGGAGCCGGGCATGGCCCAAGTAGATGGAAAGCACTGGAATAATGAACTTGGGGCTGTGGTGATTTATAGGTCAGACCCCGTGGCTCTGGCCCCTGAAGGGGCTGCCCCCACAGGGGACCCTTGGCTGACCTCCTTGAGCTCCTCGGAAGGAGCTGGTTTTGTTTCCCATGGCAGAAGCAGACTGTTTACTGGAGCACAGGAAGAATCCGACATCCTGGCGAAAAATAATTCATTAACAGCCAGGGTATTACCAGTTCCCTGGAAAAGCTCCTCCAGCTGTACTGTAGCAACTGTTCTTTTTCAGCAGCAGATTCGGTCCTCGCTGGCAGCCAAGACTGGGTGTGTTTGGGCGTTTTTGTCATTGTTGTTATTTTTGCTTTTGTGCGTATGGCCACTTTTGCCTTAGAATTCAGAGAAAGGAATGGTGGCCTGGAAGGGTCGTAATGGTGTAGCTGTCAGCCATTTTTTCCTTCGTAGTTTAAGCCTGGAAGCTGTAGGCTGACTCTACGAATCTGCATCTCTTCTGACCAAAGCCCAACCCCATGCTAGGGGCACTGTAGAGCCACACAGAATATTCTAGAACTGAAAGAATTTTAGAGAATCTCAACACCTGCTCTTAAGACCCTCTGGAAACAATTGGCTGAAGGACGCCCCCCCCCCCCCCCGCCGACTCCCACTCCCACATATGCACAAACATCAGGCAGAAAGTCGTGTCTTGGCTGTGTGGGATTCTTTGCTTACTGTTAATT
>CM052801.1:11631942-11696188 GCA_028533885.1 Nasua narica | reverse complement strand
TTTGCTTACTAAGAATGATTGAATCTACAGTAAATAAAATGAAATGATTCAGGAAGCTTTTTATGCTCTGGAAAAATCTGCTTTAAAAAAAAAAAGGTTTTTGTCTGCTTGTTTTTTATGCCTCATGTTCAGAAATGTGTACCCAGTTAGCAAGAAATGGAAAAGAATGGCATTTCCTTGTTTTTGTTTTTTTAAAAAACTAATTACAGGTTAAGTAAAATACGATGTATTGATTTTGGTTTTGTATGGAACATAACTAGATAATCATTTTATTTTATGGGATATTAATTTCCATCCACTTAGACTGATGAAATATGCATTTAAAATGCACCCTAACTACCCATCCCATCACTTTGGTATTTCTTTCTTTTTTTAGGGGGAGAGAGATGGGGAAAGAAAATGTGAGCGAGCACATGAGCAGGGGACGAGGAGGGGCAGAGGGCAAGGGAGAAAGAGAATCTTAAACAGGCTGTATACCCAGCACAGAGCCCAACGTGGGGCTCGATCTCACAACCCTCAGATCATTACCTGAGCCAAAATCAAGACTCGGGTGCATAGGAATGCCTGGGTGGCTCATTCGGTTGAGTGTCTGACTCTTGGTTTAGGCTCAGGTCATGATCCCATGGACTGTGCGCTTGAGCCCTATGTCGGACTTCATGTTCATTGTGGGAGCGGGGGCAGAGTCAGCTTGAAGATTCTCTCCCTCCGCTCCTCCCCCTTCTCTATAAATAAATAAATAAATAAATACATACATACATACATACATACATACATACATACCCTGAGTCAGACGCTTAAGCGACTGAGCCACCCAGGCACCCCTCTCACTGTATTTCTTTAATGTTCCTAGGTCCAGACATAGAACCTATGGCACTTATTTGGAAAGGAATAAACATGTCCTTAGCTAACATATATGTAAACCAACATTAGATTTGAAAGAAAATGATATCTTCTCCCTTTGATGACTGCCCAATAGATGAATATTAAAGGCTGAGCATTTTGGTTTTATCTAGAGCACAGTTTCTCCACTTTGGCCCTGTTGACATTTTAGGCCAGATTTTTCTTTGTTGGGGTCAGTGGGCCTGTGCACTGTAGGATGTCAGTGGCCTCTCTGGATGCCAGTAGATCCCACCAGATGCCAGTAGCATCGTTCCCGGCCGCCACAGTTGTGACAACCCAAAGTGTCCCCCGACCTCGTCATATGTCCTCTCTGGGACAAAATCGCCCCTGGCTGAGAAACACTGGTGTAGACCAAGGTTTAATAAGTAATTTGTGGGTTTTGGCAAATTGATTTTGAAATAGTAAAAGACACGATTTATTCCCCGGACTTTTATATATACTGTTCACGGGGGCGAATAATTAACAGCTGGAAGTGTTTCATGTGCCTAATTTCATTCTAAGTCTGTAAGATTGTATAAGCACAGAGATTTTTTTTAAGGGAGGTGACTGAATAATATGTAGGTAATTGGGGGCACACTGTAGTAAGGGCTTTTCTGGTTTTTCATAAAGAGAGCAGGTTTATTCCTCCTTGATTTCTTTTTCATGTGCACCTGATTCCAGGCATGCCTTCAAAGCCACCAGGCATCTTCGTCTACCCCACCCCCTCTCCACTGTCATTTCTCCTATAGCATCTTATGCCTGAGCCAATTAATTTAGCCCTTTAGTGTACTTGGGAGAGCTCTGCGCGCAACCCTGTAATAGACTCATTTCGGATCGTGGCAGTCCTTTACCCGCCACTAATGTCTGTGTTTGCCAGGGCTGTTGAGGGAAAATGTCAGTGGCGGGCCGATGGGGCATTTTTCAAAATGATGGGACATTCAAATTTAGGTAGTCCTCCCAGTTCTCTCACTCTCACGCACATTCACTTCCTCACAGCGGCTCCACTTGGGAAAGACGATGTCGGCAGCACTCCTTCAGGCAGCTTGAGCCTGGTAACGCTTGCTGTCAGGAGCAGCTGGTGGAAGGCTGTTGCCGGGACAAGCCCTTAGTCATCCTCGTTTGGAGGGTCCCTTGAAAGGCCAGAAAGAGGGGTTGTGCATTCTCAGGGAAGGCGTCCTGGGGCTAAAACACGGAACTAGGATGAGCACTGGAGGGCCAGGGGGAGAACAGAGAGGTGGGTCACGCATTACCTAGGCGAGTGTCCCGAGGTCGGTGCGTCCTGCCAGTCGTCGGAGTGCGGTGGGCCATGCGCGGCGCTCAGTGCCAACTTCACCGTGGTGAGCTTGGCAGACATCCGCAGCGTGCCAGGTCCAGGCAGATAAATAGTTGACTCACAGCACGTGACACTTGGTCATTCTAAGTAGCCAGCCAGGGTTTGGTGATGGTTGCAATACTGGGAGAGGAAGCAGGATCATAAATCTAGGCTTCGGAGGCCAGTTTTGTGGCGCAAAGGCCACCGGGGCCACCGCTGTGTACCGAGAAGCAAACAGGTCCAAGTGGTGTGTGGTTCCTCAAAATAATGGCAGTGGCAGTGGCTGTGAAACACATTTAGACCCTTGTCATAAAAATGCAAACAGTCCTCCTGCTATAGGGAAAAGCTAAATAAACTCCATTGCAGCTGTATTAAGTAGAAACAGATTTGAAAATCGGGTGTTTTTTCCCTGAGACACTTATTTATAGCAGGTTGGGCAAAGGCTGCCACTATCTTTCGCGACTCCGGAAGAGTGTTTTCCAGATGGTCCTTGCTGTTTTTCTCTTTATTAAGCTTAGCTGAACACGGCCTCGCTTGAAAGGTTCGTAGAAACTGGTGTTCTTTTTTTCAGATTACAATGGCCATTGATTGGCCAACAAATCAATGGATGGGAATGGATTGAGCCCGTGCTGATGAATTTCCTTTTGCATTTTGGAAATAAGAAAAATACCAAGGAAAGCTCAAAATGGGGGTGTTCATTCTTTGGCTGTACACATCAGCGCTTCGGAAATCATCCGGGGCAACCTTTTCTATTAATTTACATTTGCTTTTTTCCCCTAAAGTAATGCCCTTCTTTTTGCTATACCTCTCCAACATCACTGTTTCCTTTCCAACATCTAAACAATGTCCAGATATATTTCAGATTGAGCAATTAACTCTGGCTGCAATTTCCTTTTAAGAAAAAAAAATCACTAACCCGCTAGACTAAATATGAAATTATTGAATGCGAAAATCTCAATCTGAGACCATT
Organism: Nasua narica; assembly: GCA_028533885.1. Lineage (NCBI taxonomy): Eukaryota > Metazoa > Chordata > Mammalia > Carnivora > Procyonidae > Nasua > Nasua narica. Next base: position 11,693,027 of record CM052801.1, on the reverse strand, counting down.
TGTTCTAGGATCTTTTGTGGTTTATCACTTGCATTTTATGAAGGCAAGAAAAGGCTGATTCTGCCCTGCCTTTCCATGCTGGACACACCCACGCCAAGAAACATCAAGCTCTGTTTTTGCTCTTAGGAGCTAGGCAGCTGAATCTGGGGTCATCAAGGCTGAGTCTTACAGCCCAAACCACATAGGGAGTCATTTTGGAATGTTACACAAACCATTGGTCCCCACAGACCAGGCACAGGACAGAATTTCTGCCCATTCACAGTGTAATGAAAGAAAAGTGAAAATGTAGTGAGTTTCTTTCTTAAAGCCAACCCTTTTCCATTTCACAGAGCTGCCCTTTATTCTAAAATGGCCTTTCCTGCTTGTCTTGGTGTTAACAGCTCTTTTATGAATGATGAAGATAGTACCTGGCATTTGCAGTTTAACATCTTTTTTGACAAAGTCAGAAGTTGTCCAGCTCATGTTGGATCCTCCCTTTTTTTTTTTTTCCAAACGCTACTCATCCAGAACATTAGGACGTCTGGGATTCACCCAGGAGGCCTAACTAGACGATGAAGGGGAGCCTTTGTTATGATTCTTAAGCCAGAAAAACCGTCCTGAGGAAGAGTCTTGCTCTGAGTTCCCTTACTCGATTCTTCGGACCCATCCGCCACAGGGAGCTAGCTTAGTTCAGAGCCCATGGGAAGCACGGAGTCGCATCTCCAGAGGAGTTTGAAAGGGAAAACGGGCTTCTTGGACATGTGGTCTGAGCGTGCAGCCTGAGCTCTGGGAGCCTGGACCTTTTATCCCTGATTCTGTTTTCAAATCTGTTGCCGGCCACACAGTTTCCACCCACCTTCCTCCTCTCCTCAGCCCTGCGCACTGCTGCATGAGCCAGCAGGCCTCAGCCGCGCTCACCCAGGACGGCCCTGGTCTCCTTACTGCTCTGCTCTACTCCTGTCTTTGCTCCCCCAGCTGCTGTTCCTCTCAATAAAGCATCTCTCTGGCCTCGTCACCTCAGCTCAAGAACATTCGGTGACTCCCTGCTTCCTAATTAGTTCAAAGAAAATTCTGCTTATGAAGCCCTCTTCTCATTTTCCCAGTCCATTCTGCCCCTCGTAACTGGTGCTTAGTAGGGATAATGCCTGTGAATTCTACAATTATCTGGGGGTTTGTTTGTTTTCTTATCTGGGGGAGATCTGCAAGAAGGTTACAAGATCTCTTGGGCATCTTTCTAGATGAAGAACACTGAATCCCTGTGTCTAATGTAATGGATTGTCCCAGGGATTATAACATTCGTGTTTAGGAAAAAAACGAAAGAAAGAAAGAAAAAAGAAAGGAAGGAAGGAGGAAGGAAGAAAGAGAAAGCAAGCAAGCCCCATAGGAAATGAGGCTCTCTGGCTTCAAGAACTGTAGCCTTACTACAAGTCTCTCACATACCGCTTCTGGATGGGGAGGCCACCTTTCTAGCGGGCCGACAGATGGGTATTGCTTCAGGATGCTACTGCTGACTTGTGCTGCAAAACTAGAGCCGCTTCCACAGGCTCGGAAACTTGCAGTTGAAACACAGCAGGAGTCTATCCTAGCCCATGCAGGCTGTCCATCCCATTGGCAAATATCTCCAATGGTTCCTCATAAAATCATAATAGCAGCAATATTACCTATCATCTCTCAAGCTTCTGCTATAGGCTGGACAGTTGTCCCAGGTGATTTACATTTTATTATTTTATTTCCAGCTTTGTAGCAGCCTTAATGAGATAGGTGGGTACTATCTCACAAAGGAGGAACCAGGGCTCCGAGAGGGTAGTAGCTTACACAGGGTCACACAGCTCGTAGGAGTGGAAATCCCAGTGGAAATGGAATTCTCTACAACCTGGTTCAGTAGAACTTCCCTTGTCCACTAGAAATGTACTCGTCGTAGGACACTGGCCATCCAGTATGGCAGCCACTACCTAGGAGTTGCTACTGAGCACTAGAAATGTACCTAGTGTGGCTAAGACCTGACTTTTAAATTTTATTTTTAATTAATTTTCTTCTTAATCTTTTCCTCCAGCGTTTCAGGTGTATAGTTCACTGCTATTAAGTACATTCACATTGTTGTGCAACTGTCACTAGCATCTTATCACCAGAACTCTTTTCAGCTTGCAAATGGGATCCCTGCATCCCTTAAACACTCACTCCCCAGGTCCCCTCCCCCCAGTCTCTGGCACATCTACATTCTTCTTTCTTTCTTTTTAAAAAACCTCTCCTTTCCCCCCACATCTGAGCCTCTAGTAACCACCATTCTACTCTGTTACTATGAGTTTGGCTTTTTTTTTCTTTAATTCCACATTTAAATGAGATTATGAATATTTATCTTTCTTTTTAAAAAATTCTAAATGTAAATCGCCACACGGGGCTGGTAGCTTGTTTCGATGCGCCCGTCTGCCCTTCTGCTCCCAGCTTTCCTGGGATGTCCTCCCGGTCGCACATAGCTCCTCCCTTCCCCAGAGGCCTGTGGCCCGGTACGTCTCAACCTTAGTGTGCATCCGCATCAGCTGGAGAGCTTGTTAACATACAGATTCCTGGGACAACCTCCCCGAGCAGGTCGGGAGTGGGGCCCAGGAATGTGCATTTCTAACAGTGTCCCTGGTGCTGCTGGTGCCAGGGTCTTTGGTGGAACATTATCTACCTGGGCTTAAGGACTAATTCCTGCATCTTAAAGTGGCGTGGCCTGGGGTTCAGCCGCTGGCTTCTGGCGCACAGAGAGCTGCAGAGGTCACTGGCTCAGGTCCACTGGGAGAGGCTTTATTTGGGCCACAGTTAGATTTGGTCAGTCCCTTGGCAATTGTTCTGGAATGCATTCATTTTAATTTGGGGCTCCTTGGGAGAGGGGATGGAGAGCCGGGGTGGGGCGGCGTGTGTGTGAAGGAAGAGGTACTGTCTCTCGGAATTGTCTGACCGCGCTGGTGACGGAAGGCAAGTCTGAACAGTTAAGAACATTTGTTGTCCAGTGGGCTATTCTCTGCAATTGAACGGTGGCAGAGAAGTTAACTAGGAAAAGAAAAAAAGGCGCCATGTGAAGCGGACAGGTAAGGAGCCGGGTCCCCCCACCCTTGTATCTTCATCCTGATTAAAGCCTCGGTCCCTTTTACAGGGCAAAGGCCATTTGCCCTGGGGCAGGGTTGGAGGTGAGGCGAGGTGAGGGGCCAGGCTGGAGAGGTCCCTGGAAAGGGGACCGTCATGTTGGCAACCTTGATCTCGCTTTCAGCAGTGTTGAAAATGTTGTTCTTGTTTTTGAAAGAAAGAGAGAGAGAAAGAGAAAGGAAGGAAGACAGGTGTAAAGAAGTAGCTGAGGTTACTCATGAAAGGAGCTGTTAGGCTGTTTTTCTTATGAATATTGATAAAATAAAAGCAATGTGGAATGACTTCTGGTGTAAGTGTGCACAGATCTTCTGTGTTTTCTCCCACGGAGCCTGTTCTTTCCTCTTGCCGTTTTCCCTCTTTGTTTTGTTGTTGTAGTTGTTTCGTTTTTGGAGAGCAGGAATCATGTGTCTTTTTTTGTGGCTTGGTCTCAAACCAGCCTTCAGTCTCTTGAGCCAGCCAGCACTTCCTAACGTTCGTTTTAATCACCATGTTGAACAGCCCAGCCCTCCTTCGCTCCTGGCAGTGCGCTCTGTAGCGCTTAGATGCTGGTAACGTGCTTCATACAAAACAGTACACACACACACATTTCTCCCAGTTTGTTTCCGAAAGCAAGTCTTCAGAGGCATGAACGCGAGGCCCACTTCTGCTACTGCAGGGGTTCTGTCCCTGTTGATCGGAGGTGGAAATGTCAACCTCCTGTGCTTTGAGTACTTCCATTGTCTCACTTAGCTCTGGGCCGTGGCCCCACAAGAGAGAGAGAGAGAGAGAAAGAGAGAGAGAGAGAGAGAGAGAGAGCAAGCTCAGCAAGTAGGAGCACAGCAGGGGGGCCCCACCCCTGTCCCTCTCGTCCCTGTCTCCACCACTCAGCGGGGGTAAGACCCACCTTCCTCCAGGCCACTGGGCCTCGCCGCAACTCCATTTTGGACATTTAGAACATGAAGCTCTTCATCCCCCATTTGTATGGGATATTGCTTGCCTTCCTTGAAATCTGTTGCTTGCCCCCATCTCTGTAGTGACTAGTGCCAAATGCCCTATTCTTTTTTTTTTAAGGTTTATTTATTTATTTTAGAGAGGAACCATGCAAGCCAGGGAATGGGGCAGAGGGGCAGGGGTTGGGGAGAGAGAGAGAGAATCTCCAGCAGACTCTGTGCTGAGTTTGGAGCCCGACACAGGGCCCGATCCCAGGACCTTGAGATCATGACCTGAGCCGAAATCAAGAGTTGGAAGCTTAACTGACTGCACCACCCAGGCGCCCCTGCCCCGTTCCTTTTCACGACTTCCACGGATGGCATGAAGGACTTCAACTTCTCCAAATCCCTGATGGAGCTGAAGCATCTGGCCAAGAATTTTAATATACGTGCTCTCACTGAAACCACAGAGTAATGTCTAGAAATAGCTACTTTCATTTACAGATGAGGAAAGTGAGCTGATGATGCTGAGCAGAAAAGGTGGGTGGGGCCCAGATCATAATGAGTCTTGTTAGCCTTGAAAAAGAACTTGGACTTTATCCTGAACAGTTTCATAAAGGCCAGTGACATTATCTAGTCTCTGTGGTTGGTTTTTTGCCTAGTGGAGAATGAACTGGGGCAGGAGGGAAAGAAGACCAAAAAAAGGGCTCTGTTGCAGTAGTCTCAGAGAGCAGTGACCTTGAACTGAAGCAACGTAGTGGCAGAGGCAAGTGGTTGGATTGCAGAAGTATTTAGGAGGCCGCCTCTGGGATTCGGTAATGGCCGGTAGGGAGAGTAATGATGATAACACCCTCGTTTCTGTACTTTATGCCCCTTGATGCGTCAGGGAACTCAGGAGAGGGGGGATATTGGGTATGTGGACCCTCCTTCCCGTTGCAGTCAGGCGAGTGGGCAGACAATCTTGGCATTGGCCCATGTAATCATCTTGAGCCCCCAGTCTTGAAGGGTATGTGTTGAAAGCAGCGAATGGGCCAAAAACTCGGGGAGAAGAGGAAAACCCGACAGACATAGTCAACAACCGGAGCACCTTCGGTCGGCAGCTTTAAATACACTTTGCAAATGCATGCGCTGTAAACAGGCCAGAATTTGTAGGCAGTGGGGGACACGGAGTAATCCTGCCAGTTCAGGCCTTTACTGGGCTCAGCTGGAGGAGAGGGGTGTGGCTGGTGGCCCGCCACTAGGTTGACCAACTGTTCTCATTTGCCCAGGATTGAGAGGGCTCCTGAGACATGAGACTTTCAGCTTTAAAGCATGGGCAGTCCTGGGCAAACCGGGATGCGTTGGTCATTCCACTTGCTACGGGAGCTGTCTCAACAGGTACAACTGGGCTGGTTGGGGCCAAGCAGCAAAGACTCAGTTCTTCCTGGGGACTCAGAATGGTGATGCCGCCACAGAGCAGAAAGGGGGCTTAGGAATGGAGAAGGCGAGAATGTATCCCAAGCCCTTTCAGATAGCCTCTCTGGGTCCAAATGGAAGTCTTCTCTTAAAGTAAGAGCCTGGAAACTCCATTCTGCTTTTCTGGAAACTAGCCTATGCTGCCTCCTCCTTGTAGCACCCCCCCCCCAACCCCCTTCCAAGCCTAGGGATTCACTGGGACATTTCGAGTGAATTTCAGGTGAATGAACAAATTCTTTGGTTCTGCCAGTATTGGGGACTTGCAGGTCCTCAATCAGATGTGGGACTATTTTAGACTGGATCCTAGGTGGGCAGAACAGTTTCCTTACTTAATACGTTCCTACATCTTTGAAATCGTGGTTAGAAAAATATTTATTTTTTTGAACAGCAGCAAAACACAAAATCATTTGTAGTGGTAGACCATTGGGATCTTCGTTTGCAAAGGAACCGTAGCCCTCTATTATTCATAAGTCTTTTGAAACCAAATGACCAATTTTTTGTCTTCAAAAGCTTCCCTTCCCCACCCCCACCACAAGTATTTCTCTTGCAAAATAAGCCTCAGTAAATAAGCAGACAACATGTTGGAAGTGGTGGGACAGAGGAACACTTGGAATAGAAAGCTAATGAGATGGCTTTTTCCTGCAAAGGCCTGGCCTGGCACAAGCCTCCAGCTCCATCCAGAAATGCAGAGAGAAACGGAGGGTGAGGTGACACACTCACCTGACACCAGTGACACCAGTGACCGGGAGAAGCATCAGAGCTCGTTCTCATGGTGGGCAGCAGGAAGAAGGGGGAGGTCAGTGCAGGAAAACGAAAGAGAAAGGGGAATATAGAGGGAGACGTGAAAAAAGTAAGGTCTAGATTCTTCTGGCCACACGGCTCAGGTAGTGAAGGAGCAAGAAGGGCTCCAAATGGGACCTGGGTTTTTGGAAAGAGCCTCCAACAGTACGCTGTCCTCTAACGAGTCTGAGAGTGAAAACGAGCTTTGTCGTTTCTCTGCGCCCTTCTGTATCACTTTATGAGGAGTGGATATTAGTTATAGCAAAATCGCCTACAGTATATTCTTACCCAAGCATAAAGGACACAGTGGGTAAAAGCTTAAATAATAGTATCAGCATTTTAAAAAGGTTTTTTATTTCACATAAAATAGCACACCCAGGTCACCAGCACCCCAACGGAGACAGGGGCCACACCAGCCCCCCAGAAGCCCCCTCCCCACATCCTCTCCGTTACCTCTCACCAGCAATAACCACTGTCTTTCAACAGCGTAGATTAGTTGTGTCTCACACAGAATTTTCAGTCCTGGCCTTGTGGATGAATATCCCCCCCCCCCCCAAAAAAAGTCCTTGTAATTTTTTTTAGGGAGGAGGGCAGAAATTTTGTAATGGTTTCCTTTCTCCAGCTGCTCTGAATTCAGCCTGTTAAACAGGAAGTTTCTGAGCTGGGTCCCTGCTGGTGCAGGGTTTGGGACGGGCTGGTCTCTGCTGCCCAGGACGATGCCCAGGCTGAGAGCCAGTAGCCTGCCCTTGGCGTCCCCTCTGCCAAAGGCGGCCACCACGCTAGCCTTGTCTGGCCCATTAAAGCCACTATCAGGTCTTGCAAAGACACGTGTCTAGAAGCACTGAAGACGGGACAACAAAATGGCTGAGAGTTCCCTGAACGTCTTGGCCTTCTGGAAAAGAAGGTCAGTCACGACCATTAAGACAGCATAGCCAATGAGCTCATTCTTTTTTTTTCCACCTCACAAATGAGAGTGCGATTGATTAATTTTGCTTCCTCGCAGGCTTCGTCGAAGCTCTCGACGTGCTTTCTGCCCCCTTTTCTTGCTGCAGGAAGCAGGCAGTATGAATGCGGGAATAAAGCTATGGAACATACATCGTCATGTGTCTGGAGCAGCATCAGAAAAGGACTTATTTGTTCTCCTGGGCTGTGTAGTGCCGAGTGATTGAATGCTCGCCAAGCTGTCAGTTTTATGAAACAAATTCTCTAACCCCCTTGGCCCAGAGCTTTGCTCAGCCCGAGATGGAAAAGAAATAACTTTTAATAGAAAACTCATTGCTAAAATCTAAGATAAGATTTCAGAGATACTTCTCTCCTAAGAATGAAATGAAATATTGAAGAAAGCATTTGATGGGGGGACTCTCAGGGAACCTTATTTCTCAGTTCTTGCTTAACAAACTATGTTAATAAAAATATTTAGACCTTCGTGATGCATAATGCATTTTTATTCCTAGTGAGCTAGCCTGTTTGTATACACAGATGTTTCCTGTGGTCCTTCTATCATTGCTTCTGCTTTTTCTGAAACAATATTTCTAGCCGGAAACAGAATCCTATGTTAAGAACCTAAGCCCCTCACAGACGCTGTTGGTTCGAGTGAGGTTATTTTTATTGCTAGATTTGGGGGAGGGGGTGGTGGGAATCTTCTTTTATTCAAAAACACAGAGAACGCTTTGAATAAAAAGATAATGCAACGAATCCACTGTATGGAGACGTTATTAGACCATTCTTCCTTGGCTTCTAAATTAGAGCTGGCCAGTTCATCCAGGCACATTCCTTACTGAAGGGCTGGCTGGCTTTTTAGTCTCCGCTCTCACTGTCAAAGCCCTGTGAGTAATGCCTGCCCTTTCATACAAACCTTAGGTGTGTTCGACTAGGTTTTACAGATTTTTCCAAAGCATTGTTCTCCCAGAGCTGCCGTTTCCTTTCCAGCACCAGGAGCACGGTGGCAAACGCAGCTCACCAGCCCAGTTTGTCTTCCACTCTCAGGAAATCAATTAAAAATAAAATCCATAGGCCAGTTGTGCTAAGGAAGGAAATGAGGTTTTTACACATCAGCACTTTTCCAAAAAAAAAACAAAACAGAAAAACCAATCTTAATTGAAAAATGGCACAATGCCCTAATGAAAAATTAAGCTTCAGGATTCACTCCTTAATATCTCAGTGATGAGTGTGTATTTCCTCCAGTGGCTGCTGCTGTGAGTGAATTCTGAAAAAATCAGGCAGTGTGTTGAAATAAGATAGCACTCGGCGTGACTGTTGGAGTGAGGCATCGCCCTGTCTGGCGGACTTCGTTGCTGCCTAAATGGCAGGAGAGGAAGGTTCTGGTTCTCTGGAGTTTTCTTTCCTTTGACGTTTCAGTAAATTTTGTTTCTGTATTATATAATAAAAGTAGTACATACCTACTTGAGGAAATGTATACATTTAGAATGGCAACAAGAAGTGAATAACTACCATTGGTAAACCTGCCACCCAGAGATCACTGCTAGCAGTGACTTTGGTCCCTATCGTTAAGAGTCTTTTTTGCCCACACATATCTCCTTTCTCTTCCCCAGGAGTTTGGAAGGTACAGTCCACCAATTGGCTCCCCCCCTCCCCCGCTGCCCAGACTTCTGTTAACGTACATTTCTGTAGTCGTCAGCATCAAGAATGAAAAGGTATCTCTTTTATTACCTCTCGTGTGTGACAAAAACTTTCGGGATATTTACTCGTCCCTCTTTCACTGTCCCCTCGTGTTCCCCACCACCAAGTCTCATTCACTGCCGTATCCCCAGCACCTAGAACAGCACCTGGCACCTAGCCATTGCTTAGGTGATTCCACTGGAACAATGACCGCAAGGTGAGACTTTATCCGCCCGTGACGTCCCGGACGTGAGCACTGACTCCGGAGGCCAACCCCTTTCCACCTTCCTTTGCCGCATCTCCTGAGAAGTCCCATGAAGCCATAGGTCTCACTGCTGTCTGCTGGGTCTGCTTTCACTGAATGTCCACATGGGGAGGCTGTGACTAAAGGCAACCTTTAGTCAAATAGACCAGCTTCCCAGGTCTTCAGATGACTCTGTCACGGGGCACGAGTCTTCATCTCTCTGGGCGGCCAAGTTGCTGCCGGGAAAATGGGCAGTGGTGAGACTTGCCTGGCACTCAGGAAGGATCCAAGATCTGTAGCTAGTAGTGTTGTTCCTGCCTCTCTCTCCAGTGACAGCATAAATAAAGAGCCCCTGGGGGTCCTGGACAGTTTCTTTCGCATTTCCAGTTGTGTCATCTAATGAGTACAGGAGAGTTTCTTTTTTTTTTTTTTTAAAGATTTTATTTATTTATTTATTAGGAAAGAGAGAGAGTGAGAGAGAGCAGGTCAGAGTGAGAAGCGGACTCCCCATGGAGCCGGGAGCCCGATGTGGGACTCGATCCCAGGACTCCGGGATCATGACCTGAGCCGAAGGCAGTCGCTCAACCAACTGCGCCACCCAGGGGCCCTACAGGAGAGTCTCTGATGGCTTCTGTGCCAAGTGAATCAGAAATGGCAAAGAATCAGGTGGCCTTTCTAGTAATTTGCGCTTCCTCTGCCACACAGGTCTCATTGCATTCTAACTGTGTATCCGCAGAGCTGACCCTCCAACTACATGGCGAACGCTCATTCCATCTCAGTGCCCTCAACCGGAGACCCCCGGCACTGTAACTGAGGCGTCACTCACTATGTACTTGTTGAATGGATGAATGACTGACTGACTGAGTAGCATCATTTTGTACACATCTTGCCTCAACTCAGCCATTACCTGTGCGCTTTCTGCCATCTCCTAGAGGACAGAAGCCAGCCAAACCATAGACTTCGATCTCTAGCCTTCTGAGTGTCCACATTGAAATGGAAGCTTCTGATAGATAGACAGACACATAAATATTGGTTCTGAAAAGGGCCAGCTTGAGGGGGAGAAATATTCCCTCTTAGTTCCTACCACTAATTTCATAGGTTCGTTGGCTGGCAGATCAGGTTCCTCAGGAGAAGAGGAGTGACAATGTGTGCACAGCGAGGCTCCTGTCTGCAGCTTTTAGTTTGAGTTATATGTGTGTTGGCATCTCTTTCACACAGAATCTGATGAGTTGGCATTTATTTTTGACAGCACCTCAAATCTTGTGAAAGTCAGAGCTGGGGGCTGGTGTTTTTTTTAGTAATATCTCAGATGGTGGCAGGATAACCTTGATAGTAAAAAAAAAGGTTTGAAAAGATGTCTCCTTAGAGTTCCCCCAGGAAACTAAAAGCTCAGCAAAGAAGAGCTTCAGAACTTTTCAGAGCAAAGACTTCCTTGAACATAGGCTTTCTGTAGGTTGCACACAAATAAAGACACAAACACATAGTCGCTGAGGTATGTTTCCTCCTCTCATTCACCATGGCAGCAACTGCTGGTTAGTCCCCCAGACCTGTTTTGTTCATCTTCCCAGACCACTCCCCCAGACTACATTTCCCAGCCTCCCTTGCAGCTTTACTTGTGGCCACGTGACTGGGTTCTGCCTGATAGGATGTGAGTGGAAATGATGTGCGTACTCTGGTCCAATCATCAAGGCTTTCCAGGTTTTCCTCCATGCTCTTTCCTCATCCACTGGCTGGCTGGGATGGAGCAAAGGCCCAGGGTAACCTTGGAAGGTGGCAGAGCCCCCTCTGCCTGAGGAGGATCATTGCATGAAACGGAAGTGCCCCATCCGGAGCCCCCACCTTAGACTATTACAGAAAAAAGTAATAAGCTTCCTTTTGTGAGCTATTACAAGTGTGAAGCAATTTGTTAGGCAGCCTGTCCTACCTTAACAAAGTCATACTCCTTGGATGTTTAAAAAAAAAAAAAGTAGACAGTTTTCAAAGGCCTTTTATGTGCCCGGAATTGTTTATGTTAATAATAATCCCCTCAGTAGACCTAAATGTCACCCTCATTTTACAGCTAGAGACACAACTCCAAGTGGAAAGGGGGTGAGTATTTTGTCCACCATGGTGGCTCTGGGGTTGGCACAGAGGTTGGAATTGAGGCATGTTGATAATTGTGGAAAAGAAGGCCCAATAAGGTGGTCACATACTGAGGGCCCACAGCTGGAAAATACTGGACCCACTATTTCCCCCAAGTCCACTTGGCTTCGAGGTCCAGCTGCCTCTGAATATCTGTAACCTAAGATTTCAGAAAGAATGAATGAGGAACCAGTGACGAGCCCCTTAGAAAAAACATTTTAGTCTCTCGTCTTGTATTTCTGAATGGAAAAAGTAACATATTAAAAATGAAAACATCGATGTTTCCAAAGCAAAGAAAGGAACAACTGTCTGTAAGCTTATCAGAGAAAACTGGTACAAGGTTGGCTTTATTCTGAAACTTCTTAGCATATACACACATTCAACAAAAAATTAGTTCACTTCGTGTGTAGAAAATTCATATTCTCATCCACCACATGATTTTGTTATTTACTTTCCCCTTAAATAATTTCCCTGGACATTATTTCCATGTCAGGACATACCATTCTGTGTCATTCTTCGCAACAACTATTACTCTTCTGTGTAATGATCTGTAGTAATTAACCAGTTTCCTCCTGGTTGTCGTTCAGGTTGTTTCTAGTCTTTAGATCACAAAAGGGCTATGATCAGCATGCTTGTGTGTATGTCTAGGGTAGAATCCTAAGAGGGCAGTCATGAGCATGCAACAGGCATGTGTCGCTGTCCTCCACATGGGGACACCTCTTGCTGCAGGAAGTCCGGATACTGAGATGGACTTGATGGGTTTAGTTCTTCAAGTTAAGGTAACAAAGAACAGTGGAAGAAAGGGTTTCTCGAATCTCAGGGTGTTGCAGATCGGCTCCGTGCCGTGGCAGAGAGTAACAGTAGGGAGGCACTTGGTGTCCTGCCTGGAGGAGGTGTCTCCTTCACACTCTTGGCTGGTCTCTCTGCAGCGTCCCTGCAGTGAGGGTATGTTGTCGGGGAGGCCGGGGCAGACCTGGGCCCCCGGGAAGACACTGTCCCACACTAGGAAGTGAAGCAAGGCTTCCTTTCAGAGGAGGGGGCAGTGGACGCTAGGCCAGAGAGAAAGAGGAGGAGGGTGTCTGGATGTCACTAAAGCTTCTTGCCGGGGCCGAAGCTGAAGGTTGCAGGACCCTCAGTCCGCAGAACCAGGCGTAAACCTGACGTGCCTGGACAGCTTTTGGGGCGAGCGGCCATTCCAGGCAGATGTCTCTGTCCGTTGGCACAGCTCTGTGAGCTCTGAGATGTCCCTGTCCATGAGGGACGTTTGCGGAATGAGGGCGATGATGGTAATGATGATGACAGTGGCCGTGGTTGGCAGCGTGAAGAGGGAGATGATTACCTACCCAGATAGTGCTGGAACGCTGAGAGCTGAACCTTTGAGAAGAGCTGCCTTCCGGGGGGGTGTGTGTGTGTGTGTGCGCGCGCGCACATGCATTGTGACGTGCTCATGTATGCGAATGTGATATATATATATATATGTGTGTGTGTGTGTGTGGCGTGTAGTGATTGTGTGGTGTGTGCGGGGCTCTGTGCTGCGTGTGGAAATGTTTGAGGGGGCGCTGATTAAATCCCCCGAAGCCTTCATGTGGCCTACCAGAGGCTTTACACTGCTCATGTTGAGTTTTCCCTCCTGTATTCCCTATTTCCTGTGGCAAAAATGCCAGCTTCACCCAAGAGAACCCTCTTGACCATTTTCTCCCTTAGGGGGCCAAGCTCTAGGGAAATACTTGAGCTTCCACCGATCATCTCATTACCCGGCAGGCTTAGAGAGAGGGCAGCAAGTGTTCTCTCGAGCGATCTTATTTTAGCTTATTATTCTTTTTACTTATTTTTCTATTTTCCTTTTCATTGAGGTATATAGAACACATACAGTAAAGGTGCCTGGAGCGTACAAATTTTAAGTTACCCATGTAACTGCCTCTCAGTTCAAAATAGAACCCATTTCCAGAGTCCCATAAAGCTCCCTTGAGCCCTTTCCCGGTAGATATCCCCCAAGGACAACCACACTTCTGACTTCTGTCTCCATAGATTAATTTCGTCTCTTCTAGAATTTCGCGTACACAGAACCACGCAGTATATATGGCCTCTCGCGCCCGGCCGCTTTCACTTAGCCCAGCGCTTCTGCGATCCATCCATGTTGCCGCGTGTATCTGCAGTTCGTGTCTTCCTGCCGCGGGGTAGTATCTCATTGTCTGGATGAGTCACAGTTTGTTTAGCCATGCTCCTGCTGACGGACATCTGGGTGGTTTCCAGTTCAGGGCTATTGCAAATAAAGCTGCTATGAACATTCTTGAGCATGTCTGTTGGTGGCCATATGCGGAGCTGTCTCAGTGTTGCCTGTGATGGCATTTGACGGGGACAGAGCTTGCAAAAACCATCCAACGACAGAGCCCCCAGCTTACCCCAGCAAGTTTCCCAGAAGAATGAAGCAGTTGACTGGAAGTGGCTTGTCTTGAATCGGGCGGCTTCCCTTCCTTTGGGAGAAAAGGGCACCACCTGGGGGAGGGTGGCAGGCTCTCTGGGACTTGGAACCCTCCTGCAAAACAGACATCATCTCTGACGGTGGCCGTATTTATGAAGCCAGGTTTCCCAGTGTAAACATGACTCCGTCGGGGGTAAACTGGGGCCATTGGGAGGGCCATTGGCTCCTGCACTCTGTGGCTTGTGACGTGGGCTCCAACGCCAAGCTTTTCTCATTGGGAGTCCCAGTAAGGCTGGGTGTACACAGCTTGGAAAGATGCCAAGTTGTCTTTGAGGGAGCTCAGACTCTGGGAAACTCCGGCCTCTTGCCGGACCCTGGGACACCCGGACGGGTTTCGGGGAGTGAGGAGAGAGGAACAAACAGGCTTGCGCCTGCATGGTGGTCATTTTCGGGCCCTTTGGTGTCTGTAGAACCTAAACCCTTGACTTTCTCTCTAAGGAAGCTCTGGGGACTGACCCCTTTGTACTTATTCCACTGTGCACTCTGTGCACAGTGTGCACTCACCGCCACCCTCTTCGGTTCTCGGCCGCGAGACTCTCATGCTGGCCTTGGGAGCGCGCTTGGCCCAGGACTTGGGCCGGCAAGAGTTGCTGGTGTTTCTGCCCCCACGGGCTGCCCGTAACCAGTGCCCCAGTAGAGTTGGGAGAAGGGCACCCCAACTAACCCCCTTGGCAAGGATAACTCTGAGGTTAACTCCCAGGAGAATTGAGGCCTGGGCACCTACAGCAGGCACCTGCTTGTTTAAAGTGCCTTTGAATGGCTACATGCCCTTCCAAGCTCACTTCCCCACCCCCACACTGGAGGTGCCTGACACCCTCTCCTAGGCAAACCGTCTGCACTTGACTCTGTCTCCGGGTCTGTTTTTGCAGGTTTCCCAAAGGAAGCCACGCTCCTCCCCAAGAAAAAATACTCTTTGGCACATACGTTGCTTCTGCCTAGGAATTTTGCAAATTCCACAGCATCTTTTGCATCGTCCACTCAGGGGTTCAGCCAGGCTACAGCAGCTATATTTGCTGTGGAGAAGTTTGAGACCAGTGGCTGACTCAAGGGAGGATGGTAACAAATAGTATTTAATTGTCAAGCCGCAGTGAAGACAGACAGCCTTCGTCCCATTGCTCCCTGTCTGTGTTGCTCCCAATACTGTGTGTGATGGACGGGACACTACAGGAACGACGTGTGGGTTAATGAAACCATTTAGTACCCCTGCTGGGGATGAGGGGAAAGTACGGGTCAGGGAGTGGGATGGAGGCGGGCATCGCTCTTTAAGGAGATTTGCAGCTGTTCTGTAGCCCTGAGGAAAATGACTTATCATAAAATAGAAGATGAAGAAGAGACAAGGAGTATCTCTCTGCCATGATAGGTTGTTTCCTGAAAAGATAAAGCAATAAAACCAAATAAGGGGTTTTAGTTTGTTGCAGGTATATAATTCCTGAATGAAGGTTTCCTTCTGTTTTTGATTTTCCAAAATGTGGTTGTGATGTAGGTGTGAACATTTTGAAAAGAATTGTAAAATGAATCCTTTAGGGGAGAAAAATCCATGCACAGAGCACTGTCCAGTGTCTTTCTAGTCTTTGCTTGGAGGGGTGTCTTTCCACAGAAGTCAAGCAAGGGAACAGAGGGGAGGTGGGGCCTGGGGCAGAGGGCTGTCATTACATAGAGCATTTAAGGATTTGTGTTCGAATTTGCGATTCTGGAAGAGGAAACACAGGGACCCATCTCCGTGGGGCTGGGGCATCCACAGGCCTCCAGCATTTGGGGGGGCAGCTTGTCTGTGGGGCGGGCGCAGCTGAGGCAGCACGGGTGTGGGGGGGATTTGAGGGCACAGGTGAACTTGCTCCCCCAGGACGGGTCGGGGTGGCGGAGCCGGGCATTTTGGCTTCTGAGGACTTGACTCCCTTTTGTCTGGTTCTCCTCACCACCCCGCATACTTAGAAGCACCCAAGCTGTTTAAGTTACATTCTGTTATCTTTCCCCAGGGCTGAATTTGCCCGGGGTGATCAGCACAACACCACACGCCTTTTCAAATTGTTTTTGCTGTTTCACTGATCGCAGAATTAGAAGCCTCCCCTGTCTGGTGAAAGTAGGTCAGGGAAGTTCCTGACTTCACTAGGCGGCTAATAGATTTCTGAATGGCAGCGTGCAGGGCGCCTGCATGTGACATTTGAGCAGAACAATGGTGATCACTCACTGCCGCTCTCGAGCCTGAGTCATTCTCTTCCGCAGCAGGAGCGAGTGCGTGTGACCGAGGTGGCACACACCACAGGTGCTGCCGCACGCATGGTGAGCCGGCCGCCGAACCGTGCACGGGGTGGGGGGAGGGGAGCACCTCTATCGGGTCCTGACCCCTCTGTGTCGCCTCTCGCCCTGGCCCTTTGCCATTGCCGTTCCCCGTCCCCTCTCCTTCCCTGAGCCACCGCCACGGAAACCTCTTCTGTCCCTCCTCCCGTGGAAGAGCCACGCACACAGCATCCTGGGGCCATCCAGCCTCCCCTCCCAGGAGCGGCCTCGGCTTGGCCGGTGCACCTGCTCCCAAACTTCCTTCTTCTTCTTGCTGTTGTATTCCTTCCCTGTTATTTCAGCTTTACAATACTGTTGGCCACGCAGACCCCACAGAAAACGAAACTGCATAGCCTTACAATAAAACAGTTAAGCCTTTAGGCTGCCCCCAGGAAAAAGCAAATAGAATCAAATTATGAAGACCTAGACATTGTCAAATTCACCAAATGGCTTTGCTACTGTCAAGTAATTAGATAGGGCATGCTGTGAGTGTCTCTGGCTTGCTGTCTCTCCTTTAAAAAATTTTTTTTCTTCAATTTTTAAGATGAACAGTTTCTCTTTAGACCACTTCTTTCTTCTAGCTGCAGACAATGGCGATCATAATCACGTCTGACGAAAACATATTACTCGCGTGTGTTCATGTTGAATTTGAAAAATGACAGCAATGATTTCTTTGAAGTCTCCTACTCACCCAGAGCTACCCCACTACTGGAATATCCTAGAGGAGGAGAAAGAATAAATCAACATAAAATGATGTCATAAAGTCTTCTTAAATAACAACCAGGTAGTAAATGAACTTACACACGACCTTTGAAATGATCATGTACAGGGAAGTGGAATCCAGCAAACAGCTGGCCGGGTGCCTGCCCTTGACCAGCCGACTGAGCAATACAGCTGCTGGGAAGACATTGGACAGTGGCTCCCAAATGCAGAAAGCTGTCTTTTATAAAAAAAAAGAAAAAAAAAATCAGATCCTTCGTTTGACAGACCCTAATTTCATTGAGATTGACAGCATTGCCTTTTTCGAGCATACATTTAACAAATGAGATTGAACAACTACCCCACTCAGTTTCATCTAATTTAATTTGACAGCCAAAGCAGGTAGGTAGAGTAATGTACTTACAGAGGAGGTAGGAGTGCTTTCCCGGGCTGAAATGGCAGGGCTTACCGGATCAGGCTTAAGCAGGTTACCACCTCGGTTGCTTTTGTATTTTTGTTTTTGTTTTGCCATCTACACGTGGACATTTTTTTAAATTTTTAATTGAAGTAGAGTTGTCATACGATATTGTTTTACTTTCTAGTTGACATATAAAGTTTGTCTACTCCCTTGACATACTTTATACGTCAGTTAAAAGCTAATCTTAAACATGCCATTTAATTAATTTTTGCCACTACGTACGTTCGTAGAGCCACCATCTAAATCAAGATATAGGACATTTCTATCCTGCAAAAAATTCACTTCCCGGTGAATATAATGCCTCTCTCTTGCTTGCAAGGTAACCACTGCTATGACTTCTAACGGTTTTTGTTGCCGGTTTTTGAACTTCATATAAAGTGTATCATGCAGTATGTCCTTTTGTGTCCGTTTTCCTTCACTAAATGGGAACTTCGTCCATGACGTTGCACGTATCAGTAATTCATTCCGTTATTGCTCTGTAAGATTCCATTACAGGATAGCACAGCCTGTATATATTTTTTTTCAGCCTGTATATTATTGATGGATGTTGGGTTGTTTCTGGTTTCCCCATTACCTTTGGTTTTAACTTCTATTTCTAGAAGTCTTTAGAAGGGCATCCTAGAAATAAGCAAGAGCGACATACACCCCCAGGTGAACTTGTTCCAAACTGGCGGCAAAATGCTCTCACTACTATTTAAGCAAGTGTTCTGTATCTTCAATGAGGGGACTGTCTTGGGTCTTTCTCCACTGAGAATGAAGCCAGCCCCATGTTCCCTCATCCCATTCCCCACAGAATTGTCGGGCGAGGGGGCTGCTTCATCACCTCGCCTCCTTTAACCCTGAGACGGAGGAGAGAGAGGTGAGCAGGGCCTGCGACCAGTCCTGTCGAGGTATCTTAGCAAACAGATGGGAAGGTGGGTCTGGGGAGGGGGGGGTTCGAAGGCAGCTAGGAAGGGCGGGGAGCAGTCTCCCTCCAGAGTGCCTGTGTATCTGTCACCAGGCCCACCTTTGGGCAGACTCAGGGACACAGCTTAAATTTGGGCATCCTTCTTGATCATTCCGACACCTTCCCATTTTCTGAGTCTGGGAAATAAAGCAACCATTATTAGTTTTCACAAAGAAGCTGACCAGGCAGCGCGGCTCAGGGAGGCATGTGTCACAGGGCAGAAACGGGACTCAAAGGCTTGTCATGTTAGAAGGCCACCCCCTCCCTCCAGCTGACGGGTAAGGCGAGCAGCTGTACATACAGGTGCGGCCGGGCTGAGAACTTCGGGGAAGAGCAGGTCTGCAAGCGCGTTTAGTGGTGTGGAAATGAAGGGAGAGGGTAAGCTCTAACCTATCCGTGGTCAGCCTGGGACTGTTACCGGTTGAGCACTCAAAGTCTCGGGTCCTGGAAAGCCCCTCAGTCCAGGATGGGTGGTTACCCTAAAGGTTGGTCACCTTTTCACACTCACTTATCTGTGCATTCCTTTAACAAATATCAGAGCACTTCTATCACACAGCAGGCACCTTGCAAGGCTGTGGGCTTCGAATGGTAATCAACAAGGCAGCAGCGTTCCCTGCCCCATTTCAGAGTCCTTCCTCTAGAGAGGAAGGTGGGATTTAAGGAAGTGATTACAAGCCAGTGCAGTGCTGGCTTTGATAGAGATAATAAGGCGATGAGCACTTAATTGGGAAAATACCGGAGGCTGTGGGAGCAGGTGGGGAAGACAGTCCGCTGCCGGTTCTTTATCTCCTTAACATATCCACAAAGTTCTAGACCGACTCAGAAAAGCAATTTTTGGCCAACTCTGATGCATTCAGAATGGCTGTGGGACAAAGAGGGTAGGGATGGGGGGTGACAAGCAAGTAGCCAGATTTAAGTGCACCGTTGTAATCCTTTGTGCCGTTTAGCCCTGGGGCGCAGCTCCCAGTGGTGTGTCTTCTCCCACGAGCAGGGCACCTCTTGGGTGGTGCAGAGAAGCCAGTTGTGTGGTGAGCACGAGATCTTGGAGTTGTCCATCCCTGTGCATTCGCATTGATAGGCATACCCTGGCAGACCTTCCAGATCTTTCGGGGTCGTGTAGATAAAATGGGGGGTTGCGGAGGAGCAAAGAGTTAGCAGCGGATTCCTCTCTGCGTGCTGTGTTACACAAGGACGGCACATATACCTCTTGGTGTCTAAAACTAATGGACATGCGCTCTTGCCTAAGAGGCCCGGTTATTGTTGGTTAAAAACAAAAAACAAAACAAAATAAAACAAACCCCAAACCTTTTTAATGCATCAGAAGTATATGGCAGCTGTTTTAAGATCTGAAAGGCTAGCCCAAAGCAAGTTTATTCACTCATTCATTCCGTAGATATCTGTGGACATTAATGCCCCTAAATATTTTACTGTCCACCTAGCCATCACATGGAGCCAATGAAACGAAACAAATCCCCCGAAACCAAAGCCCTTCTCTCCAGAGGAAGGTCTGAAATTTAGCCCAGTGTCAAAGACAGCCAAGTAGGACGAGTCTTGAATTTTAGAGTCTCTTTCTTGTACTCCTCAGCCTAGAGGGTGCCATTGGCCTTTCTAGAAGGTATAATCTTTCACTGATGTCTGTAGAAAAGATAAAGGTAGAGGACTTTTCTAGAGAAAGATTTTCATGAAAGATTTTCATTATGTGTTGGAAACAGCATGGCTACATGGGGGCAGGTTTTTCTTCTTTCCCTACCTTTGCCATTATGCAACTATAGCAGAGATCCCTCCAAAGTATTCTTTTTCTGTCGCATGGGAAGCAATGCACTGCCCACCTACTCTGAGTAGTGACTCTTCGGGTGTTCCCAATGATCATGCAGCTCTTTCGAGTCCTGGCATGTGACAGGTTAAGGCAGGATAATGACACCCCCCCCCCCCAGATGACCTCCGAGCTTTCTTTCGCAAGCAAGGAAGCAATAATGGAGACGTAGCCATGAGGAAAAGAGTGCCTCTTCCCTTTACAGTTTGACAATGCCTTCCTTTGTAGCTCGTTCAACACGCTTGTCCAGATTTATGATTTTTTGCCATCTGGTTTATTTCTCTTGTTGTTTTGTATTGTTTTAAATACGCTCGAGGCCATCTTTGAGTCTTTTCTTAAAAAGAAACAAACTAAAAAAGCAAATCATATGAGTGTCATTTGAAGGTTAGGGATGAAAGAGAAGTTTAAATAGGACTGGGATCTTCCCTGTGAAGTTCAGTAGCTAAAAATAAATTTTTTTACTTTGTTAATTACGTAATAGAACACGGTGCTCAGATGTGAACTCTATGGAATGTCTCAGTTGTTTGGAGAATTCTCGTTTGGGTTTTCATAAATGGTGCTGCAGGCGTTCTGTGAAATCACGGATTGGATTCAGTTAGTGATAGAGCACCTACTAGGTGCTTGCCCCTTTGCCAGTGGCTGCCCGTGGGTCACTTTGGGATGCTGATGACTTTTAACCAGAGACCGGACTTGCTTTGCACTTGGTCTCACTTCATGCACATTCCCTTAAGCCGGGTTTCTCTTTCTAGAGAAACATTTGTGCAGAAAGCAGTGGGGAGGGAGTCTTTTCATAAGAGGGAAGGGTGGAGTTGGGTGGGGCAGTCTTTGTTTTAAAAAGAAAAGGTACTCTGGGTGCTGTGTTCTGGGAAGCCATGAAATCCCAGTGACCTGGATAACTGTGTTTAAACCATGCTCTTATTAAAACCAGCAGTGCTG
Organism: Nasua narica; assembly: GCA_028533885.1. NCBI lineage: Eukaryota > Metazoa > Chordata > Mammalia > Carnivora > Procyonidae > Nasua > Nasua narica. The sequence goes on along the minus strand of CM052801.1, from coordinate 11,672,164 downwards.
GCTTTCCCAGACAAAGAGATTCTGAAACAATTTTGGAAATACATTCACAAGAGTGGAATTCATAAAAGGAACGGTACAGGCCATCCGCTGCACTGTGGAGACATAAAATTGGATGGGCAAAGGGGGAATTTCACAAGTACGGATTCAAAGCTTTTCGATGAACTCGCCTAATTAGTAGTAGTGATGTAGAGCATCTTGTTGGAAGGAAAACAAATCTTGCATCTAAAAATGTTCTCTTCGATGTAAAAGCAAATGTAGCTTCAAACAATGCTCGGGAAATATCTTGGTTAAGGATTTTGGAAACCATTTAAGGATCACGGGTTAGCGTCTGGCACTTGGTAAATTGCTCCACACGACTTAGAAATCTTGCCAAGAGGTTCCCAAATCCAATTCCACTGACCTTAGACTGACCCGGGGGTAGTTTGGGACCTGTGTAGCCTTGGCCGCCGTCAGATGCTTTGGGTCAGGTCCTTAGGTGTTGGGCAGAGGGCCCACCGCTCGGGAGGGCCCGGTCTGTCTCTGTTGCTGAATCCCCCTTTCGGGTGCCACCCCCCGTGACAGACTCATTCCGTCTTCAGGCACCTTATTAGTACTTGTAATCAGGTTATGCTCCGTCTTTTTGACTGAGGGGCCATCTGTCTCTGTGGGGTGACAATGCCTGGGTCTGTTTGGCTCTTAGCTCACTTCGTAGTTGAACTCTCAGAAAGTGACCTCCCTTCTGGGGATTTTGCTCATTAGCCCAGTTTGAGAACTGCTGGCGAGGTCCATTTCTCCGGACAGGATCCTAGCCGCACCAACCCAGACAGTTTTCTGCCACACAGATGGCCATGAAACAGCATCCTGGCAAATGCCGTCGACTCTGGGTTTATTCATTAGCTGAAGCCCAATTTTAAAATCCAGTCAACTATGATTCCTTCAAATGACTTCAAATCAAGTCATGTACAGTGCTAGTTAAGATGGATTTTGTTCCTGATTATTCTACTGAGCGCTCCGGACTGCTGACGCCTCCTGGGTTGGTGGTCTGGAGCCATAAATAGCTTTGGGAGCCCACAGGTGTCGGGATGGTTAAGAGGATAAATGGCGAAAAGAGAATCAAGGGATGCAGGTCGGTGGGTGAGCAGACAGAAATTGGACAAGGCTGTGCTCTCATCCGCACACCACCCCCCTGCTGACCCCCGCAGCATCTCTGCGGGGATGTCACGAAAGCCGTCTCACAAGAGGGTGAGGCGGGCTGACCGTCCCAGCTCACGGAGCCAGCATTCATTCGGGCCTTCAGAATTTTCTACATCATCCAGTTGCCCTACTCTTTTCCACCCCTAATCTGATACTGAGTTTGCTGCTTTTTACCATCTCTCAAGAGCATTTTAAATTTTCCTCGGGGCTACCGTGGGGCCCAGCTTGGAGACCTGGTTCAGCTGCAGCTGGGCTCACACGGTCCACTCCCTGCTCCAGAGGCCTCCCTCCTCTTCTCGGAGGAGTAGCACGGGTCCATTCTGATTTAGCGTGCTGGAAAGCAATCAAAGGTAGGACCGCTCATTTCTGAATTATACATGGGTTTCCCTTCATCTGTAGAACGTAATTAAGAAAAAGGGCTCAAGGAATACCAAATTCTGAGCCAAGCATCTTAAGAAGCTGAGACCGAGATTGGATCTTAGCAGCCTCTGCTGTGTGCCCCGTGGGCCGGGGCTGCTCTTAACTTCTCGGCAGGAGGGAGTGGCCATGGTGCCAGGAGCCAGGAACCAGAAGCAGTGGGAGAGAAGGCCCTTGCCTTCTGCCCTGGAGATCTTGGAGAGGTGGGGTGGGATCCAGGCTGACATTTCTCAGGAATTCGCAGAAGGGCCTTCCCTCGCAGGCCTCACCACCATTTTCGTTAACTTCCTGCAAGGTGGGCCCTGGACCACCACGGCTATTCACCCTTAGCACTGCTGGCATTTGGAAGGACATCGTTCTTGGTCATTGGGACTGTCACAAGACGTTTAACGGCCTCCGAGGCCTCCACCCACTAGCTGCCATAGAAACCCTCTTCCCCGAGTTGTGACAACCAAGAATGTCACGCAGACATTGCCAAATGTCCCTGTCATGGCAGGGACAGAGTCACACCAGTCGAGAGCTATACTAGCAACAGCAAAGGAAGGAGCACTCTGTGGCGGGGGAGGAGCCCCGGGTTGAAATGCTGGCAGGAGCCCCGCAGTCCCCACTCCCCACAGCCTCCCTCAGGCCCATCGAGTGTGAGTCTTCGCCACCGGGGTTCCTTTAAGGACTGCGTCCCCAGCGTTCCCACTTACCCTGTTTTCATGGCGCCTCCCTCCGCCTGTCCTCAGCGTGCAGGGCCGTGGCCTCATTCGCACCCCAGCTCTGCCACCGAGCAGCAAGTTGCCCATTCTAATCCGGATGAAGAACCTCTGTCAAATACAGCCATTCACCAGATGTTACTGGGTGCTGACCAGAGCCCCACCCCTGCTCTCTAGGTCTCCGTGTTTGGCCACGAGCCAACAGTAACCGGTGTGCAAGTTAGTCGGGACAGTAGTGAGGAGCAGCGCCCTGGCCGGGCTCTCATACACCGTCCCGGAAGAAAGCTCTCGAAACCCCAGCGGACACGCCATCCAGCCTTAGCGCCCATGCAGGGCTTTCTTCCTCATCATCAGTTGAAGGTGACTTCACTTTGCCATCAACTCGGCATTCCGTTTGACAGGGACTCAACTCTGTAGAGCCTCAGCTAGGGCCAAAATCCGTGGAACCCCCTCATCCAAAATTTGGAGGCACCTCTGTGAGGAGTTTTAGGTGTACCAGTCTTTGAGTACCCTAGTCGGGAACACTGTCCTCCTCCCTCCCTCCCTTCTCCCTTCCTTCTTACAAATGACTATTCACTGAGCACCATCTGTGGAGTGAGCATTATTCCAGTCGTTGGGGATACTGCAGTGAATGTGGCAGAGGAGGAGCTTACATTCCAGACAGGATGGAGGGAGACAGACTCTAAACAGTAGACAAAGGGAAAAGAAGATAATTGGCAAATGGGATAGATGCTGAAGGAAAGACGCACAGAGATTGACGTGAGGTAGAATCTCTGGATGGAGGTGGGGGCTTACAGACGGTCATAGAATCTTCTCTAAGGAGGCTATTTTGATTTGAGACTCAAAGGCTGGGAAGAAACCAGCTGTGGGAAGATCATTCCAAGCTGAGGAAACAGCCAGTGCAAAGGTCCTGAGGCACCAAAGAGCTTAATAGCTTCTGGGAAAAGAAGTATTCTCTTCGAGGAGGGGAGTGGTAGGAGACAGGATTGGAAAGGGATAAAGTGGGGCCAGGTCAGATGGGGCTTTGTAGGTCTTGGCTTTTACTTTATGATTGAGAAGCCATTGGCGAGTTTTATGCAGCTGCGTAAAACAATCTGCCTTCTGCTTGAAAAGAAGGAAGGAGCAGCGCTCCCTGTCTTTTGGTTTTAGAACATACCATCTTACCAAGGAATGGGCATTTTCATTTGAAGGGATCAATAATCCGACCCATTTCTTAACACTGCTTTGTCTGTCTTCAGGGAATTATCTGGTTTTCTTCTTTGGTGCCTCTTTGGTGATGGTGGTGGTGGTGGTGGTGATGTCGTCCACCACTGCGTGCCCCCCATCCATCGCCTTGGTGATTTTCCAGCTGTGGGACAGTGCCAGCCCCCGCCACACACAGCCCGTGAGCCACGCAGGGCTCAGAGGGCTGACCTCAGCCTCCTCCGGGCCCTGTCCTGATGGGCGTCTCTGTGTGGCCTTGCACTTCTAAAGTCCACCCACCTCCTTAACCTTGCCTGCACTTTTAAGCCGCTGAAGGGCAGAAAATCCCTCAGAATAAATCCATAAAGAGGCATTTCACAAAGCATCTATAAACTTACACTTGGTGAAAAGTGACTATAGAAAAAAGTACGTTTAGCACCAGCTTAAACGTTACCGTGCGTTTCATGCGGTCTCCCGCGGCATTTTGGAACCCTGACATTTTTCCTGACTGATCGTTCCCTTTGATTTTTTTTTCCCCTACGCTGCTTTGATTTTGTAACACAAGAATAATATTTTTTCTGGACTAAGCTTCTTATAAGTGGTCTTACCCAGGGAATGTTTTAAAATATAAAGATGATTCTATTTTCTCTTAAGTACCAAGAAGTCCGCATACATACAAACACATTTAATAGCTTCAGAGGAGAGAGTTTGACTAATTTTTAAAGGCCTATGGGAAAAATTTGCTCCTCGTAATTCCAGCCCCTAGTTCGGAGCGCCGTTGCGTTTATGCTGTCGCAGGCACGCTGAAGAAGCGCCCCTGTCACCTGCACAGTAGAGACCCTGTCCTGAGAGGCAGGCCTTGGTTCTTGACACATGGATTGGCCCCGATGTATCGTGTCCTCAAGATGGACTCAAAGGCGAATCCGTCCCATTTCAGAAAGGGAAGGTTTTTAACTCCCCCATGTTGAATACCCATGTTCAGTGTGTGGGACGAGGCTCCAAAATGCTAGCACCTTTGTTCTTAGGATTGGGTCTAGTCATTAACCCCGTGGGGGCACATTTTGCAGTGAAGTCATTCTGAGGGGGGGTGGGGGCCGAAAGAGGGCTGCTCTGCTCAAAATCCGGCATCAGGCGCCGGGCACTGCCTAACTGTGGCTTTTTAAAGGCTGAGGTGTTGGCTGGCAGGACCTTGCTGTAATCTTGCTCTTATCTAGAAGAATGTCCTTTGTGCCTCTGCCACTGAACTCTGAGGTCTAAGATGAGTTCTTATCTGAAAGTCTGTACAAATCTTGAACTTTTATGAAAGAAAAAAAAAATAGCGGCCTTGTCTGAGGGTGCCTGCCCCCACCTCCCCATGCCACTGTGGTCACAAGAGCACAGTCACCCTGGAGGGTCCTCTCTTTGCCTTCTTTTGCCCACGGATCTCTCTTCAATCAGAACTGCAGGCCGTGGGGTCAGCAGGTATGAATGCTTTTAAATTGCCCTTCAGAAAGTGTTTTAACTAATTTCACTTCCATATTAGCAGACATTTGCTATGGTGCTGTTTTTACTCATCCATCCATCTATTCATTCACTTACTGAGTCAGCGCTAAGACCGTATCCCAGGCACTATGGCGTCATGCACAAATACTAATCAATTCCCGCCCCGGATGGGGCTCGGTGGGTTCTCTCTATCTCCGTGGAGAGAATTGAGGCTGTGTGTTTGGGCCTCATGAGGACTGACCAGGATAAGCCCTCATTCATGTTGGGAGGAAGGGGATCCTGACCGGGAGGTGGGGTTCTCAGCCCCGGTGGCACACTGGAATCGCCCGAGGAGCTCTACCAAATCCTTCTGCCCAAGCCAACTGTGGAAGATTCCAATGTTCGTGGTCTAGGTGTGGCCTGGGGATCCGGGTCTTTCAAAGCTGTGCAGCCTGAGTTGATTGTCCCTCCACAACCCTTTGTCCTGAGGAGTCTGGCCTAATGAAAACCCTCCATCAGGTCCCCACTGCCTCTGCTCTTGGCCTTATACTTGTCACTTCGGATTCGGTGGCAGTTACTGTCCTCCTGCACATTTTGGCCACCACGGGGCATGGAAGGCCAGTACCCTCCCAGGCTTAAAACCGCTGAGAAGAAAAACCACCTCCTTTTCATCTTATTTATTACTTGTAGTTTAAAATGAAATTCTCACCTTATTTATTTAGCCATCCACAGTGAGAGTCTTTTGGCTCCCTATCTTTTTCTTTGTTTTAAGATTTAAATAAAAAAAATTTTTTTGAATGAGACAGAGAGCAGGAGCAGGGGGAACAGCAGAGGGAGAGAGAGAGAGAGGGAGAGGAAGAAGCAGACTCCCCTGTTGAGCAGGGACCCTAATGTGGGGCTCGATCCAAGGACCCTGAGATCCTGACCTGAGCGGAAGGCAGCCGCTTAACCCAATGAGCCCCCCAGGCGCCCCTCCCTGTCTTTATCAGTAACAATCACCAAGCCCTATTGAGTGCTTACTGTGTGCCAGGAGCTCTTCCAAATGCCTTACGTGGTAGCTCTTACTCCCTTTGACGAACAACCCTGAGGCATAAATAACTGTTTGCATCTGCGAGGCACAAATCAGGACACTGAGACATAGAGAAGGTAAGAAATTTGCTCCTGCCCCATAGCCGGTCCATGGGGCATCTCCCCCCATTTCATCAAATAGGGCTCCTCTCTCCAAGTCAGAAGGGTTTGGATTTGCTGTGCCCCTGCGCTCTGTTTTCCTTCTCATACGAGGAGTAGGATGGATGAGTGAGGGTCCACCTGCGAGGTCTCCCAGCGTCCCGACACTTTCCCAATGGCGAGGAGCGGCTTGGGACAGAGGGCTGAGTGAGGAGTCATCCCCCAGCTTCTCAGCCAACAGTTTGAGTCACTTTGGTCTGGTGAGACCCAGCTGAAGTAACTGAAAGCAGATGGCTCTCACCTGCGCCAAGCACGGCCATTAGCACTCTCCCGCCTGCATCTTTTTTCGGAATTATCCTCCAGGCCGAGAGAAGCCTGGGCGGGATTCACCAACAGCCTGAATTCATCTCTTTGAAACCCCATAGAACTTCTTGTCTGCTTACTCTCCTGGGGGAAGTCAGAGGCTCTCGGAAGTCAGTAATTGTGAGCTCTCGAGTCATCATTTCTGCAGTTGTAACAGAGCCCGATGTGGGGACGCGAGATAGAAACAGCACGTGGGTCGGTTGCCATAGACGAGGCGCAGAGCTGGGCGGCTGAAATCTCCTCCTGGAAGGAAGGGATTAGCCAGTCAAAGTGGAAAACAGATTTGAGAAATCCATTTACCCTGAAGGTTTAGTAGGGAATGCAGGTCAGACTTACTGTAATGTCTTTAGTCACGGCTCTGTCTCCTGGTTTTATCTTGGACCGGGCTCAGAGTTTCAAAAGAAAGGGGGTATGTGAGCCTTTAAACCCTGGCCTTAATATTTCCCTCCACATTATTAGGAATCAAAATTCTTGTCATTTATCAAACTGAAAGGATGGCATTAAAATATGTGTAAAACTATTAATTTACTACTTGTATATTTCTCAGTTATTTGTAGGTTATTAAGAAAAAGTCTTGCTTCTGCTTATGTGATCATAGCACCCAACTTAAATTTCACAGAATATCACTAGCATATCCTTGGTTTTTCTCTTGAGAATAAATATCACCTATAATAAGAAAAGAGCTCGGAAATATTCACATGGATTTTGACATGGTCCCAGGCCATAAAAGAATGTCAGAATCCTAATTAGTCTTCAAATAATCTTTTTTGTGGCAAAGAACTTCTGCTTGGAAGAACACCATTTCAATATACTCTTTGTCACCTCATTACCTGAAAGCCACTTGGAGGCATTTTGTGGAATTCAAACCATTTGAAGGCCCAGAGGGCCAACACGTTGTCATGGAAAGATGCACACAGCCTTGAGCAGAGAAGACAGAATCCTAACCGTAATTTTGCCCCTGACTACATGTACGGCCTGAGGCAAGTTACCTTTTGTGAACCTCTGTTTCCTCATCTGTAAAATGTGTTGCACTAGATAGTCTTTGTAAAATGAAAATTAGAAGGCTACGTGTGATCTAGTCCCTTGCTCTTTCCTACTACACTCGCACTTGCTCCCTCCCTCCTTTTAACGCGAGTGCGGGCACACACACTCACACGTGCCCAGGTCTTCCTGGGGCACTGGAACGCTCTATACCGTGGTGCCTCTTGCCTTTCAGGGCCTTCCTCAAGTGACTCTGCCCCAGAGAACTTTTCCCCGGTTGCCCTCCCTGAAGTGGTCTCTTCCCCATGTCAGTCACCCCAATTTACTTTCTTCAGGGTGCTCAGCACCATCAGAAGCTGTAAGCACTAGGATGCTGGTGCGTGGGTAGATGGATGAAGGAACTAATGGAATACAGTAGAAAGTCCGACAGACCCGCATGTTCAGTTGGGTGATGTCTTCATGGGTTTTTATTTTGTTATTTTAAATTGTATGATCTTAAAAATAACACAGTTTTCAAAATGAAATTAAAAAAAAAAAAGCAAGCCCTGCATGGGATAGTGTCATGAACTAAAGATTATGATTATACAGGGTCTGTGCACCTGAGACCCAGAAATTTTGCAGTGAATGCTCACTTAGCGGGAGGGAACTCCTATTGCAGCTGAGAGATTGGCATAGGTGACCAGAAAGACCTCTGGAACCCAGACAAGATTGTGGGTTGAGCATTTACTGAGTATCAGGCAGTTTGTATTTTACCAGCAGTGGGCGCCCCACCCCCATCCCATTTCACTGGCAAGGGAACTGCAGCTCAGAGAGGCAGAGTCCCCTTTCCAAGGCCACACAGTTCTGAAGGGGCAGAGCGGGGATCTGGGGCAGGCCTGATTCACGAGCCCTTGCCTGGGTCAGAACAGCTAAAAGCCTGCCTCCCTGGGCTGTCTGAGGGCTGAACGCAGCAAATGGCAGTGTTGCCGTAGCCTCTTGCTGGGGAAATAGAAGATCCCTCTCCGCCATAAGAAATAGATCGTTGCCCTTACGGAACTTCCGGTTTCTGCTCCGGCAGGGATTTTTCTGGGTGCCCCACCCTAGAGACCGGCAGAGGAAGTCTCAGTAGCAGCATTCTGAGGCCTCTCCCACAGGGCCCCTCAGTTGGGCAGTAGTTGTTGTCCAGAGACCAACACGTTTTGGCTTTTGCTCGCCTTAAAGCTCCCTCCCCTTTCCCAAACACAAAAATATTGGCATTTCCTGGAAAGTGGTTTTGGCCCAAAGCCTGATAGCCATCCCACACTCTTGGACCAGTTTTCCTTAGGGCCTCGGTTCTTTTATTTCATTGAGCATTTGTTTGGGAGCTGACGATGCTCCCTCTATTGTTTATACCTGAGGTAAAGGGCCCCTGGCAGGTGCCCTGGGGAGCACCCCGCCTCTGCTGCATCTCCACTCCCTCCGCGACGCTCAGAATTGGTCAGAGTCACAGCGCTCACACACAGTACTGCTTTGCGTGGTGGTTTCCCCTTTTTTGTAGTCTGATAGTATTTTTAGCGGTTTTTTTCCCTTAAATCAAGGGCAATTAAAACAAATGATTTTTAAGTGGTCAAATGATTCAGTTTTGAGAATTTGTTGTACCTGGGTAGTCACTGTCTGAAAGAGGCTATAAAACACCCCTGTCAGCCCAGATAAGTCCTTTGCCCCGCCAACTCCCCGTAGCAACCGCTGTCTGATCTCCGGCATACATTTTTCGGGCCCGTTTTTGGATATTGTGTCAATGAAATCTTATAGCACGTACACTTTTGTACCTGGCTTCTTTCACTCAGCTCGGTGTTTCTGAGACTCACCGGCGTCGTTGCACGTGGCAGGAGTTCACTGCTTTTCATTGCTGGGTAGGAGTCCGCCGTGTGGGTGTTGCACCCCAGGTCCAGCCATCTGCTGACAGACATTGGAATTTCCAGTTCATGCCTTTTATGACCAGACATCTGTGTACAGCTCTTCTTGTGAATATATGTCGTCATTTCTTTTTTTTTAAGGTTTTATTTATTTATTTGACAAAGAGAGAGAACACAAGCAGAGAGAGAGGGGGAAGCAGGCTCCCTGCTGAGCAGAGAGCCCGATGCGGGGCTCGATCCCAGGACCATGGGATCGTGACCTGAGCCGAAAGGCAGATGCTTAACCAACTGAGCCACCCAGGTGCCCTGTGTTTTCATTTATTTGGAGAGGATACCTAAGAGTGGAATTGATGAGCCAGAGGGTGGACAGTTGTTTAACTTCATTGGAAACCCCCAGACGGTTCTCCAAAGTGACTGACTGTACTATTCAACCAGTATGAGCACTCCAGTTGCTCCAAGTCTTGGCGTTGGTCTTTTTTATTTTAGTTGTTCTAATGATTGTGATATGATCCCTTAGTTTTTTATTTTAAAGGACAATTTTAAGAATTTTCAAGCATGTCAGGGCATGGCGAAGGAGGCAGGCAAGAGAGCCAGGGTGGAGAAGGGAGGGACTTCTACACAGAGAGCTCAGAACCACACAGTGACAGCCCTAGCACCCGCCTCTGGCCAAACTGTGTTCTGCGCCTGCGCGGACACACACATAGCCGGTGAGAAGCTAACATGTAAGTAGCCAGCAAGCACAGACCAGTTCGGAAGCCTGTTCTAGGGAGTCCCGGGTGCTTGTCTTTTCCGCTGCCGTTAAGACACCTGGTATGAAAGCTCTACTCGGTGCAGATAAGACAATATTTCCGAGGCAGAATTTTGGCAAAGCAACTGGAAATCCTCCAAAACCAATTTCCAGGCATGGGGCCGGCTTGGTAAGAAGCATCAGAAGCATCCTGGGGGTGCTGGCTATGGGCTTTCCTGGCTTCTCCAACTCTATGCACACAAGGTAGGGAGCACATACAAAATATTTTTGCTAATCCGTGTATCTCACATGTCACTATTCTACCCATTTCTTACAGTCCTCATGCTAATTAGCAAGCTACCTATATTACCACCTTTGAGTTCTAATATTCCCTGTGCTCTGTAGCCAAGCCTCAGGTATTGATGGAGATGAAAAGATAACCAGAACTCTGGTAGCCCTCCAGGAACGGGTCTTGCTGATTAGAACTTGAGCTGACACACATCGTCCTCCCCCCCCGCCCCGCCCCGACCCCTGAGGTGTGTGGGCTTGATGACAACACTGGTTGACAGGGTTAGGGTTTCACCTGAGTCTTAGACAGGAAATGTCCCGCTGTAGGTGCTGGTGCCTCTTCTGTGTAGAAAGTGTTGTGATTGGTTCACTCCAAAGCGTCAATGTCCCAAAGTCATTGGACAGATCAGTATTTTGGAGAGGAACCCAGAAAGAGATGAGTAATGTCGAACGCAAGGCAAGAGCTTGCTAGCAGTGAAACTTCAGTGGTTGCTAGAGGGGAGGATTCTATTGAATGGGCAGTCTATGCCTAGGAAATCAATTATGGAAGGCACGAAGGGAAAGCTGGCCCAGACCCTCGAGCCATAGATGAAGAGCTCCCCTAAAGGAAAATCCACTGGGACCTGTCCAATAAAGAATCTGATGTGACTGGGGAAATGGCAGAAATCCCAGGCCTTCCTACTCCACAAACCAACAAAATATCCAAGGGTACAAAGAGAGAAGGGGTGTTGTAGCGCTAGCAGTTTCCTCTGGTCAGATGCCAGGCACCCCAGCTTCCCAGGTCTCTTGGCCTGTGTCGTGCCAGGGGCCTGCTTCATCCCCCTCCCACACCCACGCCCACTCACACAGACTAAGGCCACCTTTGGGGGCTCCAGGGATGAAGGCTGCTGAAAGCCCTGCTCTCTTGCTCTGTGAAGCCAGCTTCACCTTTCTGTTCTCTCGCAACCCTGCCCACTCTGGGCGACCCATGAAATGGACTTTTTCAGTGGCTCTTTATGCAGGAACCAAGCAAAAAATTGTCCTGAACCCACATTAAAAAATTGATTCAAGTCAGAAAGAACAGCCAAAGGTGTCCACACTTTTAGTGCCAAGAAGTTGGCTCGGGGAAGCTCAGAATTGGGCTCTGAGCAGCTGGGCTATCTTGCAGGTCTGGTTTTCAGCTAGTGGGGTTCAGGGTGCTCTGAGGCTGCAAGTCAGTCTGTCCCACAGCGATCACTGTGCAGAGTGGGTCCCAGGAAGCATTGATGGTGTCATTGAAAGTAATGCTAGCTGCTGTTTCAAAAAGGTTGGACGTGTGTTGTGGCTCGAACACAATATAAGTTTATTCCTCGTTTACAAAAACCCCAAAACAGATGTTCCTGATGGCAGGTGGCCCTCCTCCAAACTGTGATTCAGGCGTGCAGGCACTTCTATCTTGTGGCTCCACTGTCTCCAACAGGTAGCTTCCAAGAGGTCCCTGTGCATCAAGCTCAGGTAAAAAGGAAGAGATTGGAGCATCATGTATGGAAAGTTTGTAGGAGCCAGCCCTGGAAGCGGCACACATCACCTCCACCCACATTCTGTTGGGTAGAACTCAGGCACATGGCCACCCTAACTGCAAGGGAGGCTGGGAAATGTAGTCCAGGCAGAATAGCAAGTGGATAGGGCGAACAGCTGGCCAGTTAGCCAGGGATGAAATATATTCCTGTGAAGGATAGGAATGAATCCTTGCCTGGGGCGCATGCTTGTCCAGAGGTGTGGGAAGGAAGAGCTAGGCCACAAAAGAAATGGGAGCTCCTGTGTCCTTCAGGGGCCAGCAATAGGCTGGCTGCAGTGGTACTGGCGGAGGGAGGGACTCAGGACTGAGCAGGCCGGGAATTCTAGGCTCTGGCCAGAGGTGAAATGATGCTTTCCCCTTCTCTGTCCCTTCCTGCCGTCCCCCAGCCCCCTCTACCGCTACACATGATGCCACGAACCTTTGCCCTCTCTTGGCCCAACCTCCCCCAGACCTGCCTTCTCTGTACTAGACGTTGTTCATGTTCTGGAAAGCTCTGGCCCTCCTTCCCATCAAGATAGTCATTCCCTGGGGGTTCACAGCTCAGTTCCTAGAAGGAAAAAAAAAAAACAACGATGAACCAATTCACACCAAGGTGGTACTGATCTGCTGGGGTTTCTGAGACACTGGGATGAGAGAGTGAGTGTGAAATACCTAGCAGGGTGCCTGGCACAGAAGTAAATGCTTAGTAAATAGTTTATTAGTATCATGTTGTGAGCCTGCATGTACGGGGCAGGGGGTGTAGGTGGGAGGGGGAGAGAGAGAGAGACACAGAGGCAGACAGACGAAGAGAAGAGAAGGAACTAGCAAAGCCCTGTGAATTACTCTACTTCTCTTTTCCTCTAAACGTAATGGTCTCCCTCCTGAATCATGGCGTTCTGCTCGTCAGGATCTGTGAAGACATCAAACTGTGTGGCTTCAGTTGGCAGTCCTTTGGGGCATAAGGCGGCTTTTCACCCCCTGTGGGAGATCCAGACACCCTCTCCAGTTCACAGCACCCTGTCTCTCCCTGCAGCCCTCACCAGCCTTGGGCTCCAGCCCTGGCCAGGCCACACATCCTTTTCCCCTTATACCTTTCCTCTCGCACTTCTGGAACCCCCCACTCCGTTCTACTCTCTCCTCTGTTGAGATCTGCCCCATGGGGCACCTGTAGCAATTAAGGTTTGATGACCGGGACTCAGAGGTGGAATAAGTGAGGACAAAGTCGATTCCAGTGAATTCTGGTTGGAGAGTTACAGAGACAACAGGTGACCTCATTCCTGCTTGCCTGCTGTGCAGTGTGTGTGTTGTGTGTGTTGTGTGTGTTTGTGTGTGTGTGTGTGTGTGTGTGTGTGTAAACACATGCATTTCAGAATTCTTCCCTGAAAGAAAATAGGAAATAACACCTATAATCTTCATTGTCAACTAACCAGATGTTACACAGCAGCTCCCCCCCCCCCCCGCCGCCCATCCCAGCCTTGCATTGTTTATGCTCCATTAGCTGCAATGACAAGGCTTGCTTTCAGAGAAATATAGTGAATTTCTAGGACTTCTAAAAGCTCACAGGCCTAAGATTCTACAGTGGGTTGTTCTGCTCTTGGAAGACCTCACTTCCAGGCAGAGGGCTGCTTCTGGCCAAAGAGAATTCCAGAAAGAAGGCTCCTTGTTTAAAAGATGAGTACTCTCCACTCTCCCTCCTCTTCCTGCATTGTCTGTGCACTTCTGAGGTCAAGGCTGCTATTATTTTTATCTTTAGGCGGGATGCAGCTGATGAAGTAGAGTGGCGTTTGTTTATTTATTGTTTTTTGGTCCCCAAGTTGGAACACGAGATCCCCAGAAGAGAAACTCCCTCTGTGACTCATCGCAGGAACATCTAGCCTTCCAGCCAGCACAAATATGATTAAAACAACTTTCCCGAGGGCCCCAGTTATAGTCTAGCAAAGGAACACATTAGCCAAGCTGACCGTCTCTGGACCATCTTGCTTCTGGAACAAGAGGTGTCTGCTGCCTTCTTGTGTGCTAGGCTCTTTATTAGACCTCAAAGCGCACTTCCGGAGCTGATCCCTCTGTGGCTTGGAGACTGTCCATCATAACACAGGGTCGTAGAGAGTGTCACCCATTGCGAAAACACCTGGCCATGGTGGCCTGAATTGGTGACATTTGGGTCTTCACATAAGAAGCACTTTCCAGGGTGTGGTTGGTATAGCAGAAATGGTTTGTCCCCCGCCCCCATGTCCCCTCAGATTGGCCTCTGTACTCTGAGGGCTGCTTCCTGCAAATAGCTGTGACTTTCTTGAGGACATTCCCCCCTCCCCCAGAAGCACGCTAGGCCACCTGCCAGGCTAGTTCGAAGGGCCAGGAAATTAAAACATCATCCAGAACGCAGCCCTTGACGTGTGACAGATGGGGTTGGTAAATAGGCACCCCAACTCCGAGGTATGTGGTTTCCGCCGCCTCCCAGCTTCCCCCAGTGGAATGGACCCCTAGTTGCCCACGGTGGTAACTTAGCTGATAAATTGGCTTCCTTATCTTCCATGTCTCACTGCTTCACTCCTCTACTGGTATTTTCGGGACCTTCTCCAAATAAACTAGTTGCAGGCAAATCAGTCTGTTCGTGGAGCAGCACATACTCAGACAACTAGCCGGTTGGGCTCATCCAGACCCAACAGCCCTCCGCCCACCGTGACCGTGGCCCTGAGGTGGCAGGCTGTGCGTGGGGATGGGGCCCTCTGAGAGCCCTTAACTTCTGCATGAAAAGCTAGACAGAAACCAGACTTCCAGTTCAGCAGCAGGGCCCAGTACTGTGAAGTAAGGGCAGCTTTGGACACTGTACCTGTTCGGTATTTCAGCTACGATGGGGGCCGAGTGAATTTTGGTGGTGACCTCCCCGTCAGGTGTAACATCAATTCTATGTCAAATGCCTTTCCAGTCCCTTGCCGCTGATATAAAAATAAATCTTTGAACGAGCAGGGTTTTAACTTGGGAGCTTAATGTGCAAACCCACCGGGAGCATTTGTAATGCTATTTAAGATCCTCAGAGGAAGGACGAGCGGTAGATCCGAAGATGTTAACAGTGACACCAGTGACAAGGTAACGATGATGACGACAACGACGACAGCCTCGACTATGAGAATGATGATGAAGATGGAGATAGCGATCCCGACGATGATGACGGTGGTGGTGATGATAATGGCCATGCTTTGTGGAGAATGTTCCACGTGCCCGGCATGGTGCCACGTACTTTACATGGACTGTTTCCGTTAGTTGTGACGACCACCGCAGCTCTGGAAGCCCCATGTTGCAGAGAGGGAGATCGAGGCTTCGAACTCACTTGACCAAGGCGACACAGCTAGCAAAGCTAGGTAGAGCTGAAATTTGAACCTAGGCCTGTCTGAGTTCAAACTGGTACTTCCAAGCCCTCTCATGAGAGGGCCCGGGGCCCCGGGTGAGGCCGGTACCGCTTCTGTGCCGGTACTCACACGCTGTAGAAGGGAAAATCTGAACTCCCGTCCTTTGACTTCACAAATCTACACCCCTTCCTTCCAGTGACCCCTCAAAGGGTCTATTTCTGGCACACTAGTCTCTGGAAAATGTCCGGCTAATGACACGGGATTATAAACAGTCCTTTTCCCAGAACAAAAATTTAACCTTTGTATCTCAATCTAATTAGAAGTATTTTCTCTTCCAGAGGCAGGTTTTTTCCCCCCTCTTTGTTCCACAGCAAAGAGGTTTCTTTATTGCAAAAAAAAAAAAAAAAAAAAACACCAAAAAAACCCAAAAACAAAAACAAAAAAAAATCTCTCCAAACACCATAGCTTTTTAAGATGACAGACGCTGGCCCAAGACCTTAAATGAGACCTGCGCTCCCACACAAGGTGGCCCTTGGACAGCAGCACCTGAGGGCGTTTGGGGTTTTCAGTGTCCAGCTGAAGGTTGGGTGACCCTGACCAAGTGCAGAGAGACACTCCCTCTCTCAGCCTCCCACTCTCCACTCTCTCACTCTCCCAGCCCACTCTCCAGGTGAGTGTGCCCTGCCCCCAACAGCAGTTCTCCGGGGGTTTTCTCCCTGGGATTCCCAGGTTCACCGAGACTTGAGGGGGGTGCTTCTCGCCTTGTAGTTTCTGGAAAATAAGCATTTCTTCTCTACTTTAGGGAGGTCCTTGCTTTAACATCTCTTCCCACTGCTCTCTTGGGACTGGTGTTCTTTCCATAGAGACTTACTCCTTTATCTCTGCAGGAAACAGGGGCCTTGAAGGAGCCCCCCTAGAAGCAGATAACCCTCAGAGGATTATCATCAGAGGGAACATCAGTTGCTTAATCCTTTGGGAATTGAGCCACGACAGAAGGCAACAAGCCTATGGAGAAAACAGTACCAGGGTAGAGGAATAGGAAAACATGCCTGGCACATAGTAGGTGCTCAGATAGTTTTTGAAAGAATGAAGACATGAATGGAGGGACACTTCGTTCCTATTCTAGCCCTCACCCAGTGCTGCGTGGCCCAAGGGCCACATCGGTCCTTGTGGGCTGGCTGGAGGTGATTGGGAGTGTGAAATGAGATCGTAAATGCAAAGACATCTGACACTCTCCACCTCAGCAAGGAAGGGGGCCAGGCAACCCCATGGCGCCCTCCCCAGCCAGTCTCCCAGGTCCCTCTCATGCTCCAGTGAACCCAGCAAAGGCCATCAACAGAAAACCGCCTCTGGGCCTATGAGCTGTTGACTTTAGTTGTGAAGTTCTCCCTGTAATCTCCAGATTTGTCCAGTTTTAATATTTCTCATTTCAACTGACTGTTTACCTGGCAAGGCCCAGCCTTAACCTGAGACCCCGTGAGACCACAGGGTACTTATGCTTGGTACCAGGAAGGTTCTTTGCCAGAGCTGTGATGTCTTCAACCCACAGACGCTGCCTGACTATGGGCAGTTGAGTCGCAAGAGAAACAAAGCATACTCTGACTGAAGCTGAAAAAAACTTCGTACCTTCTCCCTTCCCTTCAGCCTTCACTTCTTCCCTGGCGGTTTAAAGATGAATGGGAGGGGTGCCTGGGTGGCTCAGTCAGTTAAGTATCCGATTCTTTTTTTATTATTATTATATTAGTCACCATACAGTACGTCATTAGTTTTTTTTTAATCATTATTTATTTATTTGACAGAGAGAGAGAGAGGTCACAAGTAGGCAGAGAGGCAGGCAGAGAGAGAGGGGGAAGCAGGCTCCCCGCCGAGCAGAGAGCCTGATGCGGGGCTCCATCCCAGGACCCTGAGATCATGACCTGAGCTGAAGGCAGAGAGGCTTTAACCCACTGAGCCACCCAGACGCCCCTGCCTCATCATTAGTTTTTGATGTAGTGATCCAAGATTCATTGTTTGCGAACAACACCCAGTGCTCCATGCAATATGTACCCTACTTAATACCCACCACCAGGCTCACCCATCCCCCTACCCCCCTCCCCTCCAAAACCCTCAGTTTGTTTCTCAGAGTCCACAGTCTCTCATCGTTCCTCTCCCCCTCCGATTTCTCCCCCTTCATTTTTCCTTTCCTTCTCCTGATGTCCTCCATGCTATTTGTTATGCTCCACAAAAAAACCATATGATAATTGACTTTCTCTGCTTGACTTATTTCACTCAGCATAATCTCCTCCAGTCCCATTCATGTTGATGCAAAAGCTGGGTAATCATCCTTTCTGATGGCTGAGTAATATTCCATTGCGTATATGGACCACATCTTCTTTATCCATTTGTCAGGGCTTCTTGGCTCTTTCCACATTTTGGCTATTGTGGACACTGCTGCTATGAACATTTGGGTACACGTGGCCCTTCTTTTCACTACATCTGTATTTTTGGGAATAAATATCCAGTAGTCCAATTGCTGAGTCATAGGGTAGCTCTATTTTTAATTTTTTTGAGGAAGCTCCACACTGTTTTCCAAAGTGGCTGCGCCAACTTGCATCCCACCAGCAGTGTAAGAGGGTTCCCCTTTCTCCACAACTTCTTCAACATTTGTTGTTTCTTGCCTTGCCAATTTTTGCTATTTTAACTGGTGTAAGGTGGTATCTCAGTGTGGTTTTGATTTGAATCTCCCTGATGGCTAATGATGATGAACATTTTTTCATGTGTCTGTTAGCCGTTTGTATGTCTCCTTTGGAGAAATGTCTGTTCATGTCTTCTGCCCATGACTTGGGCAGAAGTGTTTTGGGTGTTGAGTTTGGGAAGTTCTTTATAGATCTTGGGTGTCAGCCCTTTGTCTGTAGTGTCATTTGCAAATATCTCCCATTCTGTGGGTTGCCTCTTTGTTTGTTGACTGTTTCCTTTGCTGTGCAGAGTAAGCATCCAATTCTTGATTTTGGCTCAGGTCATGGTCTCAGGGTAGTGAGATGGAGCCCCTGAGTGGGAAGTCTGCTTCTCTCCCTTTCCCTCTGCCTCCTTCCCCTGCTTGCACATGCTCACTCGCTCGCTCTCTCTCTCTCTCTCAAATAAATAAACAAATCTTAAAAAAAACAAAAAAACAAAAAAGGATGAACTGGGACTTCTCTCTTCACCGTTGGTGGTCCCTCCCCACAGGCTGTGCCCCTCATCCCCCCTGGGGCCAGTTGGGAAGATGGGGAGTGAGTCTTCTCAGTGGTCCTAGGAGTGGGCCCAGAAAGACCTACTCCTAACCCTTTGTGCATTTCCCTTCTTTCCAATTCTTCACACTTCCCCGTGTTTCATGGCCCTGTAGCAATTCCCAGAAGGCCAAGTTTGACTCCTTCCCATCAGGCACCACTCACTCGAGAGAGGCCTGAGTTAACTTCCTCCCCACAATGAGAGCAGAGCTGTACCCCATGTCATAAAAGAGGAAACTGAGTCCCAGGGACATAAGTTGACTTTCCCACGGTCATGAAAAGCCTGTGTGTGTATCGTGTGCCTTTTTTTTTTTTTTTATATTTTATTTATTTATTTGACAGAAAGAGAGAAAGCCCAAGCAGGGAGAGCTGCAGAGAGAGAAGGAAAAGCAGACTCACCACTGAGCAGGGAGCCCGATGCGGGACTTGATCCCAGCACTCTGGGATAATGACCTGAGCCAAAGGCAGACACTTAACTGAGCCACTCAGGCGCCCCTGTGTGTCTATGTCTTAAATCTCATCTCTTCTATTTCAGTCACTTGTCTATTAGGTGTCATGGACTCAGGAGTTTATTTCATCTTTTTTAATCTAGCTCCTTACCCTTCAAACTGTATTTGACATTTTGATGGTTGAATCAGACCATCCCACAGACTTTGGTGTTCAGTGCTGGTTGTGTTGGAGAGGTAGCAAGTCCCTTTGACTCAAGTGGACTTTGAAACCAAAGCAATGGGTGAAGGGCTGTGCTTTTGGAGTAGGTGCCCCCTACAGCCTCACCCTCACTCAACCTCTGAACCTCGTCTTCCTGCACCGCAAAATGGAGAGATGAACTGGGCCAGTGACCCCAAGACTTGTTCGGTCAAGGGGGACCTGGACGTTTTGCTGGGCCTCGAGAATGTCATCATCTCTCCTGCTGAGTTGCAATATTTTCATTCTTTTGTTACTATCAGAAAAAACTATACACTTCCCCAGCGTGCGCACATATGCGCACGCGCACACACACACAAAATTATGTCTTCCTGTATTGATTTACTGCATATGCTATAAAATAGAAAAATGGGAATAAAAAGGATGAGATGGCAAAATGAACATAAATGAGTTTTATGGTGACCTTACCTTGCTCCCAGGAAGACCTCGGAGTCCCCTGGTGTCAACAATGCTCGGGGCCCTGCTTGCCCACCTCCGCCATGTTTCTCTCTGTGGGGAAAGCAAAACCATTTTTTACCCAGCAGCACATCAGAGCTGAGATTTGCAGGCTGTGCTCTGCAGAACTGCCCACGGCCATTGCTCCTCTAACAGAAGGGGAGACTCAGTCCTGAACCCTGAGGCTACCACTGTTTTCATAAATGAAGTTTCATGTCAGGGAACTCATTTCCAGAGCTCACCTGGGTGGTCATATTTCTTTTTGGAGAGCTGTGTGGGTCTCTGGATATAAAAGGCAGTCAGCTCTAGGGTGGGCGACTATTTTGTGTATTCTCTGTATTTTCACTAATTTGGGGGCACATACACATGGTAATTATGTTCACAGCACCAGTAGATCGGCTCTGTGCTGTTGTTTAAAGCTCAGAAAATTGAATCACTGGGGCAAGTAACTAACAATTATTACACCCTATGGGGAGAGCAAAACCATTTTTTACCCAGCTGGAATTACTTCTTAGATACTTAGTGCATATCAGGTCCTGAATGGTGAAACCATATCCACGTTGTATTAAAGGACGAAAATTATACATCGCTCCTGTAATTCCTAGTAAGTGGCGGGTGATTTTTATACAGTATTAAGTCAGTCACTGAGGGTATAGTTGAAGTACTGGATCAAAAGCAGAGAATAGACTCAACATAGAGAGAGCTTGGCGGGGCAGGATTCTTAACAGAGTCTCTGCGAAGTCTCCCTTGCAAGAGGGAGAGACATGCCACCTTTTCCCAGGGGCAGGGGAACTTGGGGAGACACTGTGAGAGCTGAGGAGAAGTTGAGGGAGCTTGGATTGATGGTTTAGTTTTTTCTGTGAAGCACAAAGCCAGATCCGTCACTAAGAAGATTGGCCGACAGCTGCCTCGTCTTCTGGCCTCTGGATTAAGAGTTCCCAACCTGACTGCATGTTAGAATCACCTAGGGAATTTTTTAAAACCCCAATGCCCCAGTTGTGCCCTGGACTAATTAAATCAGAGTCTGGTGGAGGGGGAGGGGGGACCCAGACATCAGTAGTTTTTAAAAGCTCTCAAGCGATTCTAATATGCAGCTGAGTTTGCGAAGCAGCGCTAAGCCTGAACTTGTCAGACTTTAACATGCGTGCCCTCAAACCTCCCTGGAGAGGAGCCTGTTAAGGTGCAGATTCTGATTCTGGAGGTCCGAGGTGGGGCCCAAGAGCCTGCATTTTTTAGCAAGTTCCCAGGAAATGCTGCTGCAGCTGCTTTGAGGAACCCACTTTGAGCAGCAAGGACATAGCCGATCCAGGTTTGACCTGAAATAATTGATAGCTGCCTACAGGCTCCATAAAAATCAAAGCTGTCAATATTTTACAGTTGGAAAACACGTATCTTAAGAGAATTATCAAGATATATTCCTTATTTTTTTTATTTTTTATTTTTCCCCCAAATATGTTTATTTTTTTTATTTTTTCAGTGTTACAAGATTAATTGTTCATGCACCACACCCAGTGCTCCATGCAATACATGCCCTCCTCAATACCCACCACCAGGCTCGCCCACCCCCCACCCCCGCCCCTCCAAAACTCTCAGTTTGTTGCTCAGAGTCCAGAGTCTCTCATGGTTCATCGCCCCCTCCGATTTCCCCCCATTCACCCTTCCTTTCCTTCTCCCAATGTCCTCCATGTTTTTCCTTATGCTCCACATGTAAGTGGGACCATAAGATAATTGACTCTCTCTGCTTGACTTATTTCACTCCACATAATCTCTTCAAATCCCGTCCATGTTGACATAAAAGTTGCATATTCATCCTTTCTGATGGAGGCATAATATTCCATTGTATATATGGGCCACATCTTCTTTATCCATTCATCTGTTGAAGGGCATCTTGGCTCTTTCCACAGTTTGGCGATTGTGGCCATTGCTGCTATGAACATTGGGGTACATGTGGCCCTTCATTGTACTGCATCTGCTTCTTTGGGGTAAATACCCAGTAATGCAATTGCAGGGTCATAGGGTAGCTCTATTTTTAATTTCTCCAGGAATCTCCACATTGTTTTCCAAAGTGGCTCCACCAACTTGCATTCCTACCAACAGTGAAAGAGGGTTCCCCTTTCTCCACATCCTCTCCAGCATTTGTTATTTACTGTCTTGTTGATTTTGGCCATTCTAACTGGTGTAAGGTGGTATCTCAGTGTGGTTTTGATTTGAATCTCTCTGATGGCTAAAGATGAACATTTTTTCATGTGTCTGTTAGCCATTTGTATGTCTTCTTTGGAAAAGTGTCTGTTCATATCTTCTGCCCATTTTTTGATGTGATTATCTGTTTTGTGAGTGTTGAGTTTGAGGAGTTCTTTACAGATCTTAGATATCAGACCTTTGTCTGTAGTATCATTTGTGAATACAAGATATATTCTTTAAATGAATGTCTTAGAGGAAGAAATAGACCTTGATAGAAAAATCTAGATGAAGCTAATTTCAGTGGAGGAGGAGAGCAGGTCACATCTGCCTGCTCTTGGGGTTAAAGGGGGCATACTTAAGAGTAGGGCCAGCAAGCCCAGGGTCACTAAGATCACTTCCCCCAAGGCTGGACTTGCCTTCCAGTGACCTCAGACAGTGGTCCCTGGCTTGAGTTGCTTTGCTATGTTGAATAACCTCTGCTCCTCATACCCAGATATCCAGCTATAAAGTGTTTGCCGAGGGTCACTGAGCTCTGCAGACCAGAGCCTTGTGATCATTTTGGCAGTTGTCTGTGGTGAAACTGTTCTAAATTCGCAAAATAAAATTAAGCCTCTCCATAAAAGATGATCTGGGCCTCTGAGAGGGACTGCTGGCATGCTTCAAGGCCTTTTCCAAATTCCCTGCTCAGAAACCAGACTGTACCCGAATTGGTCTTGAGGACTCTGTCTTGGGTCAGTGTGGAGTTCACAACCACATTTTGAAGTTCCTTCACTTTGAATTGGTGCAGGCTCTTCAGGGGGCCCCATGGCATCATTTGGGATGTGGCAGAGGGCGTTAGGGGTGAGGGGATTGGGCTCTCAGGGAGTGTGTGTGTGTGTGTGTGTGTGTGAGAGAGAGAGAGAGAGAGAGAGAGAGAGGGAAAGATTGGGACACTGACTTAGTGATAAATGCACATGATGAGAAAATTAGATGGACTCTAGGACCTGGAGATTAGTTTAAATAATCTGAGTGTTTGAGTGTTTTTGCTTTTTAAATTAAGCCATAAACAAATCCTCATTATATAAATGTCAGTCTGTAAGGAGGCCCACAGAGTGGCACGAGAGCAACAGTCCGGAAGCAGGAGGCCTGAGAGGCAAGTATGGCTTGCAGCGGCACCTGGTGGGGTGCACATGTGGGGCAGGTCCCTGACTGACTGCCTGGGAGTTAGGCCCCAGGTCAGCTTACTCCGGAATGTATCTCCTTAGAAGGAAAAGAGCACACAGGCGGCTTCACTTCACTTTTCTTTTCCTGGGCATGCCAGGGAAACACAGGAACCCGGGGTGGACTCCTTCTCATGCTGGCTGTCGTGTTACCCTCCATGGTGCCGCTGGGGCCTGACCCTCTGCTTTTGTCATAGCAAGAGCATGGTGACTTTTTGTAATAACTGGTCTTGGGCAAGTTTGGGTCAGACTTTCTGGGTCACAGTTTCTTCATCTGTAAAAAGAGGAAGAGGATGGAGACAGGAGCTTGATCACCCCTGTGAGCCTTGACGTGCCATGATCATGTACATGGTGAGCCCACAACCAGGGGCTGGGTTGTAGGAGCCAGACTTGGGAAGGCCAGAGAAAGACGAGGCAGTCCTTCGCTCCTGAAGAAACGAGCGACTAGGCAATCCCAGTATGGGTGGGGGGAGTTGCTCAGGACCAGACAAGGGCAAGTTGGGGTGCTGTATGACCTCAGTGAGGTGGGAGAGAGATCACCCCGAAGTCTGATGGATGAGAAGGAATTGGCTAGGTGAGGGCAGAGGCCCAAGAGGGCTCAGGCTGAGACAGATCCTAGGCAGAACCTGCCCCTGGTATACCTAGATCTTGGTGATAGCTAGATGAGGGGTCCAGATGACAATTCTGTGACACAGGTCTCTGAGCCTAGCTACTGCCCCAGAAAGCCTCTCCTCACCTCCTCATTTGCCCTGGGCCCTGAGACTTTTCCCCAGAGTCTCCATCTGGGGGGGTCTGTGGCCTGTACTGGGGTGGACCCCAGTCCTCCAGCTCCAGCAGCTGACCAAGGGCCAAGAGACTGAGAGTGACCCACAGATTCAAACTGCCCACTTTCCATCTGGCAATACTGCATTTATGGGCCCCCCACGCCCGGGTCGTGATGGCATAGGCAAGACAGAGACAGAGGGATGACCTCATTTAAACCCATTTGCAAAAGATGTTTGGAAAAAATCTGAACAAAATGTTCACTGTCATCTCTGAAGAACTCCTGCCTGTCCACTTGAGTGTTGGTTGGTGGCTCCTGTGATTCCTCTCAATTTGAAGAGGTCCCTAGCACGCCTGCCTCCCCCTGCTCATCAGCAGGGAGGACATCTTCTCTCCTGCCAGCTTGCTTCTCACTCATCCTGGGGCCTGGGGGGGGATAGAGACCTGCCCTTTGAACCCTCCTTTCATGAGCTGGATGGTCTTCGCAGAGCATCGCTAGGGCCTCCCGCCCCGGCTCTGGCAGTAGCGCCCCCTTCTCTGCTTGCACTGGGGGCACTCCGAGCTCACAGCGACTGACTCAGAGTTGGGGCATCCAGCGGGGGGATGAACAACAGGGGAGGGAGAGCAGAGAAAAAGAGAAGAAACTTCCTGGGAGGCAGGAGGGTGCACGGGAAGGCAGGGCCACCCGTTCCTTTGCCAGTGTAGCCGAAGGCAAGCCTCATCTCAGCAGGCCAGTGGCGCTCAAGGGCAGGGATTGGGGGTGCTCACGGGGCCCCCTGTGGCCAAGTAGTCAGGCGGGTCCAAAGCTGTGTTGTGGGAGGACGTGGAAGTGGGATCCGGCCCGTGCTTCCTCTCCCCTTTGCCCCAGCCCTGCTCCCACAGACTTGAGTCCACAGCAGATCTAAGGGCCTCTCTGTAACTCGTGGGTGCTGAGCTGCTCTCCTGCCCCCATGACATCTGTCTCAGGAAGGCCGAGGCGTAGAGGATGCCAACCTTCTTATCCTCCAGTAACCGGGCTTTGGGCTGTCTTCCCCAAAGATAGGGACTCTGATGACCCTTCAGCTCCTTCCCTGCTGAGAGGGACAGAGGAGGGCCCTGGTGGACAAAAGAGAATAAGCAAATAGTTCAGTGATTTTCTGAAAAGGACCTGGCCACCACTTTGAGGAAATCTCATACTCAAGTGCTCTCTTTTACACAGCTGGGCAGGCGCATGTGCTCGGTGTTGAAGGGAAGGCTGTAGAGGACTCTTCTTGCCAAGAAACCAAATGCATGAAGGAGTGGGGCCCTCACAGCTCCCACTGGAAGAAGCCTGGGATTAACCCTGAACTCTAATCCCAGCCCCAGCGTCCCTTATCCTAGTCATCTAACATTCCTAGGGAATCTGTTGTCTCATCAGTAAAATGGGCATAATCATAGGACCCCTCTCATAGCGCTGTTCTGGGGTTAAGTGAAGTAATGCATGGAAAGTGCTCAGAGTTCTTGGCAGAGGCCCAGCACAAAGCCATAGCAAATGCCCAGATAGCAACAGTAAGAGAGGACGCCCATGGCCACCCACCAGAGTGGCTTCTGATGGTCTTCGAGGCAACTCCAATTCATTAATTGAATGAGTGCGTGAAGGCACACATGCCTTCAGGAAGGAGGGAAATGACGGTGTGTTGGAGGTATGATATTTGGTGGGCTAAATCAGGGAGCATTCCTCTTGGGAAAAAGCAGGCCCTTCAGTTGGGGCAAGCCCTCCCAGCTTCCCTGGGGTGGGCTGCCTCCCTACTCTGCCCTAAGGGAATTACTGGCCAGCACGCTGGGTCACCTTCTGGTTTCTGAGGGCCACCTGGCTCTAGGGAGTCGGGCTCTGGAGCCCTCCCTCAGAGGCCCCACAGTGCAACCCTGCCAAGGGCATCACCCGCTGAGTTGTTTGCATACCTCCCCTCGCCCTCCCCTCCTCCTACTTCAGAGAAACTCCTTGTTCTATGCATGTGATGCATTTCGATTGGAAATATCACACCTTTGTTCGTTGGTTAGAGCTGCCTTCCCGTAGTGGGGCCTCATGTGTTTATTTCCACTCCCATGGCCTGCTGGACTGTCTCCCCTCCTTGTTGGGGCGGATGTGTTGGTAATTTGGGGGTGAGGAGAGGACGGGAGGTGACCCCAGGACTACAGTCTAGACAGCTCCAACAGGTGAGGCCAAGAATCAGAGTTCCCCACCGCCTGCGTGGCGAGCCTGAGGATTATTGAATTATTATCGAGCCCAACCAGACTCCGGGGCTGCTCAGATCCCTGAGTTAGACATGGTGCCTGCCTTCTCCATGGCAACGAGGCTAAATATGGACGCGTTTCCATGGAGAGCCATCTCGCAGTGGCAGCCCTGCTTCCTCCAGGAAGCACCCGCACTGGGTTCCTTCGGCCTCTCAGGAGGTGGCCAGAGGTGCCGAGGAGATCAGGAAAGAGCAGCTCGTGTTTGTTTCCAACAAGTCTTCGTGTCTCCAGCCCTAGAATCTGCGACGTCCCCTCATGACAGCAGAAGTTAGAGAAGGTCACGGGTCGCACCGATGAGCCAATTAGGGAAAGTGACCCTGGGCCCGATGAACATTCACGCATGAATGTTCCTCTCCATCTCTCCAGTCCGCGGAGAGGACTTTCCTGAGATGGAGAGGAAAAGGGATGGTGGTCGTCAGAGGTGGTCCGTGACACAGCTGTGAGGATCCTAGTGGAAATGTGCTGCTGCTCTTCTCGCCAAGCCAATTCGGGGAGAATTACTGCTACAAAGAGTTCTTGTAATGTTTTCGATAATTGGGATGGCCCTTTTCCGTTTTCTTAGAATGTTCTAATGATGGACATTAAGGAGGGCTTGTGATGTAAGGAGCACTGAGTATTCTCTAAGACCGATGAATCACAGACCTGTACCTCTGAAACTAAGAATACATTATGTGTTCATTAAAAAAAAAAAAAAAAAAGAACGTTCTAAGGGGACAGGGTTTTATTTTGTCCTCAAAGTAAAGTCAGTCTTTGCTGCCCATTTGAATCCAAACAAGTCAGATGTTCACATACCCTAACCGCCCAGTACGGCAGTGTGCAATGGAACTTGGTGTGTAGCGAAAGCTAAACGTATAAGCCGAGTATTAGGCTTAAAAATACGCTGTTTAACGTCTTGTGGCTGTTTAGTCCTTACATCATCTGTGTTTATAGCTTAATCATCTGTTAAATTGGGCCTCTGCGTGCACAGCTGATCACTTGGGTGTGTTCGTATACGGGAGGAAATGTCTATAACGCGTATGTACACATAGAGAGATGGGTGTGCTCCCCGGTTCACTGGGATGCGGAAACTTTTAAAAGCTGCAGAGAGGGAGCCATTCTAAATAGTCTCCGACGGAAGACTCACGTGGCGCTTTCTGTGTTGCAGGCCCGGTGGCATCAGAGCCGAGTGATGGACGATCTGCGGTCCCAGAACCTCTCGGTGGACATGACCGAGTCCGCTCCCGCCTTGGCCAGTAACAGGCTGGAGAACGGCATGGCCCAGCTCATCACCACAGAGGCCTGGAACATCAACTCCACTGACCTGGTAAAGAAGGCCCTGGTGACCGTGCCGGCTCCGTCCATCCTGAACCCCCCGGCCGAGTCCCAGAGCGGCATGGCTCTGAAGGTGGCGGCCACCGTGCTGCAGCCCCTATGCCTCGGGGAGAACCCAGTGGTGATGCCCATTCACATGCAGGTGGAGGGAAGCTCCGCGCCCGAGCTCAACCCTAACGGCAACGCCGCCTACGTCATGACCACGCAGGGCCCCGTGCAGCTGCCCGTGGTGCTGGAGCAGCACGTCTTCCAGCACCTCAACTCCCCTCTGGTCCTGCCGCAGGAGGCCCCGTGCTCCTCCAGCGCCATCCACAACAACCTGTTCCAGGGAGCTGAGGACCCTGAGGCCCAGCCCCAGCTCCTGGACCTGCGCATCCCCAACCAGCCGCAGGAGCCCACCTTGCCGTTCGAAGCCGTGCTCCAGAATCTGTTCCCCTCGCAGGGCGCGCTTGGCCCCCCACCCTGCCAGCCTCCTCCCGGATATGCCCCTGTGCCCCCACAGGCCTTTAACTCCCCGCTGTCCCCGCTGGTCCCTCCAGCCACCCTCTTGGTGCCCTACCCCGTGATCGTCCCCTTGCCGGTGCCGGTGCCCATCCCCATCCCCATCCCGGTGCCTCAGAGTTCCGAATCCAAGCTCAGCTCCACTTGCCCCAAGCCACCGTCGTCCTTCGGCCTGCACCCCTTCAAAGGCCCGCAGCCCCCTCTGGAGAAGGAGGAGGGGAAGCCCTTCAATATCCTGCAGCCGAGGGGGTACTTCCAGCTCAGCCGCCACACGGTCATCAAGATGGGGAGCGACAACGAGGCCCTGGACCTCTCCATGAAGTCAGCGCCCTGGCTTAAGGCTGGTGAAGTCAGTCCCCCCGTCTGCCAGGAGGACTCGGCCCTAGACCTGTCGCTGGCAGCCCACCGGAAAGCCGAGCCTCCCACCGAGACACTGTATGACAGTAGCGGGTCCGTGGGCAGCCCAGGTCCCGCCACGATGGAGAAACTTCCCGGGGCCGTGGAAGTGCCCTTTGCCCCTGCCACGGCCCCAGGGGCCTCGGCTCTGATGGATAGCCACGCGGCCGGCAGCCACCCCACCCAGCTGCCTGGCCAGCCCAGCCAGCCCAGCGGCGAGGTCAAGGCCGAAAATCACATTGAGATCGTGAGCGAGTCCCAGGCAGCCAAGGTGATCGTCTCGGTGGAAGATGCTGTGCCTGCCATCTTCTGCGGCAAGATCAAAGGCCTCTCGGGCGTGTCCACCAAAAACTTCTCCTTCAAAAGAGAAGACTCGGTGCTTCAGGGCTACGACATCAACAGCCAAGGGGAAGAGCCCATGGGAAGCACGGAGCCCCTCCGGAAACCCGTCAAAAACCGGAGCATAAAGTTAAAGAAAGTGAACTCCCAGGAAATACACATGCTCCCGATCAAAAAACAACGGCTGGCCACCTTTTTTCCAAGAAAGTAAATAATGGCTTTTTAAAATTTTTATGATTATAATATGGGGAAAGGTGCATTGGTTTTATAAAAAGGCCTTTAAAACAAATTATCTTTGTTAATTATTTTGGGGAGTAGTTGGGAAGTGGGAAGGCGAATTGACTCTAGAGGCCCTGTAAGCTAGTGTCGTTTTCTTTTTTAATTTTTGACTTTTCACAAATGAGTAAATAAGAGCAACCTATTTTTCAAGCAGATTGCACATTTTTTGCAGCTTTAATGGAATATTGGGTGAATCAGAGGGGTAAAAAAAAGCTATTTTCATTGCCACAAAGTGCTTTGATGATGTAATACCTAATAAAGGGTAGGATGAATATTTCACAATAAATGTTTGTTTGCACTAATTGGTTGCAGCATTCTATCATTTTTTTTTTAATTTGCATTCCTTAACTGGTGTGGTTTGGCCAAAACCATTGCTTATAAAGCGCAAGTTCTCTGTGCTTTGAGACCTAAGCTTTTCGGGCATATCGGACAGAGAAGAATTATATTGGCCTATGCCCCCATAAAAGGAAGACTAGGCACTATGTACGACCTGGAGCAAGTCACTTCCCCCTCGAAACCTTGGTTTCTTTGTTTATACAAATGTGGCACAGAAAAGGGGTGGGGAGGTGAGTTTCGAGCACCCGAGGCCCCTTCCAGTTCACCAGGGGCCCTGGGTGTGGAGAATTCTGTCTCTGAGCCTTCTGTAGACCAAAACAGACAAATGTGTCTAAAAGGAAAATTTGCCTGCTTCCTCCCTACCCCCTCCCAGAATTTAGCTGCAAAGGACCTTCTTTTCAAAGGCAGTAAGAGCATTGTTCTGAATGACTGAAAGTCTTGCAAGTCAAAAGTATTACTGAAGACCACTCAGAACGAGAGGTAAGTCCTTTGCTGGTGGATCAGGAGATGGCTCAGAAATGTTCCTGGCCTGGGGCAGAGACACTCGGGAGTGGGGTCGGGAAGGGAAGAGAGAGTCGCCCCTCGTTAGTGTAGCCCAGTGGTGGTTCTCTGCCGGGGGTGATGGTTCCCCCTTCCCTCGCACCGCCCCGGGAACATCCGGAAATGCCCCGAAGACACTTTTGGTTGTCACAGCTGGCGGGGGTAGGGGAGTTGGGGGGGGTGGGATGCCACCGGCATCTGGTGGGTAGAGACCTGGGACGTGGCTAAACATCCCACAGGCACGGGACCCCCCCCCCCCGCCCCTGCCCCCCGACCCCGACCACAGCAGGTGACCCGGCCCAAGCCTCAGCGATGCCAAGGCCGGACACCGCTGGCCGAGCCATTTCTCGTTGCGCGGAAGTGAGGCGCCTGGAACAAGGGAACAGCACGCTGCTCTTCTGTGACAGCACAGAGCCTCCCACTCAAATCAGGAACCGTGAGTGTGCGTTGGAAATAGGCCTGCTAGGTGGCACATCACACTTGGGGCTGGAACCGTGCTGGCGAGAGACAGCTTACAGCGCGCCTGCTTTTAAACCTAGAGTTCTTTCTTGCACGTCTTTGCAATTAGCATGTATCCAGCTGTTCCTGCGAACACGAACAGGAGGAAAAGCCGTTGCGAGACTGTTCTTTTATTACCAGGCTCGCCGGGGATAGGGTTACCGTTTCAGCCGGTCCCGGATTCTACCCCCAGAATGGATTTTCTTTTTCCTGCTCTTTTCCCGCGCTGTTAAACTCGATTTTTCCAAGCACCCTGTGGTGGTAGGGGGCAGAGACATGCTGCTCACCGGGCTGAGTGGTGCTGTTCGCGGCCCTGGCTACACCCCGTGCCTTCGGCCTCCGCGCAGGGTGCTCTCTCTCCCAACTTGTACTGCCGTGCTGGGTTTGCGGCTGTGTTTCCTGAGCATGTGTGTTCTGGTCTCGGAGACGACGACCCAAGTGTACCCAGGGACTTGCTGATGCCTCTTCTCCCCATGTTCGCGGTCGCTTGCGCTGCCCCTGTCTTCACAGCGAGCTGGCAAGAGCTGCCGCTTGCCTGGCTTCGAGGGAACAGAATCCTCAGTCTGGCCTGTCGAAGGAGCAGGTGCTTAAAGCCAAGTGACGTATAGGTGGAAAGGAAGGCATTTGCGGCCTGTAATTACATTATAAACCTCAAGCCACAAATTTCTCTTTGATGTGTCTGGTGGTGCCCCCTTTCTCTTCAGCTGTCAGCCCTGGTTGGGTGAGAATTGTTGGCTGCACAGCCCACCAGGGTGTGGAGTCAGCTGGGGCTACCCCCTTGCCCTGGGACAGGCCTCTCACCCACCCTTGCCGCACCTAGCCCCAGGGCCTGCCGTTCCGCCGTGGCTGGGGGGCCTTCGGGCAGAGGCGCTGGGGCGTGGGGAGGCTTGCCCCCTGAGGTCTGTGAGATCTACACAGAGGGTTGTCTAGTGACCAGGCTCAGCGTAGTGCTAGTGGGCAGTGACACCTTCCGCCTGCCCCCCTTCCCAGCCCGTGATGGAAACTGGAATCCACTTGGCTGCCCGCAGGCCAGGGACTGAGGAGAACAAAGGGCTTGTTGCTGTGGCCAGGGGGAGCCCAGGGTTCCCTGGTGGCTCCATTCGTGCTCCCTCCCCACTCGGAGGTTTACAGCCTTTCATACAAACCTGATGTCAGAATTATCAGCCTGGAACCTCGGTTCCTACCCTGAGGCATGTAATCCCCACCAGGGTCGCAGAGAGGCCACTGGCCAAGTTAGGCCCCATCGTTTTTCTGCTTGATTCAGAGAGCCGTGGTCACTTACTCACCCACCCCTCACAGCTATCTCCCGCTCACCTGCTTTCAGGTTCCAGCAGGATTTGTATCAGACTCTTTCTCGTGACTTCATTTCCCATTTCTTCTCAAAAAAAAAAAAAAAAATGTTTGAACCAACCAGCCAAAAGAATAGCTTTTCAGAGTCTTTTAGGAAATAAGATTAGTCCCCAGGAATGTTGATATTTGCTCAGACTTGTCAAGATGGCTTCAGCTGGCTTCATTTCAGAAATGATAAAAAATTGGAACAAGTCACAAAGATCCATATTTGGGGGTAGTTATCCTCCTGGCAAAATAAAAACTGGATGGAAAACAAGAGACTTAAAGAGGATACAGTTACTATCCTAACCGAGGAAGTCCTTGACAGTGAGTAGAAAATTCTAAAGTGAGGTCAAAGATTTGTTTAGATTCAAATGCAAAACTCTCATACTTTAAGCATGAAAAGGTTTGCTTTGCGAGGGTGAAAACTCCAAACAAAAGGAGGGAGGGAGGGGAAGAGGGAAGGAGGGAAAGAAGGAATGGAGGGAGGGAAAGGTAGCCAATTACTGAGAGGGTATGTCAATACAGTGATTATCTTTATAAATACCATAATTAATAGAGCAGGAAAGGATTTAGATTCCATTTTACAAGTGAGGAAATTGAGGCTCAGAAGAGTTTTCTGCTTTCAGTTTTTAAGTATCAACAACTTAAAAAATATGTACTTTGCAATGATTCTTAAATATTGGGTTTGAAGCCCAATGAACCCACAGGAATTTAGATCCTTCTGGGGCAAAAACCAGTATGAATTAGTGATGAGTCTGAATTACAGATTTTTTTTCAATTATTTTCAAAAACCATTCCAATTTAACTGGAATGCCCAGAGCACTTGGTACAATTATAAAGAGGTGATTTCAAGCTGAAGGGTAGCAATGCCAAGCCTCTAAAACCCACACTCAAAAGCTGCTAAGCTGAAAACTTTAACAGCAGGGAAAAAAGCATTAGAGGTCATTCTGGCCGACTTTACTCCTCATTAAATAAAAAAGGCAATTTTCCAGAACAGCTCACTACCACCAGGTCAAATAACTGACCTCCCACATCAGCGAAACAAAATAGGGTGTATTTGAGGTCCTGAGGGTGCCATTTTAATAAATCGGTATTTATTTTAATTAACATATTGGTCGATTTTATAGTAAGTAGCATATATGAGTGCTGGAAAGAACCAGTTCCAAACCGTTGCAACTGTTATGAGTCCAGGGGATTTCTAAGCAAAGTGAGACTGTAGCTATGCCCCGCCGAAATTACACGAGTGAGGAATGAGTTTGATACGTTAAAGGAGATGAACTCTTTTTTTTTTTTTTAAGATTTTATTTATTTATTTGAGAGACAGAGAAAGTGAGAGAGAGCATGAGAGGAGAGAAGGTTAGAGGAAGAAGCAGACTCCCCGTGGAGCTGGGAGCCCTATGTGGGACTCGATCCCGGAACTCAGGGATCATGACCTGAGCCGAAGGCAGTTGCTCAACCAACTGAGCCACCCGGGCGCCCCAAGGAGATGAACTCTTGAAGGTTACTATATTAACCCAACTTATAGGTTATCTTCCGTCCAACTAGGTTCTAGATAATACACTCAAAAGTGCAGGCTCACTCTGTTGATAAAGATGGCAAGGCACCTGGAAACCGTCCTCCCTCTGCTAAATAATTGAAGCCTCAGGTTTGAGAACCCAGTCAGTTGTAAGAATGTGATGAACCCCTTACATCAACAGCCCAGTGCTCGCGGTCCCGAGTGGTGCTGGGGATTCGGTTTTATATGTAATCGCTTCAAATAAGGAACTTGGAGAGTTTTTTCAACACAGAAATTTTCACTAGGTCACATTTCAAGCCATATTAAGAAATACCACAATGACCAGACTAAATTCTTTGAAAGCAGGGACTGAATCCTATTTCTTTGAAACCTCAAGGTTTTTCCACTTTGGCACTATTAACATTTCAGATTGGACGATTCTCTGTTGGAGGGCGCCGTCCTGGCCACTGTAGGAGGTTTAGCAGCATCTCTGGTCTCTCCTATGCGATGCCAGTAGCACCCCTCCCGCCTGCCCCCCATCACCCCAGTTGGGACAACAAAAATGTCCACGGGCATTGCCAAGAGCACCCTGGGAAACCAAGTCACCCCTGGTTGAGAACCACTGCTTTATTCCCAGGGTTTGTCTTACTATACCTGATCCCCAGCAGGCGCTCAAAAACTCTGAAGAGTGAACTAAATCAAGAGACAGTGAGGAAGAGAGATCTGTAGCTGTGGTCTCTGGTACCCCACTCATACTTTCTGGCTTATCTCCTCATGCCTGATCTGACCAGGAAACTATCATTTGGAAACTTCATTTATCATCCAGAGGGCCATCACTCATCCAGCATGTAACAGGCTCTCTAGAAACTTCTCCCTAGAAAACGAGGTTCACAAGCCTACTCCACCTCACAGGAAGGGCAGGCACACAGCCAGTTCTGAAGGGATGCCTCATATTTCACCAACACCATGAAGCTGGAAGGACCCGTTGCTCAAACCTCCCCCCCCCCCCATGATGACATTCATCAGTCTTATTTGCAAGGGCAGCATAACCCAGGAGTTTACAAATGTTGCCGGGAAGTTGGGTGTGGTTTTTCTTTCTTGTGTTTTACCTCAGTCCTTCTTGATGCGCTTGAGCTTAATTTTTTGTTTGTCCTTAATGGAAGCAAAGGCTGAATCTCCTCCTACTGACAGTTCCCTATTTAAACACCAGATCTTTCTGCAGCCTCCTTCTCTTGGACTCAAGAGTCCCATCTCCTCTCGTGCTCTCTGAGCTCCTACTTTGTAGTACTTTTGTTATCTTGGTTGCTCTTCTCCCAGTTTCTCCATTTACTTTGTAGAGTCAATAGCTCCAGCTAGGTGAGGAAATGTTTTCAAATTGACTGTGATGAGGATTGCTCAATCCTGTGACCATACTAAAAAAAAAAAAAAAAAAGGAATTATGTACTTTAAATGGTTGAATTGTACAGTATATGAATTATATCTCATTTATTGAGCTTTATGCTGTTACTTTTTAAAAATAATAGAAGAACCCCAGATAGAAATTGGGAACCAACTGTGGGTTCCAGGAAAGCATCCTAGAACTCAGTAGTTCCTTCCCATCTTCGGTCAGTTATGTATCTCTGGTAACATATCTCCAATTCCAATGAGGTCTGACATCTTTGATTCGTTATGTCCTGTTTATACACCCTCACTTCTCTTTGGACCCGACCTATCTGACTCTCCCAGGTTTCTCTTTACGGTCAGAACTTTCCTTGGAGCCTCATCAACCCATGTCTCATTTCTTTGAATT
Source organism: Nasua narica (assembly GCA_028533885.1). Classification (NCBI taxonomy): domain Eukaryota; kingdom Metazoa; phylum Chordata; class Mammalia; order Carnivora; family Procyonidae; genus Nasua; species Nasua narica. Next base: position 11,637,371 of record CM052801.1, on the reverse strand, counting down.
TGGAATCCCTTCTTCCGAGTGATTTGGCCTCTCCAGGCCTTTGGCTTGGTCCTGGCCAATTCTCTCCCAAACTATATTTGGCCATGACCTCTTAATTCAAACAAAATCACACAAAGAGGACCAGTGTATTAAAAAACAAAACAAAACACACAACAGCAGCCGCTCTGGTCTGGACTCCCACCCGCCTGTCCCCTGGCCCTGCAGGGCCTGCCTGCAGGATCAAGGAAAAGCTACTCCACGGCGGTGGCGGTGGCGGTGGCGGTGGCGGTGGCGGTGGCGCTGGTGGGCCCGAGCACTGCAGCTGGTGCCTCACCACCATCACCACCACTGCAGAGTCTTCTCCACCAGGTCTCTGAATGACAGGGCAGTGTGCCTTCTACTATCTCGTTTTACATCTTCTCCATGAGTAGAGGGGACATTCAGAGCACACATGGTTCAATGACCCGTGAGCTCAGAATTAGGAGACCGAGTTCCTGACTATGACTCCCTCCTCCAGGAGTGGGACGGGCTACCATGCTAGAAAAACAGTCAAGGACCCAAGCACTGTCCTCTCAAAGCAGACAGTCGTCCCCTGATTACAGGCTGGCAGCAGGTATCAGTCCCTGAGGCAGCCACATGGCAATGGAGACGATGGAAATGCCTTCGGGAATTCAGTCTTCCTTGAGGCAAGGCCGCCATACAGAGTGAAAGGTCTGTTGTTAACAAGTGATGTTTGTTTGACTGCGGCTGTGTGATTTCAAGTACCAGACTAATGGAAACCAGCTAACAAGGTCTTACCTGGCAGAAGTCCTTGGGGAAATCTTGTTAATACAGGGATAACATTATTGGTAAGAGCATATCAACTACTTGTAAGTGAATGGGTGCTTCTGAGGTCCTTGAGGGTGGATGAGAACAGCGTGTTTTCTTTGTGTGGCTGGGGAATGAGACGAGGCAGGCAGAGGGAGAGCCACTGGAATGGACGGCTCATTCCTTAAGCTCTGAGACCTTTTTACTGCCTCTGTTTTCAATGAGAATCTTTTCAAAATGCATCAAGCACCTGGCGGGGGAAACCCCTCCTTGACTCTGTCATTGTTCCGGCCATTTGTGACTGGCGTGAGCTGGAATGACATGATGCCTTGCAGGGCGTCCCAGTTCAAGGGCTGGCGTTGGCTCTCCTGTCCCCAGTACCCACTCCACACTGAGGGCTTTCTTCATTGTTTTGAAAATCTCTTCCAATCACCTCCCTTCTTTTCTTCCATGATAGCAGGTCATGCCTGCACGGCCACCACTGGCCAACTGGCTCTCACCCATAACCTGGCCCACGGCATGAAGTGGTCCCCGCCCCCCTGGCAAGGGCCTCCGCCCCGCCCAGTGGGGCCCAGCCCCAATGCCCTGTCTGGGAAGGTCTTTTGCAGCTCCTTTCCTCTGCACCCTCGGCCGAGACCCACTCCAGGGGAGTGAGACTCTAGGGCAGGCCTCTCCCTCCCATCTGATGGAACAAGGGACGTTCTGGCCCTTAGGTCGGAGGCTCCCCGAGACAGGCCCACGTGGTAGAAGGGACTGCTCGGTCCATGGCCCGCAGTACAGAGTAGCTCCGAAAGCTTCAGCAGTTGCTTGTCGACATGAAACACAGCACGCCTTCTTTACTTCCTTATTTATCACCTCTTGGCTGCGCCGGGCCCTGCCCCGGACTCGGCCACTGTCAGGGCCTACTGCTTTGGGCCTGTTCCGGATCCCCGTCACGAGTGGCCTGTGCAAGCATCAGATGAACCGGACACTGTAGTTTGGACACTTCACTGGGGGCCTGCCTGTCCTATTTATTTACTCTTCAGACCCCTTGTTGTCACCATGAAGGTTAAAATTCAGCAGAATCCATTTGAGCCATTGCAAATTTCCAGAGTAATGAAATTCTAATCAAATCAAAGTCCCTTCCTCCCTCCCTGTTTTTCTTACTTTTTTGTAACATCTAGAAATGCTGCTTCTGTTTCATGTTACAAGTGACAGTAATTACCTAGGGAGCCATGGCACCTCTCAGGCCCCGTGTTGCCGGCCTCTTGGGGTGCTTTTACCCCCTTCCCTTCTCAGGTTTTCTGGCATGCCTCTCACTGCATTCTCCCGTCTCCTGACCGTGTCGTCCTTTGCCCTCCCTGGAGCAACAATGCTGCTGTTCCACCGCTTTCTCCCTCTCCCCGTCACAGACGGCCCACGTCCGCGCTTCTCACCCACATGCCCTTGTGCGGTGACCTTGTCCACTCTCCTCGCTGTTGCCAACATCATCTTCATTGTGTTGACTCTTCTCAGTCTCCAGCCCTTCAGTCTCCAACACCCAAGAAGACCCTCCCTGCCGTCTTCACGGGGTGGCCCTATAGGTACTTCAGACTCATCAGCCCTAAAACTTGATGCAGCGTCTCCCTTCCTCACCCCGCCCCAGATCCAACTGTGTCGCACCCTCTCTGCAGCTGCCCCCTTCCCCACTGGCCAAGCAAGAAACGTGAGGTTGTTGTCTGTGACTCTGCCCTCTCCTTCACCTCCCACATGCCATCGCGCTCACTTTGCCTCCTTGATATTCCCCAAATCCACCATTCCTTTCCGCCACACGTATTATTCTGGACCTAGCCCATGTCATCCTTTGCCTAGACGTTTAAAATGGGCTCAGAGCTGGGTGGGGACCATGCCTCCATTTGTAGCCACCCCCTCTGATCTCCTTTCTAGTCTTTCACCAGAAGAGTGTTGGTAAAAGTCAAGCCTTACCGTGTTCTGCTGCTGCACACAAGCTTCCGGTGTTGGCCATATCCTTACAGTCTGAAGAGGTGTCCCCTCTCTGGCCTTCTGAGTCCAGACCGGGGACCACCTCTGTGACTGGAGCTGCCCGCTGCACCCCCGTGTGTAAGCTCCGGGAATACAAAAGGCTAACAGTTGCCAGCATAAGCTTCTGTGGGTCTACCCTTCAGTGCCCTGGCACCCCCTTCCCACCAGCTTACTCTGGCTAATGCTTCAAGATTTAGCTCAAAATAACCTCGCCTCCAGAAAGGTTTCTGTGACGAGCCCAGCCGAAGCTGAGAGCTGCCTCTGGCCCTCCTGTGGCAGTGTGCACACCTATGTCATTTTGTCAGCCTCACTCATTTGCAGGTATGTCTCTGTCCGTCCCACCATACCATAAATTGCTCTAGGGCCAAGGTCAAGGTCATTGTATCTCTCACATCTAGCATACTGTATGGCATTTAGGGAGCCCTCGGGGTGGCCAGGGACTCTGGGTAGAGAATTTAGGAGAGCCGACTTTAAAGCTGCAGAGTCTGGATTCAGTTGTCTCTTCTCCTTTCGAGCTGTGCGACTTCAGACGAGTCACTTCCATCTCCCTGCTCCCATTTCGTCATCTGGAAAATGGGAGTAATAAAACATCCGCGAATACACAAAGTGACGCCTTTGAGGCACCAAGGACAGAGTGCTCAATAAATTAGTTTGTGTTACACTTTGTTTATGGGTAGTGATAGAGACCAAAGCCACCAAAGGTCACCGAAATTCCTGATTTTATAAAGCTTTTCGTGGTAGCTGGCATATTTTGGTGTTCCGCTTTGTTCCACAAAGGGAGGTTTCTAGCCAAGCACTTTTGTGGCTTCCTCCAGACTGACTAATAGTTGAAGTGGCCTGCATGTCATCTCATGTCATCCTAGCCTAAGAGAAGATGCATCACTTGGCCATCAACAGGAAAAGGGACTAGTTAGAAAAGGAGACAAAGAAACCCAGATGGGAAGAAAAAACCTCAAAGGCAAGATTGGCCATGGAATCAGTGGTGCATGTTCTTAAACTTCACTCTTCTTGGGTTTTCTCATCTGTGGAACCGTGACTCAGCTGCCTTGCCGTGGGGATGGATAACACAGGCCATATGCCCAGGGCCTGCTGGGATGAGGCACGCACAGGCCGCCATTCCCTTCCTCTCCTGCGGCAGATAGCACCCCCTGTCCAGAGGCCACCGCTCAGCCCCGTGGCCCCCTGAAGGCCACGGCCCAGGGGCGGCTCTGTAGTGGCCCAGGGGGCTGTGCAGCCCCTTCTGGTGTCTGGTGGGCAAGGCCGTGGGGCCTTCCTCTGAGGTAAACACGTAGAGCCGTTCTCCCTTTTATCAAACCCTTCTTATAAATATCTCGTGTCTTAGAGCAGATAAACCTTTATTTGAATTAGAAACATAAACTCGTGAGGCGCCTGGGTGGCTCAGTGGGTTAAGCATCTGCCTTTGCTCAGGTCATGATCTTGGGGTCCTGGGATCGAGCCCCACATGGGGCTCCCTGCTCAGTGGGGAGCCTGCTTCCCCCTGCCTGGTGCTCCCCCTGCTTGTGCTCTTTCCTCTCACATAACTAAATAAAATCATAAATATATATATTCGCTTTACAAGAGATAAAGCAGTTGCTTTTTTCAGTGAGAGAGCTTTCTTGGGTGCCCTTTAAACAAGATGTAGCGTGTGGGCAGCCTCTCAGGAATATAGCTACTAGACAAATTGAGGGTAACTGTATTTGAAATAGCTAGAGAAAAGGGTTGGTGAGGTTAGTGCAGAAAAGGAATTCCTTGCTCCTCCTGTGTAAGAGCAGCTTGACCTCTCCGCCACGGAAACAGGAGCCTTTGCAGTTAACGGATTTTCAAAAAGTCAGAACAGCCACTGCTTCTCTGCTGGCCTGCTGGGAAGAAAGATGTGTCCCCAAGGCCCCACTCCTTCTGCGCTGGGAGGACAGCGCCTCCTGCTGGCAGCCACCGCCACAACCACCGGGCGCTCGCCCCCGCAGTGGTCCTGACACAGGCACCTGGCTGATAACGTTGGTCGTCTGGAAGCAGCTACTCTGGGAGCCTCTGAAGACATCTGGGGGAAGGATCCAGATGGAAAAGCCCCAGGACCCCAAGTTTTCAGGAAGGCGGCCCCTCACCCTTTAGTAATGGATGGAAAACATCGTTTCAGCAAAGCGGGGAGAGACGCTGAACGGCAAGCTGGAGGATGGACCCCAGGGGCTCAGAGCGCATGGAGCCCCAGCGACAACCCCCTGCTCTGCTCTGTACAACCTCCCCCATGGGGAGGAGAGAAATCCAGCACGTGCAGGGGAGTGGGGCTCTCGGGAGGCAACAGGGAAAGGCAGAAGGTGAGGTCTCCAGGAGAGCACGGGCCCCAGACTCGAGCCACCGCGCTCGAGGGAGGGGACGCAAGGAGGCCACCACATCACAGCTGCCACAAGTCCCTCCTCTCAGTGCCCGTTCGTCGCCCTGGCCACACGTGGATCCACCAGGGGAGCTGTGCAAACCGCTGGGGCCCAGGCTCGGGCCCAGACGTTCCCACGGCACTGGGCAGCGGGGGCAGGGTGCTGAGCTTGCTGGGGCCCGGGGGACTCTCACGGGCATCAGGCCGAGGGGCACTGCTCTGTACGCTTTGTGGAGACAGTCCCAAGACCATGGCACTTGGTTCTCACGTCACC
>CM052801.1:11420797-11631442 GCA_028533885.1 Nasua narica | reverse complement strand
TCAAAGAGCTGGGTGTTTCAAGGGAAGGAGAGAGAAGGCGGCATGACAGAAAGAGGGATGGCAGGCCCCAAGCGGCGGCATGGGGAAGCTGTGGAAGGGGATGCAGAGAGTGATGGAGACGGAAGCCGAAGGGGCAGGAGGTGGCCACTGATGAAGGGAAGCATCCCGGCACAGGGAGAGAGGCTCAGAAGCAAAAGCCAGCGCTGGCCTTAGCCTTGTAGAGGGAGACGCCCGGAGGACAGATCCCAGGCTAGTGCCTGGCTGTGGGGAGAGGAACTGGGACTCGGAGGGATTTTGGCCTCACGCCCCACTCCCCTTGGCCTCCCTGAAATAAGTAAGAAGCGACGGCCGGGCCCTCCAGAGCTTGTGGGGGACAGAGAGGGAGCTGACTAGAGCGCTGTCGAAGGGTCACGGGACAGTGGACGGGTCCCAGCAGGCGCCCCCTCTGCTTCCCAGCCTGCACAGGGCTGGGGTCTTCCTAAAGAGGATGCTGGCCAAGGCCAGAAGAAGAAAAGATGGAAATGTGTGGCAACTGGTCTAGACTGGTAAGGGAAGGGGTCCAAGAAAGGAGAGAGCTGGCACACTGGGAGAAACGGGGAGGATCCCCGATGGTCCGTTTCAGGGCTGTGACTTGGGCCCCTGGGCATTCTCCTCCTCCACGTTCTAGCCCACCACATCTTGCACCGTCGCTCAGAAAGAAGGCCCTGGCAGAGCAGTGGCAGCCTGGGGCGTCGTGGGTGCTTATGTGAGGCAGGCCGGGAACGGCCCTGCTGGAGATCAGAACCCCCCTCCCACCACCGACCTTCTGTACATCCTTCCCCAAAGACCTGCTATGTTCCCTTGAAGCAGCCCACTTCTGTTCTCAGTACCAGTGATGAAGACTCACCTAAATACTCTTTACTTAGGCACGGTAGCTCATTTTAATCCAACAAACTTTGTATGTTAACAACTACTTTTTTTTTATAATACTGTTTTTTTTTATTTAAAGATTTTATTTATTTATTTGACAGAGAGAGAGAGAGAGAGAGAGAGATCACAAGTAGGCAGAGAGGCAGGCAGAGAGAGAGGGGGAAGCAGGCTCCCGCCGAGCAGAGAGCCAGATGCGGGACTCGATCCCAGGACCCTGAGATCATGACCTGAGCCGAAGGCAGAGGCTTTAACCCACTGAGCCACCCAGGTGCCCCAACAACTACTTTTTAAAAAATAAATTTTCATTACCTCTAGAGGATGCAGCTCACAAAATTCTTGATAATTACCCCATCAGTCTCTACCAGCATGCTTTTACAAAATCCCCTCAAAACTACGCAAGATATACTCTTTAAAAAACAATGGTACGCTGCCATATTTTCAATTGGGATATCTCAACAATGCATTTAGGCACATACTAATTTTTTTCTATATTTCTTTTAAAGATTTTGTAGGGAAAATTAATTTAATATCGAGCAATATAACATACATTTCTTCAGTTAATGGCTTTTAAAACAAAGCTATAAAACATATATATTGGTATTTCAAAATTTTCACCTGGAGGTGCTATTCTAACTAGAAATTGTTAAAAATCATTACAGTGAGGGGATAATCACAAGTAATTTAATATGGCAAAATTTCAAGTAGTTGTATACTTTTACATGAGATAAAAGGAATTTTAACTTAATATTTCAGAAAACTACATTTGAGAAACAGAAATTTTGTACCTGACAATGAGTGAGGACATCCATAACTGTTTTTTGTTGTTCTTCGTTGTAGGATGTGTCAGACATCACGCTTTCCTGCTAATATTTTAAAAGTGAAGTAGTTAATCCTTTACTTTTATAAGAGCCAAATTGAACACTAGGAGGAAAAAAACACTTTACATTTATTTATTTAAATTGTTTTTATTTGTCACCAGTTTTTCAAAAGGATTCAGAGGTCATAATCTAAAGCAGAGACAAAATAAAATAAAAGCTCACAATAGGAGAATGAAAATGACAACTGCTAATTGAGAGAGGAAGTAAGAATCTATTCTATCAGGAGGACGTAGGTTTCGAGTTTTGTACTGAAAATGGGTATAAACTGCTCTGAACTTCCTACTACCTAAGAAAAGGAAAGTAAAATGGTTAAGTGCTCACTGTCTAATGAAAGGAAACAAACGAATTCAGGAGAGGCCAGTATTTTTTGAGTTTGAGTTTAGAGGAACTCTACAGTATATGAAGAATTTAAACTTTAAATTCTTCTTTAAAATGGTTAAGTGTTAATATATTTGGCAAATGGCAATTAACATTACTTACATTATTGACATATGCAGTGTTTGGTTCATATGCATAAAGAACAGTATTATCATCATCATAAGCAGGTATTCGAGTTCTTATCTAAGGAAGATGTATTAACAAATTAAAAGGAAAGATGAAAGATAGAACTGAAAGAAAAATTGAGGACTTCAATTTCATTTTTAAGATGTTCCAAAAGCTACTGGTGATTATCAAGGACCTTTGTCCACTGTAAATACTATGACTACATGAAAAGATGTACTTGCAAAACTGTTTTCTCATTATCCCAACTTAAGGTATCATTTAAGATATTATTTACACTTAAGATATCATTTTCTATTGAGCTTAACCTCTTGTGTAACTCAGGGTAGAGAGACTAGTCTAGTACCCTGGCACCAGAACTACTGCAAAAGCAAGTATTTTTAACCAAGAACAAAGAACCAGGTTACATGGCTTTTGATTTTTAAATAATCCAACAGTGCCACTATGTGGACAAAATAGGAAACACTTAAGCACCTACTTTTCTTGATAAATAAATCACCTTAAAACATTTTTTTGGAATAGGACAGGGTATAAGTAAATAAATATACAATAAATAACCATTAGATTTCATTTATATATTTATATATTATATATATTATGTAATTTATATTAATATCAGAATAACGGTATTCTAAGAATGAATTGTAAACTATAGGAATAATGTTAAAATAAATTCAAAAACTATGTAGTCTTTGTTTCAAAAAGCATAACCAAAATAATATGGAATGGGCTATAGATTATTTCTTATAAAAATATACCATGTATAGTGCCTTATGCTTTTCAAATTACTTTCACATATTTATGTCAGAAAGCAGTTCTCAGTAGGAGGTTAACATTATGTCCAAAAATGAAAAGATACTGGGGCTGACAGAAGTTAAGAGAATTGCCCATAGCACTTAGGTGGCATTAATACCCACATCCTTATTTAAGTAGAGAAATGCTTTTTCTGTTAAGCCAAATTATATATAGTTTAATAGTCTATATTTTTACTCACCTTCAGGAATCAAGAAAAAGCAGAATATGACAGAATTGTACAACAGCACAACCATTTTGAAAGACTGTTGCAAGATTTTCATGAAGTTACATTAACCCTATGAGCTAGCAGTTCAGCTCCTGAGTGTTTACCCAAAAGAAATGCTAGTATCTGTTCACAAAAAAACTTGTACATGAATGTTTGTCACAGCTTTAGAGATCACTGTCAAAACTCATGAAGTTATTTCTGCATTTCACTGAATGAAATTAAATTCCATTTAGAAAAGAAATAGAGCACAATAAAAAGAACAAAGACAGATTTTCAATTTGAAATACAAACCACATCAACTTCACTGGAGCCGCTAGACATCTTTTTTGTGCAGCAGCAGCACTCCACTTCCTCGGAGTGGGGCCTAATTATATTTAAACTTGCTGGAGGGTTTATTTGTGAAATTGCCTGGTCACCTAGGGCTGGTAAACCACCTACGCCTGAAAAGCAACACATAAAAAAGTTACTTCACACATTACCATAATCAACTTAATAGGGATATGTTCTCTGAATACCAACTCAAACTGAACTGGAGTCCTGGCTGAATTTTAGAGTGACAAAATAACTCCTCCAGTAGTGATTTAGAATAAACCTTTAAAAATTGAAGAGCTATGTTGCTACTCCTAGGACTCAGAATCAAGATCACACACAAATTCCAAATTGTGAAGTAAATACTTCACAACTGGAAGGCTACAGAGTAAATGCTGGAAAAAAATGAAGAGAACACAATTCCTAACCGCTTTTTGCAAGGAGCCAAGGGGCGCCTGGGTGGCTCAGTCAGTTGAATGTTGGACCCTTGGTTTCAGTTCAGGTCCTGATCTCAGCGTTGTGAGACTGAGTCCTGTGTCTGCTTGGGTTTCTCACCCTTTGCCCCTCCCCAGCTCGTGCTGTCTGTCTCTCTCACCCTTAGATAAATAAATCTTTAAAATTAAAAAAAAAAAAATTCTCGGGGCGCCTGAGTGGCTCAGTGGGTTAAAGCCTCTGCCTTCGGCTCAGGTCATCATCTCAGGGTCCTGGGATCAAGCCCCGCATCGGGCTCTCTGCTTGGCAGGGAGCCTGCTTCCTCCTGCCTCTCTGCCTACTTGTGATTTCTCTCTGTCAAATAAATAAATAAAATCTTTTTTAAAAAAATTTCTCTTTCTCCCTCTCCCTCTGCCCCTCCCCACTTATGCTCTCTCTCTCTCTCAAAAAAAAAAATCCTCCAATTTGAGGTGTAACTTCTATTTTTATTTTTTAAACTGGTTGTTTTATTCTAAGACTAATAATAATGAAACTGCTGTGTTTTCATACAAAGGAAGCCTACACAGCAATGAGAATGAACCAACTATTGCTACATGAGGATGAATCTCACAACCATAAAGGTGAGTACAAGACACAAAAGAGAACATACTATATGATTCAATTGATCTAAAGCTCAAAAACAGGCAAAAATAATCAATGGTGGGATAAGTCTTTCCAAACCAATACCTTTAGATATACTGTAGTCACTCTAACAACTTCCCCATTTTCTATCTTGCAGATGGGCCATGATTTATGTAAGCAGTCCCCATTTAACAGGTAACTGACAGAGAACACTGTGGAGCAGTCTTGCACCTCTACTTGAACTCTCAAGGAATAAGAATATTGAATTCAATTTCCCAACTCTAATAGTATTTCCTAGAATCTCATTGTACTTCTAACAATTTTGTTTTATATTTTATAGTAATTTTTTATTACATATGTTTTACTATAGAAAATTTAGAATATACCACAAGGTACAGATAGTAATACCTAACAGATTTTACAGCCGACTCTGTGCCAGGCAATGTTCTAAGCACTTGATATGTGTTAACTCATTTAGTATTCCTGACACCCTTATGGGGCAGGCTCTGTTATTATCCCCATTTTTTCTTAAGAGAAAATTGAGGCTAAGCAAGTTTAAATAATTTATCCAGGTCTCATAGCTAGTAAGTGGTGCAGTTTGGCTCCAGAGTCTATGGGCTTTACTTATTCATTATTAAAATCACCTGGAATCCCTTCTTTAACAACAACAAAACCCGAACTCCTACAATGGCCTACAAGGTCCTTACACAGTCAGAAACCTCCACACCCTCAAGTGAGATCACCTCTTACCACTTGTCCCCTTGTTCTGAGCCTAAAATATTTACTATCTGGCCTTTTATAGACAAAGTTTGCCACCACCGTTATAGACTCTTAAATTCAGGCAATTCTCTACTGGATAATTACACTGCAGCCCAAACTTGGCTGTAGTTAGACATAGATGCAGCACTGAGTCCACCACTAGACTCCAGACATTTCTACCTTTATGGCACATTTATATATCACCAATGTTGTACTCTTTGAACCTCTCACTCCTGTCATGACTTCTACCCACAATGCCCTGCTGGCTCTCCTTCTAGGAGAACCTATTCAATTTCAAAGCTCAACTCAAGTTCCATCTCCACAAAGCAAAGGTGCTAAGTCATCCCATCCGAAAGTGACACTGCTTTCCCCAAAGTACCAGAACACTCACACAGTAATGCTTTTAAGGTAATTGTTACAGAAAGGGAAACATTAAATAGCATAAACACCTTGGGCTTGGGGCCAGAATACCTTGGTTTTAGATCCCAGCTCTTCCACTTACTAGTTATGTGACTTCTCTGTGCTTTTTTTTTTTTTTAAATCCGTAAAATGGGGATAATAGTACAGACCTCACAAGGAGTTATGAGGATTAAAGAATTAATACACGATAAGCACTTACAATCCATGGCTGGCATAGCAAAGGCACCCACTGTTTGCAACAATTATTTCATTATTTGGGTATTCATAACATCCTCTCAACAGAACTATTTGTCATGGAGCACATGGGACAATAAATACTCAGAGTCAAAACAAATAATTTTCTTTTTTTTTTTTTAAGATTTTTATTTATTTATTTGAGAGAGAGAGATCACAAGTAGGCAGAAAGGTAGGCAGAGAGAGAGGGGGAAGCAGGCTCCCCGCAGAGAGCCTGATGCAGGGCTCGATCCCAGGACCCCGATATCGTGACCTGAGCCGAAGGCAGAAGCCTTAACCCACTGAGCCACCCAGGCGCCCCCAAAACATGTAATTTGCATTCACATTGCACCTGTATACTGCAGATATAGCAACCATTTCTTGTAAACAAATTTTAAATACCAGGACATAATGCAAAGAACTGTACTGTAAAAAAAATAATAATAATAACTTGAATCCAAATCCAAATTGTAAAATTTGCTATTTTGCTTCAAGCAGGTATTTAACCTCTCTGTGCCTCAATTTCTAAACTCGTGAAGTTGGAATAATATCTACTTCACAGAGCTGCGTAAGACCAAATGATACAGCTAAGCACTGAGTATCATGTCTGGTTCATAGCAGGCACAGCATCAATTTTAGTTCCTTTCCCTTATTCTCATAAAAGTTTCTGCAACAATTTCTTAAGCCCAACCATGACTGTATTATGCAAAATTAATTAAAATAATTCATTAAACTCAAAATCCTGCACAATGAGTTTACTTAAAATGAAGTTCATTTGTATTTTACCACAGAAAACTTAAAACACTTGATAACGTTAAGAACAAGAAGCCATCTGTTTTTTTTAAAAGATGCTTTTCAGACTTAAAAGGCATTTCAAAGGCATTTTTCAAAAGTCATTTGAAGATTCAGCTTCCAAGGTTGCACAGCATTCACTCATCTCATCAACTGACTGAAAATTATAAGACTGAAAACAGCGTTTCACCCGAAAACCACTGCAAAAAATACACAGCAAAAACAAGGCAGATCACAACACCCAGTGTTTTTTAACAAAACTGTGTCAATACACTGAACAATCGTTTTCTAAAAATCCTGTCCACTCTCAAAACTAGCTCTTCTACCGTCCGTATCGAACTTAAGCGACCACAAAGTTACCCGATGGAAGATAATGCCGCCCAAATTGTATCCCATCGCCCAGCACTGAATCGAGCCCATGCCCTGTTTTTACAGAACGCCGAGAAGAAGAGCTGCTTGTAAAATCACTTTTTGTAAGTATTAAAGTAGTTTGAAACCCTAGAGCAGTCCTAATTTGAGGAGAGCAAGGAGAGGAAGGAAGAAAGTGATCTCTAACGAAGTTATCAAACAATCATGTCTTTATTTTCTGTCTCCTGACGTTTATATATATTTTTTTACAATAAACCAGGGGGACTGCACTGTCATTGATCAAATGAGGTTACCAACAAAGCCTCAAAATCAACGTTTCATTCTCAAAAAAATGTTCTAACGAATCAACTCGCTAGTCCATCAATTCTTTAAACTCAAAATTCTATATAAAGTCTCAGAGTCTTGGTAGTTCCTCGCCCCTCACCAGCCTTCGCTAAGGAAGAGAACGGACGAAAAACGAACTACTTGTCTCAGAAAGTCAGCACAAAGTACTCAAAAAGCGGCCCAATCTCAAAAGCTCATAGCCGCTGCTACCCGGGACAGGCGGCGGGAACCACTCCGAACCACCCTTCAGCGCGATCCCGAAAATCAATTTCTTTTTCTTCCCTCAGGGCAAATCCTGCCCAGCCCCGCCCCCCGCTCCGCCCCGGAGCTTCCCAACCGTCAAACCAAACCGTACCTCAACGGTTTTTCGCGCACACCCGAGAGGCAAGAAAGTTCAAGGGGAGGAAAAAGTGCCACTAAACAGACCTGTTCTGGCATCAAGACCTGCCACACCGGCCTCCGGAGGGCACGGGACCCGATTAGTGTCAGCCAGCCTTCCGAAGCGTCAACGGCCAAAAACCGTTAACTCTGTAGCTTCACAAACGGTCCTCCCACCGGAAATCGGGCCCGACCACGTGACGCGCCCGCCTCGAGGACCCCGGAAGCTCCGGAATACGCGCGCATCAGGGAGCACGCGGCACGCTTCATCCCAAACACATGGCTCTTAACCAATCCGGCAGGCGCCTGCGCAATGGCTGGGGAAAAGGAACGTTGCTGGGGAGACAGCTGAGGGGAGGGGCTTTGCTTCCCATTGCGCAGGCGGCAGTGCCCGCCTCCGAACGTCTGTAGCTGGGCGTTCGAGTTCAAATTTCCGCTCGCAAAAGCTGGTGGGATTGGGACCCGGCTCTAGACCATAGGCTCGAGCTTCCAATATTGAGAGGTGTTTCTGCGGCTGCGCAGGGGCTCTGGCGCACACGCGCGCGCGATTCTTCCAGCGCTGGAGACGCTTCGTGGAGAAAGCTCGGCGGGGTGGCCTCCCCACTGTCATTGGTTGGTTTTTTTTGAAAATTTTGGTTTTTTAAATGTAGTTCTTTCTCTCGCCTTCCTGTCACAGACGTTGACTTTGACTCTGTCCTAGGTGTGCGCGTCATTGCTAGAATTCGAAGGAGAGGGGATGGGGTCTTAGTTGTGGAGGTTTGGTACAAACGGGGGAAGTTATTTTAAAAAGTTTTTACCTCATGGAGAGGTAACACAGACCCTGGAGCCAGATTTACTAGGGTTAAACCCCAGCCCCAACATTTAGCCCTTCCATGGCTTTGGGCGAGTCTGGTAACAGCTCTGTGCTACGTTTCCTCGTCTGTAAAATGGGCACAATGTGAGGGGTTCATGAGTTTGCGTAAGCAAAGCACTTAGAACACTATCCGGCACATAAATTTGCTATGTAATAAACATAACATTTATTTAGTGGCATATTGTCATATGTATATCGAGGCACAGCCGATATTCGGAACAAGGCACAGCCGGAGTAATTACTAGAAGCAAAGCAGGTGAGTATTGTAAAGTAAAGCCATAAATTTTTTCCTGGCTTCACCAAGGAGCTACAGGGAAAGTATAGTAGCTATTGGAAATTTATTCTTTCTGCTCTCAAACACAAAACGAGATTAGAGAGGCACCTGGTTCGCTCAGTTAGTAGAGTGTGTGTGATCTCTGGGTTGTGAGTTGGAGCCCCACATTGGGTGTTGAGATTACTTTTAAAAGATCTTTAAAAAAAAAGAAAGCAAACCCAAAACGAGATTAGAGCTTATTTACACTATTATTTTTTTTCTCCTACTTTTGCTATAGCAGTTTCCTTCCTTTATGTCCAGTTCCCTATAAAACACTTGCTGTTTGTGAAACCCCAAGAATGCAATTACATAATCCAGGAGAAACTGGTTGTTTAATTGCAGTCACGTTTATTTGCAGTTTCTATACACACTTTCTAGGTAATCAAACTTTTCTGGTACATTTTTTTGAGAGGGGTTCACAATGAAACTGTCACCATTTTTACTAAAAATAAATACAAGACTTAAAGTGTTGCACAGCTCTAAAATATACAAAGGCTTGAATTGAATGTAAACGTTGAAAACATCTTACAAAAGAAACCATTTCTGCAACAATTTAAAAAGTTCATATTTACAAATATTACAAAAATACAAAATGGATGCAAGTCCATAAACCATTGTCTTTTTGGCCAGCATGAACTGGTTCTAGTACCAAAATAGTTACACTGTAACCTTCTTTATAGTTTTAAATCTTTGTCATGATCTAATTCTCTAAGTCTGCCATCACTGCAGCATATGTACTCACTCACTGACCTTTGGCAAGAGCAAACAGTGTGTTTTGTTTGCTACTAGTCCATGTCCTCTACTTAGCCAAAAACAAAAAAAAACCCCAAACACAAAAAACCAAAAAGTAAGGAAAAAATTTTACCCCACACAACATAGACATGTTGCATAAACATAAAAGAACAAAACATTAGCATCAGTGCAAACAACAGAAGAAAAGTTTGGATTGATGTTTTTCACAATACCTAATGTGTGTACCCTGCTTCAAAACGGCAGTGATGTTGAAGACAGCCCTCTAATTCTTGGTCTTATATGCTATGTAATAAAGCCATGTAGAATACTCCAGATTAATAAGGAATTCCTTACTTTTTTTTTTTTTTTTACTGTTTGTTACTCAGTACTCTTAACACAATGAATTTAAAATCCATCATTACTTGGGTTTTTTTTAATCTATGAAATATAAAATAGAGAAACTCTGCTATAGATTTTTAGAGTAAACAAAATAAGTAAAACTATATTATAAGGGTTAGTTCTGTGATCATTACATATAGAAGGAATCTTATTGCCTCACAATTCAAGTCAGTATGTATTTTAAAAAATATATGGTACCATTACTTAAATTGATGTCAATAATAAAAAGGTGACATTTATTAAAGCCAATTCATGCGTTTCCTATTCAAGATTTAGAATCACTTTTAAAGCCCACATACCTTTCTTTACGCTTAAAAAACCCCTAACTACACAAAAGCCATACTGCAAACGAACTGCTTTTATGAAAATTACAAAAGATCACCTATTGTGACTGGAAATGACGTTTCTTATCACATTTGTCTAAAAACTTTATTTTTAAAATTTTGCCAAGTGTACTTTTCAAAGCATGAGAAAAAGCTATTCATGTTCCCATGTGGTGTCAAACCATGCTGGTTTTCTTGACTAATGGGTTCCAATGAGAAATGATGGTCCATTTTTTTTCAAACCCCCAAACATTTTTCTTTTAATGAAAAGTATAACACTTTGTAAATGTTCAAATGTACCCTTTACCAGGTAGCTTATCTATCCCAGCTCAAACACACACTCTCTCTCTCCCTCCCTCCCTCTCTCCCTCCTCTACCCCGCCACCCCCAGCACCCATTTTACATACAAGGATGACAAGAAATTAAGAAATACAATTTGATAGTGAAAACAAATAGTAGAAGACATTTTTTTCTTTACAAACAAAACCCAACAGCAATCAGATTCTCTAATTCTCAATCTATAACATCTTAGAAAGTGTTTATATTGAAAGACAGCATCCTCTTAGACCAGGCTTTCTCCTTCATATTGTATGAATTAAACCAAAGCCACAAACCCGCTTTCACACATCCTACTTTCCCAAATACCACTTGCATAAACTTAAAGCCAGCTGCTTATCAATTTCTTAGTAACTCTGGTCTGTTCTATCATTCTAATCACATTCTACTCTTTTATAGGCCATATCCCTTCTTAGTTCTCTCTACTTTCTACCTTGTCCCATTCAAAACATATTTTAAGTACATAGCTGCTTATATTTCTGACATATTTCAAACATTAGTATCAGTTCACGTTAAAATCAGAGGCTTAAGAACCATTTACAGATTTCAGCTTGTAACTACGTTTTTTTCAGTTTTAAGACAAGAAAATTCAAGTAATTTCAAGTAATTCAGCTTGTTTCCCTGCCTTCATGTTATCAGAGCACTTGCCCTGACATTTCCTTTCCCACCCACCACCCTCCCCTTTTGCCATCAAGCAGATATAGTAAAATCAGACAAAAACTCATTTGTATGTAGCATTGTGAACCAGAGCTGTTCCCCATTCCCAGTTTAACAGTGAATATAAATAATGCCTATACACATACCTATTTCCCAACTATATTGTTCACAGTGTCATTTCTGTTACTTTTTAGGTAGCATGAATCTCATCAGCACAGAGAGAAAAGCTTCACTGAAAACTCATTGCAGGTACTTACTGATAAATCAATAGCTCTGTGGCATGCTTATGTTTTACTTTTGTTAGTTAAAGAAACTGGAGCTAATTGCTGAACTGTTTAAGGAGTTTATAGTCATTAGATGATGACTGTTTATGTCCCCAGTAGCCTAATATAAAACATAACCTAAAATTAACTATTGTTTTCCCTATTCATTCTCTTTAAAGCAATCCACTGAAAAATCAAAAGTCTAAAAGACACTGTCAAATGTTGTTTTTTAGGGCTTTGTGTTGAGAATGTTGATTTTTCTCATCAATTAAAAAAAAAATCAAAAGCATGCTTTTCATTCTGTCCAAATTACCACATGGCAAATCATAGCCATGTGTTACTATTCACTTGTTTGGTGCTGCAATTTGTCACAAAAATGGCTAGGTCTGAACTCATTATTTTAAATGAATCACATTTCAGTATATGACCTCAAGATTTTCTTTATTTCACCAGTTTAAAATTCATAATTGAGGTTTATCACTCAGAAAATCATACTGGTGGACATTTAAATATGGTATTTTATATATGAAAATGGTATTCACAGAATACAGTTATTACACTTTATTTGTTGTGTTCTATAAACAATTGGTGTGTGGTAGATAATTGGCCACATGTCCACTCGTCATTGATAAATCTATTTACACATTTTTATCAAAAATATGGTATTTACACGTGTGTAGTTCTTTCTTCTGAATTTTGCTTTAGTTCATTTTAACGTAAAAAAATACCAAACCTCCAGAGTAATTTCATCTTCTTAAGAATTATGACAGTGAGGGCTTTGTTTTCTGAATAGGCAGCTCTGGGAAAACTTTGTCTAGGTTTCATGAAAAGCAGACATTTTCAAATTCTGTATTATCAAAAGGAACGAGATTGGGTAAATCAAAATAAGCTAAAGAAAAATATGAAAGACAGTGCAGCTACTTAAAAATGTGGAAAATAATCAAGGAAGACCATCTTCCATTTCCCCAGCCAATATTTAGGAATTTGTTGGTAAGCAGTGATGGTACCCCAGGGTGTGCTAACTTCTCCCCAGTCATCTCTTCTGTTCCTACATCCTCATATGACTAAAGGTTTTGGCCTTTGACAGCCAGCCTGGCCCGGGCCACCTATGTTGAGCTCTGGGAGGATCGGTCGTCATGTGGGCTCCCATCAGAATTTTCTGTCTCACCCTCAGAGATGGCCTGCATGGGCGCATTGTACAGCCTGCAGCGGACGCTGTAGCGACTGCTGCTGGCCGCAGGGGGCGCTCGGGAACGGCCAACCCTCGAGGATGCCGAGGTGGCAAAGTTCTTTGAGGAAAACCCTTCCGCATTAACTCTTGGGGAGCAGGGAGAGAGTGGGGACAGTGCCTCGGCCCCAGGGGCCCCTTGGTGCACCTCGTGGGTGCTTTGTGGGGACTCAGCTGTGAGCTCTCCAGGAGGTTTGGGCAGGATGGGACTCTTGAGGATCTCAGTAGCAGACATGCGGTAACTAGAATCCGAGCGGCTTCCTTTCTTGAGGAGTAACAGCTTAAACTCTTCATTCGACGTGTTGGACTTTTTGGCATTTCGGTAGATGAGGCCCGGGGACCTCTGGCTGTTTGGGGTGGTCACGTTGCTGTTGGGCAAAGTGACAGAACCAGCGCTGCTGTTGTTACTGCTGCCACTGCTGCCAAGAGAAGCCCTCGATTTGCTTCGAGTGGACATATCCCCAGAATCTTTTCTTCCAAGGACTTTCCTCTTAGACCTTTCAAGAAAAGGAAAAATCTCAGTCCATATACATTTTTCTGAAACTAAAAGTGTTAAGTCACATTCATGCATTGTCCTTAAAGAGCAGTTTGGTGTACCCCATCTGATTGGCTAGGTGGCATTAGGACACTGGAGGTGAGGAGGGAGATACATTCCTTGCCCTTATAGCACTCACAGCCTGAGGGAAGTTCTCCAATAACCATTGGACATAAATTAGGTTCTGTAAATGGCCATCTCACATAATGACTAATGTGGAAGCTAGAGCTTCTAGAGGAGGACTTATTGGGATGTTTTACAAGAGTATGAGAAAATATTGCTGTCTGACTTCCGGTTAGAGTGTAGGCAGTGAAGGACTGTAGCTTTCTCTTATTAAATCTGTCTCTGCATTACATATAAAATGCTCTGATTATATTACATATAAATGCTCTGATGTGTGGGGTTGGCTTCCAGTGAATACCAGAAGAGCAAAGTGGATAGAGGTGTGGATGGGACGGGATTAGCCATAGGTCGATGGTGGACAGGCTTGGGTGATGGATGTGTGTGTCGGGGGAGGTATGTTATACTATTCTGTCGGATTTTTTAATTTCTCCATATAAAAAAATTTATTAAATGACTTTTTAAATCAGTCAATTCACTTTTGGCTGTAAAGACCATTTTCTGTAGCTGCTTAGTGACATCAGCGGTGTTATCACTCAGTAAGTCAACTTTCTGTGAGAAGCTAAAAACCTAGAATGCCTCTGGAGCTCTTAAAGCTCTATATACTGTAAGCTCTCAAGAAAACTAGGTCAAAAAAAAATCAAGTGTCATCCATACACACAAAAAAAAGGCAAGGTCATTTTTGTCAGTGTGCTACACATAAATAAATCCTACATGAATGCAAATCTAAGATTACCAAGCTCTCTAAGTCTACCAAACATAGGCATCCATCATCATATTATTTCTTTTGATAATAGTTGTAAAGTTAGTGAATCTTCGCATGATTCACTATGTTGATAAATATTGGCAACATGCTCTCTCACTAATGTAAAAATCCATAGGATAGAGACAATTTCAGCTTTGAAGTTGGAGACCAGCCTCATTTTGGTTCACTGAAACCTTTGTGGTTGTTACCTTGCATATGTCAGTGTCTGGCACTCCAGTATGGTAGGAATTTCAAACTAACATTTGCTTTTAGCATCTACCATATTCTAGGCACTAAAATGTTATTTTAGCCTCAAAATTGAACATGTGAGTATAGGTATCTCCACTAACAGGGAATAGGTAGAGAGGTTTTAACTGACAAGACTGGATAAGAAGTGGCAGCACCGAGATTCAATTCCAGATGATTCTGACTCCACTATTTAGGTTCTTTCCACTATTCCAGATACTGACATTTGGTCCTCTGGGGCAAGAACTTGGCTCTTTAACTTATATAGCATTTTAGTAACTTGTCCTAAGATAAAGTGGGGTGAGGGAAATATAATCGGCTCTTAGCCTATACACAGAGCAAAGAAAAAATAAGTGGATTCTTCACTCTCTGAGTGGCAAGGTGTGCCTGCTAAGGTATATACACACAGAAGGGGTTTCTGATTGAGTCCTTTAAAAAAAAAAGCTGTTGAATAGCTGTGCTCCTTCTTCATGGGAAAACCCTATCAACAGAAAATACAAGTTCCCTTTAAAAGTAGAATTCCAGGGCACCTGGGTGGCTCAGTTGGTTAAGTGGATGCCTTTGGCTCAGGTGATGATCTCAGGGTCTTGGGATGGAACCCTGTGTCGGCCTCCCCACTCAGCAGGGGTCTGGTGTCTGCTTCTCCCTCTCCCTCTGCCCCTCCCTCCACTCCTCTCCCCTTCTCTTTCTCAAATAGATAAATAAATAAATCTAAAAAAAAAAAAAAAAGGTAGCATTCCAGGAAAAATGGCAGGCTTCTTGCATAAAAACTTGCTTCAAAAAGTATAACTTCAGGGGTGCCTGGGTGGTTCCGTTGCTTCTGCCTTCAACTCAGGTCATGATCCCAGGGTCTCCCTGCTCAGTGTGGAGTCTGCTTCTTCCTCTCCCTTTGCCCCTGCTCATATGCACACGCTCTCTCTCTCAAATGAATGAATAAAATCTTTTTTAAAAAGTATAATCTCATAAGGTAGAAAAGGCACTTTGCAAGTTGTGTCCCTTGGGAATCCCATGTAGGTCCAAGGCCTAGTGGGAGAAGGTAGTCGTAGTTGTGAAAGGAGCAGGCACAGCAGGATTGGCTAGCTCAGTCTAATCTGGGTTCCACTCTCGAGTGCAAGTTCCTGGTCTGTCAGTCACAAATCGTAAGGAGTATATATTCTTTTTTTTTAAGATTTTATTTTTATTTATTTGACAGAGGGAGAGATCACAAGTAGACAGAGAGGCAGGTGGGGGGGGGAAGCAGGCTCCCTGCTGAGCAGAGAGCCCGATGCAGGGCTCGATCCCAGGACCCTGAGATCATGACCTGAGCTGAAGGCAGAGGCTTAACCCACTGAGCTACCCAGGCGCCCCAGGAGTATATATTCTTGCAAACATGGCCCTTGATTGCAGGGGGCAGGTGAGAGAATGTGGATGGGCAGCCTGGACACAACAGTGTCCTGGAAAAACAGCCCAGAGGACATACTCTGTTTGTGGGATTTGGAGTATTAATTTTAGAGAGGACCAATGTTATTAAAAAAATTTAAGTTTTAGGAAGAGGGGGAAGAAAGGAGCAGTGCTTAGTTCTGAGCCATGAAACGGGCAGGTTTATACACTGTCTAGTCTCCAACTTGGGCTCTGACTGTTCAGTGAATCAGCTTGCATCTCTGCTAGTGGAGGACTCCAGTGAGCTTTTTTTTTTTTTTTTTTTTTTTGGTTCAAGAAATTATTTCAGTCAGAGGTTACAACAGAATCTGAGCTTTCACTCTAAGTTACTTAACCACAAATTGTTTTCAAATGAAAACTTGTTCCAGGATGTCTTCCCTGTGGAAAACCCCCTCTCCCTTCAGCAGTTCTTATAGAAGTCTCTCAAGTGAGGTCAGGCTACATGTAAAGGTTCACGTTCCCCAACAGAAATACAAGTCTATCAGTTTGATTTGGAAAACTTAATTTTTTTTTTGGCTTTTTTGCTGAACGTACCACAAGTACACGAGGCTTTCCTGTATTTGCATTTGATGAGATGTACTGCAAGAAGTGAAACTTATGGTATGAATTGCCTCACCTGTGAATGACTGCAAACAAATCCTCAGTTGTACGAGGTTTGTTTGGAGACACGAACACACCTTCTGCTTCAGCCTGAGAGTCTTCACTAAGTGGTGAAATCATAGAGTCATCACTCGGTGACGATTCTTAAATGAAGAACAAAAGCATCTTTAGGAGGAAGTTACGGGCATGCTGCTGTGTTTCACTGGCTTGCGGCATCAACAAACAACGGGTACCTTACTGCTATTTTTAAAGAAAGACTATCTATTGCAGCTTAGTCCCTCAAAAACAAAAACTTTTATTTCACTTGTTTTAATAAGTGAAAGAAAAGTTGAGGGGGGTGGGAAACCAACACCCAGGCTGTATTACGTTACGGGGAACATAAGGAAGAAAAAAAACGTAATGAAGTGCCGTGAGACACCTTTCCACTGTGACAGAGGCATCAACAACTGACCTTTCAGTGAAACCTCATCCACGCTTCCTTGGGTCTCCTCTGCTCCACTGTTGTCAGAGGCACTTTTGGCTGAAATACCTGAAGCAATATTTTCCTGCTCGGAACATTTTTCAGGGCGTGAATTTGCAGTTGATAGCTCTGCTTCACAGCTGATATTCCCAGGCACTTTGTCATGGTGGCGGCTCATCCCAAGTTGAGGCTTGAGTTGATTGCTTATGTCTGTGGGTCTGGTTGGTGAGTTGGACTGAGCTGTGAGCACATCGAGAGACTCAGGGTATGCAGCTTCCTCCCAATCTGCAGAGGATGGCTTCTGCACCTGTGCCAGGGCTCCATCTGCACCCGCCCCGTGTTGTAGTACTTTACCATCCAGATCATTTGGGCGGGCACCAGAGACCCTCTGAAATTCTTCTGCGGGAAAGTCACAATTCTTACTCGCTGTGTTTTCCGGAATAGGCTCACTCTCCATATGTTTTTGGTCTTTTGTGACACTTGAATCTAGAAGATCGCTACCAGCTGAGGTTGCTGTTTCTGGGTCACAATGATTCTTGACATCAAAAGTACGTTTTTTCTCTAACTGTAGTTTATCTGGCCCCATCTCAACTGCAGAGGAGTCTAAAAAGGACAGTATGGTGTCTTCAGTGGAGTACTGACGTGAGACCGATTTCTTAGCCACATGTGGCTTAATCTTACCTGGAGACAGGGCAGCCATTGTGAGAGTGCTGTCCTCTAAGTAGGGGAGATCTGTATTGTTGCCCTCTTTCTGCTTCACTTCTTCAGACTTGCCGATGGACCTCAGGTTAACAGATTTCAGGACTGTCGGTGTAATTGCAAGGGATGGTGGGGGATTCGACCGCAGTGTTTCTCCTACTGGGTTCTGCTTACTATGAGTAAAAACATGCAGTGGGTGACGGTGGTGGAATGGTTTATTCAAGACACTATGAAGAGCACTTAGGTCAAGATGCGTAGGAGGTATAATTGGAAGTTCAAGGTCTTTATTCAGTGATAGAGCTCCATCTTTTAAAGAGGCTTGCTGTAGTGAGGATTTCCTTTCTGGGACTTTCGGTTTTCTTTTACTACCTCCAGGAGACAGTGGACCAGAAAAGAAAGCTGTAGGGAAAGAGGAGGTTGGCGTTTCAGACTGGCTCGAGTAGCCACTTGATGGGGATGCCAAGCCGGCCAGCTTTTCTGGTGAGGCCAGTTTAAACTCATTGTCAACAGAAGGAAGGGATGGGGTGGTGGCTCTTGATTCTGATTGGGATGTTTGGGATTCAGAGCTTTCTGGAGATTTGATGCATTCAATAACTGTGGTACCCGTAGCAGTGCTTGAATTGGATAAAGATCTGTAAGGATCATTTGTTTTCAAGTCATTTAGAAGCCAGAGATCTGCATAGTGAGTTGATTCCGCACCTGCATCTTTGAATGGTGGACTATCTGGAGTGTCTAACTGAGGTTCCTTAATACCATGTTCACTCTGGTTCATCCATGAAGATTCTTGCTTGGTGGGAAGGTTGGCACTTTCCATTCGAGAAGGTGTGTTGGAGAAATCAAGAGGCAGCTTCATTTCCCGGGAACTGTGAGGCAGGAGCTGGCCACTGCTTATCTTTGGTTCGTTCTTCTCAGAAGTGTCTGCATTTCCATCGGACTTCCTCAGTGATGAACTACGTTTAGGTGGGGTCGGCTTTGCCTTTGGTTTCCTGAAAGAGATGCTTGGTCTCCCCTGCCTCCTGTGGTCTAAGTAGTCCTGCCAGGCACAGTCTGGGAGAGTAGGAGGAACCCCAATGCCCTGGCCATTCTCTGGGCCCAGGGCTGCATAGTGGCAGACATAACTCTTACTGCCTTTGAGACCACAGTCAAAGTGCATGGAAGTGTAGTATCCTTCTGTGTCCACTGAGAAGTGAGAGCTAGTGTCTGCTTTGTCTGATGGAGACTTTTCCAGAAAGCTGTCGTAAGTGGCCATGCTTGTGAAGCTCGCGCAGCCCAGGCTGTCTGCCTTGGGGCGCTCAGGACTAAAATCCTGGCGGCAGGAGGCATCGTGATGGTGGTGTAGGTAATTCCACTCACTGTCACTGGTGTTGCTGTTGTTGGGGTCATCCAGCAGATCTGCCACAGTGGAGGTAAAGGAGTTTGCCCGGTGGCCTCTCACTTTATCCAGGTGGTCGTTGTACTGCTCTGTCACGAAGACGTTGGCATCCTCGTTAGCATGAGGAGCTGTGTTGAGGGACAACTCCGAGTCACAGTGTGAAGAGCCGGTGAGGGGAGGAGAAGCCGCAGGAGGGATTGTCTCTGAGGTCTGTGAGGGGCATGTGGAGCTGCTCCCACTCCAGTTGCCACTGGATGACTGGTGGTCCTCCTTCTGGTCCATGTGGCTGCCGAGGA
The DNA here is from genome assembly GCA_028533885.1 of Nasua narica. NCBI lineage: Eukaryota > Metazoa > Chordata > Mammalia > Carnivora > Procyonidae > Nasua > Nasua narica. The sequence continues at coordinate 11,611,920 of CM052801.1, read as the reverse complement.
GGACGCCAGCCGTGGAGATGCAGTGGATGGGGCTCCCAAAGGTGTCTGAGTTGGAGGAAATGTCACAGCTGCCAGAGTCGGCAGCCATTCGGGACAGGCGTGACCTCCCTCTCTCATTTAACTTGTGCTGAGGGCTGTGGAGATGTTGAGAACAAGCCAGGCCCAGAGCAGGCTGGTGTTCCTGCGCACTTGGGCTGCTGGGGGCCTCACTGCAGTCATTCGGGGATCTTTCTCGGTCGCCCATGAAAGGCTCCCCCTCTTCATAGGCTGAGGGTTTAGCACCGACTTTGGGCTCAGCATCCCCACCTCTGTTGCCCTCCCGGGGAAGGCTCCGCGATCTTGTACGGCTGCTCACTGCAGTAGCAAACATGGTGTCGCCTTTGTCTGCCAACGCAGAGATGTTGCCAGCAGAATGAGAAAGGGAAGCTGCAATGCTTTGACCCCTCTGAGCTCTGATTCTCCTTCTGGATGGAGCAGCAATCAGAATGTCTTCAGTCTGGCACTCGGAGTCCCTGGTTCCAGACCTTCTGTTGACAGTGTTGGAAGGGTCTGGATTTGTGTGCACAATCACATTCCTTTCCCTGGCCACAGGGGATTCATCAGAATCTAGGGCACATGGAAAGCATAGTGAGATATTTCATACATCAGCAGACTAACAGACATTCTGAGAGATGGCCACAAATCTGAGTGGTAGCATGTTGGATCTTTCTCTTTGAGGAAAAAAAATCAATGTATAAAATCAGGAGAAAGTTAAAATGCTTTAGGGAATCTGTCCCTTTGCCACTCTGTCTCTACACCCACATGTGTGTGTGCGCACGCACGTGCGAGTGTGTGCATGTATAGTAAGGGAAGATGTTTTTAGATCTTTTGTGAATTCTCTCTCTTCACTATCAAATTATTTTGCTCCAATAAGTGACTACTATTTTTTTTTAATTAAAGTGCATTTTGTCTCCTTGGCCACTATTCTTTTTTATTTTGTAATATATGCCCAGCAAAATAAAACTCTTAAGATTCATTATAAGTAATGAAAGAGATGCTATTGTAATAGTAATAATAATAAGGAGAAGAAAACATAGGAAGAGATTCCTAAACACATGGAACAGAAAAAAATAGGAAAAAAGTCCTAATGGGTAACATGTTATCAATATTCCATATTTAATTGAATATGTTTAAAATTTATCTTTTTAAAATAATTAATACCATAAAAGTATATCTGTCTTCAAGTAAAGGTATAATTTTCTAAAAGTAATCTTTCATTGAATCTTGTTACTTTTTATTCCATCTTCATAAAACTTAAAAAAATTACCAAAATATTACATTTCAGCCATAAGACTTGAACATGTATACCTAAATCCCCAAGGTTAAATCTTTACAGTCAAGAACAGAGATTCAAAAAGTAATACCACCCGGCTTACTGAACACAGAACACGTACATGCCATTTCAAAACCTCTAAAAGTTACAACACTGTTTTTAAGGAAGCCAATGAAAAAGGCTGGCTTCCATTTCATCTCCTTCTAATTAACACCCAACAGAATGTTAACCATTAACAGTTTTATACTACACCTATTTCTTGTTGGACTCTTCTGGGGATACCCGAGATGGTTTTCCTCCTCCTCAGTTTTCGTCTCCGCTGTAGTACGGATTGTGAATGAACAAGAGAGCAGCGTATACTAGCCTCTCTGTCAAAACCAACTCCTGCAACCCACAAATAGGTCTCATTAGCCTTTAGAAATGGCAAACAAATTTTCATTTGCTTGGAACACAGTGATATTTATTGATTGGAAGTAAAGGAAGAGTTTGGATTAAGCCCGTGAATAAATATAAGGGAGCCCTTATTCAGCTCCTATTTAAATTACTCTGCAGTACATTAAGCTTTACTTCGAAATGCAGCTCTGCACAACAGCTTACAGTGCCAAGAGTAACAAGCAAAGAAGGAAAATCAAAGAAAGAGGAGAGAAAAATAACATCAAAGAATCACTCTCACACAGAAACAGCTTCTGAAGGACTTACAACCTTTAGTTACTACTATTTACTGGTCTATTTCTGGGCTCTCTGAAGCTGTCTTTGCATGGCAGATCCAGAGCCAAGATGTTAACCTGAATTAGTTCAGCTGACATATCCTGACCCATTTCTTCATTAAAAGCATCTTTGTGAGGTTTTTTTTCCCTCTCTCTATCCATTACACCCCAACCCTACACACAACACACGCACACACACACACACACACACACACACACACACACACACACCCCTTCTGTGAGGAGAAAATAACCTAGAGATTTGTTTTTAAGTGATCATGTAACTCTTTCTACTTTCTTCTACTGACTCGGACACTTCTTGGTATGGCACCAGTGTCTTATCAATATAAAATAAGAATACAAAGCAGTCCTCAGTTCTCTACTTAAATGGATCTACCTTCTCTATCAGCTGGAATGAAGCTGGAATTCCTAGTCTTTACAATGCATGCCTGTTTGCTTTTATAAATACAGGGGCCAAACTGTGATGCTTGTTTGTTTCTCTCTCCATAATCACAGTATTGATACACTACATGCAGTCTTATCAAAACTAGAACGGTGAGGAAGGAGGTGAGGAACTCACACTCCTGTCTTGCACAGGCATGTGCCATGGATTTTTCAGAGTGAGCTTTGCCTCAAAGTCAGGATGCCAAAAGTGCGCTAGAATCTGGTTGCCTTATCATTTATCCTGATTGTTACACATAGAACAGGATGGTATGTTAAACCTCGGCTCAGCTATAAAATGAAGCAATTTGAGTTCTGCTTAGCATCAGAGTGACAATAGTTTCTAGAGCTCACTTTGAAAAAAAATCTGTGAGATACCACATGATGAATAATTATAATATTATTGAAGAATTCATACTAAAGGAATTTTCCTTTCTTAGCTCCAACCAAAAATTAAGATGTTTCATTCTACTCATAATAATTACAGAACACATGGCACACAGACACACTTTATGTTATATGGACAAAATTAGCAGCTTTCTCATTAAAGCTCTTGAAATCAACATATAATCTCGGCTTTAGTCTGAGAGTTCCTGAAATAAAGCAGAAGGAAAGATCTTCCCTTTTCCTGAATCACAAGACCCATAATCAAAGAACTAAATTTGAAAACAAAATTTACTTACAGTGCTGTGAAGAAAGCAGGTGCTGCTTATAATCAAATGTTCCCAGAAGGGAAAGTTAGTTTAAGAGGATGCCAAAATGATACATTTTGACATCTACCTACCCCAGCCCATTTAGATTATGGAGATCAGATAAAGTATTCATCCTTAGAATAATTTCTCCTGCGAGTTGAGTAGGTCATCAGGAAAATTTCTCCTAGCTAAAACCAGCTGATCAACCAGAATTCCTGTGTTTCAGGAAGGAAATAATATCTATACCAGATATCTGGTCATCATTTGCTCCCCACTGTATGTGAGAGAAATCCGAGTGGGAATAATAATAGCCATGTCCAAAATGCATCTCGAGTGACATGCAGTCTTTAATCACATGGTACCAGAATAAAAGTAATAACATGGCCATTGTGAAATTTTCAATATACAAATGAAATAGAACTATTAGAGCTGTTGATAGAAAGCTCAATGGATAGATCATTTTCTGTCTTTGAAAGTGAGAATGTTTCATAACATTATTTTACTTATATCTAAGATTACTAGATCGAATCCTGGAATCTACAATCACTACAGATAAACTTTTCAAGAAAAGTCTGGACAGGCTTGCGTTCGACCTCGGCTAACATTCAGACTCTCAGTACACAAGAAGAGGAAGGCAGAGAGGAATGTAAGCCAGGCTGGCTAGATTAGAATAGAATTCAGCTTTCATCTTTGAATCCCCATATTTTTAGGTCAGAAATTACCAAAATCAATGCAGAAATCTAAATGAGCTTTGAAACAAGCCTACCTTCATCCAAAGAAGCCTGAAAACAGATTTTATAGTTGGTCTACAGGATCCTTACTTGCAGTTTGAGAGACCTGGGGTTTGCTGTTCTTTTTTGCTGTGCCATGCATCATTATCATATGACTAATCACTGCCGCTTTCTCCATTATTTCAGTGGGCTATGACCAAAGAGCTATCTGGTGACTTTTTTCAAAAAGAAACTGTCCATCATTTACATAACAAGTGGCCTAGCAGAACATATGCAAATGGATGTTCAAAACCTGACAAAAGCATATTGAACATCCTCTGGGTTGTATTCTGATGAAAAGGTATTGCTTGTTTACAAAGCGGTATTCTTAACTGGTCCGCCCAGCAGCACAGGTTTTGAACATATTTAAAACACAGAATACTGTGACCCGACCGCCCCTAAGAACAGAACAGAACAGTACCAGTGACATTGATGGGAATAATGCAGGAAGAAATCACTTGGGCATCTTGTTTCATCTTCTCCTCTGGTGTTGGGAGGGGCAGTGCTTTGCTCCAGTTGGTCTGCTTGTCCAGTGTCGAGGGGATGTTGTGTACTGGGTTTTTTGGCCTCTGCCCTAACATGACATCTGTATCTTCATCCTCCGGGGGATGGGACTGCAAACGAAGTACATTTAGACTTAGCCAGAATGGTTGATACGTAAGCACACATATTAAGGAATTTCACAGTTTAGTTAAGAACAGTGAAGTCAGAAATAAGCTTTTAGGTCAAAGGAAGAATTCCTAGAAATAGTAAGCACCACTAATTGAAAGTTCAATAGTCAAGCGACACAAAAGAAAAAATGGACTTAATAAACATGCTTTTCAGGTTAAATGAAATTAAGAGGAAAGACAAGATAGCCAAGGTCGTCCCCCAACTTGAAACTGAAGAAAAATCTTAGTCTCTAATCCAGTGATAGGTAGATTCTGGGTATCTGTCTCCCTGTATATTCCTAATGAAAGTCTTAAGAGCTCTAGATAACTGGGATCGAAGGGAGAAGATCATTTAGATACCTATGAAAGGTTCAGAAAATGTGCCAGAAAACCTAGAGTCAGGAAACATTCTGGAGCACATCACCTGAAGGACAAGCCTATCTAATCTGAGAGGCTGGATTAAATCACAGTTAATTTTACTGCAGGACTATGGCATTTGTGAATAACATTTCAAAAATGCAGTTTCATCCACACTGTCTGCACATGGAAAAGCAGCCCCCCTTCCCCACTTACTATAGTGGAAAATACAAAAGCAGTTAATGGGGAGAAAGGTTCAAGAGGGTTTCTTTTTCAAATTCGGAAGAGTAAAGGATCTTAGTTTCTTTCAGCTTTTGCAGTGGGAAGCTTTTCTTCTAGCTCTGGAGTTAGAGGCCTTGACTTCTGTATGACCTTTGAAAATTCTCCAAGCCCTTGATAGATATTAATATTGTCTACCTCTTATTTCAGGGCTGGGTTCCTAACTCGTTATTAAAAAGCCTCCACTCCAATTTTGATTTCGGGGTTGGGCTTCTAGAGCAGATTATTAAAAGACCCAGTTTTCACCACTGACCCTAGTTTTCTTTCTTTCCATAATTTGGAGGAAGGTGAGTGTTTGTCTAAAATATTTCCCCTCTTATCCCAGTTAAGTTTTAATAATATTATGTCCTAAAGTCATGGAAAAAAAAATTTCTCATCCTCACATTTAGAAGCATCACGTCCTGCTGACTCAGGATTTCACATATTGTCAAACTGTTCTCAGGTCCTCTTAAAGAGAAGATTCCAGAGCCACTTGTTTAAGTTAACCCCCCAGCATTTGCTTACCTTGTCAGAGGTATCTGCAAAGCCCCCCAACACACCCAACAGGATATGATTCCCCCCCTTGAGAAAAATGTGTTCGCCATGAACATTTTAGTAAAACATAGCAACCTTCTTTCTCTCTTCAGCTTTTGTGCAGATTCCCAGCGAAGCGAATAGCTCAAATAAAGTTGGAGCACAAAAGACTTTGTTTCCTAGGTAACTTCCAAAAAGAAAAAAAAAAGTTTGGTGCATGCAAAAAGAGAGACAGAAAAAGAGGGAGAAAGAGCAAGAGCTGGAGAGAAACCCCCACCACCAGAGGCCACATTTCGTAGGCGATTCCTTCCTTGAATAACAATGGACTAGGCAACAAAGGAAGAATAGTGACCTGACTACAGGCTCTGACCAGCAGCCAAAAGCGCGTTTTATTTAATGGCGACAGGGACAACTGGCTGCTAGAGAATCCTTTTGTCCTGTTCTCTTTTTTGATTTGAGAAGCTGAACCTTTACAGTTCTGATAAATATAGGGCAAGTTAGAATTTCTTTCCTTCAAACTCTAAGGTCCAGGAGTGGCATTAGGTGATGCCCGTCTTGAACAGAGCCTTAATTGCAATTTAGGGGGGAAAAGTAAGTGAGAAAGAAAGCCAATGACATGGCTGTCTAAATTACATTTTATTTAATTCAAGTTAGGAACATATCACTCTTGAAGTGGATTTAAAAGAATACCTGTTAGTTAGAAACAACAGAGTTTGCCATAGTTAAAAGAGAGAAGAAAGTATCTGGAGAGAATGGGATAGGGCTGTGATGGAATGTTCTCAGAACCAGTACCTTTCTACTCCATGGGGTCATGTGGCAACACTCAGTGGGGGAGGGCGAACGGGTGCTGTTAAACTATGAACATGAAATGCAAAAAAAGGAAAAATTAAAAACATGCACACAACACACAGTATACCCTGGTTAGGTCAAATCTAAAATAGTAATGAATGAATATACGGGGATGACTCCCTCTCCTCCTTCCCTCCATATAGGTCCTTATTTTAAGGACAGAGTAAGAGCACAGACTTCGGAGCTAGACTGAGTTCAAATCCTGGTTCTACCATTTATTTGCTGTGTGACCAGGGACAATTACTCAGCCTTTCTAAGATCAGTTTCCTCATCTGTAAGATAGGGAAATAATAGCATCTATCGACCCTCCAGGGCTGTTTTGAGGATTAAATGAATAAGTCGACAGAATAGACTGTGAAGACTGGTGGCACTTAATAAGGTCTGTTCGTTTGTCAGCTACTACCCCTGCTAAGCTACTTTTATTATTACCCTTGTAGCTGTGCCCTATCTGTGACAGTGACTTTGCAAATGGTAACTTTCCTTTAGATCCCAGTCCCATTTGTTAATTTGGGAAAGACCGAATTCTTTTCTTAGAGTGAGTTTATTTTCTGGTGAACTACTTGGAAGAAAATTTCCTGTGTGCACTTTCTTCATCCAGGCTGCTTAAAATTTACCTCTTCCTCATATACGCAGACCGTATTTGAAGACAGGGCCGGGTTCAAGGACACGTGACAAGGCCCCACACTCAGAAGGACATCATGCTTTTTTGAGTAAGGGGCCCTGCATCTTCATTTTGTACTGGGCCCCACAAATTATGTAGCTGGTCCTGTTGGGAGCATAATCAGGTAACTAGAATCCCCTTTTCAAGATCTATTGAGAAGGACATTGAAACTCTCTTAAACTCTAAACCATGTCAGCTTTAGATTCAGTTAGGCTCCTATTATAGCACTTTCCATATAGCATTGCTTTAACATAACCTGAATTCTTCCTGGATGTGTCTTTTTCTTCTATTAGATTGTAATTTCTTAGGGGTTAGAAGCCATATTTGATTTTCTTTTTAGTCTTCCATGATGCCAGCAAAGTGGCTTCTCATTGTAGGAGCTCAACAAATTATCGGTACACTTGAATGATAGGAGCCCTGTGTGTTTTAACAGTGATGGGAAACTCCAAAAAAGTAAGGTTTGTGGTCAAGATATCAGGAGGAAGCAAACACCACAGAATACAAGGGCACTGACCATTTTAGTGCAAGTAGGTAAAAAAACTAGAGGAAACTATAAGCAACGTTTGATTCCATCAGAGGCTCAGTATTAATGTATTCCAGTTCTAATTATTCTTAAGCCTATGGCAGACCTCTGTTTTGGCGGTGGAACACTCAAGGTCTGATTCTATTCTGAGTTTTAAATTTTAAGTGACAGGGTTGCTCATTAATTTTTAAGCAAAGCAAATGCCATCTCCTCAGGCCCCGTTAACTTTGATCTAGATGTTATTTAAGACAAATGATTTCGTAGGGTCTGTGGCTCCCTCACTGAAAATGATCATTTTGACAGATGTACTGTATGTGGCCTGAGTTCAGACATTAACCTGCTTCTCTCCTAAGACTCTTATCACAAATAGTGATGCTGTGATGCGTAGGTCTCAAGACAGACCCCAGGGTATGCAAAGTAGAAAGCAAACTCATGGAAGCAGGAGAAAGGGAGCCTGAAAAAAAAGCCTATATGGTAAAGGATCCCGTTTCCAAGAAACCAAAGGCTCTGGTGTCTCATGAAAGAATTTAAAAAATTACACAGCAAAAAACTGCAGGGCATAATTAATGATATTAATATTAATATATTAATTTTGGTAGTTTGTCTTTCATCTTCTAAGTCAGCTCTCCTATTGAGTATTTTTTTCCAGGGATGAGGAGTGGTTTTTAGTTTTCATCAGTTCGAGACCCCCCCCACCCACCCAGGCCATTAAATAAGTACGAGGTAACATTTGGAGATGACTAAGGACTCTAAGTCCAGGGAGAGACTGTTCTGTTTTCGTCAACCATCGTTAAGTCGGCGTCTCTGCGGGTCACACTCCACTGAAGGTTCCTTCTCAACTAATCTGCCTCTCCACTGTTTTGATAGGAGCTCCAGCCTCCAACTTGTGAGGGCTGCAACTCGGTACTCTGGAGCTTGCGTGTGGAAGGACTTTGTTCCTTGGTTCTACCACCACGGCAAAAGCACTCGAGCTCCTACAGATGATCTGTTGATTTAGAGTAGTTAGGCTTGTAATATTGAAATGGGACTTTTATTTCTGCCATGAAATTAGTAACTGCTTAAGTGTAGTGTTTCAAAGCATTCTCTTTCCTGGGTGTTTGGTCAAAGGAAGTAAAATAGTTCTGATTATTTCCGATTAGACTTTTATATGGTGAATGCAATAATCAGTTCATAGGATTTTTTTTCTAAAATTACCTAAGAAATAAAACTGAAAGAGAACTGCTACCTCAGGGCATCTCTGCATGGCCCAGCATGCCAGTCCTTAACCAGTGAGCACGGGTAAGGTGAGGAAAGGCTGCATGCTGATCAGACTTATATGAATTAAATTACCCTTCAAGGCCTCTATGTAAATGAATATTTTTGCTTATGCTTAGTAGGACAAGGGCAGAAACCATTTCTTCTTCGTAACTGTATTCCTACTACCTTGGTAATGCTTAAATAAAATTTGTTGTACTACTAGCTAGCACCCCCATGTGCCTGGCACAAGCAAACAAAAATCCTCTCAAAAGAAATAATATCAGGTTATCTCCACATATAATTTTTCAGTACAACATCTAGCACCAAGTCAAAGATAACAAGGCAAGAAGGAGACAAGACAGCATGAGCAAGGAGCATCCAAAACAATAGGTAAAACAGAAGCAGACCATAGGGTGTCCTGCTCTTGGAATGACCACTCCATGCAAGAGTAGCAGTGAACAACTTTGGCTTCCCTAGAATTAAGTATGTGGGAAGCCTCTTAGACCACTCATTGATTCATTCAAGAACATTTCCTGAAGGTCAAAGAAAGCACCTGGGGAACCAAAGTATCACATGAAAAATGTTATCTCTCCCATTACTATACAGTTCTTTTGATTTTTCTGTACTTTCGGATTTTTTCATAATGTTAGAGCAAAACACACAGATAAAAATTTCTCTTTCTTTTTCCAGGCTCCTGTTCTAGTCCTCCTACCCCTGATTTTGAGAGGCCTTAGACTCCAAGATGCACCATTTTAGAATCAGCCACTACTGGTCCTGCCTATCCTATCCCTGACAAAAGATGCTTCTTTGATGCTTTCACCCCATTTCTGTCCCTGCTGGCCCATAATTTACACTCTCAGATCTTTTCCCTACCTGCCCATGAAACTGCTTCAATGAAAGTGAGAGCTACATGCTTATGGTCAGTGTTCAGAACAGGAAATAACAGACATTATTAATTTCTTCAGTTTTGCGGCTGTGATCAAGCATTTCTCCAAACATCTCAAGATTGTCCCCAACCTTTCTCTTACTGCCAAAAGAAAAATATAATCCCTCTGCATTTTACCGTCTTTGGGGTTTTATTTTATATGCTGATGGGAGCTTATTTTGCCTCTAGACTCTCCAAAAGACATCTGTTAAAATATTGTGGATATTTCAGCAGAAAATGTTTTTGAAAATTTGGCTTTAGTGTGTGATCTAACTGGTAACACATGGCACTTATAGCAGCTGACTTGCAGAGCTGATTCGTTACTATCATGCTGTCTTAAACATGAGAAATATTCACTAGAGAATGGATGCCGTGGTACGCTTGAGTATAGGAATAGAACTTAGAGTGAAGATGTCCATTGCAAGCCACATGGGTTCCTAGTCAGGTGATCTGGGACCTTATTTTCATTCTGCCCTGGGGGCCTGTTTGTCCTTAGACCAGGTCCCTGCATTTCTGCACAGGTTATGGCCTATCTAGGAGATGGAGGGGACCTTGTCTGCCTCAGATTTTTCTTACTGGAGTTTGTGAACGTGTTGCACATAAACAGAAACTGCCTCGATCTTTCTGGAAGGCTTAAAGGAAGCTGGCAATACCTTCTTCACTTAGCACTCTTCCTGCCGCAGTTACATAGCACTTTCATTCTGTTACACTGTCCCAGAGGCTCCTATTGGCTGGCATTGTGCTCTTCCAAGCATGTTTAATAACATCACTTCTGACTCATACTGTGCTTTTCCCTTTCCTCTCTCCTCAACTCCAACGTTTACCAAAGCGAGTAACTGTGGGAAAACAGAATGAAGTAAGTAAAAGTTTAGGGCGATTCCTGTGTCTCTCTCTCCTAAGTCTTTCTTCCCTTCCCTGGTGTTGCCTTTTTCACCACTTTCTCCCAGGCAGCCAGGGCTTTCATGCTTTCCCCAGAGGGCCTGAATGCAGCACCCCCAAGTGCCCAAACCCTTCACACTGCACCCCCAGCCAGCTGTGAGGCTTGACTGAAGCCCTCAGATGCATTCACATTAATGTGCTGAGAACTAGTGAGAAGCCCAAAGGAACACTGAGGCAGAATTATGGATAGTGGTTATAGGCCAGGAGGGAGATATTCGGGAACAAGTGCCTACTAAGTTCTTTTAACCACTTTATACATTACTATCTATTTAAAACACCAAAATGCAGAAATATTCAGGACTGGGGAAAAATGGCCTTATCATTGATAAGTCTGCTTTTCCACATCGTACCCTTATTTCTCTTCCCTGCCAGATATTGCCACCACCACTTCCTAAATTCTCCTGAGAAGCACTTGGCTAAAGGAAATATACAAAAGGCCAATAAGCATATGCAAAGGCCCTCAACATCATTTCTCATCGGGAAAATTCAAATGAAAACCATCGTCACACGCTGCTATATACTAGAGGGGCTAAAATTAAAAAGATCAATAATAACAAGTGTTGGCAAAGAGGAAGAGCAACTAGAACTCTCATAAATTGATGGAGTGAGTGTAAAATGGTCTAGCCACTTCAGAGACTGGCAGTAGCTAACAAGCCTAAGCATACGTCTGCCCTATAATTTCCTCTTAGGTATACGGAGTAGGAAGAATGAATATGTCCGCAAAAAGCCTTGCACAAAAATATTCGTAGCCACTTAATTTGTAAAAGACCCCCCCAAAAGTCCTCACAACTAGAAACACCTCAATTATCTACCAATAAGAGAATGGATAAACAAATTGGGGACTACCATATTCATATCATGCAGTACTACCCAGTAATAAAAAAGAACACGGCATTGATACGTGCAACATTGACCTCAAAAATGTATGTGGAGTGAAAGAAGCCAAACACAAAAGAGTATGTGCTCATTCACTCAAAAGTGAATCCCATCCTGTTGATGGTCTGATAGACATCTTGGGTATGAGATTGGCCCCTAGTGAGCAGAACTTGAATGTAGTGGCAGTGGTGCAGTTTCCACCGTGAGAGAGTCTTTGTGAAAGACAGCATGTAACCGCCAAGAATCTCTCTCCTTTTGATCTCAGCTGGAACTGAAGGAAAATTCTTTGGGTGATGGAATGCAAAATGATTTTATGTATTTTAAAGATCAGGAACACTTTGTTTAATGGTGTTCTGTTCATGAAGTGATTTAAATGTGCTGAGCATAATAGAATTCTACTTTGAAGCATGTATGGACGGTAGTCCCCATGTGAATGGAAAAGAGGGCTCCAGGGAGGCCAGGAGGGAGACCACTTCCTGCTGCTGCTTAGTCATTTATTCATAGGAATTGCTCTGGACTGTCGAGGAGAACACAAAACAAGGCCCACTGGACCATGATCAGTGTGATGTTGATGCCAGTGAGTGTCTTATTCATCCCCTGTGCCAGTTAGTGGGGTCACTGCCAAGGGCCATTCAGTATCAGTCCTCAAAGGTTGCTAGCACCAAATAAAAGACATGAGTGGGAAAAAGGCAGGCCAGGCTTTGAAGTGGAGGGAAGAAGGAGGCTTTGAACTGCCTCAGACGGCACAAATACCCTCACCCAAATCACAGGAGCAGGCAGTGTGAGTACCACAACGGCCCAGTGGTGCAGGGAGAGTTCCTCCCTCGCCCGCCTGCCTTGCCCTCAGCCGGAGGCTCCGAGGTGTGCAGCAACTGAAGAGATGTTGTAGATGTGGCCTCACTCCAGGGGACACTTTTCCCTTGTAACTCATGCCAGCTGTGGCAAGAACTCAGTAGGGTCATACTTAACCTTACCACAGCAAAGTTTTTTAAAAATAAGAAAAGATAAGACCTTCTTATGCACAAGCCATGCATGTTTTACCTTCATTTTTTACCCTTCCCCCCCCCTTTTTAATTGACTCTTTTTTTAGTATAGCTCTATGAGTGTTATCACATGCGTAGACTCATGTAACCCTCCCACTATCAGGATTCAGAACATTCCCATTACCTCAAAAAGGACCCTGTGCTATCCCTTTAGAGTCATAGCCCCCCCCCTTTGCCCCTGGCAACCAAGAACCTGTTGTCCGTCACTGGTTTTGTCTTTTGAAAAGTGTCATATAAATGGAATCATACCTTTTGAGACTGGCTTCTTTCACTCAGCATAATGCCTTTGAGATCATCCAAGTTGTTGTGTGTATCAGTAATTCATTCTGTTTTATTTTGAGTACTATTCCATTGTCTGCTTATACTTAGAACAGTGAAATGTCTCAGGTTTGCAAGAAAAGGTGAACCTGAGCATATTCCGTAACGATGTGTACAAAGAAGTAATTTTATTCACTGCTCCACAGCCAGGCTGATGTTTTAAAAAGAAAGAATTCCAAAACTAAAATCTGCAATAAGGAATTTTCTTTATTTCTCACAGTGTTTGATATTAACGGGACTCGTGGGCTCACGCTGTCAGTAGCTATTGTGCTTCCTGTCGGGCTGTTGTCTGTCAGCTGCACATCTGTTCTTCCATGCTCTGCTCTGCCGGGACTCAGAAAAGAACATTTCTCTCTCACCAACTGCTCCCTGTTAGGTTCTGTCCTGGGTTGTGTCAGCTCCTTTCGGCAGTTACTATCTCCGTGTCACCTCCGTTTCCCGTTGGCTACGTCTGTTTTGCGGTACCTTCCCAATATTGAGTTCTCTCTGGTAAAATAACTGGCGTGGATTATTCTGTGTTCCTGGCTGGACCCTGACTGCTGAAGTACATGCTACCAGGCTTTCCCCCCGGGCTTGCTTGTGTCTGAGACACCTAAAGTACTTGCTACCTCTGCTTCCTCAGCCCATGAGGAAAACAGAAACCAGTGCGACGTCCCATGGGATGTCGAGATGATAACGATGTCTGCAACTTACGGTAGGGAACAGGAGAACTGACGGCATCTCAAAAGCAAACTGCTTCTGGTGATTCTCGAAAATGGGCATAGAGAGAAAAAGCATTTGCCAGGGTCAGTAGCTGTATAGTTCCACGTCCTACGTGCTGTGCTGACTTGTCCCAAGGAGTACCGTATCAGAGCAGCGGCTACGAGTAAAGTCACAAGTCACTCATAGCCAGTCTGCGAGAGCCGACAGATGAGTTCAATGGAGCGTGTGACAGGCATCACCACTCCTGTGGTCTTACATTTAAAACTAATGTCAGGCTCTTCCAACCCTACTATACCAAGAAGAAACCTCTAGAAATAGAGGAAGTTAATCCTGTACACACACGGCCTGGTATCTTTGTAAAGCACTGCTCTTTCTGATCATGTTATTCCTGTGCTCAAAACTCTTTATTTTCCGTGTCTGTGGAATAGATTCAGACGTTTTAGTCTGACAGTCAAGATCCTTCAAGATCTGGTCTAGCGAAGCACTGCAGCCAAACCAAAATATTTGAATTTATGTATACGCACTTCATTTTCTCCTGCCTGTGTGAACTTGCTCTCATGGTTTCCTCAGCCTATAATCCTTTTTCTCCCAGGGTACATATCAAAATTCTACCCTGTCCTTCAAGGCCTTTTCAGATGCTCCCTTTACCATGAAGTTTAATCCTAACATCCAACCCCATTCTAATACCACATACCAGTTAGGTGCTAATACCTTATACTTAATAACATAGGATTTTCTCTAGTATCCCATGTACTCTGGATGGCAGAAATTATGTCTCTTATTTTTGTGTCAGTTAATTTTTTCCAAAATGAATAAATAAGAGGCCACAGTGGGAGATGGGGCATTCCAAGTGGAAATACTGTTTTGAGAATGCAGGATATTTTCTCAAGAAGCACACGTAGTTTGGTTTGGCTGAGGTCTACGGTCTGTGCAAAGGATTTGTGGGAAATCCATCTGGAAAGGTAAGTTAGGACCAGATCATACAGAGGCTGGAGAGTTGGGCTAAGGATTTGAACTTATTTCTTTAGGCAGAATGAAGGAATTGAAGGTTTTGGGATTAAGGGAGAATTTTTATGCCAAAGATTCTCATACCAACGTTAGAATTTTTCATAATTGATTTAAAGGAGCAAACTGGATGAGATAAAGGAAAGCACTTAGACTGAAGCAAGAGAGACTTAATTGGACGGATAGAACCATTTTGAGACAGGCCATAAAACAACAGAATATTTCTGAGAGCTTGCAAAACTATGAAGATATTTTATAAAAGCAAAACACGACCTGTCTAGGACTCTGTGGTATGTGTAATTCTTTTGCAACAAAGGAAAGGCTTGGTCAGCATTTCTCAATCTTGGTCTTGTAAACCAATAGAAAAGCAGAATATCACTAGTCTCTAGTGAGGACTCATGGAGAAGGAGAAGGAGGGGAAAGGCTGGATGAGAGGAGATAGAGCTGGGGATGGGAGGGAGAGTGAGGCAGTGAGGAGGTCTTTATCCCAGGGCAGGTCAAATACTGTTGAAATACCCCTCCTGCCAGCTCTAGTCTTTAAGCCCTCTCTTGGCTCAGAACTCCACTCCCAGTCTTGTCATTCTTCTGTAAGCCAGTTTATTTTTTCTCAGAAGCTGCCTTCTCATCAGATCCATTTTCTTCTTCTTGATAGAAAATGGAAGAGTGAACATAGTCATTGTTTACAGCTCTGGACTAAGACCAAGGGGGTCTGGGTCTTAGTTTGAGTGATTGCCTTCATTTACTTCCCAGTAAGGCTGTTGTAATGTCCCCTGTCCTTCAGATGCACCTCCTTGGTAAAAAGAAAAGTATGATTTGACAGATTTTTACTTTAAAATCCCTGGATGCATAGTGTGATAAGTTAGAAAACTATCAGGCTATGAAATGACAAAGAATCCCTGATATTCTTCCCAGGCTAATTTTATGAAGTCTGACAAAGAGGATTACTGTGAACACAGTATGGTGGAGTGAGTTAACTGTCAATCCTGATGATCAGGATTTAGGCCTCGGTGTTCCTTGTGAACCTGGTCAGCCTTTGCCACAGGGGTCCATCTCATGTCAAGACTGTTAAGATATTCTAGCCCTGGATCACTGATGACAGTTGGAGAGGGACGCTTGGTGAAATTGCTGGAGCATCTTACCACATTTGAGGAAGGATGATTTCTGTGTCTTTCTGTCTAGACCTCAGAATCTAAGCAGACTTAGACTCCAAGGGTTTCCATGGACCTGACTGCAAGCTGAATGCAGCAGTAGGAGACGTTTCAGCTCAAGTGCCGACCCTGATCCGTAGTGGCTATCTGGACTGTGTGGGAAAGACTGGCTGTGATCTATTGGGAATGCCTGCGTTAGGCTTCCACAGGGGAAGAGCAGGTAAATGTCTCAAGTATTCGAGGCCCATATCTGGGTTACTTACTGATGAGAACAGATGAGCTGGACATCCCATTCAGCAGAGGATGAGGGTGAGCTGCTGTGACAGATTGCACACTCTGAAATGGGAATCTTCCATGAGGGGGCCCTAAGGGCCAAAATGTCATATACCATAGCAACTTCTAATTATCTTAGATTAGATTCTCTGTGGTCTTCTGAAGTTTGCTATTTAAAGAAAAGAAATTACGAGCTAAGCACGTCCGGGTTGAACTTACTTTCAACCATATCTAGATATGGCTTCTGGAGATAGCCATATCTATCATAGGCACTGGGGTACAAGTCCCAACCCAGGAACTGTGAAATATTTATGGCTCTGTGTGTGTGTGTATTTTAAATTTCTATTTTGAAATAATTGAATACTTACACAGAAGGTGCAAAATAGTAGAGAAGATTCTCATATACTCTTTATCCAGCTTTTCCTAATGTTAACATCTTACATAACCTCAATACATTTATTGAAAGCAGAAAATTAACATTGATAAATATTTACCAATTTATTAGTTTTATTTGCCATTTGCCAGTTTTCCCACTAATATCCTTTTTCTGGTCTAGGATCCAATCCAGGATCCCACATTGCATTTAGTTGTCAAATCTCCTTAGTGTCCTTCAGTTTGTGGTAATCCCTCAATCATTGCTTTAATGACCTTGACACTTTGTGGAGAGTACTGGCTGATTATTTTCTAGAATGTTCCTTAATTTAGGGTTGTCTGACATTTTTTCTTATGATTAGATTGAGGTTAAACATTTTTGTCAAGAATCCCACAGAAGTGTCACCTCATTGCATTCTATCAGGAGGTTCATATACAGCTGTGCCCTATTGCTGCTGATGTTAATTTTGATCACTTGGCTGAGACGGTGGCTGTCAGCTTTCTACAGCTAAAATTACTATTTTCCCGGGGCACCTGGGTGGCTCATTGGGTTAAAGCCTCTGCCTTCGGCTCAGGTCCTGATCCCAGGGTCCTGGGTTGGAGCCCCGCATCAGGCTCTGTGCTCAGCAGGGAACCTGCTTCCCCCTCTCCCTCTGCCTGCCTCTCTGCCTACTTGTGATCTCTCTCTCTCTCTCTCTGTCGAATAAATAAATAAAATCTTTAAAAATTTACTATTTTCTGTTTGTAATCAACAGGTATCTTGTGGGGAGAAACTTTGAGATGATGTACATATCCTATTTCTCAACATAATTTCACCCCACTATTTTTAGCATTCATCGGTGATTATTGCCCATAAAAATTGTTAGTCATATTTGCCTAATGGTGAGTTTAAAAATTTATATCTATACTTCTACATTTACTCATTAGAACTCTTCTGTAAGGAAGAACTACCCCCCAATGCATGTATTTATTTATCCCAATTTACTTTTACCAGTATAGACTCAGGGGTCTTTATTCTCTGAGTTACAATCCATTACTATATTTTATTGCTCAAAGTGTCCCAGATTTAGCTATTGGGAGCTCCTTCAAGTTGGCTTCTGTGCCCTTTTGACATGCCTCCTATTATTTTTTGAGCACTTTCTTGCTTTTCAGCATTTTAAGATATTCTAGGCTTATCTTACATTTCCCCTGGCTCAGTCTTTAAATTAATTTCTCCAAGGATCCCTGGTTTATCTTTTTAGAGAATGGTATTTAGAAGGAAGATATAAGCGGGGTGCCTGGGTGGCTCAATCGATTAAGTGTCTGCCTTCGGCTCAGGTCATGACCCCAGGGTCCTGGGATTGAGCCCTGCATCAGGCTCCCTGCTCAGCGAGGGGCCTGCTTCTCCCTCTTCCTCTGGCTGCCACCACTCTCCCTGCTTGTGCTGTCTTGCTCTCTCTCTCTCTGTCAAATAAATACATAAAATCTTTAAAAAAAAAAAAAGAAAGAAAGAAGATGTGGGCAGTAGATATGTTCAATGTTACCAGAGTATCGTTGCTTCTAAGGCCCTCCCAGATGACATAGCTAAGAAATATGTTTGTATACTTGTACGTGCACATGTACACATATTTATTTTTATGCCTATCCATCTGCATGTACATGTATACATCTCTCTGTGTGTTTGAGAATATATGTATGAATTTATACTGATATTTTTATTTTTTTTAAGATTTTATTTATTTGTCAGAGAGAAAGAGAGAGAGCACAATCAGGCAGAGTGGCAGGCAGAGGCAGAGGGAGAAGCAGGCTCCCTGCTGAACAAGGAGCTCGATGTGGGACTCGATCCCAGGATCCTGGGATCATGACCTGAGCTGAAGGCAGCTGCTTAACCAACTGAGCCACCCAGGCGTCCCTATACTGATATTTTATTTTATTTTATTTTAAGATTTTATTTATTTGACAGAGAGAGATCACAAGTAGGCAGAGAGGCAGGCAGAGAGAGAGGGGGAAGCAGGCTCCCCGCTGAGCGGAGAGCCCGATGTGGGGCTCGATCCCAGGACCCTGAGATCATGACCTGAGCTGAAAGCAGAGGCTTTAACCCACTAAGCCACCCAGGCGCCTCCCTATACTGATATTTTAGATGTAATCCAACACCAAAGGATTCCTTCTAGACTTTCCTCTTTCCTTATTTGTAACTCTTTTCTCTAGCAGTGACAAACTCATTATCATTATCCACAATGTATTTGCTCAGTCCTATCTTGCACATAAGGTAGTTTCAGAATTTCTAGTTCATTCTCTCATGATGAACAAATTTACCAACGAGAGTACAGTATTTGTGTACAGTTCCTTTTGTCTTTAGCTTTCCACTGTTGCTTCAGATACGGCTGCTCCTAGGGGAGCTTCCAGTTGGGGGTAGGGCCTCAGGCCTCCACATTACTGTGGAGTAAAGAACTAGAGATCAAGGAGACCAGCTTTTCCCACAGTCAGATCACCCACCTGTACAGCCAGTTCACCAGCCTGGACAAAGGCGAGAATGGGGCCCTCAGCTGGGAAGATTTCCAGCTGATGCCAGAACTTGTCACAACCCACTGGGAGCTGGCTCATTAGTGCCTTCTTTCCAGAGGGAAAAGACCAGGTGAACTTCCTCTGATTCATAAAAACTGGCTCATTTCCAACCCACTTAATATAGTGCTAAGAGCAAAGATAAGAATGGACCAGAACCACTCAACAGCTGAAGCAACGAACTATACTTTGCTTTTTGGCTACATGATTTGGATAAAGATGACAGGCTCTCCCACAGTGAGCGGTCCAGAGGCTATGCCTGATGGTTGGAGCGAATTTCCCAGATGTGCAACTGCGCAGCATCACAGGACCATCCAGGAGACTGATCAGGGTGGGGATGGTGCCATATTGTTTGCAAAATCTGTTAGGGTTTTGGAGAAAGTGGGCATAGAACAGAAAGTCAGCATCCAATTTCTTGACTGAAAAACTGAGGCCAAACTGTTCCTTGCTCTCTAGTATTTAGAAATCGGAACTTGAGAGTCCTCCTATCTAGCAGCCCCACCTCCACCCTATCATCCCTTTTCTGCCAAGACGCCACTCCTGTTGCTGGACAACCCCACAGGTGCTCTGTTAACACAGACCTGCCTTAGGCATAAACAGGACGCGACAGAAGGGCACACCCAGCCTATTTCTCTTCAGTATCCATTTACCTGTTCCCCAATTACAAACATCATCTCCCCCAGTTATGCTGCTGAACGTCCATCCTGTCTGAGAAAGGGAGGGACGGAGGGGAGGACTCTAGCCAAAAACCGGCCAAGCAAGCTTTCCCTGGGTGTGGACTATAGCCGTGCTGCCTTCCCTTCAGCTAGGTTTCAGCATGCTCCTACAAACTTTTCCATATGTCCTTCGCTTCTCTGTCACCCAGCATACCATTCACTTGATCTTTCAGTCTTCCTGCTTTTTATTAGCCTGAGTTTCCTCTTTTTTTTTTTTTTTTTTACCTGGCACCCCAAGCTATGCCTGTTAAATACATATCTAACTTGGCAAGAGGGTTCTATGGTCTGGTAGTTTTTATCTACCTTTGCTCTTAAATAAGCCTCTGAGATGTTATATCCCCAGGAACTTTTGGGGAAATCCACATTTCTTTCAGAGAATGTGACCATCTCTTGGTCCCCTGCAGTCTGCTCTGTCATCAAAGGGCTGCTGGATAGAGATGTTCATCTTAAAAGGTGAAAGGTATCAAGCCAAACTTCTAGATGGTTTTCCTAGGTCCCTCAACGTCTGGTCTCCGATTCTCCCCACGTAGAGTACCTATATGGCTACTCTTATTCTTCAGAAAATAGCCATATGCCTGCTGGTTTGCTCAACTTGGGGGCACTGTCACCACCAGAGTGGTTTCTCTGACAGTATGCTTGGGGACCTTCTCATGGGTTTTTGAACAAGGAGGTAGGGCACCCTAAAAGCCTCCTGTATTCCCATCTCTGCTGCATGGATTATGCCTCAGTGTTGCATGCCCTGGGATGTTTTCCACTTCACATTTCCAAGTAGAAAGGTTAGAGTTACAAAGGTGCCTAGTTTATCTGTCCAAGAGATTTCAAGATCATCCTTAGGATCCTGAAGGGGTTTTTTTTTGTTTTGTTTTGGCTTTTTTTTTAAGATTTTATTTCTTTATTTGACACAGAGAGAGAGATCACAAGTAGGCAGAGAGACAGGTGGGGGGCGAGAGTGGGGAAGCAGGCTCCCCACTGAGCAGAGAGCCTGATGCGGAGCTCAATCCCAGGACCCTGGGATCATGACCTGAGCCAGGCTTAACCCACTGAGCCACTCAGGTGCCCCAGGATCCTGAAGGTTTTTGTACTTGGCAAATGATTATGCTAGAAGCTGTAGTCCACTCCCAGTAGAGGTCCAAAGCATTGACTGTATTGTCACATTAGCTGCCTGGTTACATTGACTACATATCTCCTTGTGTAGATTACTGTTAATCTCTTAGAAACATGGGATCTGGCTTTGGTAGCACAATACGATGTGGCATTATAGACCTTTCAGGAAGCCAGAGTGTATTTGCCCAAGTCAGCTTAAAGACCTCATTGAATCAGGCATTTGCCATCCTAATGTCCAAATCTGTTCATTCATGTATCTGCCCATATGTCCAAATCTGTTCATTCATATATCTGCTAACTTCCCTTGACTTGCTTGCTTGCTTGTTTCCTTGCTTTGGAAGGAAGATGTGCACACAATTCCTTAGGAAGGGAATGGCTGAAGAATATCACTGCAAAGGAAAAGGAAGGGAATGGGGAACAGAGGAGCAGTAAGGTGGGATGGATGAAGTATAAATGAATGAGGAATTCTATAGAAGTATCATTATGGCTTTGTGATCAAGTGATGTAATATAGGAATCATACAAAAGGGAAGAATTATCTGATACCTATTCAGTACCTCAGAGGCTCTTTGACTTGAATATTTAAAGTTCCTAAGTTTATGACTTTTCTCTTTTTTGGTGTTTGAAAACTGTTTGAATCCATGGTTGTGCCTTCTTATTCTATTTAAAATTATATTCATCAATCCATCAATAAATATTCTTGGTTAAAATGAAACAAAACAAAAACACTTCTTTCCAAAGTTACTTAGGTTTACCTATTTTCTTTCCCACCTCCTTCAGTGTGATTATAATAGTCATTTGAAATAGAGGTAGGTTTGTTACTGTTTGCTTTCCATTTGGGGTTCTCACATTCTGGTTCATATTATTTATTTATTGGGGGGGCTGGTGTGTAAAACATTACCTGGGTTCTAAGAGTTAGACCTACCCAAAAAATATACTCAGAGAAGTGTCACTCCCTCGATTCTACCACCTCCTTCCCATCCCCCTTCTTTCTGGTCTGTTTCCACTTACCCCCTGTTGGTAAATCAATCTCATTACCTTCTGATTTGTCCTTCCTGTACAGTTTTTGCAATAATGCTTGTTTTGAAAAAGCAGGTGTGTGCCACCGTGATTGATATATCTTAGAGAACAGTTTGAGTTTCGTGTGAATTTCGTGTTTGTTTATGGACACTTTCATGCATGAGAAATTCTAGGTGAACCCAGAAAGGATACCCAGCTGACCTGAGCTGGGTAAGAATATGTAAAATGCACATACTGTAGATATCTCTGAGTTCCCCTGGTTCACCTGTGTCTTAGAAGCCACACCCATCCATACCAGGGGCTACAACCTTCCACCCCTTTGCACCAATTCACAAGCTACAGCTGTCCTGATCGCCATTCCACAAGCAAACTTCAGGGCTTTTTCTAGGTAAAGTGACAGGTTTATTGTATTTCTTAATTATTTAAATATGTAAAATTGTGTTGCTGCTTTTTTAAAAATTAGGTTCCTATCTGTGTGTGTGTGTGTGTGTGTGTGTGTGTAGAAGAAGTTTACTGAGTGTTGTACCCTGTGTTCCCCATAAACCTTCTGGTTTTTATTGTGGAATTTTACGTAGTGTGGAGATTTTTAGGGATGAATACATTGTGTTGTAGCAAAATTGGCTCTTTTTTTAAAGACTATTTCTTTTACACAAATAAGTGTATACCTGTATATACTGTTCATATCCTTTTTTCTAACATGAAGAGTAGCATACAATAGACACTCTTTAGGGCTTTGCCTCTTTTTTAAAAAAAAACATTTAAATTTATGTTTAAATTTTTTGAGTATAGTTGACGCAATGTTACATTAGTTCAGGTGTACAACATAGTGACTTGACAAGTCTATACATTATGCTGTGTTCACCACAAGCGTAGCTACCATCATATTATATTGCTGTTAACAGTATCATTGACTGTATTCCTTAGGCTGTCCCTTTTATTCCTATGACTTATTTATTCCATAACTGGAAGCCTATGTCTTCCTCTCCTCTTCACCCACTTTGCCCAATCCCCCCACAGCCCTCCCTCTGGCAACCATCAGTTTGTTCTCTGTATTTATAGGTTTGATTCTGCTTTTTGTGAATTCATTTATTGAGTTTTTTTAGATTGCACTTATGAGTGGAATCATATGATATTTGTCTGTCTTAGTCTTATTTCACTTGGCATAATGTCCTGTAGGTCCATCCATATTGTCTCAAGTGGCATGATGCCATCCTTTTTCTGGCTGTGTAATATCTCATATAGATGGATCTGGTTTTTTTCCTACTATGCATGCTGGGTTTTTTTTTTTTAATTTTTTTAATTTAATTTCACATTTATTTTAATTCCAGTATGGTTAACATACAATGTTATATTAGTTCAGGTGTATAATACAGTGATTCAACATTTCCAGACACTTCTCAGTGCTGCTCATTATGACAAGTGCACTCTTTAATCCCCTTCACCTGTTTCACCCCCATCCACTGCCCTTCTGATAACCATCAGCTTGTTCTCTACAGTTAAGAGTCTGTGTTTTGGTCTTTCTCTTTTTTTCTTTGTTTTATTTCTTAAATTCTGCATATGAGTGAAATCATGGTATTTGTCTTTCTCTGACTGATTTATTTTGCTTGACATTATACCCTCTAGATCTATCCATATAGTTGCAAATGGCAAGATTTCATTCTTTTTTATGGCTGAAGAGGCTGTATATATACCACCTCTTCTTTATCCATTTGTCTATTGATGGACGATTGGCTGCTTCCATAATTTGGCTATTGTACATAATGCTGCAGTAAACATGGGGGTGCATATATTTTTTCGAATTAGTGTTTTTGTATTCTTTGGGTAAATACCCAGTAGTGGAATTACTGGATTATATGGTAATTCTAATTTAATTTTTAGAGGAACCTCCATAGTGTTTTTCACAGTGACAGCACCAGTTTGCATTCCCAACAGTGCATGAGGGTTCCTTTTTCTCCACATCCTTGGCAATGCTTGTTGTTTCTTGTCTTTTATCTTAAGCCTTTCTGACAGGTATAAGGCGATAGTGGTTTTTTATTTGCATTTCCCTGATGATTAGTGATGTTGCATATCTTTTTCTGTGTTGGCCATCAATATGTCTGCTTTGGAGAAGTGTCTGTTCATATCTTCTGCTCATTTTTAATTGGCTTGTTTATTTTTTTTAAAGATTTTATTTATTTATTTGAGATAGAGACAGTGAGAGAGAGCATGAGAGGGGAGAAGGTCAGAGGGAGAAGCAGACTCCCCGTGGAGCTGGGAGCCTGATGTGGGACTCGATCCCAGGACTCTGGGATCATGACCTGAGCCGAAGGCAGTTGCTTAACCAACTGAGGCACCCAGGCGCCCCTGGATTGTTTATTTTTTGGTTTCGAGTTATATAAGTTCTTTATATATTTTGGATACTAGCCCTTTACTGGATATGCCATTTACAAGTATCTTCAGTAGGTTGTTTTTTAGTTTTGTTGATTGTTTCCTTTGCTGTGCAGAAGCTTTTTGTTTTGAGGTAGTCCCAAAAGTTTATTTTTCCTTTGCCTCAGGAGACAAATCTAGAAAAATGTTCCTGCACCTGGTGTCAGGGAAATTACTGCCTGTACTCTCTCCTATGATATTTATGGTTTCAGGTCTCATATATAGGTCCTTAATCCCTTCGAGTGTATTTTTATGTATGGTTTGAGAAAATGGTCCAGTTTCATTCTTTTACGTATAGTTGTCCAGTTTCCCAGCACTACTTGTTGAAGAGACTGTCTTTTGCCCATTGTATATTCTTGCCTCTTTCGTCGAAGATTAGTTGGCTGTATAACCGTGGGTTTATTTCTGTGCTCTCTGTTCTGTTGATCTGTGTCTTTTTGTGCCAGTGCCGAACCATTTTGATTCCTGTAGTTTCGTTGTATATCTTGAAATCTGGGATTGTGATAACCTCCAGTTCTGTTCTTTCTCAGGATTGCTTTTGACTATTCGGGGTCTTTTATGGTTCCATACAAATTTTAGGATTGTTTGTTCTAGTTTTGTGAAAAAATGCTTTTGGTAGGTTGATAAGGATTTGTATTAAATCTGTAGATTGCGTTGGGTAATATAGATATTTTAGAAATATTTGTTCTTCCAGTCCATGGGGATGGAACATCTTTTCATTTGTGTCATCATCAATTTCTTTCATTAATGCCTTATAGTTTGCAGAGCACAGCTCTTTTACCTCCTTAGTTGAGTTTATTCCTGGAGATTTTATTATTTTTGGTGCAATTGTAAACGGGACTGTTTTCTTACTTTCTCTTTCTGCTACTTCATTATCAGTCTATAGAAATGCAGTGGATTTCTGTATATTGATTTTGTATCCTAAAACTTTACTGAATTCACGTATCAGTTCTAGTAGTTTTTTGGTGGAGTCTTTCAGGTTTTCTGTATATAGTATCACGTCATCTGTAAATAGTGCATGTTTTACTTCTTCCTTACCAATTTGGATGCCTTTTATTTTTGTTGTCTGATTGCTTTGGCTAGGACTTCCAGTACTATATTGAAGAGCAGTGGTGAGAGTGGACATTCTTGTCTTGTTCCTGACCTTGGAAGAATAGCTTTCAGTTTTTTCCCATTGCGTATGATGCTAGCTGTGGGTTTTTCATATATGGCCTTTATTATGTTGAAGTATGTTCCCTCTAAACCGACTTTGTTAAGGTTTTTATCATGAATGGATGTTGTACTTTGTCGGATGCTTTCTGTGCATCTATTGAAATGATCATAAGGTTTTTTTTCCTTTCTCTTATTGATGAGATATATTGGTTGATTTGCAAATAGCCATACATGCATCCCTAGAATAAATCCCACTTGATCATGCTGAATGATTTTTTTAATGTATTGTTGGATTCCATTTCCCAATATTTTGTCAAGTATTTTTGCATCTATGTTAATCAGAGATAGTGGCCTGTAGTTCTCTCTCTCCCCCCCCCCTTTTTTTTTTTGTAGTGTCTTTATCCGGTTTTAGTATCAGGGAAATACTGGCCTCATAGAATAAGTTTGGAAGCTTTCCTTTTTCCTTTATCTTTTGGAATAGTTTGAGAAGAATAGGTATTAACTCTTCTTTAAATGTTTGGTAGAATTCACCTGTGAAGCCATCTGATGCTGGACTTCGGTTTGTTAGGAATTTTTTGATTACACATTCAGTTTCATTGTTGGTAATGAGTCTGTTCAATTTTCTATTTCTTCCTGATTCAGTGTTGGGAGGTTATATGTTTCAAGGAGTTTATTGATTTCTTTTAGGTTGTCCAATTTGTTGGTGTATACTTTTTCTTAATACTCTCTTTTAGTCCTTTGTATTTCTGTGGTGTTGTTTCTCCTTTTTTAAATTCTGATTTTGTTTGTTTGCGCCTCTCTGCACCCTTTTGTGTTTTGTTTTTGTTTTTGTTTTGGTGAGACTGGCTAAAGGTTTATCACTTTTGTTGATCTTTTCAAAGAACCAGCTCCTGGTTACTATTATTATTATTATTATTTAGTTTCTGTTTTATTTCCATTCTAATGTTTATTATTACCTTCCTTCTACTGGTTTGGGGTTTTGTTCTTTTTCTAGCTCCTTTTAGGTGTAAAGTTAGGTTGTTAATTTGAGATTTTTCTTCGTTCTGTAGGCCTTTATTGCTATACAACTTCCCTCTTAGAACAGCTTTTTCTACATCCCAAAGATTTTGTACTGTCGTATTTTCATTTTCATTTGTCTCCATGTATTTTTTGATTTCCTCTTTGACTTTTTGGTTGACCCAGTCATTGGTTAGTACCCTGTTATTTAACCTTCACGTATTTCTGTTCTTTCCAGATTTTTTCTTGTAGTTGATTTCTAGTTTCATAGCATTGTGGTCAGAAAAGATGCATGGTATGACTTCAGTCTCTGAATTTGTTGACACTTGTTATGTGGCCTAACATGTTATACATTCTGGAGAATGTTCCATGTACATTTAAAAGAATGTGTATTCTGCTGTTTTAGGATGGAATATATCTGAATATATCTGCTAGATCCATTTGGTGCAATGTGTCACTCAAAGCCACTGTTTCCTTGTCCATTTTCTGTTTGGATGATCTATCCATGTATGTAAGTGTGGTGTTAAAGTCCCTTACTATTATTGTATTACTATTAATTATTTCCTTTATGTTTGTTATTAGCTGCTTTATGTATTTGGGTGCTCCCATGTTGGGTGCATAAATATTTACAATTATTATATCTTCTTGTTGGATTGTTCCCTTTATGATTTATAGTGTCCTTTGTCTCTTATTATAGTCTTTGTTTTAAACTCTGTTTTGTCCGATATTAGTATTGCTAGCCTGGCTTTCTTTTCACTTCCATTTGTATGATAAATGCTTTTCCATCCCATCACTTTAAATCTACATATAGTTTTAGGTCTGAAGTGAAGTCTCTTGTAGGCAGCATATAGATGGTCTTGCTTTTTTATCCTTTCCTTCACCCTCTATCTTTTGATTGGAGCATTTAGTCCATTCACATTCAAAGTAGTTATTGACAGGTGTGTGCTTATTGCAATTTTGTTACTTTGTTTTACTGTTGTTTTTGTAGTTCTTCTCTGCTCCCTTCATGCTGTCTTCAGGTATGGTTTGTTGGCTTTCTTTAGTAATATTCTTGGATTCCTTTGTCTTTATTTTTTACATATCTATTACTGGTTTTTCATTTGTGGTTACCATTAGGTTTGTATACAACATCTACATATAGCACTGTATATTGAGTTGATAATCACCTAAGTTTGAACCCATTCTTTACTCTCTTCCCCACATTTTGGGTAAATGGTGTCATACTTTACGTCTTTTTATTTTGGGAATCCCTTGACTGATTTTTATAGATACACTTATTTTTACTGCTTTTGTGATTCCTACTTATTTTACTCTTAGGGTCTTTCGTTTCCACTCTAGAGTCCCCTTTGACATTTCTTATAGTGCTGGTTTAATGGTCATGGTTTCCTTGACTTTTTGTTTCTCTGGGAAACTCTGTCTCTCCTTTTAGTCTGAATGATAGCCTTGCTGGACAGGGTATTCGCTCTTGGCTGCAGGTTTTTTTTCTTTTCAGCACTTTGAATATACCATGTCACTCCCTACTGACCTACAAAGCTGCTGAAAATCAGCTGATAGCCTTTTGGGGTTTACCTTGTATGTAACTGTTTTCTTTTCTCTTACTGTTTTTAAAATTCTCTTTTCATCATTACTTTTTGCCATATTAATTACTGTCTTGGTGTAGACCTCCTTGGGTTGATTTTGTTGTGGCCTCTCTGTGCCTTCTGGATATGGATTTCTGTTTTCTTCCCTAGATTTGGGAAGTTTTCAGCTATTATTTCTTCAAATAAATTTTCTCCCCCTTTTCTCTCTTCTCCTTCTGGGACCCCTCTAATGTTAATATTATTAGGCTTGATGGTGTCACTAAGTTCCCTTAATCTATTTTCATGTTTTATTCTTTCCTCTCTCTACTATTCTGCTTGATTGCTTTCCATTCCTCTGTCCTCCAGGTCACTGATCTGTTCTTCTGCTTTCTCCAGTCTACCATTTATTCTATTTAGTGTATTTTTAATTTCAGTTATTGAGTTCTTCATCTATGATTGGTTCTTTTTTATGTTTTCTATCTCTTTTTGAGGGTCTCACTGAGGTCCTCCACTCTTAAGTCCAGTGAGAATCTTTGTGATAATTACTTTGAATTCTCTATCAGGCTATATTACTTATTTGTTTCGTTTAGCTTTCTTGCTTCAGTTTTGTCCCTTTTTTTTTCATTCAGGATGTATTCCTGGGTCTTCTCATTTTGTCTAACTCTCTGTGTTTCTTTCTTCATGTTAGGAAAATCAGCCATGTGTTCTACTTTTAAAAGTAGTGGCCTTATGGGGAAGAGGTCCTGTAGTGCCCTGCAGCACAACATTCCCTGTTCACCAGAGCCTGGCACTTCAGGGGTGGCTCCTGTACGTGTTGCGTGTGTCCTACTATTGTGGCTGTGCTGTATTTGCCTTCAGCCCATCTGTCTCTAATGGCTCTCTTTGCCTGTTGTCAGCAGGGTTTGGTTACTATGTTGTTAGTGGGCCAGTCTGGGGCCACCTTGGGCTTAAGATGAGTTAGATCAGGCTTTTCCCAGAGCCGGGGGAGCAACAAACGGCAGGGCGCTTTCCCTGTGTTGTGCCCTGAGAAGCTTTCATTCGTGGGCGGGGCCTGTAGTCAGACCTGATGTCTGCCCCCAACCCATTGCCGGGGCTGCAGTCATACTGGTGTGTGCGGTTATTTTCCCCAGGAGTCACTTTGGAGTGGTGCTGGCTCCCGTTGGGGCTGCTTGCACACAGCCAGGCTTTGGCCCTGCTTTGGATGGGCTCCAGCCAAGGACGAATTGGAGGGGGCATGTCTGTAGGGAGAATGCGGGGGCCAGGTGTGTGAGCCAGCCTGCTGTGGGTGGGGGAGCGGGAGAACTCCTGTGAAACCTGCTGGATTGGAGGGGACAGAGCTGCAGAAGAGCATGGGGGCTGGATGCCAGCTGTTAGCAAGCTAAGTGGAGTGCTGTGCTGTGGTGGCTGCGGCAGGTGTCTGTGTATCTAGGCTGGGGGGCACGGGAGGGAAAGGGCACCCACCAGCTCTTTCGTTCTTGGACAAGTCTCCCAAAGTTCCCTGCCCCTCCAGCACAGGCTTTGAAATTAGTAAATAAATCTTCTAGCATATCTCGGGAAGTTTTCAAACTCTTGCTTCTGTGCTTTATCTCAGTGGGGCTGTTTATAAAATGCTCTCTCTTTAAGGGTGGAGACTCAGTTCCCTGGGACCTTCCCAGCTCCTGCGGAGCTGAGGCTGCTGATTTTTAAAGTTTCAGGTGTTAAGCCTTACTGATTACAAAAACTGGCAAAGCCAGGCCCCTCTGGCCTTCAAAGCCAAATGTTATGGGGATTCATTTTTGCAGTGCAGCCCCTGTGCCTGGGGTGCCAGGTGCAGTGTCCTCTCCGGTCCCTTCATTGTGCTGGTCGGTGTCCCTTCCTCCTGTGGACAGTCCTGCCAGTTTGTTTGGCTCCCCCCTGCATCTCAACCCTTCCTATCCTCTTTGATGTGGCCTCTTCTCTACATTTAGCTGCGAGAGAATGTTCTGTCAGTCTTCTAGTTGTTCTCTGGTTTATTTACACTGATGTGGGTGTTTTCTAGTTGTGTCTGTGGGACAGATGAGCCCAGGATCTTCCTATTCGACCATCTTTCCCGGAGGTCTACATGGGTCTTTTTAAATCTATTCTGCCCACCCTACATCTTTTGACTGCAGCATTTAAACCATTTCCATTTAAAGTAATTATTGATAGGTATGTACTTATTGACATTTTAAAATTTGTTTTCTGGTGGTTTTTGTAGTTCTTTGTTGCTCCTCTTGTTCTCTTTCTTTGTGTTTGATGAGGTTCTATAGTGTTGTGTTTGGCTTTGTGTGTGTGTGTGTGTGTGTTTCTATCATAGGTTTTGTGTTTGTGGTTCTCATGAGGTTTGGTCATTTAAGTTCAAATACAGTCTAAAAAAAAAAAAAATAGGAAAAAAAACCCCTTAATTTTCTTTTACCTTTCTCTTCCCTTTTTACTCCCTTCTCCATGCTTAATGTATATGTCATATTTTACATTTTTCTATTCATAACTTTTTATGTCTAATTATAGCTATTTTCCACTTAAAGAAGTCCCTTTAACATTTCTAGTGAGACTCATTTAGTGGTGATAAACTCCTTTATTTTCATTTGTCTGGGAAACTTTAACTTGCCTTCAAATCTGAATGATAACCTTGCCAGTAAAGTATTCTTGGTTGGAGGTTTTTTTCCTTCCAAGCACTTTAAATATATCATGCACTCCCTTTTGGCCAGCAAAGTACTGCTGAGAAATCAGCTGATAGCCTTATAGGTTTTCCCTTGAGGTGACTTTTTGTTTCTCTCTTGCTGCTTTTAAAATTCTTTCTTTAACTTTCACATTTTAATTATTGTGTGCCATGGTGTGGACCTCCTTGGGTTCATCGCGTTTGGAATTCTGTGCTTCTTGGGCATGGATATCTGTTTCCTTCCCTAGGTTTGAGAAATATTCAGTTATTATTTCTTCAAATAAGTTTTCTGTGCCTTTCTCTCTCTCTTCTGAGACCCCCATATCATGAGTATTTGTTCACTTGATATTATCCAAGAGATCACTTAATCTAGCCTCATTAAAAAAATTATTTTCTTGGGGCGCATAGGTGGCTTATTTGGTTAAGCGTCTGCCTACGGCTCAGGTCATGATCCCGAGGTCCTGGGATTGAACCCCATGTAAGGCTCCCTGCTCAGCGGGGAGTCTGCTTCTCCCTCCTTCCGTTCCTCCCCACAGCTTATGCTCTCTGTCTCTCAGGTAAATAAATCTTTCTAAACAAATTCTTTTCTCTTTTTGCTGCTCAGTTTGTGTACTTTCCATTATGCTGTCTTCCAGACTGCTGGTACATTCTTTTGCATTCTCTAATCTACTATTGACTCTCTCTAGTGTTTTTTATTTCATTTGTATTCTTCAACTCTGATTGATTCTTTTTAGTATTTTCTATCCCTTTATTGAAGGGCTTACTGAATTCTTCCACTTTTTTCCCCAGCCCACTGATTATCTTTATCATCATTATTTTAAATTTTTCATTAGGCATATTGCTAAAAAAAAAAAAAAAAAAAAACCAGGGGCGCCTGGGTGGCTCAGTTGTTAAGCATCTGCCTTAGGCTCAGGTCATGATCCCAGGGTCCTGGGATCTAGCCCGGCATTGGTCTCTGCTCAGCAGGAAGCCTGCTTCTCCCTCTCCCATTACCCCTGCTTGTGTTCCCTCTCTCGCTGTGTGTCTCTGTCAAATAAATAAACAAAATCTTAAAAAAAAAAAAGTATTGCTTATCTCTGTTTCATTTATTTCTTTTTCTGAGGTTTCTATCTTTTTCTGTCTTTTGGAACATATTCCTCTCTTTCCCCATTTTGCTCAACTTTTGGTGGTTCTATGGATTAGGCAGAAAGGCTATTTCTCCTAAACTTGAAGTAGTGGTCTTGTGTATGCTGGCCTCTCTGTAGACTGTGTGTGTTTTTTTGCTGGTGACTTTTGCTGGCTGGCTGGAGCTGTGGCAGTGTATGTTAGTTGCTCTTTTAAACTGTGGCTTTTTATAGAAATAAGAAAAAATAATAATTTTTTTTTAAAAAAAAGAACAGGAAAAGAAAAAACCAGACCAAAAAGAACGAAAATAAAACACAAACAAGACAAATTTAAAAAATAAAATAATTTTTTCAATTAAAAACCAACACATGGCTTATTCGCCGTGCCCCAGCAACGCAGGGTAGTTGTGGGCTTTTGTGGGCTTGTGGACCCTGGGCTAGCTGAGGCTGCGAGCTCACCGTAGCCAAACTCTGTTCTGGCCTGGGCTTTTAGGGTGGGGGGGGGGGAGAGCATCCCAGCTGTTCCTCTGCCCTTTGAAACTATGGCTTTTTTGGTTTTTTTTTCCGTGTTCCATTGTGACCAGGGTTGGTGTGGTCTTGCAGACCCTGGGCTTGCTGCGACCTGCCAGTTACCGCATCCAGACGCACCACTTATGGCATCCGGATCCTGTTCCTGTCTGGGCTTTTAAGGTGGAGGGGAAGAGAATGTTCCCACAGCTTTTTGGCCCTTGAAAACTTGGCTTTTTTTTTTTTTCCCTGTGCCTTGGCGCAACTGAGGCTGGTGTGGGCTTTTTGGATCCTTGGCTTGCTGAGGTTGCAAGCTCCCTGTGGGGACCAGACCCACCTGTTATGGAGGCTGGACCCTGCTCCATTCTAGGCTTTTAAGGTGACATGGGAACATAAACTGTCATTCTCCAGTTGCTCTCACCTGGAGAACATTCCCACAGCTCCTTCACTGCTTAGCAGAGTTCTAGTGTTGTGTCTTTTATATGCTACTTGCTCTGTAAAACTGTGGTTTTTATTTTTCTGCGCCCATAGAAAAGAGGGTTCTGTTCCCACTTCCTCAGTACTATCTCGTTCCACTGCTGTTCACAGCGTGAGTGTAGGGGTTCCCTTTGTTACTCTCTCTCTTGCTCTTCTCTCCATCTTTGATTGCTCAGAAGCTGTTCAGTCAGTCCTCAGTTCTTCTTCAGGAGGAACTGTTCTATTAATAGGTGCAATTCGGTGTGTTCCATGGAGGAGATCAGTTCAGGGCTTTCCTATATTGCCATCTTGTGCTGGAACTTTGGGCTTTGCCTTTTTCACTTAAGACTATGTCCTGGAAATCACTCCTTATCAGTTTATAAAGATCTTCCTCATTTTTTTTTTTTTTTACAGCTACATAGTACTGCATTGTGTGGATGTCCTGTAGTTTATTCCATCAATACAGGTACATGCGCCACAGAAAAAGGGCTAATATCACTCATAGATAAATAATTCTTAAATATATCCATGTATAGGCTTTAGGTTATTTACAGTATCTTTTGATTTTAAATACTGCAGTGATTAATCTTTTTGTAAAATCTTTTGTAAAATTTTTTTGTATGTTTAGTGGGATTGCTAGGGCGAAAAGTAAGTATATATGTAGTTTTGTTAGATGCTGACAAATTCCCCTCCAGATAGGTTGTACCAAGTTTGCATTCTCACCAGCAGTGTTTGTGAGTGCCTGTTTCACCCCAGTTTCACCAGATTATGTTGTGATATTGTTTAATTTTTGCCAATCTAATGATTTCTCAATATAAATGTTTGCATTTCTCTAATTATGAGTGAGTTTGCAGTTTTTAAGTTTAAGCAACATTTTTATGTGTTTTCTGGATTGTCTGTTCAAAGCTTTTCCCCCATTTTTGTTCCTTTCTTTATCCCTCAATTTTTTTTTAAAGATTTTATTTATTTATTTGACAGAAAGAGAGACAGTGGGAGAGGGAACATAAGCAGGGGGAGAGGGAGAAGCAGGCTTCTGCTGAGCGGGGAGCCCAATGCGGAGCTTGATCCCACGACCTCAGGATCATGACCTCAGGATCATGACCGGAGCCAAAGGCAGACGCTTAACAACTGAGCCACCCAGGTGCCCCTCTTGGTCCCTCAGTTTTAAAGAGGTATTTATCTACTTAGTGATATTAGTCCTTTGTGGTATATATTGCACAGATTTTCTCCCAATTTTTGCTTATCTTTTGACTTTATGGTGTTTGAGCATACAAAAATATTTACTGCTCAGATTCATCAATCTTTTACTGCCTCTGTATTTTGAGTCAGAGTTAAAGACTGAGGTTGAAAAATAATTCACCCCTATTTTCCTCTAGTACTTGTATGGTTTCATTTTTTATGTGTAGGTCCCTGATCCATTAGAAGCTTAATCTTGTGTTTGGTCTAATTACATGATTCTCAACTAGGGGCAGTTTTGTCTCCCCAGGGACAGTTGGCAGTGCCTGGAGACATTCTGGGTTGTCAAAACTAGGGGGAAGAGTGTTCCTGGCATCTCTTGGGTAGGGGCCAAGCATGCTGCTAAACATAGCACAGTGCACAGGACAGCCCCACAGCGAAGAATTATCAGACTCAAAATGTCAATAATGCCAAGGTTGAGAAACTCTGATGAAATTTTATCTTTTTTTACCAAGTGGCTACCCCATTGTTCCAGCATCATTAAAAAACTCCCATCTTTTGCCTCAGTGTTTTGGGATACTGCCTTTATCATAGATTATGTTTTCATATATATTTGGGTTGATTTCTGGACTTTGTATTTTTTTTCTAGTGGTATATTTTTGTTTTTTCTGCTGGCATATTTTTCTATTCATATGTTAATTATAAAGGCTTTAAAGATAATTTAATGCCAGGTAGAGCTACTTACCCCTTATTGGTTTCCTTTGTCAGTGTTTTCCAGGATATTCTTGTGTGGTTGTTTTTCCATAAGAACTTTAGTATCAATGGGCCTAACTCCATTTAAAATAAACCTTATTGGTATTTTTATTGATATTTTTATTGAGACTGTGTTAAATTTATAAATCAACTGACCTACTTATAATGTTGAATTATTCTTTCCAAGAACAGGCGACATCTTTCCATTTGAGAAAATCTAATTTTTTTTTAAGAATGTCTTATAGTTCTCATACAGGTTTTGCACATTCTGGTAAATTAATTCCTAAGTATTTAATTTCTTTGTTATTGCTATAAATGGAGTTTTCTCTACTACTTGGTCTTTTAATTGGCTATCATTTGTGTAAATGAAGGCTATTGATTTTTTTGTGTTTGTATCCTGCTACCTTACTGTGTGTTTGAGTTAGCTGTATCATTGATTCTCTACCAAGAAAATCCTATAGTATCATATCCTCTGCCACTGGATATAGCTTTACTTCTTCCTTATCAAATCTTATGCCTGTAATAGATTTATTTTGTCCAGTTGCATTGATTAGTCTCTCTAGTACGATATTAATTAGTAGCAGAGATAGTGAGCATCTTTTCCTTCTTCCTGATTTTACTGGAAATGCCTCTAGTGCTTCCCCATTAAGAGACTGGCTTTAGGACTAAGATATGTATATTTTATCATGTTAATGAAGTGCCATCTGGGCCTGAGATCATCTCCTTTGCCACCCTTGAAGGAAATTGTGAGAGAGGCCTTGAATTTTCAGCTGACTGGGTTTTAAGCTAAGTTGGCTGGTCAGTTCCCTTTGTGTTCCTTTTGGAACTTCTGATTTAAATTACATGTCAAGAAACCAAGCAACCCCTCTTTGCACTTGCAAGATCGAGGAGGCTACTTTGGAGCCATCATGAGATAGAAACAGAGGACACTGTACCTCTTGAAAATTTAAAATATCCCAGTGCATCCTTAGGATTTCATTTCACTGCAGTGCCCTGGAGGACCCCTTCACACAGTTTGGGAAGCACAGGTATATAGCCTTTCGGCCTTTTTTCCTATGCATGTGTGTATATATCCTCACATACACACTCATATTTTTGAGCTCATACCATACACAATTTTGTACACTACTTAAAAATCCCTGATGATAAAATATACACATTTTCCACATCATTGAATATTCTTTAGTAACACTTTTTGATACTGTAGTCTATCCTATGAATATATCAGAATTCGTTAAGTACCTACTATTGGATATTTAAGGTATTTGTAACTATTTTTCCTATTCCAAACAGTGCTTTGATGAACATCCTAGTGAAAATATCTTTGGATTACCTTAGGATAAATTCCTAGACCTAAAATTGCTGGATCAAAGGGTATGAATATCTTATAGGGTTGGTTTGTTGTGGGTTTTTTTTGGTAAAGATTTTATTTTCTTAAGTAATCTCTACATCCAGCGTGAGGCTCAAACTCACAACCCCGAGATTGAGAAACAACACGCTCCGCGGACAGAGCCAGCCAGGCACCCCATCTTGTAAGGTATTTTTTTTTGTCCCTTTTATTTTTTTATTGAAGTATAATTGAGAAACAGTGTTACATTAGTTTCAGGTGTACAACAGTGATGTGACAAATCTATGCTACATTATGCCTTGCTCTCCACAAGCGTAGCTCCCATCTGCCACCGTACAAAGCTATTACAGTACCATTGACTATAATCCATCCCTATGCTGTACCTTTTATCCCCATGACTTACTCATTCCATGACTGGAAGCCTGTACCTCCCACTGCCCTTCACCCCTTTTGCCCATCTCCTCTTCCCCTCCCCTCTGGCAACCATCAGTTCGTTCTCTGTATTTATGGGTCTTTTTGGTTTTTAGCTTCCACATACAAGCGAAATCATTAACATCTTATAGTCTGATAAACATTGGGAAATTGCCCTCTAGAAGGAGTGTAACAACTTATATTTATTTCCTCTAGTCTTATTAGTGAGTATATGTTATAGGCTTTTCATTTGATGCTAAGAGTTTGATTATAAGTGATTATGACTATAGATTCAGATATTTGTATATTTTAGGCACTACACTAGGCACTTTTTCATACAAACACTTTTAAATCATCTTAACAACCTTGTAAAATTGAAGTTATCATCCCCATTTCACAAAGAAACTGGAACTCAACACTTTTTCAAAATCAACCAGAGAATTTGTAGAGCTGGGATTTAAACCTAGTTAGACCCATCATCTTACTACTGTATCACTGATATGTCATGAACTTGGCTATTAACAATGATGATGTCCAATACATATCTAATGCTTATTATGCATTAGGTACTACTTACATGTATTAACACATTCAGTCTTTGTTTCAAACTTACGAGGTACTATTATCCCTGATGATTAACTTGTTTGGGGTCACACAGCTAATAAGTGGTCAAGCCAATATTCAAATCCAGGCAATTTGACTTCACAGTCTGTACCCTTAATGATGACCAAACTACAGTATGACAGTTTACAGAGTTGTGGAAGATTGTGTATCAGAATCTCATTATGAATGCTTTTTTTTCTGTTGCTAAGAAAATATCCAGCAATGTGGTTGCAAATTTCCTGTCCCTGCAGCCTCTTCTCTGGTTGGTAGCAGTAACTGGCTCTTGTA
The DNA here is from genome assembly GCA_028533885.1 of Nasua narica. Lineage (NCBI taxonomy): Eukaryota > Metazoa > Chordata > Mammalia > Carnivora > Procyonidae > Nasua > Nasua narica. Next base: position 11,574,535 of record CM052801.1, on the reverse strand, counting down.
AGCTTAATACCTAGAACTGCGTTCTGTTCTGAGTCCCCTCCAGGTCTGAAGGATATAACTTGAATGGAAAATCTCCCAGTGAACTTGGTGACCCAAACTCAATCAAATAAGGAAATGAAACAGTATTTCTAAGTAATTGGGGCAATCTTAAGTATTATCTTTTGAGATAGGTATACTTTCTAGTTTACCTAAGTATGCTCTAGACTCCTCTTATTGGTGCTTGTTGGGTAAATGAAGCACCCTCATTGTTATTATTTTAGGCTTTTTCCTATAGTCTTCGTTGGTATTTAGACATTATTAAAAATTATGCAGATTATGACAAATGGTGATATTTTTATGTCATTTCTGTAAGTGCTCAACATTATTCTCTCCCACCCGCCCCCCTGAAAAAAGCAGCTTAATGAGCCACAAAACATGTTATAATGAATGGGAAAATATTTTTAGCATTTTTATGCAGAAAATGCCTCATTAAAAGCAAATGCTTTCGCAAGCAGATTTGAGCTTAATAAAACTTTTGTCGAGCAGGGGCTTTTATGACAAATCACTAGCATGTGTAACTGCTCTATATAAAGACCGAGAAAGCCCTAAGAGTCTCTCACCTTCCTTTCTCATCCCTGGGCTGCACTGCAGCAGCGTAGTTAAGTGTGGCACAGCTCTGAGGAGCCTCGATGAGCCTGAAGGACATGGGGCCCATGGCGCAGCCACAAGTAGGAAAAATAATATCTGTGTCTTGGTCAATCTCACTTACTGTTTTATCTGGATATGTTATAACATGCAGATTCGTTTAGATGAAGTCTGTTCTCAGCTGGATGCTTGGCATCCTGCAGTCCAAATATTTTACATCTGTTTTGCATATCGTAAAAGCCAGAAGGGCACAGGGTTTATTACCATACACAGAAGCTTAATTTCAAGGAAAAACCTCATCTTGGACCCACACTTGCAACTTCTTTAGACTTTGGGCCTCAAACGGTACTGACAAAGGAGCCTAGTCCAGCCATCCCAGCAGCCATGTGGGCTGATTTGGTCACAGAAATCATAGCCCTTGACTTCATCGATGCCCTCCTCAGAGGCACAAAGTGCTCACCTAGCCCCGCCGAGACCGTAGAAAGCACACTCGGGGTGATGTTTGTAGGTGTCCCGAGCTGGGCTCAGCTTCATCTGCGCTTCGTACTTGGGGGCCTGGGCTGAGCTGCAGCCCCCTCCACCCGGGCAGAGCCGCCATCACCCGCAGTGCTGAGGACATTCGGGTAGCTGGCGACCCTGCAGCACTAGCCTCCCTTATGGAATGGGGAAGCATGAAAGGATGACGTGGCTCATCTCAAGTGGTGATTTTTCACATCATTTATGGTTTTGTCCCAGCCCACCCCATCGAGTCATCTACACTGTCACCTGACCAGTAACAGTGAGCATTTACGGGGGTCTCGCTCCGTGCCAGGCATTAGTGCAGTTACCTTCAGAGCTTATGAGTGAGGTGCTATTGATGTCCCCAAATTACAGATGACGTCGCTGAGGACAAAGAAGTCACCTGCCTTAAATTTTTCAGCTTATATGCAGAAAAACTCATATTTGAAGCAAAATTTTCCCCATGATTTCAGAGTCCGTATTATTGCTTTGCTGCACTGTGCAACCAGTTAATACTTATGTATTCCTACTCTGTTCTCCAAAAGGGGAAACAAAATCCAGCCACTCTCAAATGCCCAGGATTTGGTTCTCTTAGTGGCCCAGGCTCCTCCGCTAGGAGGAAGGAAATGGACTCCCAAGACCCACTCATGCTGTCTGATGAGCAAGGCCAGGGCTGCTGGCTGGCCACCAAGCTCACCGTTAAGAAGTGCCGGTCCTTAACTTCGCGTCTCCTCTGGCTGTGAGCTGGGGGGTAGGCTGGCAGTGGAGGGGCCGCTACAGAAAGGGGGGCAGCGGCTCTCTGCTCCCGGCGATCACTCCGGCTCCGGTGTTCTGGGGGCAGAAAAGGCAATAATACGGAAATATCCTTGGCATCTTCCATTTCTCTTTCCCCCTTGGGAGAATGAGCAAACGGCTAGAAAAAAGTGAGTTTCTCCTAATCTAGCTCATCTGTATACCAAATAAGATTTTCAGAATGGTTCCAAACTAAACTTGCACTTCACAATAATATAAAAATGGGCACTTACATTTTAGTGAGTCCGTCTCATAATCTTTGTACGAGATGGCTCACTCTTGAGTTTGGAAAAACCAGTATATTTTCAACATGCTTCATTTCAAAACGTGAGCAAAAAAAAAAAAAGTCAAACAATTGCTGACATTGATGCTGGAGTGGATGGTAGGCGCAGATGCTCCCAGCCATTCAGTGGGTAATGGAGTCGGCTCACACTGGCCCGGGGCTGCTGACCGCTACGTGGTCAGGAATTTTGCAGGCCCATTTTTAAACTATTGGTAGCTTGAAATAGGCCACGGTGGAGGTATTTACATCACAGAAATTAATGGGCGTTACACATTAGGGCTTTTATCTTTCCACCAGCTATCTATTTCTTTATCTACATTTTCTTTTCTAGAGAGCCTGTGACCAGCGCACCATTGCAGCCATCTAAGCTCTGTCATGCCTAACATTCAGAGGGCTTTGAAATCCTAGGCTCCTAGAGAAAGTAAAGGAATCCCAATGATAAAGAGTTGTCTGATTTAGAAATAAAGCTACCTCTGAGGGAAGCCAAGAAATTTCTGTTTGTGGGATGAAGTGGTCCTGACTTCGTAACAAGAATCACCGAGAGCCCAAGAGCACAGTTTAGCTTTCTGGGTGTCTCAGTGAGCTACGGAGCTCACCCTGCCCCACACACTGGCCACACTGAAGGCCACCGAAGAGGTAGTCTGTGCTAAACTGCGGCCACAGCCAGTAGTTATCAGAAAGCCCTTTTGAGATAAATGTCTTCCTTGTTCAAGTGTGTACTTCCAGTGCCATCCTCTTTTTTTTTTTCTGTAAGCAAACAGTGTGCTTTTCTAAATGGGCAGCACAAGGAAAAAGTTTTTTTTTAAATTTTTAAATTTTAAAATTCATAACGAGGACTAGACACCAATAGTGTCACTGGTTAGGAAAAGGTTGGAGGAAAGGAGTCAGGAGGGAGACATCAACTCAATTTCCCGTTTAGTTGCTCCCTTCCTACACTTTCTCATATCTCTCTTTCATTTGCCCTAGGCTGGAGGAGACAGGCTAGATTAACGGCTCCCTAATAATACTTTTTTTCTGGCGGTGTGGTAGGGAGAACATTGATCTGCTAGAGTCTATGACTGCAGTAGACCCTTGGTCCTTATTCCTTTAGACCAGTGGAACTTAGACCTCAGCCCTAAAACTTGAAAGAAAATATAAAATATAAATGTCTCTTTACAGCCACTTAGTAATCTCTCTCCCTGTCTTACAGACATAAACGATGGCATCACTTAAAGCCATCATTGGCTGTGAGTATAAAGAATTGCTAAGAAAAAGGGGGAAAGAGAGGAATCAGATTCTAAATACTCCGAGGTCCAGTGAGGTGTAACTTGCTCTGGGAAGCCTTCTCTGAAGCTCCATGGCACGATTCGTGCCCCTCCTCTGAGCGCCCACAGCACCGCGCCAAAGTTCCTTGCTACTTGGCTGGCTCCTTCACCAGACAGGCATTCCTTGTGGACAGGGACCAGATGTTAGTTATTGCTCTCTGAATCCTAGGTGTAGCACAATGTTTGGGCCTCAGTAGGCTTTGTGGAAGGGTTTGCTATTGAGCCGATCTTGAAAGCAGCCAATTTCTAGGCTCTGATCTCAGTCCTCCGCTCTCTCCTTATAGCCTCAGCTCCAAAAGGGGCACAGTGCTGCTGCCGTCACAGCTTTACTCGTCTGGGCTTCATTATCCTCTCAGTCCTGGTGGAAGCCAAGATCTTCCAGCTGTCCAAATAGAGAACCTCCGGGGAAGCTCACTGCGGCGGCGTTCGCCGAGCAGGGCCATTGTCTGGTAGGTATCAGTCACGGCCACCAGATGGCAGAAGCAGTATTCTGATGAACGCCCTGCTAAGCTACTGTTTCTTGGACAGGTTAAAAAAAAAGTCACTTTCTAATTTTAATTCCACACTGCATGTTTTTAATTCTATGATGCCTATAATTCCTGTTTATGGCTCTCTGCAGTGCTATTAAAACTACTACACCCAAGATTTGCTGTTGAGACAACCTCAAAGAAAGCCAGTCTATGGAGGACAAGATGCAGCTCCACAGTCTTCCTTCTAAAACCCCAGGAGGCCTTATATCCCTCTCTCAGCCCCCAGGAGGAAGTTCTGAGAAAATTGATATTGGCACTTGCTGTTCCTCAGTTCTGTCATTAAGTCCAAACCCGACAACACAGTGAAATGTGATAGCTTACAAGCAGCTTAATGCTATCTGGTTGAATCTGGAAAAATCTAATATGGGATGACTTATGAATAATAATAAAGGGATAAGAATAATTGTGTCTAAAGGGCTAACGTAACTCAAGCTCTCTGATGATGGGATCAGAGAAAGTATTTAGTGAGAATGATCAGATTCTTTTGTCCTCATTCTCTGCCCTCAATGCTCAACCAGTTTTCTATAGAATTTGATTTACTTACATACACATTCATTGAGGACCTACTCTATGTCAGGTTCATGCTAAGTGATTTGAATAAAAAAATAAGACACCATCCGAGCTCTTGAGTTGCTCATGGATTAATGGTGGAAGACAGGCCTATAAGAGGTTAGTGATGATATAAGCATATAAATGGCATGATTGGGAGGATGCAAAGGAATGGTGAGTATGTTAAGGAAGACTTCCAGAAGGTGCTTGCACAAAAAATTTGGTAAAGAAGGACTTTTTAGCCAATTACAAAATTGAAGTGACTTAATTTAAAAAATCCAAGTGAATAGTAAGAATGCCAGAGATACTTCTAGAGGATACTGGTCATCACTCTTTTTTACAAGTGTCACAGTATCAGCTACCAGTAACCAAGGGGAATTTTTAGAAACAGTTGAGTTAGGGATATTAGTAGGTTACTTCTTTCATTAAAGGGGGAGAAGACTAGGGATATGGGGAAAGGGAGAAGTCATAAACATGTGGAAGAAAATAAACTGAAAACAAATGTGCCATTTCTCCATCCTCACAGTGACATTAAAATGTTTAATTTGAATTATAATACCTTTGGAAAATACCATTCCTTACAGGAGCTTAAGGAATTTGGAACAAAGGCACTGAAAGTACAGGTACCACCATCTGTCTCCACAGCAAAAATCTAAAGGCCAAAAAAGCTGGTGTGCCAACTTCTGATACCCAACTTAGGGGGCTCTAAAAGGGTAATGCCAGTTTTTGATCTCCCTGTCCTAACTACAATGGTTTTAAGCCACTGGAAATTAAGAGAAGGCTGTTACCTTCTACCTTGCCTGCTTTGTGCCCATCTCTGGCTTTTTCAGGACTGAGAGAGAAAGAGAAATATTTTCCTAGGACACCGTGTATGGTGAGGAGGAAGAGAGCTCTGGCTGGGGGTCTGGAGGCCTGGATCAGGGTCTTGGCATTCTACCTAATGGGCTGTACGTGACCCTGAGCAAGTTTTCTGACCCCTCTAGGCCTCCACGTGCTCTGTTGCAGAATGGACCAGATCACTGGTTCTCAACAGGAGCACATCCCCTGAGGGAGGTTCTGGCTGCTAGATGACTAGGCAGGAGCCAAGGATGACAGCTGTCCTACAAGGCACAGGAGGGTCCTGAACAAACAAATAGTGCCCTAGGTCCCACTTGTGTTCTACCAGCATTTCTTGGGAGGGAAAAAGCCTAGAACCTATTTCTGAATCAAACCTAATGCTCTTTTAATTATAATCCGAAGGGTTTTTTTTGTTTTTGCTCACGTTTAGTGTATGTACAGTGCACCAGTATTTATGGTTGTGTCCTCCCGTCCCTGAACTCCTTCATTTCCCTCTACTTTTTGTTCAGAATGGCTTCTGATTATCTTTACTTAATCCAAACCTACTTTTGAAAGGCACAAACATCTGACTGCTTTATGATGTCTTTTAAGGTCGTCATGCCCAGGCATTTGTGTATTGCAAATATTATAAATAATTTTCCTTTTAAATGTGCTATTTCTAATTACGTGTATAAGCAGGTTATATTACCCCTGAGTTTCAGTGTAGAAAAGGGAGCATTTCAAAGTAGTTGTTATAACAAGGTGAAGTGTAAGAACTGACGGGACAAAGAACAGCCCCTGGATGGGACAAGCTCTGAGTTTTCTCATCGAAAAGCCCCCCGAGTCCAGGACCGGTTACCTCTGCGCAGGGCTTGCAGGCTCTGCCGGGCATGGCGGTGCAGCTCCTCCACGCAGGGCGGCCTCGTGGCCGGGAGGAAGATGTTTCTCTGCTGGTGCCACGGTGCACGGTAGTACACGCTCAGTTTACTCTCAATGTCCAGGTTGGAGACGGCTGCAAAACAGAGAGAGAAATGGGGTGTTACACATCACAAGCATTAAATTACGCATCTGGCAGAGTCTGGGGTCGGGGTCAGGGGTGGAGTCTGGGTGGAGTAGAAATTCAGAGTGCTGCATTCACGTTACGAATGCACTCGAGGCTGGAGAAAGGAGAAAGGTCTGTCACTTACAGTATGGAAATAGACCACCTTTGCCCCCAAGCTAAGGGATGGGAGACCCCAGGACACCAACCATCTGCCTGTGACCAGCTTACTTTTTCTCCACACCTCTTTGCACTCTCTGACACAATCACTCATCAACCCAGATGGACTCTTGGCCATCCAGGCTTGAGAATGGATGGGATCCAGGGGGTCTGAGGTGGGTCCTGCCTTCCAAGAATACAGAGGAAAGCCTCAGGAATGAGTCAAAAAGGTCACCGTACCTCCAGTCTTCTGGCCACAGGGCCTCAGAATTATAGTTCTGCACACCTGCCCCTGATGGCCACCTGAACTTTACTTTTCCCTTGCTCTGCTTTCTGCCTCCCATGACCCCTGGCCCCCAACCCTTACTATTTCACCTTATCTTGCTCTCCACCTGCCAACTCCATTGCCGGCCATCTTTCAAAGCACTGCTCAGCTTCCTTCGTTTCATCTAGGGAAGAGGACAAGCACTAGAAAACCCATTACAGGGGTACTGGGGGGTTAAGTGAGGAAACCACAGACAGTGCAGGTGAGGAGATTATCTTTACTTAATCCAAACCTACTTTTGAATTTGCTGTCCTTGCAACTCATCCATGAGATCTGGGAAAGAAGCCTCTTTCCCCCAAACACACCCTAGGTCTTCGTGTACACACTTGAGCCTAGGATGGACATCACCTAGAAGTGATCCTCAGATAAGCTTATCTTCAGATAAATTCTCATGGGAGGATTCTGGTTAGGAAATGGCTGCACAGAGGAACTCCTGAGCACCTGGGCAGCTTTTGAGCCTCAGGAATAGTGAGAACTGGCCCAGAGGGCCTCACCTGCCAGACCTGCTATCCCAGCCAGCCCCCTGTTCCTCCCAGTCTCATTGGCTCCCTCTCCTTTCCCTCTTTTCCCTAGTATAGGATTTGGGCATGTTCTGCCCAACTGTTTATTGCTGTGCCCCAAACAGATTTTTTTTTTTGGTTCTCCAGTCCTTTTCTTTTTGTTTGAAGTCTGGTTTGCCATTTCACTTTGGGAAGCCTTATACAGAACAAGATATTCTACAGATAAAGCAGAAAGACAAACGGAAAAAAGAGGGAGGATACTTTTATAGAAAGGAAATAGAAGAAAACTGGGGAAAATAAAAAGCTTTTGATAATTAATCCCCCTTCCCCCACCCAGTACTGCATTTATGATAGTTTTGTTTTTTTTTTTTAATTTTATTTTTTGAGAGACAGCATGTGCACTAGTGGGGGGAGGGGCAGAGAGGGAGAGAGAATATCAAGCAGGCTCCACGTTCAGTACAGAGCCCAATGCAGGGCTCGACCCACAACCCTTAGATCATGACCTGAGCCAAAATCAAGAGTCGGACACTTAACTGAGCCACCTAGGCGCCTCTTGGTTTGTTTTCTAATGCAGTCTGTCTTCAGTAGTCTTTTTTTTTTTCCCCCTAGAATAATGCATCATAATCACAAGGACCACCAATAGAAACAGACATATTTCCAAAGGTACTAAAGAAACATCACATGGAGAGGGTCAAAGGGACAATGCCATGCCTGCAAAACAGTGCCATGCAACAGAAATTTCTGTGATGATCAAATGCTCTATTAGCTATGCCATCCAGTGTGGTAGCCACTAGCCACATTGGCTATTGAACACTTTTTAATTTTTTAAAAATTTAAATTGTTTAGCTATAGGTAGCTCTCCTATGGGACAACCATAATCATGAATACTCTTATCACATTCTCTCATCTTCAGCTACAGAGCAGATTACTCCCTTTGACCTAGATTTTTTTTTCTTCCTTGGTGTTTAACCTCTAAGAAGAATTCAGGCCCAAGGGTTAGAGATCCCAGAATTATTTTCCCGAGTAACCCAGGGGAGAGCATTTTTAGGGCAGAGTTCTATGGGGCCAAGCATAACGACAGCAACTTTTCTTTATTGAGTTACTGTATAACCTCAACCCTTTCCTTGGAAACCGTAAGTGCTTGGTGAACCAGTCAGGGGTCACTGAGTTCGGGGGGACAAGAAAACCTAGGAGGAATCACTAGGGAGAAACCGGCCTCTAAAGGCCTCCCATGAGACATGGGAGGCCTTGAGGTAGAAAGGGCAGGCTATATCTAAAGCAGAGCCTCCCCTTTCTCCTGTGTCAAGTGGTGGGGCATGCGAAGACAGAAGCTTTATTTAGCCACCCTCAGAGGAATGCTCTGGTTCAGTGACCAAAACTGACTAAAAAGCCCCTGACTGGTTGCAGAGGTCAACTGCCATCTAACAGGGCAAAGGTCATTATGAAACTTAGCAGAGGTGGGTGGGAATTCATGTGCTAGTGACAGCTGGGAGAAGGTACTGAACAGAGAGCTTGCCTGGGGAAAAGAAGAGGCCAAGATGTTCAGTGGTCAGTTCCAGGAGTAGAGGGGCTCCTGAGCACCTCCTCTCCCAGGCTCATGCCTTTAGGAAAGTAGGAACCGGGATTCAGGGCTGAGCCCAGGTGACTTGGGAATAGACTAGAAGACTTTTATAGCTCCTCAGGGACCAGGTCAAGTGACCAAGGCTCCTTAATCTTATTATGGGGAACTGCTGAGCTCCTGCTGCTTATCTCAGTGTTCTTCTGAAGAAAAGACTCATCAGACGTGCTTATCAAAAACAGATTACTAGGCTCCGGCCTAGATTTCCTGAACCAGAATTTCCTACAGAGGCCTAGTAATCTGTATATTTGAAAAGTGCCCTCAGATTACTTTTTATCATGAGGTATATGTGAGAAACACATACACCTCATGTTATCTGATGATGCCTTGGGATTTTGTGTGAATGAAGGGAGATGGGCAACACGGTGGGCCGGAAGAGACTGGTGAAAATGGAAACATCTCTCCACACCTGGAATATTTTCCAAATAGCTCTTATGTCCTAGCTATCCCAGCCACACAGTGCTGGGTGCTGGGATATAGCATGGAATAAAACACACAAGAATCCCTGCCCTCCTGGAGTATATGTTCTCCAGTTATGTGCAAAAATGGTTTAGATGTGACTGTGCCTGGAAGCAGTAGGTTGGGAGAAGAGCCCTCTGGCTGACTCCTCTGTTCTAGTCTACCACTCCCTGGGGGCAGTCCAAGACCTCTGGATTTCTAAGGCCCTATCACCAAAAAGATCATCGTCTCCACTCCTCCGTCTCCACCTTTCTGCAGTAGGTAATCTCAAATCAAGCCATAAATTAGCAATCATAACATAAATGTGAAGAAGTTCTGTAAAATTCTCTTTCCTCACTATTACACATTAAATATAAAGTTATTTGAAAAAAGCATTTTTTGGTACCACTGCTTTGCTGATGCCCGAAACATTCTTACTATTCCTACTGGGCAAGCCAGTGCTGAGTTTCTGGGCTGCAGAACTCTGCCTGCTGCTCAGGCCTGTGGATTTGCAGACGCAAAGACTAACACAGGAGTCCAGCACAGGCAGCCAAGTCATGGTTCCTGGGAAGAACCAGCTCTCTCAGTGACAGCCTTCAGGGCTCGGAATCCTCACCTCTCCCCATCTAGTCTTTTTCGTTATCTTCTGAGAAGCTATAATGGCTTTCTGCCATGCATTAGCAGGTGAAGATTTCACTCATCAGTTGCCACAATTGTGTTTATCTCTTAGAGGAGGAAGGGAAGGAAAACTCTTTAATCCCTTTGCTTTCAGTTTTGTCCTTTGGTTACAGAGCATTAACTAGTATTCTGTGTCCACTGGAGGCAGACATACAGGCACTAATGGAGCTCTTCCAGGGAAAACTCCCATTTTCCCTCTTAAAAAAATTTTATTCCTTTCTCTAAGTAACAGTTCAATGAAAGTGGAATACACTCATTCATAAGCTCATTGCACCACTGCCACTTATTGCAAAGCTGTCCCATATCTTCAGGTTCACCCTGCCCCCTTTTCTTCCCTGTTTAACAATTACGCCATGGCTCAGCCTTGAAAGCTAGTGGTCTTAGTACACCCAGTAATATTTGTTCTCATAAAAATGATAGAGCAGCAACAAGGTTTCTCCTCTGCTTATTTGCATATATCCAGCGCCCCCCTCCCCGCCCTGCGCCGTGGTAGACAGAATTCTAGAACAGCCCCCAAGATTCCTGTCCTGCATGTACCCCGTGTAGTCCCCCACCACCTTAAGTGTAGGTGAAGCTTGTGAATTGTTACATTATATGGCAGTGGGGAGTTTAAGATCCCTACTCAGTTGACTTTGAGTTCATCAAAAGGGAGATAATTTTCTGGAGTGTATCTGGCCTAATCAGCTGAGCGTTAAAAAACAAAAAGACCAGGGGCGCCTGGGTGGCTCAGTGGGTTAAAGCCTCTGCCTTCGGCTCAGGTCATGATCTCAGGGTCCTGGGATCGAGCCCCACATCGGGCTCTCTGCTCAGCGGGGAGCCTGCTTCCCCCCTCTCTCTCTGCCTGTGATCTCTCCCTCTGTCGAATAAATAAATAAAATCTTTAAAAAAACAAAAAGACCAGAAGCAGCAGAGACATTCTCTTATTGGCCTTGAAGAAACAAACTGCCATACTGGAGAGAAGGCTGTGTGGCAGGTAATGGTGGACAGCCTCTAGGAGCTCAGCCCCAACCCAAAACTTGATTGCAGCCCAGTGGGACCCTGAGTAGAGGACCCAGTGAACCTGTGTCCAGACCCCAGACCCACAAGATAGTTGTGATACTTTGTTACACAATCAGAGAAAACTAATCCGCCCTCCCACTATTTTATCTACTTTCCTAGAGCCAGTTGCTTCCCTTACCTGGTACATCCTCTCCTCCCTTTGTTACTGCTCAACAGAGAGGTAGATAATGGCATGGATTACAATGGGAAATAGGGCTATATGTCTCATTTTTATTCCTTACAGAAGAAGAAAGGTTTTGTGGATGTACCATTTCTCCTGTCCAACTATGGGCTCTCACAGAGAGCTCCGGCTACATGCCGAGCTGTGCATCGGCTGTATTACATTCATGGTAGCGTCACATAACCCACAGAGGAAAGCACTGCTCCCATCTTACAGCTAAGGAAACACAGGTACCCTAGAAGTACATAAAGTTCCAAAGTCTCATATACCTGGCCCATGGATGATCTGGACTAGAAACCGTCTCTGTTTGGCTTCCAAAGCTGTTGCTCTTTCCCAAACCAGTACTGAAATGTTTGCCTAAATTCAGGCTGATTGGGGGCGGGTGTCGAGTAGGACGTCTGCCACATAAAAAGTATCTAGTGCTTCTCAAAATCAAAAGATTCAGAACTGCTACTGTCTGCATCATCCATAGGACTAGAAGTAACCAAGACCTGAGTGAGTCTGAGAAAGTGCCCGGGAGAAATACGAACAGACACCATAAAACCAAACTGCTGAAAGGGAATACCGTTGTAAGAAATGTCCACAGGGCAGTGAAAAGTCTTTATAGAATGAACTGAGTTCATTCCCCTGTCAAACTCCGCATGCAATGGTATTGTCAGGACCTTGATTCATAGTGATGTATTGAAAGCACAGATCTGGTCACTGGGTTCATCTGAAATGAACTGACTTGGAAGTTGAGGAAAACTAGTGGCTGCCACACTCTCGGGAAGGCCAGGGCTATTTCTAAGGACAGGAGGAGGCTCCTGCTTAGGAACTGTTGCAAAGGGGTGAAAATCAAAGGGAGGAATAATTTTGCCCTAAGCTTCTCCTCCTGCTAGGGTCGGTACTTATTTAATACTGCCTTCTCTGGCCTGGCCTCATGAACTTCTCACTCCCTTAAAGCTTGCTTAGCCCTGGGAGGAGTGCAAAATGCTTATTCTTAGCCTGGCTTCCAAGCCTCTGTACCTCAAGTCTCCACCTCTGCCACTGTCTCTCTCCACATGCTATTCCTTCTTCCTTCTCTCTCAGGCTTTCCAGAATTTAAAAGGGGTAAGGTGGTAGCTGAAATCAAAGTTTGAATGTTATGTGTGGCGAAAATTTCACAAAGATGTGCAAAGCAATTCAGAAATGGAATTGCCTTTTGGAATTTTAAATGTTCTTAGAGTGCCTACGGGTCAGATTACCTAAGTAACCTTCCCTGCTTCCCTTCCCGCCCCATCATACCCACCCCCATCACAAGGATTCCTTGCCAGGAACCTATCTCTCCACAAACCATCCATTCTGATGCCCTGTGACAGAAAGCAGCAGGGAGTGTGTTAGCACATTAATATATTAATGAGCATCTGAAAGAGTCAGTGTCACAGATACGGAGCCAGTTTGCTCCCCAGGTTCCTGCTATGCTGAAGCCAGTCCTCAGCCATCATCAGCTTGGTAAGCAGAAGAGAAATCTACTCAGGGTCTCTCTTGCTACTGCCTGAGCTCTCAGATCTGTTAGGGAGGGAGGGAGGGATGGGATTTCACCAAGTGCAATTTCATTCATTCCGCCTGCCCTTCCTTCCTTGGTAACCGGCCCTTTGCCCACTCTATTTGGCAGTGTGCCGGAGGGAGCCAGGTAAGGAGCACTGAGGCTCCTGCCACTTGTGGAGCAGCCTGATGCTGGACCTAGGCTCCCAGTCTGCCCCTGCTGGACTGCCTTTTCTGTAGAACTGCAATAATTCAGACTTGCTCACCACTGTGGGCAAAGCATCGAACGTGGACCCCTCAGCATCAGAAAAATCTAGGCTTTCTGACAAGTTCCAGTGTCTTAAAACATTCCAGCACCCACAGAACAGAACATGTCCGTGTATTTATACACTAAAAGGATCTAGAACGATTTTTCCTCTAGAAACATGTCTCCAACTTCTAAAACAAAATGATGTTTCATACTAGGAGTACTGTTTAATTGTTGCTGTCACTATTGTTGCTGTCTTCAAGTCTGACATCCCCATGGAAAGACCACTAGAGGCATGGGTTCTACTCGCAGTTCTGTACCCCCGTACAAGGCATGGAACCTTCCCAGGATCCAGTTCCCTATCTTTGCTCCATTTATGCCTCTGTTTTCTACCAGTCATCAGAATAAGTGAGGTTGCATCATCCACCCAGACAGACTCTGCATTCAAGCGATGATGGCAGGATGCAGTGGGGGAAAGACCCTGAGCTCCGGGCTGGCAAGATGGAGGTTCATCACAGTAGCAATGGACCAGAACAGGTGAATGAACTCTTCGGGCGTCTGTGCCCTCCTCTCCGAAGTGGGAATCCTAGAGCCTTCCTGGAGTGGCTCTGAGAGTCCAATGAAATGAAAACGTCCTTGCCATGTCCCTGCTTACTACATATCGTTCCCTTTCCTGGACTGGGAACAAAAGAAGACCAAGAGGCCATGATTGGGGTCACAGTTCAAAAGAGGAAAGTCTGGAGCTCTCAAAGTTTCTTATTTCTTTATTTGCCTGTCTCCCTGGTGAGTGAAGTGTACAAAGATGAGACCACTAGAGATCACTCTTTGGGGGACCTTACAATCTGGAAACTAGAAAGAAGGCTGCCTACACAAAAATGAACTATTGGGACTTCATCAAGATCAAAAGCTTTTGCACAGTAAAGGAAACAGTCAACAAGACCAAAAGACAACTGACAGAATGGGAGAAGATATTCGCAAATAACATATCAGATAAAAGGCTAGTATCCAAAATCTATAAAGAACTTCTCAAACTCAACACCCAAAGAACAAATAATCCAATCAAGAAATGGGCAGAAGACATGAATAGACATTTCTGCAAAGAAGACATCCAAATGGCCAACGGACACATGAAAAAGTACTCAACATCACTTGGCATCAGGGAAATACAAATCAAAACCACAGTGAGATACCACCTCAAACCAGTCAGAATGGCTAAAATTAACAAGTCAGGAAACGACAGATGTTGCTGAGGATGCAGAGAAAGGGGAACCCTCCTACACTGTTGGTGGGAATGCAAGCTGGTGCAGCCACTCTGGAAAACAGTATGGAGGTTCCTCAAAAAGTTGAAAATAGAGCTACCCTATGACCCAGCAATGGCACTACTGGGTCTTTACCCTAAAGATACAAATGTAGTGGTAATCCAAAGGGGCACATGCACCCGAATGTTTATAGCAGCAATGTCCACAATAGTCAAACTATGGAAAGAACCTAGATGTCCACCAACAGATAAGTGGATAAAGAAGATGTGGTGTATATATACATATATATATACACAATGGAATACTATGCAGCCATCAGAAAAAAAAAAAAAACAAAACAAAATCTTGCCATTTGCAACGACGCGGATGGAACTAGAGGGTATTTCGCTAAGCGAAATAAGTCAGAGAAAGACAATTATCATAGTCCAATCTTATCTTGATTGGATTATGAGGAATTTGAGAGGCAGGCCAGGGGCTTGTGGGGGGTAAGAGGGGGGAAAATGAAACAAGATGGGATCGGGAGGGAGACAAACCATAAGAGACTCTTAATCTCATGAAACAAACTGAGGGTGACTGGGGGGGTGGAGGGGGTAGGGATAGGGTGGCTGGGTGATGGACATTGGGGAGGGTATGTGCTATGGTGAGTGCTGTGAAATGTGTAAGCCTGATGATTCACAGACCTGTACTGCTGGGGTAAATAATACATTATACGTTAATTAAAATAATAATAATAATAAAAATTTTTTAAAGTATTAAAAAAAAAAAGAAGGCTGCCCACAATCAGGGAGCCTGTGGTCTCTCTGAGGGTTGCGCGTCTCCAGTGTCTGGTACTGGTTTACTGGGACAGCCCTCAGTGGGATGACTTGGAGATGCCAGTTGTCCAGGTCGCTCTTAGAGCTGCAGCACTGTACATTCTCGGAAGTGGTTTATAATTTATGTGTTTATCTTTAGGTCACACTGCTGCCATGCTCTACACCATGCCCTTCCTCCAGAATGTAAGCACTAGCCATCTGTCGCAGCTCAGCTATTGTTTTAAGAAAATTCCTTTAGGCAGCTAACAGAGTCATTGAATTCTGCTGGGAGGGACCTCGGGAATTACAGAGTTCTGGGTTTTTTCAGACCAGAGGGCATGACCCATTAGTGGATTGTGAAATCTATTCAGCAGGTCAAGACTAGCATTTTTAAGACAAAGAAATAGAATAGAGTAGAACAGAAAATACCAAAATGCACTGCATGTAGTTAAGTATTGTTGTGTGAAGCTGTTGTTTCTGTCACATGTGCGTGCCTGCTGGAAGAAATGTGTTTCTGGCTATGGGTAGCAGTCAACACACTGAAAGCTACTGTTTAGGCCACCCCTCTCGAGTACTGATGAGGAAATCTATATTCAAAAATTTGACCCAAGATCACAGGGCTGATTTTTGGCAGAGGCAACACCAAAGCTCAGGTCTCCTGACCCACACACACTTCCCATGCCAGTGCTCAGCCTGGCTGCTTCACCTTTCATCTTAGTCGTTTTTAGCTACCTGTCAGGTTGTACTTCCAAAACAAAACAAAAACCCCAAACACTTCTCATCTGTTCTCCAAGAAATCAGCCATTTTTATTTTAGGATTCCAGAAGCACTTCAGCCAAGCGAGCAAAGAACAAGTTCCCCTGGGAGGCTGACGCTGCCGGTCAGTGGACCACATATTGAGCAGCACTAGCTTAAGGAATGAGAGACCAAGGCAACAAGGTAGGTGTTAGGACGAACAATGTACATCAGTGATATTCAGCTGTTTTGCTCTACAAAAACTATCTGAATAGCTCAATGTAATAATTAGGTCAACCCCAAGGTTAGCTTTGCCAGAAAGGACATCATGTTCTTAGTGGTAAAGTGCTCCTTTTCCAGAAACCTGGACTGAAAATGACCAGCCCATCAAGAAGTGACACATTTCTTCCAGTTTTCAAGGCAAGGGAGCCTGAGCTTAAATCAGAGGGGGCGGGGACAGGAACTTGGCTCAACACTTGCTTCCCCAGCCTCACATCCCTTAAAGAGACAAAGGCAGTTTTACAAGTTTGCAAACAGGCTTCAGTGGAGAAAAGATAACACTGATCAGAAATAAGGAATTTGATCTTTCAGGAGAATTAAATGAACAGTTAAGACATACTTCCAAGATTTAGAAAAGAGTGGATGTCACAAATCTATTTTCAGTATTGGCAAAGAACCAGGTGAGGTTGGTTACGGGGAAGACCATGAGTCTCATCCTTTGGTAGGTACTCTGCTTTCCTTGAAATTCAAGCAGGAAAATGGAGAGGAAAGAACGCAGTCTGCCCACAAAGATGAATATGGGGTTTTAAAGTCCCTTCATTTCTGCTCAAACTACAGATGTGAGGTCATGAACGCAGGCACCTCTGACATTCCAGGGAAGAAAGTGGAGCTGGAATGGGAGAGGCAGGTCAGGAAAAGCATGTGCAAGTCTCTTTTCTGTCTCAGGAGACATTGCACACAGCCACTGGACAAAAGAGCAAAGAGCTCTGTTTTCAATATGGTGCATGCATGGAGCCCCTTGACTTCTTGGACAGATGCCCTTGGCTTATTTAAATTGTGAAGCAATAAAGTATTTAGCACGTGACACCCAATTATATATGCTAATAAATCTCTTCTCCTAGGTAGAGATAGGCTCTTAAAATTTACTTAGAGATGATCATCAGTGACAGTGGCAAATTTAAAAATACTTGCAAAAGGCCCCACATACCATCTCCACTGCACTTACTTAGAGTTATTATTTGCTAATTAGTATCTTTGTAGGTAGAGGAGAAGTAGTGCCCTTTATTGGGCCAACAAAGAAGCTATAAATACATGAGCCTGCAAGCCAAAACGAATTATTTTCCAAGGACCTTTCCAAAAGCCTAGATATTTATAATGAGTTCTGTGCTCTATAAAAGACAAGGCATGAGCTGTATGAGTGGGGAACACTTAATGCATGATATATTGAATCTGGTCAGAAAAGATATGTTCTCTTGTGACTCAGTTAGCCTTAGTCTAGCTGAGTCTGCAGCGATACTGAAGGAGGACCGCTCTCCAGGGATAGTGGCTCTTTCCCCCTCTATTTGCCCATGGAAGACAGACTCAGAGAATGAAGCGTTTGAGTTTCCCCAGGACAGGCACTGAGACAAAAGTTCAGGTCCACGTTTATTTAGGGGGTAATTCCAGGAAGCTGCCAATAGGAGGTATTGGGGGAAGTGAGAAAACGAAGGGAAGAAAGCCAACAAAGGGTGCACTCTTGAGCCCTATGGGTAACTGGGGCTGGATCCTTTGGGAGTCAGTGTGGAGCACACACTTTAGAGGTGAGTTGGGGTATTTATCTACCACTTCCTGTCAGTCATTGGTTGAGGGTTGCCTAGGCACCAGAGCAATATTTCTCTGCTATTTCTAGAAAAGCAGGCTCCCTGGCCAGAGAAAGCCCTCAGACAACAAATGCAGTCCCTCGGAGCTATAAATCAGGCTTCTGTGCATTGAAGTGATAAAGGCGAGGGAATATGGTCAGGGTACCAATAGTCTTGGGGGATTTAGGAATGCAATCCTCACAGCACACAAACGTGCATTTCAAATGTGGGATGTCTTGATTGTGCTGCTAGCTAATTTTAAAAGTTCCCCAATGCCAAAATAGCTCAAAATGGATTTGTTGTCAAAATCCCTCAAGTGTGGCAGTGAGGAATCCTGGCCAGATAGCTCTGGTAGGAACGTTAGCTGAGAGGGCTGTGGCGTAGAGGGCTCCTCCTGTCTGGAGGAGGCACCTTCTGTGGGGCATGGATCAGGCACCCTGGCTACTCCTAGGGTCCTGCCTCCTGTGTGGCGTTGAGTGGGACCTCTCAGGTCTGTTTCTCCCTCTATCAGAGTTCTGCGTATGATAAGCTATCTCGGGTTCATCTTGCATGTTTGCTGCCCTGGACCTGGAATCAGCCCTTTCTCCATGAAGCTCTGGCTCCCCTCAAAGGAAACAACTTTAAGAGACCACATTCTGCATGTCAGCGGTATTTATTGTTGCTGGGTTATCATTGACTCTAGGATTCTTCCATAGAGCTAGAGAATATGTAAGTTTCAGAAGGCGAAGCTAAATCACGGGTTCAAACTGCTATTTCCAATTCAAATCCAAGATTACAGGTTTTAATTTAAGTGTCTTGATTTTATAATTGATCTCTTTTCTCTTATGCTGAAAGTCTTGATTCTTAATGACAGTGGCACAATTTCTTATTTGAATAGTCTCAAAATGACTACAATAAGACAACTCAATTCAGTTTTAGATTTCATTCTGTTTTTATCTTTAGGATAGTTTCTATTGGAAATGGAGTACTTTGCTTAAAAGTCACATGAAATGATTGAAGGTATTGAATGAATAACAATGATTGTTAAGGTCCTGTATATTCTTTTGGGTACATAAAAAGAAAACTGAGAGACTCCTGGCCAGCCCATTCAGGTGGATCTAGTTCATAAGTTTTAAGTGAATCTATCTAAAGTTTCTGTATTTTTAATTGGTAGCTTCAGAAAACCATACACGCCTTCTTGCCCCTATACTCATCTGCCCCATGGGTTGTAATATTTAGAAATCTGGGAGTTCCTTCTCTTCCCCCTTCTCTCTTGGGAACTTTGCCATTGGCCCTTGGAGGAACTGGATTGGCTTTGTTGAGTAACAGCACAGAGGAAACCCATGTGGTGATGAGGAGAGCCTTTGATCTCCAGAAGACTTGAAAACTCAAGCCTGGAGGTCTTGGCATCTATCCCAGAGATCAAACACATATGTTGGCACCTGCAGGGAAAAGGGAAATTAACTAGCCATTTTTGAATCCAGAGCCTATGACAGAAATTCCATCAGCAATGGCAGAACCTACTGAAGGCCACAGGCCCATCAGAAGCTATGCATAGCCACTCCAGGGATCTCTCTACCAAGCATTTGGGTCAGTGGACCACACACAGGGATCAGACCACTTCACCTATGAACAACTGTGAATAAGCCCAGATACCAAGACTAGGCTGAACCATATGAAACTGATAAAATCGTTGGATATTATCAGTTTCATATGGTTCAACTTTATATCTCTTAAATAAGCAAATGAGGATCCGAAAACATCAATAATCTTTCAAAATAGATAAATGACACCTTATTTCTCCCTCCCAGGTTCAAGGAATTTGTCTTGTTTCTCTTCTCAGGTCGATTTGCTGAGGAGGCAGTCAGACGTGAGAGGAGAAGAGAGAAAAATAAAACCGGCCGCAGACTCTAGAGGGGCCACATTAGAGGACAAGGGCCTCGGGCCCCAGTGCTGGCCGGCATGGTTCAGAGGCTAACCAGCAGACTTCAACCCTAGCCCCTCCAAGTGTACTGGAGTCCCTGTCTAATCACACTTGGGGCTGGGAAATAGAATGGGTCACCTCTTATTAAGTTCAAGGTATTGTACAGATGTACTTTAAGGAGAAAGAGAAATAATTGGTGCCCACATTAGACAGATGAGATGATAATCCCACATGGGATCAAGTGTGTACCTTAGAGAGGCACAGAGTGCCATACAGTTTCAACAGATACGCTCTGTGGTGCGGGAAGGGGTATAGGGAAGAGGTATGAAGTGGGACGAAGGCTGATGGGTAGAATTAGCAGCGAAGTTAGAAAGCACTGGAAGAGAACCACATACAGTTTCCATTTTGAGGGAAAAAGGATTTGAATATTGGCAGTGCCTATGAGACAACCCCGTATGAAGGTTGGAAAGAGTCAGTGTGAGTCGCGGGAGCAGCTCTCTGCAGCTGGACCCGGAGCTGTGTGAAGCAGAGGGTGGCAGGTTAGGGCCCATCAAGGAGGGAGACACCACTACTCGGTGAGCACGTGTGTGAACTGGGCACTTGGTTAGGCTCTTGGTAGAGGTCATCTCATTTGGTTCCCCCAATAAATCCAGGAAGCACATTTGATTATCTGCAACTTACTGAATAGGTGCAGAGAGGTTAGGAAACTTGCCCAAGGGCCCAAAGTGTGTAAGTGCTAGACCCAGGACTTGGAAGGGAGTACACCTGATTCCACAGCCACACGCTACTTTCTGCCTCACTATCCTACTTTCTAACTCACACTGCTACCCCACACAGGAGCAGATGTCCATGTGGGAAAACTGGTCATCCCAGAGAGGGAGACTGAAGGCGTTCAGTGGAATGCCCTGGTGGCCAGGATGAGGGACCTGCTATGTGACCAGAAGTATCTTAGTTGTCCCCAGAGTAGAGTTCAGCACAACCTGTTTGAGGACGGAGATGGGCTTCATTGTGAATTTTCCCATCCTCTAGCCAAGCACCAGTCTAGAACACTGACCTACGTGTTACAGGAGCTCAACTATGTGGGTTGAATGGATACGGCTCAACTGAATAAATGCTTCAATCTATACATTTTGGGGCCTTTTCTGTCTCCTTTTAATCTATCTCCCTTCTTTCCCTAATCTCTTTCTTTCCTCCCAGATAAATTCTATTCAATACCCAGCCCAAGTCACACTTCCTCCATGAAACTATTCAAGACCCCCATAGCCCAGTTAGTTCATTCATTCATAGAGCAGTGAGTGATTAAGAACTTCCCATGTGCCAGACCCTCCCATGTGCCACCCCTCCCTAAGTCACCTACCCAGTGTTAGGCACTGGGATACAGTGGCGGATGTCAGAGATACAATCCTTGTCCTTGTGGAATTTATATCCAGGTAGGAAGAATGCCAGGAAGTAAATTAATTAGGAAGGCTGTAATCAGTAATAAGCACTTTGATAAGATAAAACACGGATGTGGGAGAAAGCAAGGCTAGTGGAACGCATGGCATGGAGGAAATGACAGTGGATACTTAATGACCCAGAAGGCCTGAGATTCTCAACCAGGCATCAGAGACACCAAGGTAAGGGAGTCAGAGGGTCACTGTCCATAAGGAACTGACCTTTAGTGGAATGACCTATTCTTCTAGCTCAGCATGGCAATCTAGCCTAGCTGATTATCAAAGTCATTTCCTCTTCTTCCTGGGCACACAGCTAGACTATATTTCCTAGCCTCTCTTGCAGGGGGGTGTGGTGGCCAAGTGTTGAGGTCTAGCAGTAGAATGTGAGCAGAAGTGATTTGCACCACTTCCAGCAGAGCCCCTAAAAACCTCCCACACATTATCCTTCATGTTCTTGAGACTTTTGAAGCTACATACTGAAGATGAGGTAGATTCATGACAGAAGGAGCCTCGATCCTTGAACTCTAGCAAGGAGAGGAGATACCTACCAATGAAGACAAACCCAACTTTGGATATTATGCAAGTTATGAATAAGCCTGAATTTTATTAAGCCACTGAGATACTGAGGGTCATTTGTTATAGTAGTTTGCACTACACTGATTCACTGAAGTCACTATCTCATCGCTGTGGCTACTCATTTACCCCTTTCTTGGCTTAGGACATGGTCCCTATTGTATTACCATTTACCTTCATACTTCCTGATCACTTTTCATTCCTGTAGGTCCCATTCCCCTCAACTCATACGTCAACAGTGCAGTCAGAGGCTTGCCCTTCTTAGGTGAATGTTTTGATACCTTATCTGCTCATTAATGTGGGATTCTGTTTTCATTACTATATGATGTTGGTGGATGCTTTTATGGCTCCTTAAGTCATTTGTACTTTTAGGTAGGGGAATGATCAGTGCTTTCATCTTTCCTCTTTTTGTTTGCTTAGAAGACTGGTTTTCTAGACTACCACAAAATACAGTCCTTCCCCAAATTATGATAAGTTCTGAATTGGTGGGGCCTGAGTCAATGTAACAATACTATCCATACATGGTTGTAGTTGCTTACTTTCCTGTCAGACTGCATGCTTTTTCAGGACAAAGAATATTTCTTCTCTGTATCTGAGCACCAAGTACAGTATCAGGCATATAGTAGGTGCTCAAGAAATGCCTGCTGAATAAATGAATAAGGTTATTTAACGTTGTTAACTACCCTGGTATGCTACAGAAATAATCTGCAAAAGTTTTTGTTCTTCAGAAACATTCTATGAAGCCATCCCCTCTGTTGACAGTAAGCATTTGCAAAAGATTTTTCTTGAAAACCAGATGCATAGACATCAGGCTGAATTATGAGTTGCTTTGGGGCATCCACGAAAATGAGGATTGTGTAGGAGGGCACACTAAATAGGACCCAACTTCCCTGCCTCTCTAGTGCTGGCTTTTTTCCCACTTTTGCTCTCTCTTTCCAAACTCCATCTCCAAATTATCTCTGGAGTCTATAAGCAGTCACTCTTTGTCCTCACACACCCCTCCTTAAGTCACCTACCCAGGGAAAACTGCGGGCACCCCGTCAGCCACAACACTGCTCCGTTCCACGGTGCTGCCGTGCCGATTCCCAGGCAGTGAAGGAGTGCCCAGGAGGGCCCAAGGCTAGCCCATGCAGAGATGCCTTCTCTGTGCCCCCAGGGCGAGTCACCCAACCCTCCGTGGACCTGTGCCTTCAGAATGCCCTTTCGCTCTGGAGAGCAACTTTGAGAGTCACAGTGCAGAGCTTCACTGGTCAGAGACACCAAGGCCAGATCAATCTGGCAAAAGAGCATGATCTGGGAAGGAATGGGCTGTATCATTCCTTTGAAGAGTAAAGAAATGCTTTTACTGTTTTTCTTTTAGAGCCCTAGACCCATGCAGCAATAGAAACTGAGGTTAAAACACAAATGCCACCAACCTGCAAACCAAATGGCTAAGCCAATGACATCAGCCCTGAGACATGTTTTGAGCCCAAGCAATGGTCCCAGTCACATGGAGGGTCAACTTATTTGTTCTACCAACACATCAATGTCAGGAAGAGGCAGTTGTGACAGAATTTCATCCGCTGCAGAGAAAGCTGGCTAATTCGAGCATTCCAGTAGTAAATGAGAACCATTTATTATTTCATTACGCTCACAGAGCCTATAAAACACCTTCTAAACTGACTGTTTCCCAAAAGTTGACAGTGAATTCAATCGAAGGTATAGATTCAGTCCTGTGTAGATATGGGACAGACCTCTTTCAGTGGGCGGTCATGGGGTCCCTTCTGTCATTTCTCCAGGGAATTAAATATTAGGGCAGGGACGTTTACATGAAGATGTGAAGATACTGGAAAGAAAGCAGCTAGTACTTAAACACAGCTGAGGAATCTCATTTAAGAGTGAGTTTCGGTCAGTGTTCTGACTTTTTAAAAAACTTTTCTTCACAGACTGTCAAACCAATAGCGTTGGTAAGCACAACATTTACTTGCCTTTGTTATCGACCCAGGTAAAAGTTTGTTCTTTTTAGAACAAAATCCACCTGGGACAAGTGACATGCCAGATTCTTGCCTCCCTCACCACGGCATCTGCTCACCCCTGCCCTCCCAGGTCTTTTTCAGATATTGGTTACTGGCTGAAGCCAATTCCAGAAATACCAGTGTCCTCTGTGGTAGGGTATTCTGCAAATCCACAGAGACCAAGCAGACGGCCATTACAGGGGTAACAAATTCCAGAAGTTCTGTCCTCCTGGGGTGAATTTAAGCCAGTAGCCTGGAGCTACTGGAGATGGCTCAGGGTCTGAACTGTGAGGCTATCGGGGCCTTTTTAGTAACAAGTATGGATTTGGGGCTTTAGAGTGGGTTGTGTTTGTGTGGATAACACCTCAAAAGGCTCATGTCAAAAATTGAGAAAATCCTAGTTGAATATTCAGCTGTTAGTGAGGACTCAAAATTGTCAGGCCCTTTCTTTGCCTCCTCCTTCCTTGGACTGCACTTCGTCAGTCTTACTCCTGTTCCTTTCTCAGTCCCCTTCACACTCCTTTCACTATTGTCTTGGGTGAGGGCCTGGGCTCTCTAACAGACCAAGACTAGCTTGACCTTTATGGGTATATTACATTTTCTCTCCTATAAAGAAACTCTTGTTGGTGGTCGTTTTCTTCCATTTGGTATATGGGGTAAACGTTAATAGCTATCATGGCCATGACAAGAATGAAATCCTTGAATACCCAGAAAAATCAGACCAAGAAACTGGAATCATTCTCTGGTCTTCACTGTTTATGCATTAAAAAGCAAAAACAAAATGGGCACAAAAGCAAAAATAAACTATTGGGACTAGATCAAAATAAAAGCTTCTGCACAGTGGAAGAAACAATCAACAAAACTAAAAGGCAACCTATGGAATGGGAGAAGATATTTGCAAATGACATATCCAATAAAGGGTTAGTATCCAAAATATATAAAGAACTTATCAACACCCAAAAACCAAATAATCCAATGAAAAAATGGGCAGAAGACATGAACAGATATTTCTCCAAAGAAGACATCCAGATGGCCAACAGACTAATGAAAAGATGTTTAACATCACTCATCATCGAGGAAATGCAAATCAAAACCACAACGAGATGTGGTTACATCACATCTCATCACACGTGTCAGAATTTCTAAAACCAACAATGTAAGAAACAACAGGTGTTGACGAGGATGTGGAGAAAAAGGAACCCTCTTTCACTGTTGGTGGGAATGCAAACGGGTACAGCCACTGTGGAAAACAGTATGAAGATTCCTCAAAAAGTTAAAGAAAGGACTATCCCATGATCCAGCAATTGTGCTACTAGGAATTTACCCAAAGAATACAAGAACACTAATTCAAAGAGATACACGCACCCTTATGTTTATGGCAGTGTTATTTACAATAGCCAAGATATGGAAGTAACCCAAGTGTACATCAGTTGGTGAATGGATAAAGAAGAGGTGATGTGTGCGTGCACGCACACACACACACACACACACACACACACACACACATAATGGAATACTATTCAGCTATCAAAAAGAATGAAATCTTGCCATTTGCAACGACATGGATGGAGCTAGAGAGTATAATACTAAGCAAAATATGTCAGAGGAAGACAACTATCATATGATTTCATTCATGTAGACTTTAAGAAACAAATGAGCAAAGAAGAAAAAAAGAGACAAACCAAGAAGCAGACTCTGAACTATAGAGAACAAACCGCTGGTTACCAGCGGGGAGGGGAGTCGGGGGAATGGGTGAGACAGGTGATGGGGATTAAGGAGTGCACTTGTCCTGATGAGCGTCAGGTGATGTATGGAAGTGCGGCATCACTGTGTTTACACCTGAAGCTAATATAACACTGTATATTAACTGGAATGAAAATTAAAACTTTAAAGAAAGCAAAAACAATATTAATCAGGCACCTGCCACAGCCCTCCCCTGTGTAATAATCACCTCTATTCTTGCAACTTACTTCTGCCCTGCTTCTCCCACACTTGCATGTGCTGAGGATAATGTCAACAAGTTTCCATCTTTCTCTGAATATTCACTTATTCGACAAATACTGAGCATCCCCTCAGTGCTATTCCTCCCTGAGGCACTGAGAGACCTATGAAGTCTCTGCCCTCCTGGAGCTTGCTGTCTAGCAGGAGAGACAGATAACAAGCATGCAGATACAGTAGCAGGTGGCATTACAGAAGGAAGTCAGGAAGTGGGCTAAGGGCTAAAGAGCGATGGGGTTGCTGTTTTGCAGAGGGTGGTAAAGCAGGTAAGCTCAGTGCCTTGCCAGCATCCCCTTGGCATTCACTCCAAAGGCTGCTTCCCATGACCTTCTGAGACTCTCTGTCTGGGGATGCTTTTTCTTCTGGTGACGAGAGAATGCTGGGTCATAAGCAGAGCAAGACGTATGAGAGGATTCATGGCCCCGGGGGCAGCCCTCCACACTTCAGACACTCTTCCTCTTCCGAAGTGTGGGCTCCACCTGTCCCAGATGTCCTCAGCAGGACTGAGTTGCTGTACGGGGCTTGCTTGATAGCACATCTTAATTGGATCTGTTCCCTCCTCTCTCCTCCTCACTCCGCAAGAGGTGTTACTTGGGTTGCCTGCTCGAGTAAACCACTTGTGCTCCAACCCTTGTCTCAGGGTCTACTTCTGGGGAAAGTCAAACTAAGGTCGGCGATTAGGGCAGGCTTCTCTCAAAGGCGACATCTGAGCAGATACCTAATGTGGGGAAGCAGGGAGCTAAGCGAAGGGGTGCAGTAAGAGAGCTGCAAGCAGAGAGAGCAGCACAAGCCAAGGCTCCTGGGCGGGACGGCGTTCAAGCATCTGAGTAACAGCAAAGCCAGAGCGCAGGAACAGAATGAGCGAGGGAAAGGGCGTTTGTAGTTACAATATCTCGTGTAGTCCTGTCTTTCACGATTTCCTCCAGTTGATTCACTTCTCATTTCTCTGATGGCTCATTTTCTGAGAGTTCTGCCATTTTATTTGCATTTGTTATTTCACTCTATTTAAACGCATCTACCACTGATTGGTGCCTAGGAGCGCGGAGACAGTCCGCAGCCCTACTCAGGGAGGCAGCTTCCAGGGGAAAAGCAAAAGGCTCTCTGCAGGGCCTCCCCCCAATTTTTTTTTTTTTTTAAGATAGGAGACTTAGTTTCTCCTGCTCCTTCATCATCACGATCAGCAACAGCACCTTTTCCTGAGAACCCACTATGTGTCAAATTTGAGCCATTGCTTGGCCTTCATCATCTCTGATCCGCATACCAACTCTGAAAACCAAACAGTAACTACAGCCCAACCCAGCGAGGCAGTCTCCCTCCTATTTCACCCTCCTGCAGCAGACAAGGTGCTCCCGTCACACCTCTGGCTACACATGACACACCCCAGCGGCAAATCCCGAGGCTGCTGTGCCCTGGCCGTGCATTCCAGGCTCTGTGGAGGTGGCTACTTTGATCCTGGAACAGGAGACTCCAGATCACAGAGGATACGGAGTTCTCTTTAGGCAGCTGGCATGAGCTCAGACAGACGCCTCCCAGAGCAGGACTGCTTTGCTGCCTCCCGGGAGGTTCATCATCAAAACTTCCTGCTCTGACCCACATTGTGCCTCTCTCCATTTGTGCTTCTGGCTGGAGCTACCAGGTAACCGACAGCGGAGTCTATTAGTGCTTCGTTCTGCTCGCAGTTCCTTCTGGAGGAGTTGGCATCTAAAAATTAGGTAGCAATATGCAAGCCCCGAGGTGGTAACTGTTAAGGCCTAAAAGGCAGGCCAGGGAGACTGAGCTCTATTAGCAGAACTGGTCTGTGGTCTGTGTGGGCCATCCTCTGTAAGCCTCTTACTGTCTCTAGGGATTAGGTTTCTCCAGGCTGGAAGTAATAATAGTTTCTCCCTTTTACTCCAACCTAATTGTCCTTAGTGCTCACCAAATATCTGTGTGCGCACCGGTATTCTCCAGCTTCCTAGGCAGTTGCATGGGGGCCCGATAACAGTGCGTGAGCTACTAGCCAGTGGGATGTGGGCAGAAGCAATGTGCACCATTTGTAGGCCTGGTCCTTACAAGATCTCCCCAAGAGCTTGCTGCTCTCTTTTCCTCTGCTCCCTGGGGGCTACGTGTCCTAGGCTTACATCAGACTGTGTGTGATGAAGAAACAGGACTTTTATTGTGTTCAAGTGCTGAGCTTTGTTGCTTTATGTTAACAGAGCCTAATGTAGCCTATTCTAACTAATACAGTTTTTCTTTATTCTGCCTTTCATTCGTTCATTCATTCATTCATTCACAGATTCACAGTGGCTTTCAGATGTCCCTCATTCACTTGGTATAATTAAGCGTCTACTCCATGCTAGGCACTAGCACATTAGCATGACTACACTTCTGAAGGTGCTGGATGTCTAGGTGAAGAGGTGGATAGGGGAACAGAGGCAATGACAGAGTGAGATAAGTATGTACTAGGTGCATACCATTGTGTTGTGTGCAGAGAAATATTCAGAGGCCTTTATCTTGAGAAAACTTCAAGCACTTTACTCTTCCCAGCTTTATGCTTGATCAGACTCCTTTCACTGAAGCAGTGCTCACCCCTGTACACTGCACAGTTCTAGAAGATCTGCATTTACTGTCACTCTCTACTTTCTACCAGTCCATTATTCCAAACCTATCGACCTGAAGTACCATTTCCTGGAAATCATCCAGGGCCTTTTCATTGCCTACATGTACTCCAAACTCTTCCATATGGTGTTGATCCAGGCCTGAGCTATCTAACACCTTCCATTTCTCTTTTACCCAAAACTTCTCTCTCAACCATGTCCAACCATTCCATGTCCAACAACACACATCATTGCATATCACACTTTGTGTCTTTTCTCACACCAGTTTTTAGTCATGATTCTCCCGCTTATCTGCCTAAGTCCCTTCTCTTCAGGCATCACCTTAAGTGATATCTTTGGTCTTTCTGCCTACCCAATCTACAGTATTAATATATTCAACAACTTAGTTGAGATGGGTAATTCCTTTCAAAAACTAGGAGAAATAGAAAATATAAATAGTCCTATATTTCCTCAAGAGCTTGAATTCTTAATCAAAACCCTTCCCACGAAGAAAACTCTGGGCCCAGATGGCTTTACCAGTGAGTTCCATGAAACATTTTACAAAGAATTAATACCAATTTACATGAATTATTTCAGAAAACAGACAAGGAAGGAGCACCTCCCAACTCATTCTATGAAGTCTTGATACCAAAACCTGACAAAGGTCATCTCTGAAAAATATATAGCTACCACCATATTTAAGGATGAAACACTGGCTGTATTTCCCTAAGACTGGGAAGAAATCAAACATCTACTCTCACTAGTGTAATAAAACATAAGGAAGTAGTAAATACTGTCATCATCCAACATAACTGTGTAGATTAAAAATGCTATGGAATCTATAAAAACTGGTAGCACTAAAGAGTGAATTTAGAAAAGCCACTGGATATAAGGTCAATATATAAAATCAACTGTATTTGTATATATTAGTAATGAAAAGTTGGAGAATAAAAAGGAATACTATTTATAATAGCATCAAAAATATCAAATCCATAGGGATAAACTAACAAAAGATGTGCAAGTCCTCTACACTAAGAACTGTAAAACATCACTGAGAGAAATTAAAGACCTATAAGATCAAAAGCTATACTATATTCAGGGATCAGAGAACATTGTTAAAGATGTCCATTCTCTCCAAATGCCCTAACATATTTAAATCAATGGCCAATCAGAACCCCAGCATTTGTTCTGAAGAAATTCGTGAGCTAATTCTAAAATGCATATGGAAATGCATGGGTTGGCTAATTGAATTTAAATAAAATTTAAAGAGGAAATGCATAGGTTCTAGAATAGCTAAAATAATCTTGAAAGAGAAGAGCCAATCTGGAGGATTTATACTACTTGATTTTAAGACTTACTATAAATCTATAGAGGTCAAGACAGTGTGGTTTTGGCAAGAGAATATACATATAGATCATTGGAACTGAACAGAGTCCAGAAATTGACCCACAGACATACAGTTCAGTGATTTTTCTTAAAGGTGTTAATTCAATGGGAGAAAAGAGATTGTTTTTACATGTGGTTCTGAAACAACTGATTATACATATGGGAAAAAACTGAATTTTGACCCCTACCTTACTCCCTACACAAGAAGTAATTACAGAAGGATCATAGACCTAAACATAAAAGCTAGAGTACAGCTATAAAACCCCTGGAAGAAAATGCATGAGAAAAATCTTCATGAACTTGAGAGAAGCAGATTTCTCTGACAGGGCTCAAAAGTGACTAGCCATAAAAGAAAATACTGATGAACTGGACTGTGTCAAAATTAAAAAAAAAAAAAATTCTACTCACTGATGGAACACTATCAGAAAATAAATTGGCAAGGCAGAATGGGAGTAAATATTTGTAATCCATGTATCTAACAAAGAACTTCCAGTCAGAATATATAAAGAGCTACTACAAATCAATAATAAAAACACAAAGAACCCAATTAAAAATGAAAAAAGGGATTAACTAGACATTTCAGAAGAGAAGATATGACTAATAAGCACATAAAAAGGTATATTCAACATTATTTGTCATCAGAGGAGTTCAAATTAAAATCACAGTGAGATACCATTTCATATCCGCTGGAATGACTGTTAATATACCGAGTGCTGGCGAGGGTACAGAGCAACTAGAATTCTGATAAATTGCTGGTGGTACAATCATTTTGGAGTAATCTCTGTCAGTTTCTCACAAAACTAAACATACATGTACCCTATGACTAAGCAATTTCATTCCTGTTTACCCAGGAGAAATGAAAACATAAATCCACAAAAAGATGTCCTCAAACATATTCTTAGCAGCTTTAGTCTTAATAGCCCCAAACTGGGAACAGCCCAGTGAAATGGATAAACTGTGGTGTATCTCTACAATGGATTACTGCTCGGCAACAAAAAAAGGAATGAACTACTTATACTTACAACATGGTTAGATTTAAAAAATATTTTGCTGAAAGAGGCCAGACATTTTTTTAAGATTTATTCATTTATTTGGGATGGGGAGAAGTAGCAGGGGAGAGAGAATCTCAAGCAGACTCGTGCTGAGCATAGAGCCTGGTGTGGGGCTCCGTCTCACCACCCCGAGATCAAGACCTCAGCTGAAGCCAAGAGTGGGTAGCTCAGTAGGCTGAGCATTTGACCCTCGAGTTCCGCTCAGATCATGATCCCAGGGTCCTGGGATCAAGCCCTGCATCAGGCTCTCTGCTCAGCGGGGAGTCTGCTTGAGGATTCTCTCGCTCTCTCTTCCTCTCCTTCTGCCCTTCCCCCTGCACAGTCGCTCTTTCTCAGATAGATAAATAAATCTTTAAAAAAATCATACTGTATGATTCAATTTATATGAAGTTCTTGAACAGGCAAATCTAATCTCTGTGAAAACAGCGTAAAGTTGCCACAGTGGGTGGAAGATTAGAAAGGGGTAATAAAATTTGGGGGATGATGGAAAGGTACTAGATATTATTTCAGGAGGTGATTACACACATGTATATATCAGAGCTCATGGAACGCAACCCTTAAGACCTGTATATAGCTTAACTGTATTTAAGTTATATTCAATATCTAAATGTAATTCTAATAAAAAAATTACCCCAACCCTTCCCCAAAATACTATGTTTGGTGCTACTCTATTGTATTGTTATTTATTATTTCCATATGTGGTTACCCACTTTAAACTTTCTTAGATCCCTGAGCAGGATCCACACAATATTTGGGACTCCATATTTGTTGAATGAATGAATTAGCAATAATCGGACAGTATAAAAGGGAAAGGAAAGGTAAAGAAAAATTAGAATATGACATGATACACATTTCCACTGTTTCTATTTTCCTGGGAGTACATACCATTGCAAATGCAGGTCCCTGTCTCCCAACAGAAAACAATAACCCAATATCTAAGACATCTTGCTTTTATTTACAATAGAAGAGGAGGCAAGGAAATAAGAGCAAGCTTTTGTCTCCTGTATTTTGTGGCAACACCACATAAATATTACTCTATTTCTTAACTCTAGTGAGATAGACCAAAAGACATCCAATGAATCACCTTTTCATTCATAAAACCCTGCTTATATCTTTCATCGCTTTTATCCTCCTAGAATAATAGGAGAGAAACAGTACTTGATGGGCCTGCATTATCCAACGCTATTGGAAAGGTCTAGATAAGAGTGCTGAACCACCTATTAGTATTCTGCATGCAAACCCTGGGTTATAGAGACCCAGAGTCATCCGTTTCCTGGCAACCCTCAAAATTTCATTCTCATTGAATTGCTAGATCTTTATCAAAATATAATTATAGCCTTAATTTGAAAGATAAATTTTGATTGCCAGTGCCATGCCCAAAGGAAGAAATAATCAGGTGGGAGAACACTTAGGCGCAATTGTTAACCATATAATCAATGTCATGAATCACCCAGCCCCTAAAAACAAAACAAGAAAAAAAAAAAAACTTTTGGGGGGAGGGGAAACTTCGTGAAGGGTAGAATGAGGAGGGGAAAAAATCATTGCAGCATCAGACTTACTTAAGACTTATATTATGTTTGCTCATTTTCTCATATTGTTGCTTAAGTACTTGTCCTCTCTTCCCAGCTGGAAGAATTCGGGGAAGACCTGTTCTATGCGCTGCCTCTCTGTGTGTCCACAGCAGCCCAACCTGTAGCGGTTAGTAACCCAGGCTACGAGCCCCCATCTCAGGTCAGGTTCCCTGCAAGTAGACTTTGACATAGAGTCAATATGGTTCCCTGCAAGTAGACTTTGACGTAGACGCTGGTGTGTAAGAAGCACGGTACAAATGCTTCTGGGGTCAACATCTACGGAGGGACGAAGCAGGATGGGTCAGAGAGAGAAGGCAGCCGTGACACAGTTACGACAAAGGCGTGGCCAGTCCCAAGGAGGAGCTCTGGGGCCGCCTCGGCCCTGCAGAATTGTCCCGAATTGAGGCAAGGCGGCCAGTCATCAGAGTAGGGCTGACATGGGAAGGGGTGTGACCTTGGGCAAGGCGGCTCTCTCAAGCCAAGGACAGTTCCCAGCGAGGGACTTGGCTGTGAGCTGTCAGCCACTAGTGCCCAGCTCTGGTTGGCGAGGGCCTGAGTCCTGGTGAGGAAGGGGGTGTGGGCAGGGCACCGGATTACCCGGGTAATCCGGTGCCCCGCAGACGCTCGTGGCTGAGAGGCCTGGGAAGATGATCCGGAACGGAAGCCTGGCAGACTGAAGCCACTGGCCCATCCCTGCAGGAATGCAGCTCCACCTCCGGGGGCAGCCGCGGGCGCCTGCCGGGCCTGCTAAGTCACCTGGGGACGCGTGGCTCGCTGGGGAAGAGTAGAAGGAGATCAGAAATAGTCTTGTTTCCTGATCCGACTGGCATGCTACTGACTTTTCAGCAATTATTCTCGGTTTTTTGTCTGAGGGCGGGTACTGATACCTTTTTAAGAACTGAGAGCTTTGAGACAAAGTATGGGAGACGCAAGAGAAGTCACACACTTCAGTTCCCTTTCCTTTTGGGCGGTGACATCTACAGCCTCCGTGCTTTCATGGACACAGATAACGGGTTTGTTAGTTTGGGGACAGAGAAAGAACCAAACGTCTGTAACAGTCTCTTTCCACTGGAGTGAAAGGAATGGATTTTATGTAACCTCCATTTTAATGTACAGTCAGCTCCTCCTGAGACCTTTGGGAGTCCTCAAATTTGTAAATACAGAAGCTTCAGACTTCACCACTGGGCAGCCTGTTTCCACAGCACCTGGTACGCATGCCCTTGGTGAATTTCACTGTCCTGGAGTCTGGGCCGGCCTGTGACTTGGCTCATTCCGTCAGTAATACAAGTCACAGGCCCCGCCTTGAGAAGGCCTGGAAGCTTCTGCCTTTACACTCCTGGGGACCCTAAACCACCCGGTAAGAAGTCCTGTTCCCCTGCTGGAGAGACCACGCGGAGAGGCTGCTCAGAGAGGGAGAAGTCCTGAGACGACGCAGAAAGAGGAGTGTAGCCAGCCCGGCCGCCCAGCTGAACCTAGCCCCCAGGTGACACACCAGCCAACTGACTACCAGCAAGACTAGCACGACGATTGCCCAGGGAGCTCATCCCAGACTCCAGCATCTTGAACCAATAGGAGGGCTGTTTCTTAAGCCAGTAAACTTTAGGGTAGTTTCTTCTGCAACAACAAACAAAACAATCTCAAAGAGCAATCACCTTGAGTTAAGTGACTATGCTCGCCTTGCCCAACCCCCACCAAATCACCAAGGTGCCTTTTAACCTGGCACTGGGGAGCCCCTCTCTCACTGCATGGCTGCTTTTCGCAAGGAAACACATCTCTCTATTATTTTACAATAGTTACTGCCTGCCCAGTGATGAATAGATCAAAAATTTTAAAAGGAAAAAAAAAAAAGCCTCATTGGCTTGTCAGAGCTGGAAAGTTGGGGATGGGGCTCCCTCGAAGTAGTGCGATCCTGTGTATCAATTTCCTATGCTTGGGGCTCAGATTCATGCCTCAGCAAATGTACAAATGACTCCCAGTCGTGGACCTTCAAGGTCACTCACTGAGAGTGGAAACTCAGAATATTAAAGCCTGAGTATCGGGCTCTGCACTGATTGGATACACCAGAGAGGGCTAGACGTGGAGTCCCCCCGATTAGAGAGGTAGTGTAGTCAAATATCCAGGACCAGATTCTGGAGCTAAATTGCCTGGGTTCAGACCCCAGATCTGGCACCTGTTATCTGTACAACCTTGGGCAACTTACTTATCTCTGTGCCTGAGCATCCTCGTCTCTAAAGCGTGGGTCATAATAGTCCCTACCTCCCAGGGTCATTGTGAAGATTAAATGAGCGAATTTATGTACAGGACATAGACCAGTAACCTCGCTATTCTAAGCCTGTCCATAAAAGGTTCTACAGTAAGAACTGAAAAAAAAAACCTCACAGGGTTTTTAAGTAATATGAATAGCTGTTTCTAGTGATTATACACAATGAAAGGATATCCAGAGCCTGTATATCAGCCTTCTGAAACCATATCCTATATCACTGGTTCTGATTCTAGCTCTGCCATAAACTAGCCGTGTCACACTGGGCAAGTGATTTATAACATGAGGATAATGACAATGACCTTGCCTAAAGAGGCTAGACCAGATGGTCCCTCCAGGAGCCTTTCATATCTCTATACCTTTCCAAATCCCTATGAGACAGGTAAGGCAGGTGGAATTACCACCATTTTTAAGACGGAGATCTGTATTTAGCTACATGACTCGTCCAGAGCCAAACCCAAATCCCAGGGGTGTCTTTCACGCCAGAGGGCTTTGTGCCACGGCACAGACATTTCCCAGTCTCCCCTGCAGGTAGCCGTGGCCATGTGATTGAGTTCTGGCCAGCGGAATGTGGGTGGAGGGGAGGTGTGCTACTTCTAGACAATCCTCCGTACTCTCCTTACCCCTTCTGTTGGCTAGATGCAGAGGAACCCAGGAAGGACTCCGAGGCCCTGTGGGAGAGCAGAGCCACAAGAACGCAGAAGACTGAGTTCCTTATCATTACCAGCCAAAAGTTGCTTAGACGTTATTTGGTAAGAAGTAAACCGCACTGTGTTAAACTCCTGATATTTGGGGCTTGTTACAGAATTTGGCCTTCGCTGACCAATACGCTCTGTGTCTCTAGTTGACTGCTGGTTCAGATTGTGAACTTCAGGAGGAAGCAGCCCCTTTTTGTGTAAGAGCAAGGTATTGTTGACCTCTTACTTTCTACAGATGGAGCAAAGTCCATGACATTTTTGTAAAATCTGAATCCCAACTCTTGGTCTTCCCATCCACTCTTCTGTGTGGCCAGAGAGTTAGCTCCTACTACACTGGGCCTTTAGGCTACATTGAATCTGCGGTACTTTTGCATCTTTTGTAGGGAACACAAAGATGGCGGGAACACTTTAAAGATAAACTAGCAACTGTTGAATTTCAAGTCTCTACTAGATGACTAGAGGGATGAGGGATTTCTCCGAGGCGCTTTCAGTTTCCTGGTCTCTTCCTTCCCCCAAATCAAGCTCTCTACCTTAATATTTGCCCAGTGATTATGTTTATGATCCATAGAAAATAAAGGTAAACTTTTAAAAATCACAATTCGCTTTGGAAGGGAGGAGAGAAATACCCGGCAGGTTCTGTCTTGAACATACCTTCCCTCCTAGATTCCCAGGCTCTTTAGTTTGTTTCTTTCACTGTAGACAATTAGGCATTTACAGTTTTCAGCAGTTACCCATGCATTTTTCAAAAAGAAAAAATACAACAGTTCAATCAATCAAGAACAGAGAGGGGCCTTTTCTCCTCAAGCTGGACTTAGCCACCTTTGCTTCCAAAGAAAAGGTGAACGTGGGGGAAATGAAGGCCTTGGGAAATAAATAATGGGAGAGGCCGAGCAGCTCCCAGAATCCACAACCCACAGGAGAAGACCAGGGCTCCCATCAGCTACTGCAACCACCGGCAAGGCCTCAGTCCCTTCCTGGCTCCACTCCATGTGGCACCTCCTCCGTCAGCTGGGGGCAGCCCCCTTGAGACAAGAATGGGCACCTCCCAGTTACCACGAAGAGGTTCATCACTCAGCTGTTCCAGGGTTTCCAGCTGGCAAGGCAAGAGTGGCACCCCAGCCACTGTCTGCACTGAGGAAGCTGGCGTATGATGTAGGTGCCACCCTGGACCTTTCGGTCCCTCTGTATTCTGGGCAGACTCCTTTGGGGGTGGGGAGCAGTGGCCTGCTGGCCCCTGAAGCACAGAGGCTGAAGCCCTGTATATGTGGTGGAACTCTTAGGGAATGCAAAGCTGCAGGTGCCCACGGCTGGGGGTGGGGAAGGGGTCCCCCTCCGGCTCCCATCCCCCAATCTTGCAGCCCAGCTGCTTTGGGCCTCACATAGGCATGGAGGAGCCACTGCCCGCCTCACACAGACCAACGCCACAGCAGCCCTGCCCTGCCCTGAGGACGGAGGCTGAGCTGCTCCGAAGGATGTGTGGGCCCGGTCTCATGCTGTCTGGGAGCCCGGGTTCGGCTCACCCTCGCCCGGCCGGGAAGGGAGACCCCATTCTTGTGATGGTGGGGTCAAGCTAAGCTGCATCTCCAGCCGCAGGGCTATTTTTAGATGCTGTTATATTTGCCTTGCTCACAAGCAGCTGTGAAAAACCAACTGGTGACCAGGAGGCAAAAAACTGCAAAATAAAAACCTCATAAAACAAGAGCTCCCGAACTCAAGAGCAGACGCGCTCCGGCTACAACGCGGTGCACCATCATGGCCGGGCCTGCTTAACCTTCCCTTAAGGGGGCACCAGCCGGGGCTTGGCTCCTTCACCGCGCACACAGCCCTGGCCCAGCAAGCCCAGGCAGGTCCGGCGCCGGACCACCAGCCCCGGCAGCCCCGCTCGTGCCCACAGGCGGTGCCCCAGGTGGACAGGTGCGTCAAGGGGGCAGGCGGCACAGGGTGAACACCGCCACAAAAGGGAGAGCTCCAGCTCGCTCGCCTCTCCCCCAGCTCGTCCTACCAGTCCGTTCGCTCGCGGCATCACCGCCAGCGCTGACGGCGAAACCGCTGCACAGGCTAAACGACTCCCAACACCCAGTGGCAGGGCAGGAAAACAGGCTGGAGCACCGAGCTGGCTCCCGGCTTCGCCCTCAGCCCTCAGAGCTCCCTGGAGTCCCCATGCCCCCTGTAGGAAACCCCCCACCGGCGCCCGCGGCCCCGCAGCCCCCTCCACTCAGCTGGCAAGGGCCCGGGCAGCCGCGTGGAAAAGGGCCGCCCCGCCCCAGAACCCGGGACGAGGGGTGAGGTGGAGGCGGCAAACTTCAAAGCTGCGGCTGCAATATGCTTAAAATCAAAGACCCCCGAAAGACGGAGCTGTTCCCCCTCGCGCCTCGGAGCTCCGCGCGGTCCGCCTTGGCTGCCTGCTCCCCCTCACTCTGCTCCGCCAAGGGGACCGACTCAGACCTGGGGGCGGCGGGGGGGGGGGATTTCCTTTTAGGCTGGCGCGTGGCACGGCTGCGGCTCTTGCTTCCTCAGTCCCCCAAGTTTACCCACCACCCAGAGATGTGAAAAATTAGTTTAAAATGATGTCACCTGCCCATACCCCTTCCCCCCAGGCTGGTCCCATCTCACACACACCCGAGTGGCCTGGGCTGCGAGTCGCGGAGCATCCCGGGGGGTTGCGGTGGGGCGCCGCGCCGAGGCTCGCTTCCCCCGGCGCCCGCTCGGGCTCGGGCTCGGCCCTGGGCAGCCCGCCCGCGCCTCGTTCTCCCGGCGCAGAAATCCTACCGCCCGTGCGCCCTGGGCGCGCCGCCGGGCCCCGCGCCGGCTCCCCAGGAATGCGGCCGTCAGGTGAGGTAGGCATGCGTGCCGGCTCCGCAGCGAAGCAGCAGCTGGCTGGGGCGCAGGGCTCAGGATATGCCTCTTCTCCCTCTCCCCGCGAAGGAGAGGCCTCGGGGGGGGGCTTGCCAGCGCCTTGTTGCGTTAGGACCGCATTCCCTCTTCCTTTTGCCTTTTATCTTAGTTTCGCCTTCAGATGCAAAAAGGGAGACCGCAGGAGTCCATGCCCAGCTCCAGCCTAACTCGGTCCACAGGCAGAGAGAGAATTATGAATGGATGCTGCCTTCTGATGAGGAAGTCGACTGGGGAGGTCTCTGCGCACGGCGCGCTCCATCAAAGCCGGGGCATTGGCCCCTCCACTGCTTCAATGCTGCAGGCTGAGACACCTAATTGACCACTGGGAAATCAGGTGCCGGGAGACCTGGGCGGGACGTAGCCCCAGGGCCACGCTGAGATCGAGCGCCTTGCCGGTGTAGACAGCTTCGATTTACAGCCCAGTGAATGGAGGGGACTGCGGCAGCCAAACCTCCCGGGCAGCAGGCACGGTTGCACCAGCGCTCTGCAGACACCCGCCCGGCTCCGTGAACATCTCCCGGCTCCGCTGGGCTAAAGGGAACCTGCTAAAAATAATCCGTCCCCTGCCGCCAGCCAGCCGCAGTGAGCTGCAGGGCTCAGCCCCCAGCCCCAAACTCGGCGGTGCGCGGGAGCCGGCCACAAAGCGGGCCCTGCGCGCTTAGACAAGCCAGGGGTTGCGGAGGATCCCGGATCCGGATTTCTGGTCCCTATACGTTTGCTTCTCCGGTAGCGCGACTGCCGGTGCTGCGTGTTACCCATGCCCGGAGTGGCAGTGGGCTCGGCACATCACCAACAGGCTGGACCGACCGCGGCTGCTCAGCACCGCACCCCCGTGGCTCCCTTCTCACCTCCCTTGTCCCCAGCCTCTGACCAACAGCAGAAGAATCAGACACGCCGACTGTGCCAACTCCTCCAGCCCCGGCAAGAGGGAAGACAGAGACTGGCGTGGAGCAGGTGCCCGTGTGTACCAGGACTAGAGCAGCCCCCAAGCTGTCACACTGCGTCCCTTCCCCCGATTCATCTCTGCTCGCTGAAACCTTGCATCCTAGATACTACTCACTCTGCCCAGGCTTGAAAACACTGCAAAGACAATGCCTTCACAGTGATGAACTCTTCTCCAGGGAAGGGTGATTTACTAAGCCAGCTGCGGGGCTGAACCAGGGTTAAAAACTCTGGCAGTGTGTGCCTGTGCCTTAGGCTGGAAGGTTGTATATATAACAACGGCATGCAGAAGACAAAAAGCCATTTAGGGCCACTGCAGCACTTCTGGGAGATACCCTAATATACAACAAGGAAAACCCAGTGAATGAAATTATCCAAAGATGGCTTGTGGGACACAGGTTTTGGCAATCTGTCTTGATGCCTGGGAAACCCATTTCAGGAAAACTGGACTCGTTTTTGATCAGGTCATCTCTTTTCAAATAGGGAGGTTTCTGCCCTGGGCAGATTTACATGCGTGGGCAGTACTGTGTCCATGAGGCCCGTGACTCCTCCATAATTCACAAATTGTGGTGAAACACTAACTTGCCAAGGTCATAAGAAATCACAGGGTTTGCATGTGCACTGGTAGAACATTTCCTAATTGGCATTACTATGAATTATGATTGTGGTCACGTGAAATATCACATCGAACCCAAGTTAGTCTGGGTTGGCTATTCAACTCCGACCCCACTCACACTAACCTCCTCAGAGGGTTGCCAGCCACCAGGAAGGACAGAAAATCCGGCTGGAGCACCCCTGAGAGAGAGTGGCTAGCGCAGGAAGGATGGGAGGGGGAGAAGCGAACCCCAAAGTTTAAGGGCGGGGTAGGCAAGGGAAAAGAGGCCACCAGAGAGAACGAAAGAGGTGAGTCAGAGAAACAGGAGACCAGGAGGGAGGGAGGGCCCTGTCTCAGAAACTAAGGGACAAAAAGGTTTCAAGAAGCGGCATGAGTGAGAATGCCAAATGTCACTGAGAGGTCCACGGGAACGGTTTTGTCCACCAAGGGCTGACCTGGGCCCTCTAGACTTCAGGAAGGCCTGATGGAGGGGACACTGATGGGAACGCCAGTCAGAGCTTCTGGAAAGACAAGGGAAGTCTTTCCCTTAGACTTGCTCCTTAGAGGCTCAGTGACGGCGGCCGCAGCGGCACCTGGGAGCGGTGCGCAGTGAGGTCCGCGCGTGCGTCTGTGTGTGTACGAGCTCCCAGACCCACTCCACTCAGGACACTGGCAGCCCCGCCGTGTGCTCACACTACTGAGGCCTTGAAATAAGAAGTGACGTTTAGGTGAGCACGACGGCCGCCTCCTACAGCCCTCCCTGGCAAGGTCGCAGGGAGCTGGTGGCCAAGTCATGAGTCCCAGACCTCAAGAGTTGAACTGTGTCGCCCCGGGTTTTCAGGGCTGCTCTGTCAAGGGACAGACTTGGCAGGAGTCCCTAAAGCAATGGAAATGGCCACATCTTCCCCTTCACGTTGATCTTTACGAGACTAAGGTTGTGGCTAACAGTGCCGATGAAAATAAATGATAGAACTAGATTGCTCGCATTTGAATGAAGTTTTAGCGGTTCCCGTGGTGCAGAGGGAAAAAAACCCAAACCAAACCCTGGACTTTTGTCCCAGGAAGACCTGTGCTTGAATCCTGGTTCCTCCACCTCTTAGCAGTGTGGCCTCGGAAAAATAATTTGACGTCTCTGAACCTTGGTTTCCTCATTCGTAAAATGTAAAGAGGAATACCCAATTCACAGGCTTCTTAGGAAGAGTAAATAAAAGAATAGTTATTAAGCATCATGACGGTGCCTGGTGCATAATAAAAGCCCAACAAAGGCAGTTCCTTCCTAACTGCTGGAGGTCTCCAGGGCTCGCTCACACTGTAGTCTCGCTGCTCACACTGTAGTCTCGCTGCATTCCCATTCCCCCGTGCGGTGGTTAGGGTACCCGATGCTTCCCGTGGCTGAGGGTTCCAACAGAAGCACTGGTTGAGCCTCTCTTAGATCCTTAGTGCTGGCGGGGAGAGAGCAGAGTCTGGGCCCTGTTGGAGCGGACACGCTAAGGGCAGAGTTTATATCCCAGTCCAAGTGGGTATCCTGCTTGTTTTTACTGGAAGCCAAGGATACCCGGTCTCAAGAAGGAACAGTTGCAAACGTGTCCTCCTTAGGCCGGTGAAGGCCTAGAGCAGAGACCAGCAAACTTGTTCTGCCGCAAAGGGCCGGACAGTATATAATTTCGGCTTTGCGGGCCACACGGCCTCTGCTGGAACTCGTTCACACTGCCGTTGTGCGCGGCTCAAAAGCAGCCACAGGCAAGACATAAACGCATGGATGTGGCCGTGTTCCAATAAAACTTTATCCACAGTAACAGGCCGCGGGTGAGATTCGGTCCGCGGGCCATGGTTTGTCAGCCTATGCTCTATCCTGTGCCTCGAGGCATAAACACTCCCTTTACCTGGTACCGCCAGGAAATACCGAAGTTTCCGTAGGTGCTTTGGCACGGAACTAAAGTTTATTTCCGAAGCCCCTCATTATTTTCAAGCATATTTCACACTTTCCCTGGAAGAGACGGACTAGTTAGCTGTTCGCCAGACTCTCCTCCTACAGCCAGCCGCCCCCCCCTGCAGTTACGTGTAGCCGCATAACCAAGTGCCGGCCGATGGGATGGGGGCAAAGGGCTGCGTGAGGCCCGGCCCGGCCCATAAAAGCTCCTACCCGTTCCTACACACACTCCCTTCTCTCCCCTGCTGGCTAGACACAGATGTTCTGTGGGGTGCTGGAACCCCAAGACGGAAGGAGCCTCGGTACCCAAATGACTCTACGCTGACCTGCATCAGCCTACGGTGTAAGTGAGAAATAAGCCTCTGAAATGTTGGGGATTTTATTACCAGAATTTAGCCTACCTTGAACAATTCACTTTCCTATCTTTTTAATCAGATGATACGAAACACAATTTAATGCTTTGGTGATTACTTAGGGTCTTTATTAGGAAGGCTTATTATTGGTCTCTATGGTAACACATTTCAAAGACTCCTTTTTGGATTTCCAAGCTCTTTCCTTGATATTTCACTCTCCACTGTCATTCCTCTCTCACTCTCCTTCTAGCTCCTTCCCCACGGTCTGAATCCACAGTGAGGTGAAGAAAAGAGACACCATGGCTGGGTAACATCTGTTCATTAAACAAGACTTACTAATGGTCCGAGCAAGAACCTAAGCAAGGTTCTTAATAAAGTGCACGGGCTTGCTAACGACTATTTGCAGCCTTGGGAAGCTCCC
Source organism: Nasua narica (assembly GCA_028533885.1). NCBI lineage: Eukaryota > Metazoa > Chordata > Mammalia > Carnivora > Procyonidae > Nasua > Nasua narica. Next base: position 11,532,210 of record CM052801.1, on the reverse strand, counting down.
TTCACTTACTTTCGGGCTTAGTGCTGTGTTCCAGAGAGCTGAAGTTATTGGAAGCTCAGCATCTCTGGAATCAGCGGGGCATTTCAGTATTATCTAGCCTATAAACTTTCAATTTTTCTACTAGTCATCTTGGGGGAATCCATAATAAAGGCTCTAGTTCTCTCTCTTGACATTCATGGGCTATTCAGCTTTCAAAATACTGTCACTTTCTGATTTTTCTGCACACAGATTAAGCCCATTAAATGCTCCAAATCTGTTTTAAACTCACATTTTCTGCCTAATTATTCTGTGGACGCCAACAGATATTAGTTGGCTCCTAGCTTATAGGAGCTAGAAGAATTGACTTGAAAAGGCTAAATTTTATTCCTGTTCCAGAGGTGGTAGTACCTTTATGTCTCCGGGAGATTTACCAAGAAAACCGAGCTGTGCTTTGGACCTGATCTTTGGATTATTCTGATGCGGGGGGCATGTGGGCCTCTCCCGGCACGAGGCAAGGCCCAGGAGAGGAGTTGGTGGGGCAGATCAAGGAGAAACAGTGGAGAAAGCCCACAGAGCCCAAATACCTTCGCAGTCTGATTTTACTTTTTTATCGAAGAACCGAGATGACCATATTTAAATGATCCTCTTGGTCTGTTTCTTCATCTATGAAATGAGGAGGGTAGAGATGATCTATCAGATTTTCTCTAGGCCTATTGTTCTGTGAAACCGGGAACCCATAATACCTTCCGAAATGATTGCCGATCATCAGTGCTTAGTTTTTCTTCCCATTTCTGCTGATCATCCAGGACTGATCACTCTACACATAAACTTTAGCATCTGCAAGGGCAATAATTTGTTCTGTGGTCTGTGCAGGGTGGGTAAACTTTCTGCCCCAGAATGACCTTGTTTGTGACCTTGGGGATCCCAATTTCAGCTCTATACTCTACCATACGCACCCTCTCCTTATGTTTATGGGGAGGGGGGCTTCCCTGCCTTATTCTTTTCAGCTCCAATCATGGAAACCCAGGTTTGCCTCCACAGTTCACTTCCCCGAAGCAAGTCGGACACCACCCTTCATGGCGGTGGGCGTGGCTGAGCCCCATCTCCCGTCTCTCCTCAGCTCACTCGTTCATAAGGAGCTATGTGTTTATTCATATATATTTTATATCATAACAAATGTAAATTAATTTCAGGGTGCAACCACCCAAGCTAGTAGCTATATGGCTGCCTGTATAAAATTTCTCTCGCAAAATTCTCCAAACCATCTGGCATAAACTACTGTGTTGTGACCTGTTAAAATAAGTAACAGCTGTGATAATCCCTCTCGATTTATGGCAAGCTATAAAGCTCTGCATATACTGGCAATGCATATAAAATAATAAATAAAACCATTATCATTCTGTGCTGTCTTGGTGGGAATTATGATGATTTAGCCAAAATGGAGCCCTATGGAATGCATCAGAGGAGAAGCAGAGGTTTTGCCCAATCTGGCCCCCTCTGGCCCCCAAAGACCAACTTCACTACTTAGAGCGCTGAGATAAGTTCGAAAACCTTCTTCACTGTAAATACATCCTTTCTGAGAGAACATTATCCCATCCATTGCTGTCCAACTTGTATAATTTCAAAGCTTTCTTTTCTGGTGGTGAGTTTCCAAAATTCCATCATATATCCAGACTATAAAGAAAAAACAAGCTATGCACAACTTGAAAATGTGAATAATTTGCAGCCCCAAAACTAAGAATCGTCTTGGGATTGTTAACTGTAAGCTTATGTTTTTGCAAACACTGCCAAGATCCCAGGTTGCAAAAGACTGTATTTAAGTCATCTTTCAAAGATATGCTGTACGTGGGGAAAAAAAAGCCAGTATCTGGCAGGAAAAGGCACTGGGCAGCTCTGATTCTGTGTCGAAGAGAGTTACTATGGCCACTGCACATGAATTTCAAAAAATTACGAAGACAGGGACAGAAACTAACATGACATGGCTGTTTGCTGTGTGCCAAGCATCACACCATAACCTCATCTAACCCTCCCAACAGCCGGACGCCTTACGTATCGTTCCTGTTTTACGGTTGAGGACACTGACGCGTAGAGAGGTGAAGTTACTTGCCCAAGGACATCCTGTTAACAAGTTGGGGAGATGGGAGTTTGAACTCAGATGTCTGATTCCGAGGTTCACGCTCTTCCTGCCTCACCACAGTATCTTGTGGACAGCTGTTTGCAACCCTTTTCTGCCACGACGCACATGCTAGGTTGACAGTATGTACGTGGGTTGCTCACTGTCCCGGCCAGGCGCCATGACCTCCCCTTTGTTTCCCACTTATGAAGCCCATCCGAATGCAAGTGAGAGTTACCTTAGTAGTGGAAGAACTCCAGATCTGCTTTAATTTATATATTGACAAAATGTGCAAATAAGGTTGTGTGGCTTTTACGGTAGATTTCAAAAACAGCCACAGTACTGGTTAGCTCTTCCCATCAAGAGGTGGAGTCTGTTTCTCTACCTGGAATCTGAGCAGGCCTTACGGCTTGATTTGGCCCACCGATTGTGCTGGAAGTGACACCGTATGTGTCCCGAGCCTGGGCCTCGAAAAGCCTTACAGCTTCTACATTGGTTGATCCTGGTGCGTACCCGCGCTTCCGGCCACTCTGCCGAGAAGCCAAGGCCGGCCTGTTGGATGACGAGGCGCACGTGGCCCAGCCGCTCCCCTGACTGTCGCCCACAGCTTGCCGACTACCGGACACGTGAATGAGGCCACGCTAGGTCATCTGGCGCCAGATGAATGACGACAGACAAAAAGCAAGCCCTGCAGAGTCCAGCTGAGCCAGTCCAGAGCAGCAGACTCTCCCGGTCATTTTTAAGCCACTAAATATGGGGGTGACTTGTTACACAGAAAAGTTAACTAAGGAAGTTACTTAAAAAAAAATGTCTAGCCACCTGTGAAAACAAATGCTACTGGTTGAGAATTGCCGGTTTGAACACAAATTCCATAAACTGAAGTGAAATAAAACAAAAACAAAGTACGTCCTTTTCGATGGCTCCAAATACTGGCGTAGCTCAAAGTCTTCACATCCTCTCAGTTACGTCCCGTGGACGTGCCAGTTCTGGGAGGCTTCGTACAGACAGCCGCCAGTCCCAGAAGCCCACCTTCCCATCTCCAACCCTGGACCCGTCGGGCTGATGTGGCGTCAGTCACGTGGTTTGGGGCAAAGAATCAGCACGGTGAGTGGCCCAGAGCCACCCTCAAGAGACGATCAGCGGATGGAAGGCAGAGAAGGAGAGATGATGTGCGTAAAGACTATAAATGCCAAAGCATAGCCCCAGAACCCTTAGAGGAGACGGAAGAGCAAGGCCGCGGCGCAAGAAGAGCCACGGGGACGTTAGCGCGTGGCGTCAGCTACACAGTCGTCAACGATGGCGGCCATGCTGTCCGAAGCAGAGAGGGCATCCACCAGCTACAGCTGGGAGGGGGAGAGAGCTGTCCACCCTTCTCTCCCTACACGCTTGGGGAAACTTAGAGATGGATGGGAACCCTCAAAAGGGAGAAAGGAATAATTACAAACTAAATTAGGGCCAAATTGAACTATCTAAGAAAGAAAGAAATAATGATTCTCAACCTTGGCTGTACGTTGCAGTTTCAACAGAATGAAATCAACTCCTGCACTCTTCTTAATCACCACATTAATTACTAACTTTATTTAATAGGAAAAAAATGCTCAGCATTTGGAATTCTCACCAGTTTCAACAAAAGCTGTTTCTTTTGAAGAAAATGCTGGTGAGTAACGATTAGTTCATTGTTCGGCTCTTTTCGCATGTGGATTCTTGGGCTTGTTTTTCCTTATTTTCCTAGTAAATCTGGGAACCTTTGAACTTTGAATAATTTCTTTCCTCTCTCAGTGCCCTCTAGTTATACAAACACAAAAAATAATTACAGGGGCAGTATTTACATCTATACGTCTATGGTTTTTTTCATTTGGTATTTACACTGCTGCTGAGTGAACGAATTTAGTTCATTTTACTTCTTGGGAAAAAATGTATGTAATGAAAGGGGGTCCATTTTAGTTGACTCTGGCAAGGTTTTATAAGGAGCATATAAAGGAGAAGGAGAGAGAAAGAAACCTTATTTGTACTCCTGAGAAAATATGGTGGTCTGTACCCTAAACAGTTTTCCTACATTTGTGGTCAGACACAAACTCATTATGTTCCAGAAAGGGCGATGTTTTACTGAAACACTTTATGAGTTTAAAAAACCTCTTTCTACACCAGTGTTTGTAGTTTCTCCCAGTTCAGGTTCTGAACTTGCTTTCTGACAGTTTTTCCCAATCTGAGAATGTGGCCAAGACACTGGATTCAGGCTCTAGGCTGGGACCTTCATGAGTTGCCTTCCAGGCAGAATCAGAACTGAAACTTCCAGATCGGAGCAGAGACAAAAATAGCATTACATGCCCGATTGGGAGGGAAGATTTCTTCACCTAAGGGTGGGGTCAAAGGGAACAGAAAGTGACCAGGTGGGGAGAATCAGTGCCCCCCCTCCCGTGCAGGAACCCCACTACAGAAGCCGGGTAGAGACAGCTACCCTTCATACCGGGAGCCCTCCAACCATGTTTTACCACCTGGAGTGTGACGTGGGGGAGAACTGAGGCCTGGTTTAGCCTGTTCTTGAAGGGTTTCAGTTTGGAGTAATTAATTTCTAAAAGAAGGAAGGGGAAGCAGTGGGAGTTTTCCAAAGAATAATTTTATAATAAATAGGTCATGTGTTAGAAAGTTGCTTTGCACATAGAGCTCCTTTACTCAGAAATATTTCTTTTGGTCCCCCAAGTTTTTATTTAAGTTCCAGCTAGTTAATATACAGAGCAATATTAGTTTCAGGTGTATAATATAGTAATTCCACACTTCCATATATCACCCAGTGCTCATCCCAACTAGTGCCCTCCTTCATCCCCATCACCTGTCTCACCCAACCTCCACCCACCTTCCCTCTGGTAACCAGCAGTTTGTTCTCTAGAGTTAAGAGTCTGTTTCTTGGTTTTTCTCTCTTTCTCCCCGCCATGTTCATTTGTTTCTTAAATTCCACATATGAGTGAAATCATATGGCATTTGTCTTTCTCTGGCTGACTTATTGCACTTAGCGTACTACACTCTAGCCCCATCCATGTTGTTGCAAATGGCAAGATTTCATTCTTTTGATGGCTGTGTAGTATTCCATCGTATAGATATACCACATCTTTATCCATTCGTCAGGCGATGGGCATTTGGGCTCTCTCCATAGTTTTGCTATTGTTGATAATGGTGCTATCGACATCGGGGCGCATGTACCCCTTCAAATCTGCATTTTTGTATCCTTTGGGTAAATACCTAGTAGTGCAATTACTGGGCATAGGGCAGTTCTACTTTTAACTTTTTGAGTACCCTCCATACTGTTCTCCAGGGTGCCTCACCAGTTTGCATTCCACCAACAGTGTAAGAGGGTTCCCCCATAAATATTTAAGATTTTTTTTAATTGATTTTTTTTTAAAATTCGGTCAGCTTATTTTTTTTTTTAAGATTTTATTTATTTGTTTGAGAGACAGAGAAAGTGAGAGAGAGTATGAGGAGAGAAGGTCAGAGGAAGAAGCAGACTCCCTGCGCGGAGTTGGGAGCCCGATGTGGGACTAGATCCCGGAACTCAAGGATCATGACCTGAGCCAAAGGCAGTCGCTCAACCAACTGAGCCACCCAGGCGCCCCTAAATTGATTTTTTAAAAGGAGAGACAACAGATAGTTCAGGTGTTCATTTGTCTCAGAGGGGACGGTTTTAGGATCATAGAGATACCATAGAGATGCAGATGTCAGTAGGATTTGTAAGAAAGATTTTTTTCTGGCTTCCTGGGAACGTTATTACATATCGAAGGTGGCCTTATGCTGCTGCCGCTGGTAGAACCCTGGGAGATCTCAGGGAAAGACCACTCCGAGTTCATCCCAGGCCTCCATCCCAATCACTCCAGTGATTCTGGGATGTTGCTTTGTGTCTCTGGCTTTTAGACTTCCCTGCCTCCTCCCTCTGACTGCAGGCACTGAGCCATTATACTGAAGCTGCAGGATGTGGGGATCTGACACACGAATACAGTCTGTCCCCAGCCTTGGACTGTCCTAGAATTCATTCCTAGGTTTTTCTTTTTAATTCAGGACTCATTTCCCCATGGAAAAGCAGTTACAAATGGCGTTTAGAGTTCCAGGTTTGCCCATTAAGACTTATTTCCTCCATAATACTGTGGGGGAGATACACATTTGCAGTGAATGAGAGCGGAAAACAATACTGGTATCATGATAGTGAATAAGTGTTAACATAACCAAAAAGGTGGTTTTAAAAATTCATCTTAAATGCCGACCCCCAAGGAAATGTAAGACTAACTAGAGAAAGAGTAGTCAGCTGATAGAGACCTTGGGGTCTACAACTGGAGTATCTGTCTCTGAGGATTAATGACACTGGTTCTTCATGACCAATCTCAGTAGAAAGAGTCACTCATTCCAAAAAAATATTATTTTTTGAGTACCTAAAATCTTCTAGGCAATATGATAGCAGAGATGAACGGCCTAGTCCCTACTTTGAAGGAGCCCGTAGAATGACCGACTAAAATGACACTACACCACATACATGGTTTTCAAAGGGGCTCACACATTCTCCTGATGCACAATGTGTTGTGCCGGGGGGTTCAGGGAGTCACAGGGTAGATGTGGACCACTAGTTTTACTCAATTGAGGATAAATTATTTCATATTAAATAATGTAGAGAATTGTGCTAATTTTACAGGAATGTTCAGGTTGATGCACACGACTGTAAAGAAATCTTAAGGTCTACAGAAGGCTGTTTGGGGCCATAACCAGCTGTGCCCACGTCCTCCTTCTCCACCCGTGGGCTCAGATCCCCTCAGGGGTACTAGTTCACCCTCTGCCCTTGGGAGTGCCACCACATACAGACATGTACAGCATACGGTCTAAGGAACGGGAGAAGTCGGAATCACCCTGGGTGATGGCAGGAAAGGCTTCCCAAGGAAGGTGATGCTTAAGTCCAGGCTTCCAGTCCGACCAGGAGTTGGCCAGGTGAAACAGGACATAAAAGCATTCTCGAGAGGGGACAGGGTGCACAGGCCTGGAACTGTGTAAGAGGGCACGGTGTGATGAGAAAATGCAAGCAATCCGGTGAGACTGGAACACCGGGCTGATGTGGGGGATTCCAGAGACGCACGCACTATCATTTCAAAGCACAAGAAAGGCTGATGAGTCCAGCACTTCTCTGTTCTAGCCAACGGTAGTGCTGTTGGCCCCGTGCCGCTTGGTGGCTACCCAGACCAAGTGGCCTTGGGAAACCCGGAAAGCAGATGGCGCTCTGAAGATGGCCAAGTGTAGAAGGGAGACGTTTAGAAATAGGGTTTTGTGACTCCAGGAAGAGCTGTAATCGTATCTGCTACTTGTTACTGTGCTCAGAAACTCTGAACGAGATTAAGTATAACCCTTGCAAGCACCTTCAGCAGGATGCTGAGATTATGAGAGGACAGACTATCCTTCCTCCCACTGGAAAACATCATCCCCTTCCGCCTCGCCGCCCGTACGTCCAAGCGACGAGGTGTGCAAATCTGCGCTGTCACTTTGTGACCTGCCACACCCTCTGGCTCTGCTTAACCCATCACCTTTTATGATCCCAGAAGACATTTACGACCCTCTCCTAGGAAATGAATATTTGAACAACATATCATTGATAAACAATGCTAAGTAATAAATGTATCAGCAACAGGCAGTCGAGTTAATTAGTAGAAAGTTCTAGAGTCATTATTGGGAACTGAAAGAGAAAGTAAAAGGCCTTACCTTCCCCCACTCCATTTTCTCAAGACCTAGGACACTACTGGTTCTGTTCCCCGTGTGACACTTCTTCTGAGCTCACAGTTGCGTATTTGGGGGGGCATCTCCGCTGATCAATTTTTGCTCCCTCCAATCAAACCTAAGTCCCCTTCTACCGCGGCTGATGTGAGCAGAGAGTGTAGCAGAGGCCACAGCATGGCTTTTAACATTTAACCTGTATGACTGCCTTAGAACACCACCGGACAGTGCGTCTGGGGTCATCGTTTTCAAACCGTGGCGGGCAGTATCACCTGGTAGTAAGCAGCCGGGGACCTGGAATCAGACAGACCCGGGGCCACATCCGGCCTCTGCAACATCGGAGCTATAATCTCGGGCAAGTTATGTTACTACTCTAAGCCTCATAGCCCTCATCTATGATACAGGCGCATAACCGTGCCTGCCTTAGAGGGCTGCACTGGGGAGCAGATATGACAGGTCATTAAGTGACTTTTAATATCAGCATCCTGGCCTTCCCCAGCCGCTGGGCCTAAAATCTCCTCAATGGACAAGCTCCTCTCCAACACGGGATACTGATCATTTATGACGCAAACGCACTTGGCCTTATGTGTTAACCGTCACACTTTAGAAGAAATCAAGTTTCATTGCTTCTTTCCAGAAACACCTTTCCTTTGTGACCTGCAGGAGACCAGTGGAGGATAAAGAGATGCGAAGGCAGAAATACCCCGAGTGAATATTTTTTGACGTTGCTAGAACAGGTTGTTGGGAACAGAGACCCAAGAGAGATGGTAGCGTAAGCTATTAGTTTTCTATTTACACCTTCGCTCAGACACCCACCCGCCACTGCAATTATTAGCCCGTGCGTCAGACGTTACTCTGAGAAATGGAGGAGGGTCAAAAACATCTTCTGATACTTGGCTGCATCTGCTTTCATCTTGCCGGAGGTGAACTGATATTAACCCGAGTGCGCCCACACATGAGAGATGAGAACCGGCCTCAGAAAAGCTGGGCTAAGAGCAGAGGGAACGGCGTTTTATGACCAGGGCTGGAAGGCATCCCTTGCCTCCGAAGGCCCCCGAAGGCTTTGCTCAGGCACCTCCAACGCCGGCTCCTAATGACGACGACGACGACGACGGCGGCGGCGGCCAAGAGGACGAGGGCGGCGGCACCCGCGGATTTAGGCCCTCTCAGGTGTCAAGCACCGCACTGGGCTGTAGTTTCTTTACGCCATTCAGCCTTCACGAAGGCCTAGGAGATTTTGCAGAACAAACTGCAGCTTAGAGGTAAAACCCCCGGAACACTTCTGGCTACCAAATCAAAGCCTAGCTCACATCTCACCTCCTTCAGGAACCTTCCTTCCTTTCCTTCTTCACCTCCTCCATCCCCCATTCAGTTTTTCTTTGACTGTTTTGAACTCTGTTTGGTTTCATTTTGTTTTCCCCTTTCCCCTTCCCCTCCCTTTCCTTTCCTCCCTCCCTCCCACGATCCCTCCCTTCTTTCTAGACAGCTCGAGATGTAGTCACACACATTAGGTTGGGTCTCTGGATGTAGCTCCGATACCTTAAAGGTAGGGAGAGTCCTCAGTTTTGACCCCAATACATGGCAGGATGCAGGGAGATTCCGTATCCCTAGAATCTGATCTGAGCCTAGACATCTATTAAATTGCAATGAACTGGATTTTTGGGCTTTCCTACATTTCAGATTTCATAGTTATTTTCTACTTGATACTCTGGACCAAGGGCAGAGAAATGTCACCATCCTACAGAGAGCTCCACGCACAAAAATGTTGGGGAACAGGAAGTCATTTTTTTTTTTGTCACTGAACTCAAAAGCTTCCCTTCTTATAGGAATCAAGGATGTATCTTATCTCCCAGCTATTCTTTCTGAGTCCATCAGTGGCTGGGCCTGCCGCCCTCCTATAAAGGGAGAACAAAGAGAAGCAGAATGCGATTTGGTGGCAAAGAACATTTTTCCCCGGCAGAAAATGGAGTGACTTTTAGCTTATCTGCTGTCACCTTGTTAATGTGATCATTGTTCTTCAAAATAAAATCTCTTCTTACCCATGATGTGTTTCGTGTGAAATAATTTTTTAAAAGCAGCAACTAAATGCCAAGAAAAGAGGAGCGGGGGGCGGGGGGGGGGAATGAAAGGCTAATCAAGAGAAGCTACAAATCAACTTCTTTGCAAGGAAAAGCACTCAACATACAATTATCTTAATTCTCCCAGGTGGCCATTTTGCTTGCTTTCCAAGGTAGGTGTGGAAAGTACTAGAAACCTGTGGCTCCCTTCATTACCCCTGGCTTTCAGAGCAGCAGCTACAGGGCTGCGCCAGATGGGATGAGTAATCCATCGTCCATTTAAGCCACGGGCTCCGTGGCTGTTGAGGTGTGCCCCTGGCCTGTTCTCTACCACATCCTTATTTCAAAATTAATCATCCAGCTCTAACTTGCTGGAGAAGGTTTCCAGGGATAAAAACTTAGATGGAAGACGGAAGTTGTTGTTAATGGCCAAATACAAAGACGCGGCAGTGAGAGAAGTGATTTACTACTCTATCTTGAAGAATAAATCAAAACCTCCTCTTTGCTCCATTGTAGGGTGGGGGCAAGAAAGGGGCAAAGAGAACATTCCTGACAGGCCTCCATTCTTCCAAGCTGAGGAAACATTTGCATCTTTCCCCGTGTTGACATTTGGCCTCCGGATGCCGCAGAACCAGTTCTGTGTTTCAGTTGCGAGAGGATATAGCTGAGATTAATTCCCTTCTGCATCTCCTTTCTGCCATTTTGGAAAACCAGTGGTCATCACCACACTCAAGGTCAGGGAGTTAGAGCCACACACAAGGCCAGCACCACTCAGCAGAGCGGAGTGTCTTGGTATTCCGGCTGACCCGAAAGGAGGTAGTCAGGAGGAAGGGAGCCGTGCTAGCCAGCACAACACTCAGAGGCACAGAAGGAATTTACGGAAGACTAGAAAACTCTGCCTAGAGCACAGACAAGTAATTCCCGTCCAAGTTGACACACAGAGGGGTTGTGTAGGATAGAAAGAGTGTGGACAGCAGACTACAGTTGTTTATAGCTCCGCGCAGCCTTATCCCTTTTGGATCTTACTCTCTTCTCTGGCTCCCCACCCCCTTGACTTAGAGAAGGTAAGAATCAATCCAAAGCAAATTGTCTTTATTTTTATGCAAAATTTTGGCTCTATCAGAGATGTTTCCCTTGGGTTTAGAGACCAGATACTTTTTTCTTTCCTTTTTTCTTTAAAGATCAGCGGAGTGAGCTCATTCTATTGTGTTCTAAAAAAAACAGAACAAAATAAGACCAAAGGAAAAAACCCCACAAACAAAAATCCCCCCCCCAAACGTGATACACCTTAACTTATTTACCCTAACAGAGTCAGTCCAGAGTCCCCTCCACCAACCTCACTGGGCTTGCCACACCACCCAGGAGGGAGAGCTGGCCCCTCCTTCCTGCAGATGGGCCCGAGGGACTGTGTGCAGCCTTTCCGGTGCTCAGTGCTCGCAGAGCATCACCCTCCTGACTGGCAAGTCCCAGGGGGCAGACGCCTGCAACTGAGCCCGGTACCCGGCAGAGATGCCGCTTCATCAAGTTTAGCTCCCCAAATGCGGCCTCCTTCAAGGACAAGACCCGGAGTCAAGGCCCTGCAGAGTGGGCAGTAACCCAGTTGGGTAGCTGGGAAAGAGGCCAGGTCTGGGAGAGAACAGTTCGAATATTCTACTGAGCAATACTCCGCAAGAGACAGGGACTAAGAAACTTGGGAGGAATTTTTCAATCGTGAATTTTTGTGTTGTGCCGAGTTTTTTCCTGGCTCGTCTCAGCCTGCTCAATCCAGTGTAACACTTGGCTGCATGCCCTCCCCTAGGTACACTGTTGGTATTTTCCTGTCCCATCTGCTAGTGCCTCTGGAGGACATCAGGATAAGTGGGTTGATCCAGAAAGGACACCCACTGCCCTGGCCCTCTGCCTAAGACATGCAAATGGAGAACAGCTTCCCAGCCACAAAGTTTTGCCTGTGCCAAAGGCATATTATTTTAAATATGATGCTTATTCATAGCTACTATGGACTGAGCAGCTACTAAGTGTACATGCTAAGTCCTCTGCCTGCATTCTTTCATTTCATCCATTTAGGGAAGACAAAAGGCAGACCCTACCATCTCCACTATAGAAATAAGGATGTCACAGTCACATGACTCATAAATGGCAGAGTAAGGATCCAAACCCAGACCTGGCAGCCCGTTTTCCCCACACCCTGCTGCCTCTCCAAAACCTAACTCTCTCCAGGATGAAACTCCTAACAGTAAGCCCACACAGGAAAACCAATGGCAATTACCAAAGCTGTATTCCTGAGGTAAAGTTATAGCTCTTGGTTTTCACATCTGTCTTTTAAAGTAAGCATTCAACTTACGAAATAGAAGTTTAAAATCTCAGGTAAATGAACACAAAATCTGATAAATTAATTAAAAATAATGACACACAAAATGGACAAAACCGATTCTGCCGTAAGACGGTGGCGGCCTGCACCTTGTTCCCTCTGAATGCAGAGTTCCCAGGAATGAACAAGAGACCCGAGCTGATATTCACACTGATAGGAAAGGTGGCAGAGCACACGACTCTTAATCTCGGGTTCATGAGTTCAAGCCCCATGTTGGGCATGGAGACTAGTTTAAAAAAAGAAGAAGAAGAAAGTGCTTTCTGGGAAACATGAACGTCCAGAGGTCTGAGCGTACACGGTGGCAATAGCTGCTGAGTCCCCAGCCTCCGAATGATCAGCGTAAACGGCTCTCAAAGCTGCCCAAGGCCCCAGGACACCGCAGGCTGACGGCTACAGGAGCCCGAAGCTCGAGTCCCATGCTCTATTTTTCCTGAAGATCACCACACGACCCCTTTTAAGCGTACCCACGCCCGGTCTATGGGCGACAAGATCTAACGGTCTTGGTATAAGGCTGTGCCTATCTGCAAGTTGGGAAGATTCGGCAGGGGCTGAGGAGGAAAGAAAGCAGAGAGTTTTATGTTTCCCTGAGTCATTCCTATGCTTATAAGGCAGTCGTATGAGACGATTGTTCCATGGCTTTAAATCTCGTAAATAAAATTCCTTCTGAGACTCTGGTTTGAAAGATGGTGAGGATCAGAGTAACTACTTTGTTTATGTAATAAACACACACCCCAAACTGTAACATTTTTATAATGAAACCTGGTGTAATAAAATTTGTGTTGAAGCAAAAAGCAGTCATTTTCTCCTCTGCGTTTATTGTGCTGAATGCAGCATCAGCCAACCTCATACGGTGCCAGCAGCTTCGAGAAGGTCGAGCCCTCTGCCATGGAGCCCTTGTGACCTTCCTTCCTTCGCCCTCCCTGGCCTCCCAGCCACCCTCCTGCCTTGGATCTCCAACTCTCCCAAGGAAACCGGGTCAAGCTTTTTCCAAAGGCCTTCTCCCCATCTTTCTCCTCAAGCTTTAACTGGAAACTTCCAGCCAGCACCCGAAGGGGCTTTATTTCTTTGGGATTCCCTCCCACTGCTTGGCCCTTCAGGCCCGATGACCACTACCTGGCTGTTGGACGCTCTCCCCCAGATCCAGTGATCCTTCTGCGAATGTGTGAAGGTCCCTCACTGCCTCATCCAGTCTCCTGAGGGCCACTGGGGGTCAGAGCGGGAGCGGCATTCTTACTTGTGACCCAAGGCAGCGATTCTCAACCCTGGCCGCGCATTGGAGTCTACCTGGGGTGCTTTTCAAAAACCGCACCAATGCCCTGGCCTGTCCCCAAAGATTCTGACTTAAATGGTCTGAGGTACAGCCTGGCCATCCAGTAATGCATGATTCGTCATTAGTAGACATGCTGTGAGGGACTCGGAGGGGAGCACCTTCCCCACCCCCGAATCCGCGTACCACCATGTGATGGGCACCCATCGGAAGAGGCCTGGTCCACGGGCACGAGCCCTTCCTCTGCTAAGGGATCTGAGGTGACAAAGGAGGCACAAACCACACCTGGAAAAGCAACTCAAAGGGAGGCTCCTCAGACGGCAAGGTGGGACAACGCTCTCGGTGAGCCGGGCTGCCGCGGCCGAGGCGGGTGCTTGGGCCAGGACGGTGGCGGCTGTCACAGTGCCCCCCCCCCCACACACCCGGGCACTGGAGACGGAAGGCACCGCCCCCCATGTCAGGAGCCTGAGTTACCACGGGTCGGCTAACCCCAGTGTGGAACGAGGACCGCAAGGAGTTCGATGCTTTCCAAACAGGGCTTAGTTGTGCGGCTGACCTCACGCGGTGAAGGTACGCCATGAAGGAGGCTTCAGAGGACTCAAGCAGCCCGGACAGGCTTGCAAGTGGTTTAAGGACACTTCAGACGGAAAGGAAGCTGGAAATAGGAGAACCTGGGTCTGAAGACTCCCAATTCAGGGCTGTCTGGGGGCCAGAGGGCCATAAATAAATCTCCCTCTGGACTCCCAGGACGAGGGCAGGTTGCTGCGGAACTCCCAACAGACAGGAGGGGGCGGGCGCCGGAGGAGGAGAAAGGGACAAGCAGGCCCCTTCCCAGCCAGCCCAGGCCAGAGCCCAGGCCAGAGCCCGAGAACCCGGCCCGGGGGCCCTGCCCCGGCCACCTCTGTGCCCTCTGGGAAGAGTGGAAGAAGAGGAGAGAGAGAGGCCTGTCGCCTGTCTTAAGGGATCCAACACCTCAGAAGGAGCACCAACTTGCAAACTTGGGCAGCCACAATGAACAACCCAAAGTCCCCACGCTCAGGAGTTGCTGACCTCCAAGTGTCAAGGTCAGTCCTGAGGGTCAGGCGCGGCCTCCCTTCCTCACCTCCGTTCCTGCGGAAGGGTCCCCTTTCTTCCGAAAGCAAACTCCTCATTGCGCTCGCTCGCCACCAGGCCTGGCTTCCCCCAGCTCCCTCCCTCCTCCTCTTGCCAGGAAGCGCTGCAAACCCCAGATACCTGCATTCTTGGGCAGGCAGCAGGCGAGAGGCATGCTTGGATTCCCGCTCTGCTTCTTAAGGACGGGCCTTTTCTTTTATCCAAAGCCCTCCCGGAGCTCCAGAGAGCTGAAAGCTGATCTGAAGTCGGCAGGCAGAGCAGGGGGGCTGGAGGGCGCAAGAGGGCGACCTGCCGCGAGGAGGGCGGCAGATTTTCACACAACATCTGCGCTGCCTCCGGGACTCCCCCCTGGAGGGGGAGATGGTCTCACCCAAGTGCGGGCCAGCTGCTAATCCCTCGGGGGTTCCTGGAATGGCAAATCAGGGCTCCAGGGTAGCCTCGGTCCCACCCTGTCTCCAGAGGAGGGGCTTAGAGCACTTTCTTTCCCAGCCCCCAGGAGCTCAGAATGCCCTGGTACTTTTCTGGGGCCTCTCTGGTCTGAGTGCAATAGGCCAGAAGGTCAGCAGCGTCCCCAGCACCTGGGGGCTTGTTAGAAAGGCAGAATCTCGGGCCGGCCCTGTGAGAAGCTCTGCCCAGTGCCCCGGGGCTACGGCAAGGAGCAAGCTGCCTGAGACAGGAAGCTGGACCCGGACCGGACCCGGAGCCAGGCCGCGATCTGGGCAAGCCACAGCCGGCCAGCCCCCCTGCCAAGTGTCCCGGCTCAAGAAGGAGGACATACATCCCTTCTCGACCAGAAGGAGTACAGATCCCCCACACCACCAGCAGCCCTGTCTGCTGTCTGGCCACCCGTCGTCCCCCACCCTACCCCCCCGCACCAGGCTGGGGCCGGTTCACTTGGCAGCGAGATTTTAGGTCAGCTTGAGGGTGAGCTGTTCACCAGGCCTGCAAATATTTGCACACGCACTGAAGGAGGGGCGGGGGGCAGGCTACAATTGGAGTTTGCTCTTTGCAGGTTGCAAATCAATTTCTGGTCGCCTCCCACCCGAACGCACACACCACCTGTATCAACACGTTAGGTCGCTGGATGCCAGTAACAACAGTCAAGTACATGGCAAGGGTCCTTGAGCACCTTCGCAGACAGCGGCCATTCTGGAGCCTGTTCAGACCATCCTCTTGGCAGGAAGGGGAGAAGTCAGGGATGTCCACAGCTCTGCTCCAAGAGCCTTCATGTCATCGTGGCACACGCTTCACCTCTCCCCCGCAACCCAGCAACTGAATTCATGTGCCAGAGCTGGAAGGGCGGCGAGAAGGAAAGAAGCGAACCCCTGACAGAACCCACAGCGAGATGGGCGGACTTGCTTGCTTCTCAGAGCCTCGCCCTGCCTCTGCTGCAGGCGTCGGCTCCCTGCACTAGACGCTTCTGCTCCACAGTCATGAGAGCAAGAGCCGGGACGGGTGACTTCGTTTCTGGAGAGCAACCGAACGGCGTGGGTTCTGGGATGCAGCAAGCCAGCCCAAAGCGACATGGAGTCTGGCTGGAACCTTGGAGAAGCGACCCAGACAGAGTCTTCAGCCGTGCATGCGTCTGTCAGTGGCCTCAGTGGACAGCATGGCCACCACCTCAAATACAGCGAATTGCAGCATTCCTGCCCACCCTCACCTCCCCTGCGCAGAGGGGCAGGCCCTGCATGAGGCCCCGGAGAGAAGGTGCAGGGCCAGCGGCCAGGGATGAAGACCGAGCAGACAGAAAGCAAACAGGGTGGCCCTGGGCTCTGCTGGGATTTATGTGGGCTCTCAAAAGCAATCATGGTGGGCTTCGGAGTGGAAAACCAAGCGAAAACAGTACTTAAAAATCTTCTTCAGAGCCCCAGTCTTGCCTCAAACAACAATCACTCATAAAAAGACTCTCACAAATGGAAGGAAATGATGCCATTGTTTTATTTTCTATGGGAAGTCATAATAGTTTTTAAAAGGTTAATCTCCTTCTCAGCCCTGTTTTTTCCCTTCCAGTGACCCCAAGCTGAAAAGGAAAAATATTTGCACTTGGTGTTTAAAAACCACAGTGAATTAGCTTTTGTTGTTCATGGCAAAGCCACTATTTAGCTGCCCAGAATCAAACCAGATGTCAAGGAAGAGAGAAGGCCCTGCATCCTGGGAACTTGCCTTTCACCTTTCTAGAAGGGCCAAGGAGAAGGCCGGGCTGAGAAGACAAAATGGAGGGAGCTCGCTGGTCAGCGAACCTGAGAGGCGGTTGTGACTCAAGTGCTGGTAGCTCTTTGTGGGATGCGCGTGTGGGACGAGTGTGCCACAGCCCTGGGACCCTGGATGCCTGATGCCTCTTGGCTTCCGGAAGTTTCCTCTGTGGACGCAAGGCCAGAAGCAGTATTCCCGCTATTCCTACTAGACCAAGGTGAGCAGTAGGAAGTATGGAGGGGAGGATCGGGAGCCAGAAAAAAACACCACAAAGGAGATCAGCAGGACTTGCTGGAACACTAAATCTACCAGAGAAGGTATTTAAGAAAAAGAAAGAAAGAAAGAAACTCTAAAAGAAAAAGAATAGGTTTTCTTTCTGTGGCCTTCCGGGGGAGTATGAGGAATAGATTGTTAGTCAGTCTTGTTTTTCTTTATCACATCACCCACCACAACTCACAGCTTAAATTAGGTAAAAAAAAAAAAAAGTTCCTACGGGGCTTATTGTATTTCTCACTGTCTGCTAAATCCAGCAGCAGAAGAAAGCAAGAAGTCCTCTCTACATGGAGGCCCTTTCTACCCACTCAGCATCTACTAAGCCCTCACCTTGGTAAGATATTCAGGTGATACCAGAAGGGCTTGGGGGTTCTTCCCATCCACGAGAACTTTAGAGCCTCCTGGGGAAGATGGATACGTTCCTAACCACCACCACAATGGATACCATTTCCCCAGTTGTGATCGTGTGCCCGTGGCTGCGCCATGTAGCATCTCATTTAATCCTTACCCAAACCCCACTGTGCACTCAGTTTTATTATTCCCATTGTACAGACGAGGAAACCAAGGCTCAGAAAGCTTAAGGATCTTGACCAAGATCACAGAGCTATTAAGCTGGCAAGAGTCTTTGCTTTTATCACTGATGAAGCCCAGGGGAGGAGATCAATGCCTGGCACGCAGCAGGTGCTCCATAAATATTTACTGAGTGAAGAAAGCAGGGAAGGGCTTTGGGGGGCAATGATGCTGAGCTTTGAAGCATGGTTAGGATTTATGCAAAGACAACGGTCAACGCACACCAGGAAGAAAATAGGAAATGGACAAATGCACCTCTAAGGAGACATAACTGTTTTTATAAGATAGCAAAAGTGGGCAGGAGGAAATAGCAGTTAAGGACACTCAAGTCGGAGAGACCCGGGTCCTACCACGGCTCTGCTGCGTGCGGTTATGTGTCCACGGCCAAGTCACTTGGTCTCTCAGGGTTTTATTTCCCTTATCTGCAAGACGGTGATGAGAATATTACCTACTGTGACAGGAACTGTTAATTTCCTATCAAACCTTCCATGTTCGCCTTCTCTTTCATGTTGATAATACCTCAGTTTTTTAAATTGGGTCCACTACCACACAACCAAAAGGCAACATGTCCAGGCCTCCCTTGTAGCTAGAGGCTGCTATCTGGCTGATGCGATAAAGGCAGTTGTGGCATGAGACTTCTAGAAAGTTTCTTTAGAATACAAAAGTCGTGCTCCTTCTTTCATCCTCCTGCATGAGCCAAAGATGTGATGACTGGAGCTCTGGTAGCCATCTTGGACCACCAACATGAGGGCCACAATCTAATGGTGGAACCAAGAGCTGGAAAGAGCCTTGGTCCTCACTACTGCTGAGTCTCCTTACCCGCTCTGGACTTCTTTTACATAAAAGAGAAATAAAGTTTTGTCTTTCTGAAGCCTCTGTTCATCCCCAATGGACATATTTACCTCGAAGAGGTGCTAGGAGGATTAAATCAGATAATGCAGACCAAGTAGTGTTGGGCGTTAGACACAGTACACACGCGAATCTAAGCCAACACGTTTTGTTGCTCTTATCACTATTATCATTATCACTACAAAATCAAGAATACTCCCTTATTCTGGTTGAGGCTGAACCATCTCCATCCAGTAACTTAACTCCATCTAATCAATCTGCTTAAAATCCCTCAAAATTGTGCCTTTCGTGAGAACGTATCAACGAGTCTTCCCATGACAGGGTCCCTGATAACAGAACAAAATATTTGTCTTTGAAGTTCATCACCAAATCATCCACACAACCAATAACATTGAAAATCTAGGCCTGTTAGTGAAAGGCGGGGGTGGATTGTTCGTAGGTTTGCACTTCTGAGCATGGAGACTGGGAAGCAGTAGTTAAATTCTAAGTTTGGTCAAATTTCTCTTCTTGGAAAGCTCCATGGTGTTCGGTGCCTCAGAAACTCTCCCCTTTCCCACCCAGACAGACCTCCGTTTCAGGACACATGGCGGAAAAAAGGTGAAGATACGATTTGCTTAAAAAGTTCTGAGAATCAGCACGGAATGCTGGACTTCCAGATTTGCCAAGAACTGTGGACCCTTTTTCCTTCAATGTCCACTTCTTAGTGTCTTTGACAGAGCGTGTGTGTTTTTTCCTGATTGATAAATGTTTCTTAGAAGACCTAAGGAAGGAAAGACTAATGAGCTCGACTGAGTGGGTCCCCTCGGCCACAGGACTGGCGCCAACGATCCACTTTGGAAAACTACAGCATCTCGGGTCCTACCCTACACCCGCTGACTCAGGATCTCCGAGTGGAGGGCCCAGGAATCTCGATATTTGAAGCTGCCCAAGGAACCGTGCGGTGTAATCGGGCTTGGCACTGGAGGGGCTCCAGTGCTCCCCTCCCCCGCCTCTCCCCCAGGCTGGGTGACCCAGTAGCAAAGTCACCGATGGCGATGCTCATTCCACCGATAAACGATAAACGGAGGGGGTGCTCCCAGTAGCAGGGGCGTGAGGGCAGCGGGCCAGGCCAGGGGAAGGGACTCAGCTCCGACGCAGCAGCTCCGACGCAGCCTCCACTGGTCACGGAAATCAGCCTGACCCCGCAGGGAACTCGGGAGTGGCCCTCGCACCACAGAGCTGGTCTCACCTCAAGGCAAGGAGGCTGGCGGGGCTCGAGGCGGGGCAGGCGGCAATCCTCCCAGGAAGGCGCGGCCCTGGGCCTCCCGGCAGCTGGGGCGCACCAGCCAGCGAGGGAGAACCCGGCGGGGCACCCAGGGCACCAGCCACCAGCATCTGCCCCCACTTGGCTGCCACTTTGCACTCGGTGTCTGCGCTGCCCCTGTGCACTCGGCCTGAGTAGCCCCTTTACAGGAAGGGTCCTGGGGAAGAGTTTAACCCTGGAAGGAGGTTTCTGGAATCCTATCTGGCCCTTTCCATGACCAGAGGCACCGAGCCGGCGCACCAGACTCCCCGCATCCGCCGGTCTCCCCCACAGGCTCACCTGTGCCTGGAGCCGGGCCCACGTCTGTGTTCTGGAACCGTTCTCCCAAGTTCCAGCCACACTCGCTCATCGACTCCATGACAAGCGACTCGAGGAATCTGGCTGACCGTGATCCGGATCCTCTCCCTGCTTCCTTGACACATCAAGATGCAGGCCACCGAGCTTCCCCGGGCTTAGTCTCAGTGGCTCCTAAATAGGTCACACCACTTTGGAGACTGGCCAACAGCTAATTCCATATTCACCACTGACCTGTTTTATTCCTCTGGCATTACAGGAAAAAGAAGGGTGAATGCCTCTTCTCCTTTGAGTCCCCATTCCCCAGAACAAAATTTGTAGCCCAGGCCACTGTGGTTGGTCCTGAGCCATCACTCCCTACCAGTGGCCTGCTCCCTGACCTCGCTCGCTGCCCATTCGCGGCATTCCTGGACATCCGTGCATGTATGCGGGAAATTTAAGGCCCAGAGGGCCCTGGCTGGAGCGGCCTTGGCCCCAGCTGGTCCGGCCGCCACCAGGCTTAATGCTGGGGCCTGTTAAAGCAGCCCTCACCACGCAGTCAAGAAATGAGGAGCATCAATGATAAAGCATACCCCAGCTCTCCATCTCTCAGCTGCTTCCCATCAGGACATCAGGCAAGTAGAGTATAGGTAGCACTCTCTCCCCCTACAGAGGAGCCCCACCGCTCCTCAGTCTCTGTGCTTATCCAGGAAGGGCCACCATTTTGATTTGTTTACACGAGAGCAGAGAGAGACCCAGGAAAAGAAGCAGAGAAGGGAGTCAGGAGTGAAGAGTTCTGAAAAAAGAGAACAATACACTTTCCTTTTGTGGTTCACTGAAACCTAAGAAGCAGCTTGATACTTCCAACCCAAGCCTGGAGCTGGAAAAAGAAAAAACCCAGGCCTGTCTCGACTGTCTCCTCAGAAGCTGCTCTGTAAGATGTCAGTCCCCTCTCTGTCTCAACCCAGATTTCAGCATTTGTTTTGTTTGGAGATATTTAGTTGTTTTCCCTTTTCCATCATACACTGAGAAATAATCTGCAGCTCAATCCACACGGCAATCCGGCCCTCCCAGAAGAACAGAAGTTGTGATTCTGAATAGGGTTCTCCTCGCTCTTCCCACTGAATCGAAAGCCACAGTGTAATGAAAGTCTCCTCATAGCAATGATACAATAACGATAAAATTAATGTTCTGTTTCATTCAGCAGATATTTACTGAGCACCTACTTTGTGTCAGGCATTGTTTTAAATGCGTAGCATGTACCGTTTCAGTTCACTCTCACAACTATCCTATGAGGTACATACTGGTATTACCTCCATTTCACAGATCAAGAAACCGAGGGCAGAGCGCTTACGTCACTTGCCCAAGGCACTGGAAGTGGTCAATGGTATGGTCCGGGCTCCTCACCACTAGGCTGCGTCACCCCGACGGACAGAGGTTTGGAATGCGGTGTCTGACTCAGGAAGCACAGCCTCACCATCTGCCACTGCTCGTGTCCCAATCCCACATCAACAATGAAACCAGAATGGAGATCCCAGCTACTCACAGGAAATAGATGTCGTTTGCTTTGCCGAGTGTTTCGGCGGGAACACCCACGGGCAGGAGCAGCTGTGTGTGTGTGCGCGTGTGTAGGTCCATGGGCAGGTACGTACATATACCCTTACATGATGTTCTCCCCGAAGCCTGGAAAAGGGGTTCCCGTTCATAATAAAATTGAAAACAAGATTCTGATCTCTCCATTTCGCATGGCTGTCCACTGCTATTGCCCCAAACTGGGATAGGGAAGGTATTCACATACCCTTTTGGCAGGGCTAGGAACCCTCACCCTGGGCCTGAGCTGCCCCTCAGCACCAGAACCTTCTGCTTATCAGGAGCTCCAGTTTGGGCATGAACGAGATCAGCAAGTTTCCTCAAAAAGTTACAACTAGAATTACCATACGATCCAGTAATTCCACTACTGGGTATTTACCCAAAGAAACTGAAAGCACTAATTCAACGAGATTACGTGCACTCTTATGTTCCTGGAAGCATTATTTACAATATTCGTGATATGGAAGCAACCCCAGCGTCCACTAATAAATGCATGGATAAAGAAGATTTGGAGTATACACACACACACAGGAATATTACACAACCATAAAAATAATGAGATCTTGTCTTTCACAACTACACGGAAGGACCTAGAAGGTGTTATGCTAAGTGAACTAAGTCTGACTGAGAAAGATAGATACCGTATGATTTCACTCGTGTGTGGAATCTAAAAACAAATGAATAAACAAACAAAAAGAGTCAGGCCGATAAATACAGAGAACTAAGGGTTGCCAGAGGGAAGAGGGACAGGGGAACTAAGCAAAGTGGGCGAAGCGGAGTGCGAGAGCCAGGCTTCCGGCCATGGAGTGAACAAGCAGTCCTGCACAGGGAGCATGGCGAGTGGCACTGCGATCGCATCGCAGGATGACAGATGCAAGCTCCACTTGTGAGCGCAGCGTAATGTACCGAGCTGTCAAATCAATGTGTTGTAAATCCCACGCTGGTGGGATGTTGTGCGTCAGCTAGAGTCCCATAAAAAATAAATAAAAATAAATAATAAATTACCAAGTGCTGGGATCACCACAGAGAGCCCAAGATAAACTCTTTCAACCCTGGCGGCCATGGTGTGTTGAGCCACAAGTAGGGCCCCCAAGTTCCCATTTGTATCCAAAAAGGATACAAAAGTATCCACACCTTACTCGGACACCTGTTGAGTGTTAGCCTTGCCTGCGGCATGTGCGTTTTCTGTGCGTTTTCACGGTGAATCAGGCCTAATGCTGGACGGATAGACCTGGACCTGTGCCACCCGCTGCATTCAGTCCGCAGGTGGACGAGAACCTGGGCAAGGAAAGGGAGGCGAAACAATCGAGTTTTCTATAGTTCTAGAGTGAGCTAACACTCCACTTAGGAGTTCTTGAGGATCCTAGTAAAAGCAAAACAGCATTTTACCCAGAAAGGGGAAAGAACGTGAAAATGGTCTGAAGCACAATACCGTTCAGGGACAGAGAGAGCAAAGGCTGACCTCCAGCGTCCTAATAGTTGCAATACTCTGGTTCAAAGCTGCACCCTCCCCCATCTTTTGATGATGGGCTCCTTTAGCATGAGCGCTAAAGAAAAGGCTGGGATCCCCCAAATCTGAATGTAGTCAGGAAGGTGGCCCAAGTGCTGTCTTAGTTTTTTAAGTCCTGACTCTAAGAGCTGAGTGAACTAATCAAGGGCATTTTGTGTCTAGCCCGTATTGTGTGGTCCGGGCTCCTCGGACACTCTGCACAGGGTGGGACCCAGAGACAGAACAATTAGGGGATCCAGCTCAATAAGGAGCCCAGGAAAACCTCGGTCTTCACATGTCATCAAGCATGAAATCATTTCACCCAGAATGGTGCTGGCCCTCACGGAGCTCCTGATGGATGTGAATTAAGTTTATTTGGCTTGGCTACCTCAGATAAGGAAATTCCAGCAGCTTTCCAGTTCCTTTTAGATTTATTTGAAATGACATCATGCACTCAGATGCAGGATTCTTGAATGAGTCCAACACGAGGAGAATGGATATGCTAGAATGATAAAGACTGGCTAAAAGCTTAAGGAGTCAACTTGGGTACAAGGGAGCACAGGAAGGAGATAAAAGTCATTTCTCATTTGTCCGCTCAACGACAAGAATCAGACACTTGACCAGTCACAAAACTTGCAGTAACGGGACCACATGGTTAGAGCTGGAATTCCTGTCTTTCATTCTGGGGGTCCCAGTAGGACATCCCCCAGTGTATAAAACGGGGTAGCTATTCATTCTCCTAAATTTGAAATGGTTTGGAAATGATGCAATTCACAAACAGAACAAAGCCTTTGATGCTGGACAGGCTGGCTTTGGCTCTCTCCTTTGAAGCCTGTCAAACCACTTTCGCGGCTTTGAGTTATAAGATGCTAACCTCAGTGCTGCGTCTTTACCCTGAGTGTTTTGGGCCTAGAATTTCATTCCAGTGTGTCCTTTACCTTTTGGAAAGCATACCAATGATTCAAGACAGGAAGACAAAAGGCAAGAACACCTGCTTTATCGTTCAGACACTGATGTGGAGCTCGTCACTTCCGAACTTAGCCAGCTTCCCAGGGCTTGGTCCCAGGAAGCATGGCAGCCTGCTCTAAGTCCTTCCCAGTGTCATCGCATTTAAGATCCTGCCATGTCCAATCAGAGAGCGGTCCATTCCAGGGATGGCTGGAGACGGCGGTTATTTCACAGCTGTGTCAGTGACTATGTGAGATTATTCTGTGTACATAAAGACAGCAAATGAGAAAGTCCCAGAAGCCAAGCCGCACAGAGGTTCCTCCATTCCTAGTCTTCTGTCAAACATCCTAACCAGCCTACCAAGAAACCCACTGTGGCACCAGTTTTCTAGAAGTGTCACGAGAATGATTACCTTGTCCTCATCGGGCTGCTATTCCTTTCAGGGAATCTGCAAAGCCGAAAGTATCATCACAATGGTACCAAGATACTCCCTGCCTTTTGGACTCTTCCCCTCTCCTGGGCGACACGTGACACCATCGTAGCTAGAAGGCAGCAGCAGACAGGAGAACCCCACAGCCTTATCTTAAGCCACTTTTCTAACATTTTTGTCTTGGGAAACAGAGTTATTTTCCCTCAAACTATTTTATTTCTAAACATGCAATGTATGTAACGTACGGTGTGTACTACTTATTGTTATTTTTGAAATAAATGACCAAGCGAGACTTTTTTACTTTTCAGGTTTAGTTCCTAACATGATAAACATTGATAGAACTCACAGGAACTAAAGCTCTTTGGGGTCCTCAGTAACTTGTAAGTGTGTAAAATTTGTGTAAAAAAAATTGCAAAAATTTTTACCAAAAAAATGTAAAAAAAAAAAAAAAAAAAAAAAACCAAAAAAAAACTAAAGGGGGCCCGAGATCTAAAACTTCAAGAACGACTGTTCTAGAAGGACTTGTTAGCAGCTGTTGTTGATGGTCCTTCCCATAGCACCTTGGCCCACTTTGGAGCCTTCCTGCAGCGGCTGTGGACAGTTTCCCACCTCAGACGCCCAGGTGTCTCTGTTGTTCTGCCTGAGGGCTTTGGCTTTTGCCACAGGACTGTTCGAGAAAGCCCCAAATCAGCAACAGCCAAATGCTAATCAATGGCAGGCTGGACAGATCCATGCTGGTGCTCTCAGCCAGGGAAAACTACACCAACCACTGCTCTATGAGGCAGCATGGCTGAATCTTCCAGATCCAGTGATCGGTCCAAGAAACCACACATAGAACGGTGCGTGCTTACACAGATAGAAGTCGGGCGAATCTGTGATGTGAGAAATCAAGATTCGCCTTTGCAAAGGAAGAGGAGCTGAGGACGTTCTAGGTGCCCGTCTGGCTGGTGGGATCAGCGGTGTGTTCACTTTTTAATCACTCGCTGATCTGCAGGGTTCGGGCACTTTCCTGTCTAGATGTTAGGCATCACTCAAGAGGTTTACAAATCAAATATTAATTATTACTTTCCCATCATGCTCTGCTAGGCAGCACAGGAGATGAGAACACAGAATTTTCAGACATGGCTTATGATTTAATTTGGTGGGAGGCAATTTGGGCTGGACGGTCTGGCTTGGACCGCACGATGACTTGCTTCCATTCCCTCTGAGGGCCTTCTCTTGGAATGCACACGGCACCTCAGTCCCCACCGCTCCTTAGCGTCTGACGCTGGCTGTCCCGCGAGTAAGCTCCCAGCCTGACCCCAAAGGCACTGGGCTTTGAGGCTTCGGACATAAATGATGCTTCCAGAGGTGACTCGAGCCACTGGGTGCTGGGGACCCAGATCACCCCACTGACAGGGGTGGCCAAAGGTGTGGCTACGCAAGGGCACGGAGGGGGTGCCCAGCTGAGGAAGGGGAGCATAAAGAGGGGGAGTGAGCCGGGTTCCTAACAGGCCCTCTGAGGGAGGCGGTGAGCAGGTGCCCTGAGAGGCCAGGACTTGTGAGGAGGGCACCACCGTCTAGGAGGCATGAATGCGACCTCGCCAGCAGGTCCCTGGGAGGATCCTCCAGTCAACATCTCTGTCGCTCCCAGTTCGTGAGTCTCCTGTCAGTTGGGACCCACGGGTTCCTGCGGGGCACTGAGAAGCCCTTTAGGGAGACCCAGTCCCCCAGCCCCCACCTTCATCTGGGATAAGCTGCGGCTCCGAACCCTGCAGACCTGGGCGCCTGGAAGGGAGGGAGAGCGCGTGGCTTCCTGGGCCGGCCTGGCTCCACGACCACAAGGAGCGGTACGACATGGAGCCCGGTCGTGTGCCCGGGGAGAGGACAGCGTGGACACCGGGGGGCAGCGGCTGTCCCTGCCTCGGCTTAATCCCCACGGCAGGGGCCTCGGCGGAGGCCGCTGGGAAGGCGCTCCGTGCCCGGCCATCAGAGCTCACGGCTCCCCGGCGCGCCCTGCCTCCAGCTCCGGGAGGCCCCTCGGACGTCGACGTCGGCTAAACCCAGGGCCCCGAGCGCCCGGCCCGCTGGACTGCGAGCCCCGTCCCAGCCCAGGTCCTCCGGGATCCCTGCTCTGCGCACCACCGGCGAGGCCGCCCCCCGTGGCGGCGACGAATCACTACCCGCCCCCAGCTACCCGGGTCACCCGGTGTACCCCGACAGCCCGCAGACCGTCAAGTCGGGCCTGTCCCCCCGTCACGCGGGCTGACGGCCGCCCGAGGTTCTGGGCCACGATTCTGTACGGAGGCCTTTGCCGGGGCAGGTGAGGCCGCTTCCGGAGCAGCGCACGCGGGGAGCAGGCCGCCTTCCCCGCGGAGCCATCTGCTCCGGGAGGCACCCGGCACGTTTGCTCCAATACCGGGGCCCAGGGGCACGTGCTGGCATTTCGAGAGCCCGCGGCTGGGGACGGGCAACGGCGCACTGGAAGCTGCTTGCCAGGGGCTTCAGAACCGGGGTCCGTCCTCTCCCTGCACCTCCCGAACTCGGAAGTCCCCCCTGCCCTCAGTAAACGGAATGCGGGCCGCAAGAGGAGGGGGTGGGCGAGGGCTGGCGCGAGGGTGCCTCCTGCCTCTACACCGAGGCTGAGGAATTCAGATGTGCGGCGGTGTCAGATGGTCAAGGTTGGAGACCGAAACAAAGAGGGAGGTTTGTGTGTGTTTTTAATTGAAGCCGAACAGCTGCAGCCCACCCAGCCTCCACAGGGGCCCTGCACAAAAGAACAAAAGCTATTCTCTCTCAGGCTTTGAGAGCTATTATACTGGCTCCCACTGCTAATTCTGAAAGAGGCAGCTCACTTCACCCTGAGGGCTGAGACGACTTAGCATCAGGAAACGTGAAAGCTCAAAGCAACCCCTGAGTCCCGGCCCCTGGCTTCCCGAAGAAGGAAGAGGAGGCCTGGGCCCCACGGCTGAGGGCGGCAGAGCTCGGGCAGAAGCCCAGGCCTGGGCGCGGGCTCCAGTCACCCGTCCTGGGCAGTCCTGGTGAGGGCAGGAGGCACGGGCCGAGGCCTCGGCCCTTAGAGCCCAGAGAAGGAATGCCTGAGCAAGACCAGGGGCCAGGAAGGGGAAGCTCTCTGGGAAAAAGAGCCATGGGGCAGAAGCAAAATGGAGAGCAGGAGAAGCCAAGGCTGGGGCAGACCAGCTTGGAGGGGCAGAAATGATTCTTCCGCATCTTGAGAACAAGATGAGCAAGGAAGCCAAAAGAGAGGTCCGATAAAATAAGGAGCCGAGGCCTCAGAGTCCAGCCTCCACCTGTCCCGTGTCCTTCCTCCGAGTCGTACCTGACTCCTTACTCAGAATGCCCCCTGCCCGACCCCCTCTCTGCTCTCACCACTCCAGTCTCTTCTTCCTTGACAGGTTACTCTCTCACTTCGGAGCCTGGTAAAATATGCCCGTCTGTCCAGTGTGTTCTCTTTCCAGATTTCTGTCTGGCTAGCTGCTTTTCTGTTATTGGGGCTTCAGCTTACATGTTATGGGCAAACCCATTCCCCAGAGGCCTTTATGACCACTGGCAAAATCTCCTTGATCTGTGCTTTTTTTCTTAAGATTTATTTATTTATTTAACAGAGAGAGAGAGAGAGAGAGAGAGAGAGAGCGCGAGCGAGCACACGTGCGCACGCACAAGAGAGCACAAAGAACACAAGCAGGGGGAGAGGGAGAGGGAGAGAGAAGCAGGCTCCCCGCTGAGCAGGGAGCCCGAGGCAGGCCTGGATCCCAGGACCCTGGGATCATGACCTGAGCTGAAGGCAAACACCCAATAACTGAGCCACCCAGGCGCCCCTGATCTGGGCAATTTTGGTCACACTGAGCTATTTGACTTTTTTTCACAGAATGTTACCTTCATCTGACACTTTCTTGTGTATTGTTAGCCTGTCCCCCCACTTGACTGGGATCTCCTTGACAGCTGGGCCATTTCTCACCTTGTGCACCATTGTGTCCCAGCACCTAGAACCAGGCCCCACCCTGGAAGAAGCCTATAACATGTTTGGCAAATGAATGCATGAAAGAGTAAACCGTCAAGATCTGCCCTGGGCCATAAACAAGGCCATTTGGCTCTAACTGCTCCTTGTATTTTTGTTCTTGACTGTTTTCACTAAGGGACTCAGGCCATCGATTAATTAAGTTTCAGCTCCTAAAAACTCACAGCAACTAATAAAATGAAACCAGAAAATGGATCCTGCTCTTGCTTCTAATACTGATTTGTGTTTTCACAGTTGATAAAGCTAAAGTCAGTTTGCCTCCTTAAGTTTCCCGGTGGAAGAGTAGACTTCAACGGTCTGAGGACAAGCTCATGAATGATCCTAAGGCTACTGCTCGTGCCTGATAACCAAAATCACCCTGTCATTCATTCCCTTTCTCACTCAGTCGACAATACTTACATGCCAGGCACTGGGTGGATGCGACCGTGAGCCAAGTTAAAACGGCCCCTGCCTTTGAAGACATATGGTCTAGAGGGGAAGAGAGTCAAGACCAAGAACTCGACGTTACCAGCCAGTAAGGTAAGAAGCCTGATGAAGGCACTTGGGTGGCGACGAGACTGCAGAGTAGGAGGCAGACACGGCTGGGGGTTAGGAAAATCTTCACAGCAAAAAAAATAAAACTAAAGCCTGAAGTCCTTGTTAACTCATGAGGATTTCTGTGCCCTCCCCTCTGTCCTCCGGGGAAGCTGCTTACTTGAAATGATCACTTTTTTGCTACACGAAACTGTCCAGAGTTGCGTCTGCGCCAGATAAAAGACTGACTCGAACCAGAAAATCACAGTAACCATGTGGCTTAATTAGACATGGTGATCAAAGAGCCACATGGCTCATTGGTTATGCTTTTTCACGACCTGCTATTCAACACCAGCAATGTGCTCTGCGCGTTCCATTCCTCCTTGAGATTTGTAAAGTGTGTGTAAGGAGAAGATTGATTCTCCACTACATTTATAAGAATATTAGTTAGGGTAGGCTAACTTGTGTAACAAACAGCCCCCAGATCCCACTGACTTTGTACCACCAAGTTCAATTTCTCGTTTATGTCACACCCAAGACAGTTCAGCTGAAATGCTCTGCTCCATGCAGTCGTTCAGGGAACCAGACTCCTGTCTCGGGCTCTTGCCATCTCCCAGGAGACCAAGGTCCTCCACCAAATAGTCTGTACCTAGCAAATAGGTGAAAGAAGAGAAGGAGTGTGGAGGACTGGGAGGGAAGAGTTTAAGGCCAGGGCTGAAAGAGCATTCCGTTACTTCTGCTCATATACTATTGGTCGTAACTCAGTCACAGGGTTCCATCTAACTACAAGGAATGCTGGGAAATATAGTCTACCCGTGTGTATGGGAAGAAAAGAAAGTGGGGTTGGGCAAACACCTAGCATTGTCTCTTCCACAAGCACACTTAAGAGTGAGCTGGAGTACAGAATTTCTGTAAGTCAATGTAGTGAAAAGGGATTGGTGGTATTGTGTGAACCAAACAACCGGCCAGCCGACCACAACTAAACCATGAGCTAAGTCTTATGCAACTGACAATTTTTCGGTTGGTGAGTTAATCCCGCTTAAAATCTAGTCAAAGCATTCTCTTTTCCAGGGACGATGGGAAACAGTTATTAATTGATGAAAATAATTTCTCCGTGTAATGCACATGATGTTACTCTGCAAGGGCTCAAGTACGTAAAATTAGTAGATGGAACTAATACTTGGCCATATTCTCAACAGCATACCTGACTCTCTGTCTAATCACTCACTCAAGGGATATTTATTAAATATGTCAAGCCAAATTTAAGTCTGCACATCACATGTCTATATTCCAAACCGAACACGTAAAAAGCCATACTTTTCCTTGCCCATGGGGGGGAAAAACCCAGCATGAATAAACACGCTTAAATATGTATGGATCTCTGAAGATATTTAGTTATGCTTAAAGAAATAAAAGTTTGCAGGGCGCCTGGGTGGCTCAGTTGGTTGAGCGACTGCCTTCGGCTCAGGTCATGATCCCGGAGTCCCGGGATCGAGTCCTGCATCGGGCTCCCAGCTCCACTGGCAGTCTGCTTCTCCCTCTGACCTTCTCACCATTCATGCTCTCTCTCTCTCAAATTCTCAAATAAATAAATAAAATCTTTGAAAAAAAAAAAAAAGAAAAGTTTGCAGAGGGCCCTGCAATTTTCTGATAAAAGTTGCTCTCTAGGCATAAAGCATTATTTGATTTGTCGGAACAACATCAAGGAGCGAGGTGAAAGACTAGAGACGGTGAGGAGAAGCCAAGAATTAATGATGCGGATTTAGCAGCGCTGTGCTAACTTCAAAAGTAATAGTGATTAAATATACTGAGTACTTATGTATCATCAATTCCTAAACAAAGCCGAAAAAAGGCCCAGATAGTTCCAAGGGCAAGAAATGTGTCAGCACCACATTGTCGCAGATCACCAACACAGACCACCCTCAGGATGCTTATTTGGACATGTAATGAAATAATTGACAAAAGCCATTCAGAGGGCCGCGACTCCAATGTGTCAGCAGATCTGGACGTCTATGGTTCATGCGGCTTGGTAGCACGGAGGTCTGCACACATTTTCCACATTAGGGAACAGATGGAAGCCGTAATTCCCGCCATAGCTGAAGGATGCCTTGCACCCAACAGCAGCAGAGAATAAGCTCATTTGGGGAGAAATGTGCCATTTTCATTCCAGAGCTCAGTGAACTGCCGCCGAACCACTCATCTGAGTGTGGACAGCATGCTTCCCTGGGGAGACAAGGGGGGCATGCACCTGTTTCAAAACCCTTAGGGTCTGGCGGCACTTCGGTTTCCCCTTCGGCCTCAAACATCACATCAGAGCCAGGCGGCCTCGCCCTCACGGGATGCTGGGCACCTCAATCCCGCAGCTCAATTTCCTGTTAGGACTAAGTAACGCCGAATGCTTTCAGGGCTTTGCAGGAGACACGGGCGGCTAGGTGCTGGGTTAAGTGACACACCTCATTTTCATTTGTTCCAGAACATTTTTGCTCTAAACTTCTCAAGCTCTAAATTGGTCTCTGGGGTGCCATCCAATGGGAAACTTGCAGGAAGGGGAAAAATATATTCAACTATTTTGGATTTGGAAAATATGCGCTTTGGCTGAGAAAGACGTTTTCCACATATTTGATCACTTGAAAGCTGTTAAGCACTGAAGCTTCGAATATGTTCAAATCTGATAAAAGCTGTGAGCATCTAAAAGCGTGTTCCCCCAGCGCTGTGGACAACAAAACACACAATTCATACAGGTGCCGTTGACGCCAGTGTAGACCGCCACTACAGAAGAAAACACAGATGGGTGTGGCGGGGGGTGGGGAGGAGCTGCTGTGTAGACGGAGCCTTGTCTACCACCCAATAAGCCTGGGAATTACATGGGCCATTTCGTCCCTGGATTTTCACATGCTTCCCTAACAGAAGCCTATTAGCTTCCGTGGCAGCCCCCCCAGAGGCCGGCAGTGAGGCCCCAATGTCACGGCAATGCCTGGCAAGCCTGGCTAACTGGACTTTTCTTACCACTCTCCCCATCACCCTTTCCTTCTTTTTAAAAATGAAGTTGTAGGAGCAGAGGAATGAGCTACATGATACTGAGAAATCTTTGTTTCCCTTGGGCTACAAATTCTGAAATGGTAGCCACCAAGGCAATGCATGTGGCTACTGAGCCTTTGAGAAGACACTAGTGTGACTGAGGAACAGAACTTTAAAATTTTACTTAATTTTAATTAGTCTGAATTTAAATTAAAAACCTCTTGTTAAATTCAGTTACCGGAAAAATTTTAAACACATTTGGAAGAACGTGGCTATATGAACCTTACTTTTTCAACCACTAAATTTTATAAAATCTAAACACAGAGCAAGTATTTCTGATGAATATCGAGCATGTGAATTAAGAGGTGCTGTAAGTATATAATAAACACCAGGTTTTGAAAGCTTGGCACCAAAACCAGAAATAGGAAAATGATTAATAATTTTTATTGGTTGCCTTCTGACACAGTAATAGTTCAGACCTACTGGGCTAACTAAAATATACTCTTAAAATTAATGTTGCTTCTCGTTGCTTTTTAAACTGAGTAGTAGAAAATTTAAGAATATATGTGTGGCTCAAATTCGTTTTCTATGGGACAATGCTACTCAAGAGTGAAAAGTGTCACGCCACAGGTATCATCTACCTGCCCCCCACATTCCTGCCACAGGTGCGCATACATACAACCCCCCCCCCCATAGAAAATAAACAATGGCAAGTATTTAGTACCAAGATTGGCAACTGAGTATCTAGTACCAAGATCTCTGACTTGACTTGTCCTTTCAAGGACTTCGGGCAAATGAATCCTTACAGCAGTGGATGCTGACCTCCTCTTACCTCCAATGCAGGGGTGTCCTTTACTCACTCAGTTCATTTCTCGAGCTCGTCTTAGGGCCAGGCCACTTGCTAATAAGCAGGGCCAGGAGACCCTTCCTGGGCTCAAGGGGCTTGTAGTCTAGTTGTTTCCAAGCATGTAACTAACTAACTAGATCGTTTTCTAGTTGGTTAATTGTTACAGGCTGAAACACACGCTGAAACGGAAGTCCCAACAAAGGTCTCCGGAAGTACAGGGTACGGAGTGATGAGTTCTATCTCTGGAGATCAGAGTAGGCTTTCCACGTGGTAACAAGCAAGATGAATGTGACAGACGAGGAGGATTTATTCGCGGGGAATTGGAAGGAGGGGATGCAGATGATGGAAGCGGCCTGAACCAAGGGAAGGGCGTGGTTAAGTGCGTGCTGTGCCCTGGGAATGGCGAGGGGCTAAAAGGAGAGAAGTCCGGACAGATGAGGCTGGTAAGATGAGGCTGGTCCTCTCCAAAGAGACCAGATGATGAAGAGCTGGAACCAGCATGGTTTTAGAAGACAGGTGTGACAAGCTTATGGAGACTATGGCAATAATCCAGGCAAGAAACAGCAAGAGCCTGTCCTGGGATGGGGCAGTGGGGGGCCGGGGGTGGGGGGAGAAAAATGGCCAAGGGGGGGCATCTGCAGAAGGCAGGGCCCAGAGGAGGAATATTAGGCTGTCAAGGCAGGAAGGGAAGGGAACCGGGAGCTAACGGTGGTGTCATTGGGCAAGATTAGGGAACCCGGGAGGGAGAGCGGATTGGACACGTGGGGGTGTGTAAAGCCCAGCACTGCCAGCTCTTTGGAGGAAAGCCTGGATCAACACAAGACACTGATGACAGTGCTCCAGACCCCCAGACCCGCTCTGTGCCCAGTGCCCTGCTTGGCTGTCACAAAAAACCGTTATCACATGACGGAGATGGGAAATGGCCAAGGGGGGACATTTTTCATTTGGGGATTTCCTGAGTTAATTTTCCAACATGAGGTAGCATGAGTGTAGACTGTTGACACTTAATACACAAAACTTTGGAAATGAAACACACACACATGAAGCGTGGGTGCCGGAGTCCTAACACTACACCTGTAATTGGTTGAAAGTCAGAGCTGTACCCTCGGAAAATGTAACCCGCTGTGATGAAAGGATTATGTAATTTTTGCAGGGTCAAAATTATCAGAGGGTTTGCTTGTACAACTGGGAGAGGCACCGACCCCCCTCCCCCGGCCGCCCACCCCCACAGCAAGAGGAGCTCAGGTTTCCAAAGCAAGCCTTCTGCCTAGCCCTCTGGCCGGGCTTCTGCGGTTTCAGATTGGTTTTGGCTTCAAGCAAAGGCTAGTCCTTGCTTTTGCTCTCTGAACTAATTCCAGCATGTATGTCTGAGCCTTGTGGCCCCTTTTCTGCTGACCATGTGGGTAGCTTCAAAGTCTTTGCGATGTGATTATTTGTTCTGTCAACAGCTCCGAGCCTCTGAAAAGCGAGGGCCACTGTTTCCAGCTCTCACTCATCCGCTCTCTCCCCGTATCGCTTCTCGACAATGCAGACAATGCAGACCTTCTTCGGGAGAACGCTCAGCGTTTTCACACCGCTCCCCCATCCCAATCGATACTAAGTGATACCAGGCGCCTCTGAATCTCGCAAGAACAAACCGAACACTATGTTCCCGCTCCCACCCCTAAAAGAAAGTGTATATTGAGTGAAATCGGTTTACTAGCAGATTAACCACAAGCTCACTAATTAATTCCCTTTCACAGGAGCCGATGGATCTGATGCTTCCTTATGTTTCATCCATTATTTTCAGTTGTCTTCAATAGACCCATTGGTCAGAATGATCTAGTTGGCCATTAGCCAAAGGGCAAATCCCTAGGGTTTTGCTGGGTGCGCTCTTCACTGTTTATCCCGCTGCCACGGTCAATTTAAAATAGGGCCTTGAAAGTCCATCTTGAGAGGAACCAAATGAAGCCACTGTTCTGTGCAGGGGAAGGGTCATTCTCTTATGGGAAATGCTGAAAACAGAAGTGGAAGTGTGCTCCAAACGCAGAAACACACGCCCATCCGACACCAAGGACTGTTCGTGGCCCACCACCGCCAGGAGACGCACCCTCAGGCACTCAGTTTCTCCAGCTCTGGGGAAGGGGGCTGAAAAGGCTGCTCTCGCCCCGGGTAGTCAGAAGGAAAGACCTCTTGTTCATAAGACCAAGACCATCAGACCAAGGAGGAGGTCTAGAGGAAAGGAAGGCAGACCCCCCAAATAAGCGGAATCTGGGGGAGTTTGCTAAGAGTGGCCCTTCAGATCTTGAACCTGGAACTTGGGAGCACTGGCGCGCGTCGGCACAGGCGGATGGGGCACGGCCGCCCTCCCCTCCCCCGGAGCGCCCGCGTCATCACAGCGTCAAGACCACGGGATGTGTGGAAGTGCGATGCCAACGGCGGTTACTTCGGAGCCAGAATCTGTGGACATGTCCACACAGCAGACCTGTTAGGCACAGACGGCCGAGGGGACGCTGTCCCATTCGTGAGATTGCACAGGCACGTGGGGAAGAAAATGACTTGCAAGGCTGGCTTGAGGCGAACCGAGGGAGCTGCAGGGACGGCCAGAGCTATAATTTAAGGATCACTTCCAGCTGTGGAAGCCAGGGCTGGCCTGGAGAAACAAGCAGAATGTGGATGGGTAGAGAGAAGAGGAAGGCCCATAAAGCATGGGAAACAATGGCCCAGAACTGGGGAAGATCCAAGGCATTTGCGGGGTGCAGTGGAGAACAGCACGGCGATCTGGACATAAAGTACTCTAGCTGTATTTTCCCACCTGCCAAAGGGGGATAGTAATGACCTTCCTCGTTGGATTACTGTGAGGATTAACTGTGATAATGTGCGAAAAGTGCTTTGCATGGGGCCTGGCACAGAAAAAAACAAAAACAAAACACATTTGCGGTCAGTAGGACAGGGGCACCAAAAGGATCATAGAAGGTTGGGACAGCTGTCTCCAAGGAAGACCCATCAGGACTCGGCTAGATGGAAAAGAGGACAGGGAGCACCAAAGGCGGCTCTGAAATTTGGGGTCTGAAAAGGGGGAGCATGGAAGGATGATTAACAGCAGCTGGGGGAGGGGAGGACATGTCTCGGACATGCGGTGCTAAGAGTGTCCGGAAGTGATGTCTGTTTCAACAACATGAACAACCACATTTTCACTAAAAAGCACCTAAAAGTTCATGGGGAGAAATACACAAACTAAATGTGGTGTCTGAATCTGTCTGATTCAAATGCCTGGTATTTATTCCGCTTACGTGATGCTGGGAACTTTGGAAAAACTGTGTTGTCTATTTGGAATTTTTCCTAATAAAATGCTGGCAGTGGGGTTGGGGGCGGGGGAGGGGTCACTCCTAGAACAAACTGTTGTTGAATTTCATTGACCAAACATGTATTTATGCTTTCTTGAAAGTTAAATTCTAGTTTACGTCAAATGCACAGGATCCAAACAGCAACCAAGATTTACATCACTTGTTTCCCTGATGGTTCTCTAACTGGCTTTGTCTACAGTCCTGGAAAACATACAAATCGGGCTCGGCTTCATGGCTGAACACTCTAGCTTTGTAGAGCCTGGATTTCACTTCCAAGGAGACGCACTCCTGGAACGTTCAGATAGAAACAGAGAAGCCCTCTTTGCTGGTAAAACAACAGTTCTGAACTTAACCACCTGATAAAAACTCACCTCCTTCTAATTTGGCGCTTGTTTGCTAAAAATATTGAAAGTTTGAGAATTTTACCCCACAGTCTTCCCTACATTCCCCATGAATGGGAATATAAATGGAACTAACATTGCTAGCTGACTTTATTATGAAAAAGCCAGTCGAGCTTCTATTAAGCGAAAAAAGAAACTTTAAAAAATGTTCTTCTTTTTTAAGGTTTTCTTTTTTTTTTTTTTAAAGTAATCTCTATACCCAACATGGGGCTTGAACTCACAACCCCGAAATCAAGAGTCGCACTCTCTACCAACCGAGCCAGCCAAGTGCCCGTTTCTCTTTGATAGTTCTTCCCCTTAACGTTTTTATTTTTTGTTTTTAAACCGGGGAATCAAATGTTATGTGTTAGCAACTGAAGGACTAAAAGCCAAGGGTCTGAGGGAACCCAGTCTGCCCGCTGAGCGAGGTCCCTGCAGGAGAGGGGCCTCTAGAAGAAGGAAAAGGGAAATGGGAGGCTGGGGGTGGGTAGGAATGCAGCAAATTATGCGGATTTCCCCTCCCCTCTATTGTGTTCGCTGGCTTCCCCCATATAAATGGAAGTCTGGAATTAGTTCTTAAATCTGACAATGTGGCTAATGACAGGATATGGTTTGAGATCAAATAACCAACCAAAACAAGGGGTCTGTTTCACCTCAGCCACTCAGCATTTTTCTTTATCTCCCCTATTTGTTTCACGATAACTTTCAAAGGAGTTTACTGATTCTGATCAAATGTGGGGCATGGCTAAAGGGTTTCAAGATACATCTTAAGTTCAATTTGTGGTTCCGCCAGCCATCCTGAAACAAAACAGTAGCCAGTAAAAGTTTCTAAACGGGCATATCTGCTGTAATCTTCAGCGAACTTCACCGAAGTTCATACGTGAGTAGTGGTTACAGACCTGTGTGATTACACGGAGTGGAGTTTACAGATCGTAGACCCACAGAGGTCTCTAAATTCACTGCACACAATGACTTCTTACAGCCTTTCCTGAGGTGAGGGTTATCTCTGTCCAGGCAAGGGGGAATAAAAGCCTTACTAAAGGAGGGCAAAGTTACATTACTTTGGCTATATCCTGTGAATGATACATGAAAGAAACAGTTCAAAAGATGTAGAAACCAACCCAGTAGAAGCAAGTAGAGAGCCCTGGTAGCTAAATCCCTGTCGCTGAAACGGGATCTTCCAGAAGCAGTGCGGCCACAAAATGATAGATCTGGATGTTAGAGGAGAAATCGTTCAGCCCGATATTGGAATGAAGCCTTGATCAGCGTCACGGTGGCACCAAAGGATGGCTTGGAGGGGTGTTAATACCTCCGAGATGCCCATCGGACTCCCACCAAAATCCGCCCGAAATGAACAAACAAGAATTCTGCCTCTATCTGCTCACTCAAGTATCCTTTTAAATGAGAACAAAGTGTCTAGCTAGGCGTTTTCATTAATCCTGCTTGTTTTGTTCCATTTCGTGCTGATTAGTCCTGCGCGGCTGATGACATCCCTCATGTTGCAAGTCAAGAAGCGTGCTTTGGTAATATTCCCGTAATGATCTGTTTTATTTGATATTTGTTCTTTTTCCTTGCCCTGCTTTTCTAGACCTGGCTTGTGCAATTCACTTAAAAGCCATGTGCTTCATCGGCCTGACAGTGTCCACAAGAGTCCTCATAGCCACGTGGTTTCTTAGGTAGAAACTCTGCAGCCACTGCCATGGGCCCTGGACCATGTGACTGTGTAGGGAATATGGAAAGTCGGACTGAATGGCACAGATCGTTAATGCCTCAGAAAGAACTCAAAGACAGAAGCCTTCATATGCCCGTCTGTAGGGCTGGCATAATATGTGGCACGTAAGGAACAACATGGAGGACATTAGGAGAAGGAAGGGAAAATGAAGGGAGGGGAAATCAGAGCAGGGACGACATGAGACACTGTGGACTCTGGGAAACAAACTGAGGGTTTCAGAGGGGAGGGGCGGTGGGGGGATGGGAGAGCCCAGTGATGGGTATAGAGGGGGAACACTGGGTGTTACATGCAAACAATGAATCATGGAACACTGCATCAAAAACTAATCATGTACTGTCTGGTGACTAACATAATAAAATTAAAAAAAAGTAAGATTCCACATATAAGTAATACCATACAAAAAAAATATATGCTTACGGATTTCCAACTACCTTCTGGGACGAGCATCTCCAAAGTGTCCTGTCCAGAGCTGAACATCCCATTTCCACACAGGGACCGCCTCTTCGTTAAGAAGGTCCGCTGAGCTGGCACCCTCAGAAGCACCCTCTTCTCCTCCCTGTCTTCCACCTCTGGCCGCTAGCTGCCTTCTTCATAGGGGCTCTCACCTCCATCCACTGCTCTCTTCCCAGGGCCCCAGCCACCACCGCAGGCCAACGGGCCGCTTGGGTCCCATGTTAATTGCTGCTCCGTGCTGCTCTCCCTGACACTGGTCCCTTCTCCCCTCCACTCACTGCGTTGTGTGGCTATCGATGTTGTCGTCCTCCAGATCGAACCCCACTATCGGGTACACGCGAAAATAAACTTTATTGGCCCCGGTCGCTTACGGAACAAAGTCTGCTGCTGGGGCGGCATTCGACGCCCTTGGAAGAGAGCCCCCACTTCCTCTCCTCTTGGACCCTTTTCAACCACCACCGCCCAAAGTCCGTGCCCCAAACACACGGCGCTTGTCACTCCTCTCGGTGGCACGTCACACCCTGTGGCTTTATTGCTCCCTCTGCCTAGAATGCCCTGGCCTTGGTGAGCTTCTCCTCATCTTTCAAGACCCCGATCAAATGTCATTTTCTTCTTCAAATTTCCCTGATACCCCCGTTTCAAGGCACGACTTCCTCCCCTGGCCTCCCCCAGCTTTTGAAACAACCCTTCCATCTTAGCATTGGCTCAGCTTTTTCCATATTTGTTGGTGTATCTGTCTCCCTCACTGTCTGTCTCAATTTGGTGTTAAATAAATCAATACAGGGATGGCTAAGTGCTTTCTCACTGAAATAATTTCATTTCCTGCAGGCTTGCCACAGCCACAATATTCGGAGGTGGTATTCAAAATATTTAACAACCGTACAGCACGGGCACTGACCAGTCAAACGGATCCCGGTGGGGCCAGCTCATCCCAACGCATCAAGCTTGCCTGCAGCGCAGGAGGCAGGATTTCAGGGAAGGGTGCTCCCTATCCGATCCAGCCTGTAAAAACTGCTCAAGTTTCAAGCTTATTGGGTCAGCTAGGGCCCGAGGCTCTGGGTACTCTTTGTTAAATCCTTCAGGATCCAAGAAATTGCCCTGAGTGTGGACAGCAGCTTAAAAAAAAGTCACTATCATCATTATTTTTACAAAGACTGGAGCCAAGAAGGTGAACAGTAGCTAATTGTGAGATTGCTTTGTAGCGACAAGGGCTTCAACACACACACACACACACACACACACACACACACACACGGTCTTTTCATTGTCTCTGCAGTCACGGTACAGCTATACAAAGAGGGCTTTCATTTATGTCTCCCTCTCTCTGCGAAGCCAGGCCAGAGAGTAAAAGATATCTTAATGTTCTCTTTCAAGGCTGCTGCGATTTAGAAACAAAGATTGGTATGATGCTACAATAT
Organism: Nasua narica; assembly: GCA_028533885.1. NCBI lineage: Eukaryota > Metazoa > Chordata > Mammalia > Carnivora > Procyonidae > Nasua > Nasua narica. Next base: position 11,491,954 of record CM052801.1, on the reverse strand, counting down.
CGACCTTTCTTTTACTCCCCTCCTGCCCTTTCTCTTACCTTCTGCTTGCCTTGTTTTAAAAAATGGCTCCTGTTTTACCTAGCTACCTGGAAATGCGTTCAAAGTAAGTAGCAGTAGAAGTAATATATAGAAGTGGAATTCAACTCTGAAGAGAAAGACTGAATTTGGGGTTTTGTGGCCCATGTTCATGGATTTAAGTTTTAATCCAACAGGGCGCATTTGAAAGCTGCATCTCTGGCCATCTATTCAAACTCTTCCTGCTGACATTTAGGAACTTAGAATAACCTGGACCGGGCTGAAGAAGAGGGTGCTTGATATCATGTTTAGGGTAGGAAGGTTCTAGGGCAGTTGTAGTCTACTCCAGGAGCCACTCGTCACATGTTGCCACTTCTAACTAAATTTTAATTTATTAAAATTAAATACAACTTAAAATTCAGTTCCTTAGTCACACTAGCAACGTTTCAAGTGCTCAATAGCCACATACAGCTAGGGGCTACCCTACTGAGGAGCACAGATAATCAAACATTTCCATCATCACAGAAAGTTCTATCAGTGGTGTGACTTTGACCCAGGGGGTGGGGCTGGGGCAGAGAAAACTCATTATCAGGAGAGTCACAAAATCCTGGAGCACTGCTTCTTCCTCCTCTTTTCTTGCTTTTATTTTCCTCTCCCCCCATTCTCTTCTTCCTTGTTTCTGTGGACAGGTGGAGGCAGACTACTACGACAGCCCCCACCTGCGGTCGGTTGGTAGCTGGCGGACCTCCAGATCCACTGAGTCCATCAGGGACGCTCTCTAGCAAGCTCACCCCTCAACTCCCCGAGGCTGGGCAAAATCCCATGTTCATGAGGAGACTCTGAGGGGCAGCTCACCCTAGGGGGAGAAAACTCAACTCTCGGGGTGTGAACGCTGGCTCTGTCAGGGGCGAGCCATGTGGCGCTGGGGAAGCCATTCACCCTGCTCTGTGCCTCAGTGCCTCCTCGGTAAAACGAAGACAATCAGTAATAGTTCCTACCCCACAGGGTTGTTTACGGGTCCGTATGCACTCAATCAAGAGCCACCGGCCTCTTCCTGCCAAGCCCATCATGCTGCAGGTGGTGGCTCTGTGGGAACAGCTGCCCGTGAGTCCATGACAGCGGCACGGCTGGCCGTGCTGAGTAAAATGCCACCCTGAAAACAGGCTCCAGCCCCCTGAAGCACGTAGGTCGGGAGGCTTCTGGGAGTGTGAGCCTTGTGAGAGATCTAAAAGCAGAATGAACCACCCCATTAATAGGAGGCGTACAACTTCTAGAAAAACTGAGAGCCCACATCCTTTTCGGCCCCTCCAACGGGTCACTTTTGTTCAAGATAAATCAGCAGGACCGTTTTTAATGGAAATAGGCTTTGCCTATCTTCCAATGACAGAAACGCGGCTCTCCAGGGACTGAGCCCTGGAAAGCCAGGCCAGCATGGGGGCCGAAGCCGCTGGATCCACAGCACGTCACAGCAGCTTCGCGAGGCCGGAGAGCGCACCCACTGTATTGGGACGCCAGTGTCTATCCGTGGCCTGCCTGCTTTCAACAAAACATTTGGACTCCTGAGACTACCGCAGGCCCCCCTGGGGTGAATCTACTCAGAACCATCTCTGGCTAGCACTGGCAGCTTCAAGCATCCCGCCTCTGCAGGGGTCCTCGCAGGAGCCCCCATGTCATCCGGGGACCCCCTAAGTGGAAGCTCAGGTGCAAACAGACACGCTTGGAGAGTACAGGGCCCCTCTTGGTTTGGAAGCCCCTGGCCCCACAGGAGCTATTATTTCTTGCAAGCAACTCTAGTTTCCAGGGGCCCCATCAGGAACATGCCAGAACCAAGAGTCCCACACTCAGGTCAGCCCAAAGCTGCGGCTTCCTGCCAGGTATTTAGACCCATATACAATCCTTTTGTAAATGACAGTGGGTCATTTTTACTATAAGCAATATTGCCTGGTGACACAGCTGACATCCTACCTTCACCAGGTTTCCAGGGTAACAGAGCTGAAAATGAACCCAAGGACGGATTTCCACAGAGAAATGGAAGGGGTTATGTTAACCCTTTACCCACATACCCCCAGTGACAAACTCTTCCATGGAAGGAGGCCTGCCAGGCCCTGCTGATTGGACGCAAGGAGAGGACGGAATGCAGAGAAGCTAGACGCCCACCGAGGCCTGAACACAAAAGGTGGCCATTGCAAACCCGAAGGGGAATGGGGCTTCTTTGGCAATGAACGATTAGGAATAGGGGGAGGGCTAATTGTGTGAGGGGAAAAGCCACTTTTCGGACTTCCGGGCTCTAGAGGTTAAGACGGCCGACCATGGTGAGAAAGCATCGGGAGTCACACTCCTGAGAAAACATCAGGAACCCCGAAGAAAGGAAGGAAATCTAAGTTAACCAAGCTACTCCTGGGCCTGCATGGAAGGGTTTTCAGACGGGCTTTTGACCCAGTTTGCTCGTTAGGCATCTGCTTGAAGCTGCGCTGCCGACACAGCCTCATTGTCTGCGCTCCAGTAAGATACATACCACTGCCTGTGCACGCGCGTGCGGTTCCCAGTAAGCAAGCTGTTTTCTCTCTTGCTCAAGAAAGCATATCAAGCGTCTGAACCACATCCATCCCTCCCCTGGCCACGCAGAGCCCCGCCTCCCCACCCCCACTCCACCCCCCCAAAAAAACATATCAAAATGGGTGGCGAGCTGCAGCCCTAAATCCACCCTAATTTATATTTAAAAGTAAATTGTTCCCAAATGCCTGTCATTAATAACAAAGGACTTGAGGCTTACAACAGGAGCTAACAACCGGATCCCCATAGATGCGGAGATGACACTCAGAGCCCGCCTCAAAATATAACCAGACCCGCTTCCATCAATTCAAAGGGGGAGGCACCAGGTACCTCCTGCCCCAACCAACATCGCTCTCAAGGATTTTACTAGGATGGGCCTGACAGTTCTGGGACACCCAAGGTGAGCCAGTTCCCCTATTTCTTCACCTGATTTGGTCACCTATCTATATAAGGGATCCCAAATGTCCACGATGCATTTTATATTCTTCTCTGACTCTGAGTCAAAGGGTGATCAGGATCCACCCTGATTGGGTTAACTCAAGCCCAGAGAAGGCGTTCATTCATCCGTTCACCTTAACAAGCAGGTGTCAAACACGTGTGCTGCATGCTGGTGAGAGCGACCCCAAGGGGTCCTCATGGAGTTTCTGGCCTCGAGGAGTTCAAGACCTTGCTTGCTTATCCACATATCTGATCATCCTCTCTCCCCAACTCCTCCCCTCTTCGTCCCACTGAGAAGTCCCAGCAATTCTTTATTGCTACAGGCATGGCCCGCCTGAATTATAAAGGATCGCTCTTACAGAAAATTGCTTTCTAAAACAGCATCTCCTGAAATATGTCTCATGGAATCCAAGACCCAAATGTGTTAAGAGAGCTCTACAATCAAATGAATTTGGGAAATACTTCATGCCTGATCCTCTTTTAGAGAACCACAGTGTCCTTTAGGATATTAAAGCTCTGATAAAGAAACCCGTACGTGTGTGTGTGTGTGTGCGTGTGTGTGTGTAAATATATATATATATATATATATATATATATATATATATATAATATATATATAAAACCCATGCAGTTTTCTCAAACCTCACTGACCACAGAAATGTACGTGTGTGACCTACCATATCCCAAGGAGCCCACACATTGGGAAATGTTTTATTAAAGCAATGTACCCTTGTCTCCCATTTGATAGAAATATCTCATATCTGAAGATGTCTTTATTAACATGTACCTGCACACACATAAAACATTACCTTTCATTTGTACACTATTGCTAAGTTGATCAATAGCTTTTAACTCTATTATTAAAAAATAATATTAACGGTACTTCATTATCAGATCACAAATATTGCCTAAGCAACGTTCATAAGGCCCCAGAGTCAGATGATGTGGGGTGGTGATAACAGGTCCTTGCAGAGGCAAATTCATAGCCCTCAAGGAGCATCTATAGTCTTCAGTGAGAGGTCAATGAAACCAAGCCAATTTCTTTTCCTCTTGGGCCATGAGTCCCACCCAGGGGCTTGAGCAAACAAAGTTCTAGTAGCTCATTCAACTAGATGCCCCCCTCTTACCGCCACACCAGCCTTTAGTGTCCATCAGAGTGAAGACTAAAGAGGCTTCATGACTTGGCCACTGGAGCAGTACCGTGAGGGTGGTGCTGAGCCACAGTGTGAAGTCACAGAAACATCTTTTAGCACTTATAACTATATTTTATTATGTTCTTTGCTTGAACCATGAATAATGGCAATGTGAATGACTGAATACATGTCTAACATATACTAGGTTTGGCAGGCATTCGTGAGAAGCTGGAAAGAGAAAAAAAGAATGCAAATTTCTTTTGTTCTATTTTCCAAGCTCCAAAATATCTTCGAGAGAAGTTTGAAATGGTTACAAGTATCAATTCAGTGTCCCCGAATGAAGCCAGCATGTTCTGTGTGAGACTGGTCTGGCATGCGGCCGACGCAGTTCTCGAATCCTGCTCTTCAGAAAGAGGGAAAGTAGTTTATCTTGATTTAAACCCCCAAGCCTGAAAGCATGGTTGCTGAAATTCCTCTGGAAAAAGGCGTGAGTGTGTGTGCACGAACGGCGAGGAGAATGGAAATGGGAAGTGTCACCGGTTTCTCATGCTAACTCTCACTGGACGGTCGCCAAGTAGCCTTATGTTCTAAGGGACCCCCCACACAGAGGAAACCCCGCTTAAAGAAGTGTAAAGGATTTTCTTCTGTCTTTGAACTTTTTTCTTTCCTTAAACACCATCCTCAGAGAGAGAAAGGGAAAAGTTGGACTTGCTCGAGCAAGCGGCAGGGAACTTTCAGCGGCCATGCTGGGCCACTCTGGATGCTTCCCATGCAAAGCCACAGCCACCTCATCAGGAGATCTCTCCCGTCTGCTGCAAACACATTGCCTTGCTCCAGGGGCCTCTCATGGGCACCTTCCAGAGCCTACTGTTACCAACAGGCCACGTCCAGGTGAGCATCTGAGGGCACCTTCCTCCAAAGCCTACTTAACTCCCGTTCTGATGAATGCCAGCTGGCATCCAGAGTTGCTACCAAAGACCAGAGGCCTGTGTGGAAGGAAGCGGTGACTCTTGATCCCTTCCCTGTGTTACCAAGTTCAGGTATCCAGAATGCTTTGCCTGGGAGGACTTTCAAATGATTTCTTATCTTATATCTTGGTGCACCAAGGAACCCCTTGAGAATCACATAGGTTAGGTTCTCTGGTTGAATGTGGGTGTGAATATGTTGCGTGTGTGGAGAATGGGGGCGGGGAGAGAGAGAGTGAGAGAGGGAGAGAGAGAATATATCCCAGCATGCATCCCTTAGAAAAGGGAATCGTGCTTGCTGTGTTAGCCAACAGCTTGAAGCTCCCCAGGAGGACCCGGGTTTTGGTCCCATTTTCATGCGGGCCCATAGGGACACCTCACATCTGCACGTCAGAGTCCACTTTATAAGAGAACCGAGGGAAAGAAACTCTCAAGATTAGATAACAGCAGTTGGAAAGTCGATTTGGGTTCTTTAATAAGCTTTGTGACTTTAGACAGTGACTTGACGCTTCTGAGCTTCAATCTCCTTTTATGTAAGAGAGGCCGAGTTCTCTCTCGGTGTGGAAAAGAGCTTGCAGCTTGTGTCTCCCAGAATATGAGGGTGAGGTCAGCTAAAGTACCAGTTAATAACAAACCCTTAAACACCAAGGAGTTGTGTTCCTCCCAGGCTGAAGGATTTCTAGAAGTTATCATTTGGGGGACTGTGCTCCGTAGGCCCCTTAAAAAACCCAGGGAGGCTGCTGGTGTCCAGGCCAATATGAATGAGCTTTTCAAGCGGCTAGATTTTCTGAGACAGCACAGAAACATTTTTTGAAGCTCTAGGCCATGTTCTCCTTCCTCATCTAATAATCATGTAATGTTTAGGACAAGTGCTCTTTTCCATCATCAAACCCATTTATCTCGATTCAAGATGTGTAAGCTGCCCATTGTAAGCAATTCTGCCGGGCCCCGGGCCTTTCGGCGCTTCTGTTCTGTGTTTCCTTTTTACTTGAGGGAACGGATGTGGCTCTTCCGGGCTGTACCTGGAAGAGTGCGCTGTACCCCCCGCCCCCCCTCCAGCCATGACAGACTGCAGAGCCGACCGCCCATGTGACCGGGCAAGAGACAGGGAGCCCGTTTCCCCACCTCCCTACGCTATTCAGCCAGCAGATCTGCTGAGTCTACAAGTTTGGGTTTTCCAAGCGGCTTTACAAAATTAATTCCATTAATTAAAATTAAATAAATTAAAAAATCAATTCAGCTCCTCCATGACCTGCCACCGCCCTCCCCTCCAATGCTCCCGGCTGCCACGGTGTCACCGCCTCTTAATTAGCTACAACACTAGTGCCCGCGGTGGCTTCCCAGGTATCTCCACCAGAATCCACCGGTGACCTACTTTCTCTTTAGTTTCTGTACACTTCTCTGTACCCCAAAACCGGTCTGACAAATTGCCCGCTTTAGAGTCCCTTTACATTTGTTCCTGGAGGTTTGATCTTGGCATTTATTACTACATGACTGGTACTTTTGCCTTGGGGCCCATCATGCCGGATAATATACCAGAGTGAAAAAGCTTGCAAGCTCCCACTCCTGTTCTCATTCTCTCTCTGTCTCTTTCCCTCTTTTATGCCTGCCTCCTTCCCTCCCTCCCTTCTTCCCTCCCCATTCATTCGATTCACTCTCTAAATTCCAGCTGTCCATGAATAGAGTCTGACAATACCAGACAGCTGAGATTACTGGAAAATACTAAAAATAATTGCCTTTTGTTATTAAAGTCAGGACTAGGGCTGCTGTTCCCTCCCAGGAATTTGTAGTTTCCTGCAGGGATTCAGAGGTCTGTACCCCAGTGCTTTTTTTAGAACATGAAGGGCTATTTCAATAAACATGCCACTAAATTGACGATGTCGTCTTAAATTAATGAGCATTGTCTCTTGTCCCATTTAGCCCCGACAGCTGCTTTTCTGGAATTCGCCACTGGAACATTTTACACACTGATCTCTTCCTGCTGTCCTCCACACCCTCTTTGACATTAAAGTTCCTCTTGAGATTCCAAAGGGACCAAGAGCCCTAACTCTGTCTCAGCTTCCTTACCCACTGGGGACCAGCCGCATTATTTCTGTTTTCCAGTGCAATCTTTTTTAGTCAAGGTCTTGGGAAACCTAACGTGAGAGTCATCCTTCTTAAGGCTCTGGTATTAACAGGCTGCCTTTTTGCCCATGGGCTTTTATTGTTATTAAAATAAGTACAATGTGAGCTCAGCGAGTATCAGCACTAGACGCCCAGCCTAGAAAATGCCACGCCTCCTGGATTTGAAATATTCCAGGCACTACTTACTGGGGTGCTTTCCTGTGTCTAGAACATAGGTTATCAGATGCATTAGAACCACCTGAAGTTCCTTCCTCAAAAGGCACGTTCTCAGCCTCCATCCCCAGAGGTTTTGATTCTTGGGTGGGGTCCAAGAATAGGCATTTTAACAGGAGCCTCGTGTGCTGCTTGGGGCCACATCTGGAGAACCCCTGATCGACAGTGACCATCTCAAAAGTCTACGCTGGGTCACAATTTTCCCGCGTCAACTGGTGGGTTTGATTTTATTAAGCAAGGGACTGCACTGGTGTCACCGGCCCAGCCCTGGTCCATGGGAATGATTTAACTGGGAAACTGTTACTGGACAAGAGGAGAAGACGCAGATACTCATTCATTTCTCCTGTGCGTTTGCCAATTAACAAGAATTATACGAATGAAAATATGTGACTATTGGGTCGCTAATTATAACGAGGTACCATACTAACACAAGGTATTAATACTAGGGGAAACTGGGTGCAGGGTGTATGGGGGCTCGCTGTACAATCGTCTCCATTTCTAAGTCTAAAACTCTCCTGTAAATAGTCTATTTTTTGTTATGTGTGATAGTCGCCGCCCGCCAGAATGGCTTAAAAGGAAAAGAAAGAAAATTCCAAGTGGTGGCAAGAGCGAGGAGCGAATGGAACTCTCCCACACTGCTGATGAGACTGTAAATTGGTACGCCGACTTGGTAAAACCACTTGGCTGAATATTTGTATTCACTGTGATTTTGCACTGCTGGTATATGCCCAACAGAAATACGTCCCTGAATTCACCGTAAGATGGGTACACAGCAGCACTATTCATATTCTTCGAAACAAAAATGTCCATCGATAAAACAAAACACATAAGTCAACTGTGATATGTTCCTACACTGAAATATTATGCAGCAGTGAAAAGAAATACATTTGAACTCTATCCAACAACAAAGGTAACGCAGAGGGAAAGAAAGGAAAGAGAAAAGACCGCAGAGTGTGTGATTCTATTCGTAAACAGTTCAAACTAAGCTGTGCCAAGCAAAGTCAGGAGAAGGGTAAAGGTTGGCGGTAGAAGGGGAAGGGCTTTACCGGTCCTAGTGATATGACGTTCACGGCAGGCTTCTGGGTACCTGGGTGCATTCGGTTTGTGAAAATTCATTGAACTGTGTACTTAGGATCTGTGCGTTTTGCTGTACAGCTGTGTTAATGCTGTTTTACAAAAGCAACCTACGATTTAACTGGGGAAAGAATGGATGATGAGTCAGCCTCCTGGAGTTCTCACACAGACTTAGAAACTGGACGGCCTTGCTTGAAATGCCAGGGAAGTCATTAAACCTTTTTTACACCTACGTCCTCATCTGTAAAGTGGGGATAATAATGGTACCTACGGCAGGGGCCTGCTGGGAAGATCACGTAGTTACTATCTGTACAACACTGAGAAGAGCATAAGGCCCACAGGGAGTACCCTATATGTGTTTGCTAATTAAATAAAACCATTTTTCGTGGGGGCGCACTTAAAATATTGTCTTTTAATAACGGCTCCTCTCAAGGAGGCTGGAGAAGACTTCAGAAAGTAAGAAAGGAGTGAACTTATTTCCTAGGCAGAGTTCTCGATTGTGAGGGAAAATATTATCTTGGCGCTTGGCCAATTAATTCTTGACTGGGAGTCTGGACTTCCAACAGGCGCCTGGGCACCGGTCCAGAGGCTTGACAACGAGCCACATTGGGGACTGCCAGAAACTGCCACAGAAGAGTCCGCCCAGAGGGCCTGTGGGAATTGCTGGGGAGGAGAGAGCGCGGTTCAGTCAGGAGCTGCAGCAGGCACCCCGCCAGCCTGGGGGCCCCTGACGCTACCTGCCGGCCAGGGCAGGCCCCGGGCCTTCGCCTTTCACCCAGCTCCCTGCCAGAACCTTCCCTCCCATCACAGGTCTCCTCCAAAAAGAGCCAACACAGGGACAGGGCTGCCTTCCCAGGCAGGAAGAGCAAAGCCACAGAACTTCCAGCAGTGGGCCTGTGCACGTGATGGCACCCTCTCTCAGTCGGGTCTGTTCCCCCCTGACCATCCCTAGCAAACGGGGAGCCTGAGGAGCTGCCCTTCACAGGCCACTGCCAGAGTCGCCACAATGAGATACCTGCGGCGGGGCTTGACCCGCTCTGCTGCCCCCCTGCTCCTTTCTGAGCGGCGGGGTCCCCCATCAAAGCCCTCCACGCTCTCATCTAGTCCTTTGCTCTAGGAAGTCGAACTCACCCACCAAAGCCTGTGCCCGAACAAAACAAACCCAAACAAGAACCATTTTGATCTCGATAGAAGGGAATCAACGGTGACTTGGCAACCCCCCGGAGTACCCCACTAGCTTTTAACTTGTCCCTTGCCTGGCTTCTTTTTCGCTCTTTCTCCAGTTCTCTTCCAAATGTTCACAGAAGAGGAGGGGATGAAGGGGGCCATGTGCCCGAAGCCATGTGGAGCAGACTGGCTAGTGTGACACAAAACCACTTCTTGGGCACAAGATTTTCATGTCTCGGGCACACAGATTTCCCAGCCTCCTGTGCATGCCTGTGGGGTCACGTGGCAGCTGGGCCAGAATACGGATGTGCCCATAACATGTCCCAGGCTAGTCGCCATTGTTTTTTTGTTTTTGTTTTTGTTTTGACCTCATCTGCCGGACGGGTGCAGTGGCTCGGGGGGCAGAGAACTCAACGGTCCCAGGGGAGAGTGAAGCCATCGTTTGGAAGGAGTTTGCGTTTCTGAATGCCTGCACGAACACGGGCAAGAAATCCATTTCATTTGTGTGCAGGCCTGAGACTTGGGGTGGTTCATACGGCAGTTAGCCTGCCCTGACTTCTTATCTGCCAAGTTCTAGACTCCCAAACTTTCTGCAAGCCTGGACGTGCCAGCCCCCTCTCGCTCTCTCTCTCTCTCTCTCTGGTTCTCGGGGGAGGCATCTTTGACCTGTCTGCACGGTAGGCCACACCTGAAGTATCAGCCTCAAAGTCCCATATTCTGACCCTCAGCCTCTAACCTTAGTTCATGCTTCAACTTTGAAATCGGTTTCCCGCCTGTTGATTAAAGTGTACTTGTTGGAAGTGAACTGAAACTTTCGGAGGTGGTGCCCATCATTCTCTACACGGGAGTCTCCACGCCATATGCCCTGTGAGTCCCCGGGGGCACAGTCAGGATCTCTGAATGAGACCCACTGGCTGCAATTGGGACAAATAAGCAAAGAGACTGGAAGCTGGGCAAGTCTTCCCAGGCCACCCTTCCCATCGGAAGGCACAAAAATCATAAGCACATTACGAAGAACAAGCCGTTCAGTATCTTCGCTCTGCTTATGCCCTGACTTGCATCCATAATGACAAGAAACAGGCCGCTGCGCGGTAAACAGAGGCTGACAGACCAACAGACGAAGAAACTGAGCTGATTTATTCTCTTTGACTTTCTGAGATTTGGGGCCGCCAGATTGCAGTGAATAGTGGTAAGTGTAACAAATCGTCAGTGTTAGTTGTTGTTGTTTTGGAGTGGGGGAGTCGGTGAGTAAATCATCTGTAATTTAAGCCCAGCCCAGAGCTCCAAACATCCTTCAGCCAGTTCTTACTTGGCAGGAAATCAGACCTCTTAAAGCTACATAAAATTCACTTTTCCATTATTAAAGAACCAACACAAGTAACTGTTTGACTCAAGTTAACATTCACTCCTTGGAATAGATGATGAGTAAATATTTACCCACTGGCATAGCTGTTGAGTAATTGCCCATTAAGAAAGTTAAATGTTAATCACTTATTCTGGATTGAATAATTTCGACATGATCCTATGACTAATCCTTAATGTCTAAGGAAAAAAAAAAAAAAGCCCACATCCGTTAGTTTCTTTCAATCTTGACCATAAAGAAAGGCATACTCTTAGGAATGTCTCCAATTAGACACATAACCAGTTTTCACTCCCTTAGCACTCAAAGCCAGCTTGATTGCTTTTTCATTATTCTTCACCCAAAGAACCCATGACCTCAGGTTAAGTATTAACAGGACCGGAGAAGGAAGTGTTGGACAGGAGTCTAGCAGGAATGGGGGACATCTGAACTAAGAGGGGAAATAAAACTTGGGGACAGAGGACAGAAGATATAATCTAGATATGATGCTGGATGTCCTCCATCAAAGGGAACTGTGCATGATAAATGCCACTAAAGTAAAAACCTTAGGCTATACTTCACCAAGAACCTGAAGTTTCGACCGAGCCAGAGGGGGATCCCGGCAGTAGATGGCCAACAAAGGAGAGTGGGGAAAGTCTCTGGACTGGCGAGCACATGAAAAGGCCTGCTTGGTATCCTCTCTGCCTCAGAATCAAAGAATGAACTTCCAGTTGGACTATCTCCACCCATCAAGTCAGTCTGTGTCTGGATGGGAAGGGCACGGGCCAAAATACCTGCCGAAATTGTGTATACACTGCACGCCAGCAGGAGCGTATCTGGGAGCTCGGCGGGCACAGCAGATGTGGTTGATGCCCCAGATCCCAGACGCTCTTACCGGGGCTGGGATCCCCCCGCCCCAGATGCTATGAGTATTGGTTGTTTACAGCACCCAACAGTTGATCTCTTCTCTGGAAAAGTGCCCTTGCTCAGCGGGAGTTACTCGCCCGGACAGTCATGCTCCCCTCCCCAGGGGCAGCCCATGGCTAATTCAGTGATTCGAAAGGCTAGTCCCCTTGCTTCAAGGTGGGGTCAACCCTGGTGCGACGCCTGCTCCAGGTTGAGACGAGGCTGAAGCTCGTGTCTAGCTAGGACCACAAACGTGCTTAGGGCTTTCCTCCTGGCCCCGTCCGGCTCCCCCGACTCCCCCTTCCCTAAGAGCACTCCCGCGGTGGAGCAGGTGCGCAAGGCCGAGCGTCTGTTTCTGCTGGGGCTCTTTTCCGAACCCGAGCAAACACAGTAGGACAGGCAGAACACTGGGTCTCCCAGGTTGCCCGAGAATTTTTTTTTCTAGCCAAGGCTGCCCTGTGGACAGGTGAGGCAGTTTGATCCCAGGGGTGCCCCAAGCAGAATGGAGATAGAATACCCTACCTCACTTCTTCCAACCTGTGACTGAGTTCCACTTGGAGAAGCCTGCTAGTGTAAGACCGTGTGCTGCTTCTTTCCTCCCTCCATTGATCCAGGCCCTCGTCTCATCTGCCACCCACCCTCCAATGTGTATCCAAGGGAAGACTCCCTTTCACCATTGGATTTTCTTCTGAATAGTGACCACCTGCCTCTCAGAAATGTATTGGGTCAGTGACTCTCCTCCTCGCTTCTCTACTGGTGTGGATGGGTTTTGCTGTAGGCGTGCCTGCATTGCATGGTGTACAGGAAAGAACTTGGACATCAGTGGTGCGTGAACTTGGGCAAGTTCTTCAACCTTTCTGAGCAAAGATTTCTCCATCTGTTAAATGGTATTAATGAAGCCTACTTCACAGTGTTGTGAGGATTAAATGATATAAAAACTAGATGTTCACTGGTATACAAGTGCTCAGTGATAGACTATCTGCTATACAGTAGGTTATTAGTAGAAAAAAATTTAAAGATAAATAAGATATTTTAAAAACTAAGAAATACAACTCTACTCTTGGAACACAGAGACACACAGGCATCCTACCTCAGGTCAGTTTCTACCATCCATCCACCCATCCACCCACACGCCCACCACTCATCCTCTCTTCCAACCACCCACCCATCCACCCATCCATCCACTTACGCACCCTTCCATCCATCCACCATTCATCCATTTACCCATCCAGTTATGGAACCCTCCATCCATCCACCCATCCACCCACACACCCACCACTCATCCTCTCTTCCACCCACCCACCCATCCACGCATCCATCCACTTACGCACCCTTCCATCCATCCACCATTCATCCATTTACCCATCCACTTATGGAACCTTCCATCCATGCACCCATGCACCCATCTACTTATCTACCCTTCCTTCCTTCCTTCCTTCCATCTATCCATCCATCCATCCATCCATCCATCCAAAAAAAATCCCTCAGTCCTCTTTGGAAGCCATGTACTGGGGATACAGAAACAAATTAGAAACAGACTCCATGCGAGAAGCCCACAGTGCAATGCTGATGAAAGCTGCAGGCCACTGTCCCTGGGAATCCAGGGACATTTGGATAGAGGAAGAAGCAGGAGACTTGGGGCTGAGTTCTATACTGAGAAGTTATTGATTTTAGGGGTCCTTCCTGTGTGAAGGATCCTTGCACTCCCATACTCAATGAAACTAGGTATCCCTCGGGATTTGATGGGAAATTCTTCCCATTAAGTTGTTGCTGCCACCTGGAAGAGACTCCCAAGTCAAGTCCCAAGAAATTGGGACTTCTGGGCTGGTCCTCCTCCATGTGACCTGAGGGCTCCTGTTTGCCTGAAGACCAAAGGAATGCCTGCTCCCAAACACGCTCCCTCCCACTGAGCCTACCAGGGTTCACCGGGATTTCTTATCCACTTAGAATATTAACAATGAAAGCAGGAACCCGTTGAAGAAATGTCTACCAAGGCCAAGTACAGTTCCAAGGGCTTGATATTTATTAATTTCTCATGGTCCCAATAATTCTGGAAGGCGGGTGTTGTATCCTTATTTTATAGGTGAGGAGACAGAGAAGGTCAGTGACTTGTGCACTGTCACAAATGGAATAAGAGATGTGATTGAACCGGGTGTCCTACCTCAAAGTCTGTGCTCATTATAACCTTTGTGTTTTCATAAGTATAGTCTTGTATTATGTTGTTTTACTTTTCTGTTCATTTGTTGAATGACTTTGGCCAAGTTTAAGAAGTTCCTTACTATTTTTTTTTTTTTTTGGAGGAGGGAGTTAAGGTTCTAATGGAGAATTTCTAAATTACGCCCAAAGTAGACAGAACTTTACAGTGAAACTCCAAACATTTATCACACATACTCAACAGCCATCTAAGGCCCATCTGCCCCGTTTATGCCCCCATCCATTTTCTTCTTCCTGGCTTGGCAATCCCAAGTATCCAACCCCCTGGCTCTGGCTCCAAAACCCCTCACCACACTGGTCTTTGTTTCCCCTAGCATGAGGCACCATTACAGCACTTCCCAAGGCCCACTTTAAATGATCATTTCTTATGTACATTTATCTTCTCTGAAGAATTGTCAAAATGAATAAAATGACAGAATATTCCAATTGATTGCAGAACATTTCGGAGCTTATCCTCAGATTTCCCAATGTGCAGCAAAGTTCTAAGGTGCCATCACTACACTGCTACCTTGGAGATTGCTGAGCCGATGTCAGAGTGCAAGAAGCAAAAATTAATATATAACCGAATAAATGGCTCGCCAACTGGGGAGTACAAGTTGTTCCTTTTCTTCCCCTTAATTACCTCTCAATGGAACATTCTAGAATACCCACGGGGTAAATTTTCACTAATCTTCAGGACTCTCTAAAAGCCAGTGCCAATACAGATGGTAAATACAGAACAATATCCTATAAACAAAGTCCTGAGTCTAAGGACCCAAATGATTCAGCTATTATTTTCATCCATGGCTTACAAAGAAAGTAACATGAATTATGTCAATGGTCCCAACACCTCTAGAGAGTATTATATTGGAATACAAAAGATACAGAAGATCATCTTCAAGGAATTTATAATACAGCTGAGGTATGGAATATGCACAAATCAAATGATAGAGATATATAGAATACGGTGACAGTTACACACATAGACTTAGGATCACACATTGTTTCACACATGCACACACTGGCTGACCACCCCACCTCAGATGCACAGAGTCACAATGTGATGCAAACACCGAGAAACACAAGACTACCCAGGAACAATACCACTCATAAAGGCAGCCTGATGGAAACAGGGGAGGGAATGCTGCTGGACAAAATTCTCGAGGTGGGAATAGGTTCCATTCCTGCATCGGCCAGTAATGAATCATTTCTTTAAGCCACTTGGCTTTACCGGAGCTCAGCCTCTTCGTTTCTAAGGCTCCTTCCAGCTCTAACATTCTACGATGCTACAAAGACCAGATCCACTTGGAAGACAACGCACAAGGGCAATTTCGCGCAGCACAGACTTGTGAGCCAAGCAATGGGTTCAAGGCTCACATGTTCGCAACATTGTAACAAACAGTTATTACAAAACCAAGCAGTGTCGAGGGCCTTGGACACGGGCATGAAGGCACAGGGGTCACTGCTCTATCTGGCGGCTACGGAGGATTCCTTCTTTGTTAGGGAGGCTGTGGGAATCGTGGTGACAGAGGTTTTCCTACCCGTTTGGAGGTCTTGGAATTTAATCTGCAAGTATGCAGCAGCTTCTGACCACTCTGGTTCGGCTAGCAGAACTTGGGTTTGGTTCCGCAAGTACAAACATGGCTGCATTGACACCTCTCGGCCACCAGAGAGCTCCATGCATCCAGCCAGAGGCGCCTATTGGCTCAGCAAACACGGTTTTAAAAAGTAGGCTGCCCTTCAGTCCCTGCAGCATGGAGCACAGGGTCTACTGTCATTTCTTATACCGCAAAATGCCATCTTTCCCACCAATGGTAACTCTGGCCGTGTCCCTCCGCCTTTTGGAACGTGGTACTTGGAGTATTCGGGAGGCAAAGGATCACCAGGATCACTGTGGGTACCTGGTCCCCACACTGGTGGAATAAATTCCTAGGGAGGGGGGCGCAGGAGAAGCCTCGGCCCTCAGACTTACTGGTTTTACTGGTGGCTGTCAGCACAGACAGCTACGTGTAATGCAGGACTCAGGAGAACTTCTGGTTATGGGTTTTATTTGCAGGTAGTTTCGGTTTCCTGCTCATAAACAACACGTGCCAGCCACAGAAAGGTTGGGAGATACCAACTAATATAAAGAAGAAAATGGCAATCATCCACCACTCCACCATCCAGAGAAAAATCACTGAATAGATCTGGACATATTTCCTTCCAATCTTTTTCTTTGGGGATGCGTGTGTATCCTTACATACTTGATTAGAGTCAATGTGTTCTGATTGTTCGGGTGATTTTTCTAGCCTGATGTTTGCCTCTCATTTTGTAAGTGTTTTTCCATGTCATTACATGTGCAATGCAAGACAATGTGGAGAATTCTGAGAACCACTTAGAAAATAAAAACCTTTTGTGTTTCCAGTACCCAGAGATAATCATTTTCACATTTTGGTGTTTTACCTTCCAGTGACTTTCCTAAGCATGACAGTTAGTTACTTTTAAATGGGGACCATATCATCTATATGGGTTTGTAGACTGCTTTTTTTTCACATAAATATTCCATCATGCCCATTTCCCCCCACATCATCAAATATCCTCCCAAGACATGACCATTAATATCTGGGTAATATTAAAATCTATGAGTTGAGCTTAATTCATTTAATGAATTGCCTACTGTTGGCTATTTGTGCTGATTCCAATACTTCTCACTCTCAATACCATCAGGATGAACAACTTTATACTAATTACACAACCCCATGTTCATATCGTTAATTATGCACCCAGCATAAATTCTCAGACTGAATTGCTGGGTCAAGGGGTTTGAACATTGCTAAAAGACACATTCCAATGGCCACACTGTCCCCCTGAGATGTCATTATCAATTCGCAGTCCCTCCAGGACTGGTGCAAAGTCCCCGTCCCATCCATACTCGCCTGCACTGGTGATTACTAATTTTAAAGGTCTTTGTCCATTTAATACACAGACAGACAGACAGACACACACACACACACACACACACACACACACAGTTACTCCTCATTAAACATTGAAAACCTTGTGTCTTGGCCATTTTTATCTCTGCAGCGAGTCACTGAGAACCTAATGAGTATGTAGGACTGGGCTGCATGTTTAATGACATTTAGTGCCGTCTTCCAAAGAGCCACGCAGATCAGTACCATAATCTCCATCTTACACTTGAGGAAACTGAGCTACAGAGATCTTAAGTGTCTTCTCAAGGTCACACAGCAAGTAAATAACAAAGTTGGGCTTCAAACTCAGATCGGCGAGTCCCAATCTCATACTCTGCCTATGATGCCACATTGCCTCCCTGAGAGATTTCTGAAATGTATTTTTCTAGAGGACAGAAGATTAAAGGGCTCCTCTGCTCTCTGCAGGAGAAATGTCACGAGACCGCCTGCTAGTGTGTCGCCTCGAACCTCTGAAGGGGAAGCAGGGATGAGTGAGAAGACAGAATCCAGTGACCTCTTGTTTACAGATAAGGACTCTAGGACCCCGAGGAGTTAGAGGACTTGCTAGATCTGAGTTTGACCGTGTTGGGGAGAGAGGGCACCAAAATACCCGAGCACAATACCCTGACAAGCTCCTTCTTGCTGCTCTGTGTTTGAGCACCGGGTTTCCTGTTTGGATTTCTCTCCCTCCTCCACCTAGTGACTCAGCGAAAATGTCAGGTCCTCTACAAAACCTCCCATCATTATTACCCCTTCCCTTCCATTGGGATCAGAGGGGTGGGGTTGATGATGGAAAGTGGCTGCCCGGGGGCATGCATTTCGGGCACCCCACCCACGTGTGGCCACGTGACCTGCTCTGGTGAATGGCACAGAGCGGCGCAACCTTCTACCGCCTTGCCTCGCCTACGGCTTGTGAGCTCCAGAATTTGAGAATATGATACTTGGAGCAAGACAATCACGTGAAAACCAGGACACCACGAGCCCAAGGGACAAAAAACCAACATGATAGGGATGGAAGAACAAAAGTGGGGGAGGAAATGAGAGTGAACAACATTGTCCTGCTACTGAACCAACCCTAGAGCCATCTGCCTTCAGAGAGTATTATATCTTGTAAGATAAGTAAATATCTTTTAAGATTTATTTATTTACTTGAGAGAGAGAAAGAGAGAACATGAGTGCAGGGGGGGAGAGGCAGAGGGAGAGGAAGAGAATCTTCAAGCAGACCCCCTGTTGAGCGCAGAGCTCGACACAGAGCTCGATCCCAGGACCCTGAGATCATGACCTGAACCAAAATCAAGAGTCAGCTGCTTACCCGACGGAACCACCCAGGTGCTCCTTTAATTTAAAGATAAATTAAATATCTTTATCATTTAAGCTGGATATTCTGTCCTTGTAGTCCAAATCACCCTACTCCTGTGTTGGATTAGTCACCTCTGTCTTTCATCAGATTATGAACTTATGCTCGACAAACATCCCCTGAATCGAATCCACCAATGGTGTCCGATTTTGGTATAAGATGGTGCTATGTCCATTGATTCTTGATTTCCACTGGCCAACTCCTGTAAGAACCTCTTAAACGAAACTCTTCCAGCTGTGGCTCCATGGAGCTCCCCACCATTCACACAGCCCTGGACAGAATTCGTGAGGCGAGGGTTCATTTACTGCTTGTTAGTAAAGTGCTGAGCGCACCACATGACTCGTTTTTACATTATTCGCACAATTGCACAATTAGCATTTTAAAAGGTTTTCTAGGAGGCCAGCCTGAGTAAGTTTATCTTGAAAAATGTCACAAAAGGAAAAGAATAATTAACAAACCAGTTCCCAAGCAGATTTAGTGGACCACTGGCTTCAGCCTAAAAGGCACTGCATGGAAGACTTGCTTTTAGTACGTGGCCAAGGAAGTGAGTTTTGCCTGATTTCAGCTTCGAGGGTCCTAGCCCTTACTCACAGAGCTGCAGACCCGGTGGGAAAGGAATAGGTCTCGCGCTCGGTGGTGGTAAGTGGTTTCTCTACCGCTCAGTTCAACAATTAACTCAGGCACCTGTTCAATTGACCCCAATTGCAACTAACTGGACAGTTACCAGTTTGGTCATTAGTTTTTGGAAGAAGCTAAAGAAGCACGTGAGAAGCATTTCATCTTTGTCATTAAGTGAAAGACAGAGTGCATTCTTTAATAGAGACTGGCAGTTGCTGCATAAATTAATGAATCAATAAGTTAATATATGTCACTGCATGTGTATGTTCCCCTAGAAACTCCAACAACTTCATCCACGCTGGCTGGGGTATTAGGAAATCCGCTTCTTACGCTCCCTCCCCTCCCCCCGCAATTCACTAATACACAAGGTGACTCTAGGCAAGTCACTTAAGAAGTTAAGAGAAAAATCTGGTTATTGTTCCCTGTCCTGTGAGCCCCTGAGAGTTCAGAAGAGAGTCTTAAGAAGCCCACACAAAGCCCACAGCCGAATGAAGAGATTTACGTCAGGGCCGTCCTGCCATCTTGGAGGCTGAGCAGCGTCGAGGTGTTTCTCCCTGGTGTCGCCGCCCTTTGTTCATGGAGTGTCAGCCCAGCTTCCTAAGTCCTGGAGGACTGGCGGGGTTGACAAGAGGCCTGGGCTAAGGAGGTCATGGCTTCTACTCTCATCAGGGCTCAAGCGACATTAGGGGCCCTCGCAAGCCTCAAGTAAGTGGCTGTGTTTGCTCACAGAAGGCGGCCAGGGGTGTGCTGCTAATGAGGAATCTGCTCTCCTTACTCGGAAAGCACCTGACAAGGTGTGCCGTCACTCTGTCAACTCCCTGTGGGTTTCCAGCCACATTCTCTCTCAGTCATCTATCTTATTATTATCAAATGCTCTTGTGGTGACTCTAACTTTATCCTTTCCCTTCATAGGCATTAAGGTAGCTTTTACACGTGTGCTCTGAGCTCTCTCTGGCTCGAAGTCCCTTGAGGACAGCGGCCTGCCTTCGAATTCTCTTGTAGCTGTTCCCAGTCCAGGCACGCAGAGCTCTATGCGCCGAGAAGAAAGCCCGCCGTACAGCAGGGGCAGATATGCCTACACTCACACAGTGATGCGACAGTGTGACCCATTATCACATCTCTCACTCCCCCAGAATAGCTCTGCAGGGCAGGGACTTCTAGCCTCGTTTTCTTCAACAGTGAGACGCCTGGGCCCCACAGAGGTGAAGTCACTTGCTCCAGGCCACACGTGGCAGAACCAGGACAGAACTTGTCTCTGACTCCTTCCCTGGACGTTTAAAATTAAGTTACCTGCTAACAAATGCCCTTGGATTTGAAGGCAGCGGAAAAAAGCTTCCACAGTCTGGCCTTGCCTTTTTTGTCAGATGGCTTGGAGGTTTCGATTTCTTCTGCTCTCTGTGTACTAACAACCACACAGATATGTGCCTACATTTTTTTAAGACTTATTTATTTGAGAGAGAGAGCACACATGGGTGGAAGGGGCAGAGGGAGGGGGAGAGAGAATCTCAAGCAGATTCCTTGCTGAGTGCTGAGCCTGACATGGGGCTCGATCGATCTCATGACCTTGAGATCATGACGTAACCCGAAACCAAGAGTCGGTCGCTTAACTAACTGTGCCTCCCAGGTGCCCCACCCCCAGATATACTCTTACTATGGTTTTCATAGTCAAATTGGCAAAATTAACAAACTACCTCTTTTTCCCCACTTCATAAAAAAAAAAAAAGGAACTAAAAGCCCAATTAATCTTCCATCAGCTCATCTACTAGGAGATTTTGGTTCCTTCTTCTGTCTAACTCAGTCTGAGCTACTCTTCTGGTCATAAATCCTGCCACCATATTCCCAGGAAGTACAGCGTCTTTTGGGGTGATGGCAGCCATCTTAAGAGCCCAAGGGCTTGCAAGACAAGTACTGACCTCATCAGTCAGGTCCCCTGTAAGAACAAAAGGCCCTTTCCAATTTTTGCCTTCCACTACTCAAGAAAGCTTGGCATTTCTTTGAAGCCATGAAGAAAATTGAACCACACCGAATCCCCAAACCAGCAAACCAAATCGAAGGCCAGGCTTGTTCACTCACATGGGCCCTATCCCGATGAAAATAGTTGGCAAAAGACGGCTCAGTGGCCGTCTGAGACCATTAAAGGTTTGAATCCAGGGAAGACGCAGAGTCTGCACGGACGTATACAGAAAGTACATACTACTGACAACGGCAGCTAATATTGGTTTAGTCAGCATACATGTCAGACATTGTACTTAATCCTCACAAGAACCCTATGAGATAAGTACTAATATCATCCCCCTTTTACAGATGAAGAAACTGAGGCACAGGAGTCCGGAAGTCTGCCCAAGAACGCACAGCCAGAGCAATAAACCACGGTTCACTCTGGGCAATGAAATGGATAGGGGCTACTTTCCACGTTTTAAAATCGTACATATTACTGTTTTATCTTTATTACTTTTTTTGCCACCAGCAAATAACTATATTGCTTTTTAAATTAAAAAGATGTAGCCAAACTGGAAAGTGAGCCTAATTTGGACTAAATGAAAAAAATGGTAAGCTTTTTTATTAGTGACAAGTAAAAAAAAAAAAAATCTAAAATATTATGAAAGAAAGGACAGTTTTTCATCTTTAAGTGTTAAAGCCAGGTCAACCAAGGGCCATGCCGGATGGTTTCCTAGAGCAACTATTTGTTTGTGAAGAGGTACTTGAAAGTGGGGACCCCTAAAACCTCCATCTCCGGAAGCGTGTGGAGCAATCTTTCAGCCCTCCCAGTGTTACTCTTTTCCCGATTCTTAGTGACTCAATATCCCTAATCCCATAGTGGTGGCCTTCCGTCTAATCTGATTTCTTCTGACGACAAGGACAGAGCAGCTGAATAAAATTCACGGATTCACACTGATGTGCACGAAGACCCATGAGAGGTCCACAAAGGCGTCGGGCGAGAGGAAAAGGAGAAACCAGACACCCCACTCCTCTGCCCAGGAAGCAGAGAAGTGGCCACCCAGAGCAGCCCGCAGGCTGGGTGCCCCACCCCGCACACCTACTTCCTCTCTCCCCAGAGGGGGGCCTGACTCCCCCTTTGTCCTCCCTCCTCAGGCCCCGGCTGGGGTGAAAGTTGAAACCCAGAGGAAGTTCAACAGCATCCGGATACAATTACTCAGGAAGGACAGACTTCCTTTGAGCCCCTGATTTTCAAATCAGAGAATCTAGAAAACTCGGCCACCTCACCTCTCATCACTGCCCATCATCCCCTCAAAAGGAAAGCTTCTTGTCATCTTACACAGACACAGAAGAGCCTGTCTCAGCGACGGACTTATCCACTCTGATCAGGGCCTCTTCTGCGCCAACTTCCAACCCTCTCAGAAAACAGAGAGTGAGCGAGAGAGAGGAAGAAGAATCAGGGACATCTGCTGGTTGCCACGTCCATCTGCACAATTGGATCGATCATCTCCATTTTGGAAGTGGCCTAAATATGAATATGAATACTGCTCTAAACAACTCGGTAAGAGTCAACTTACAGCTCATACAATAGCACAGGATTTTCACCAGAGAGATATTATCCCTCGGCAAAACCAACAAAGGCAACGCCACAGGGAAATCGGACAAGAATCTGTAGACACCAAGAGGGACAGGCCAGGGCGGTGTGAAGCCTGACTTCCCCTTATTTCATTCCGGAGTCCCGTGTGTGCTGGAAATTCCTCCCCCAACTGCCAGTTGAGCTCTAGGCCCCCAGAATGCACTCGTGGAATCCCTTTGCCAGAACCCTTTGTCTGGGTGGCCATGCCTGGTGGACAGTGCCATGTTCAATGAGTCTGGCTCAAAATGAACTGCTCCAGATCATTCTGTTGAACACAAGATGACTCATTTAGGGAGGAAGAGGAGAGGAATGATTTGTGTAAACACCTGGGGTTCAGGCAGCTCTTTACACCCTCAACTGTTCCGTCAGTACCTGCTGGGAAAAACTGGATGAACGATCTGGAAGCATCCCTTGCCCACAGCACCCGCCACCACCTGACAGTTTACAGTCTGACTCTCTTCCCTAGAACGCAAGCTTTGCGAGGTCAAGGACCTGATCTGAGTCATCATCTACTGCACTCGCAGCACCTGGCGCTATGTAGGAAGTACCCCGTAAGTATCTGTACAGTGACTCATGACCAAGTTGGCCATGGGATATCGTTGCACAGTAGTGCTCTGAATGGCATGAAGAGAGAGCCTCATGGAATGTTCTACTCCAGAGGCTATAAAACACATGTCCAGACGCTTCTCGGAGCAACTAAACCCTAATCCGTCATAGGAAGACCAGTGACTCAATCAGTAGGTTGGCACACGGCTCCAGTGGGAGTCAAGGCACGGTCTCGTGCACACGGGATCCTGACCACGTTAGTTCACACTCACAGCGATGGCCCCGCCTCTCCTAGCAGCCGGCGCTCGTGTGCACACACGTTCGGGTTTGCATGTCTGCCCGTGGGCACACACTTTTATGATCAGGGTTATCTGTTTTACAGAAGAGGGAACTGAGGCACATAGAGACTAAGTGACTGGACCCAAGTCATGTGGTGGGAAGGCGGCAGAGTCAGGATTCAGCCCTGAACCCTGAGCTATAGCCGTCTAGACAGCAGAGCAAGAGACGCTGCACCCAGGAGGCCTCTGTCTGAGGGGCCTTCCCGCATCCAGGAAAAGCTCAAAGGTCTCTCTCTTCTCAAAGCCACCAGAAGAGTAGTTCCTTTCAACTGCAGCCCCCTCCCCTCGCTGGACTTCCCATCTTCCTTCTAGGCGGGCATGGAGATAGAGGGAACATGGCCACATGCAACCTGTTTCTAAAAATCCCTGATGGTATTTCAACCTTTCTTGGAAAAGAAATACATCAATTCTCAGTCATCCCTCCTTAGTAAAAGAGTATTAGGAAAGCCACAGAATTTTCTAAACTCTCCTTTTGGCCACCATTTCAACTTCACTTCATACCAAATTTGCTTCCCAGAAACAGCAAAAATAGATGGCTGACTGGAGTCTTCTTTCTTCACCCCATTTTCCCCCATGATGGGTCTAAGAAGTGGGGAAATTGCCCCCAAAGCAGGAAATGGAAGAGAAAAGAGGAGGCAAGTGAGGGAACGGAATGAAAGCAAGACCTAAATACCAGCCCCTGAAAACCCAACCAAACCCTGAGCCATGCCTGCCCGACAGGTCTGGCCCAGGAGTGTTCTGGAAGAAAGGGAGTGGGCCCTGGCAACTCTCAGCAGAGCAAACAACACAACTTCCTCACTCTGCAATTCTGGAACCTTTTTTTTTTTTTCTTTTCCTTTTTGGAAGAGAGATTAACATCACTAAATAATAGAAGACCTACATTCTTGAAAATTTAATGACTGTCCTATATCAAGCAGCTGTCAAATTTATTTGCTTGTTTTCCTGACAAAGTGTTTCATCCCAAATGTTCACAGGGGACCTTGCCTTCATCAGTCTCAAGTCACTAAGAGGGGGGGTGAGAGACAACCCGAGAAAGCAGAAATTCCCAATTTCCTCATTAACCCGTTCATTCCAAAGGCCAGATTGGCCTACCTTTTTCCACATGATTCCGCAGAACTCACAAGAGCAGAGGACAAAGCAGCCACAAACAATCTCCTTGTCCTCAGTTGCAATTTTTAGCTGATGCCAATAGGATTCTGCTGCATGCCTTTGACTGTTCTCCCTTCCTTCATTTTGCTTCAAGGCCGGCAGTGCCAATGCCCAGAACATACTCTTGAGGTAGCTTCTCTGGCTCTTCCTCTCCCTCTGGCCCCCAGTCTCTCCTCCCCGCTCGCTATTGTGAATACTCTGGTGCAAATGCCGAGTCCTTCCCCAACACCAGCTCTCCACCTTCTTCCCCAAGTGGTGACTGGGATCGGTGCTGTCCACACTCTTGCTCCTCTCAGGAAAAAAAAAAAAAAAATAGCAGGAAGAGGCACTATCCTAAGTAACCTGGAGCTTTGTCCTTCGCCACCGACGCCCTGTGTGGGGCGGTATATTAAAGTTGCCCCTTGTCTCCCTGGTACCCCCTCCT
This sequence comes from Nasua narica, assembly GCA_028533885.1. Lineage (NCBI taxonomy): Eukaryota > Metazoa > Chordata > Mammalia > Carnivora > Procyonidae > Nasua > Nasua narica. The sequence continues at coordinate 11,466,877 of CM052801.1, read as the reverse complement.
CCAGAGCCGCGCCTCTAAGACCACCCCGCCTCAGTATTATGGCGGCATGGTCCCAGGAGGCAAGAGAAGGTAAAACTCAAATTTCTCCACTGTGCACAAGAGCCACCCCAGGCCCCTGGAACTAATGATTAAGCTTCATTTTTAATTACAGGGGAATTTAAACTAGGGAGACTCTCCAATTTCCTCCCTGCCCTTCCCGCTCCAGTGGTCTTGGCCGTGGCCAGGTTGGCTATCAAAGTTCAACTGGATTTCAAAGAGAGAGGTAGTTCCTGATACGCACGCCCCACTCATTGAACGTTCACTTCCCGGCGTCCGCTCTTCACCGAGCTCCCGATAGATGTGAAACAGTCAATGTGAGCAAAGAATTTCATCTGGAGAGAATACAGATGTTTGTTTCCTGTCCTTAATGACCATGAACAGCATTAGCTTCTGCTTGGAGACTGACTGGGAAAATGAGGAGGGAGAAGGGGGGGGCTAATGGTGGGGGCGGCCCATCACAGAATCAAGCAATGCAGACTTCTCTCTGCAGGAGACAGGAAAGCAATGGACAATTCGAGTTAAAACTGCAACCTGCGCCCCACACCTCCTGCCGCCAATGTCCCTCGCTTAGCTTACTTTAGTCCAGAGCACTCACCAGCCCCTAGCACTTCCCCTCCCCCTTAGTGGGTCCCCCTTAGGGGACTGTGTCCCCTAGCACACGGTACACTCTGTATATTCATTACGTTGTTTGCGTGTGGTCCATTCCCCTCCCACTCGATCATGGCCAGAAGGGCAGAGATTCTGTCTGCTTCGCTCACTGATCTAATGCCAGCACCCTGCGGAGTATATGGCACATAGTAGGTGCTCAGTACGTATTTGTCAAATGAATCAATGAAAACCAGCAGCCCAAGAAAAATCTTAGCTTCAAGAACCTAAAGAGAATTGCACATCCCAAATTCGAACACAGCATAAAAAAAATCGTCCAGTGTATAGCCCATCTTTCAACAAAAGTCCCATCTTTAATTATGGCACCGAGAGAGTGAGAAAAGGGTAGCCTAAGAAATGTAACTGGGTAAAGGTTTTTAGGTTCTTGTCCTGTTTGGGGTTCCCCCCAAAAGCAGCTCCTGAAGGGATGATTTGGGTGCAAGAGGGGATTCTAGAAAGCCAAGCAGTGTGGCAGGGATGGTGAGACAGGGAAGGGAAGGAAACCGATGCCAGTTCCTGTCGGTGATGGGGGTTGGTCCTGCGGGAGATCCACTGGGAACCTGTGGGACACAGCTCACGACTGTCCCACTAAGGGGGAGGGGGAGTCTAGGCTAGTCTTCACCAAATCTCCCCACTCCTTGGTTGAGGGTCACTGTGGTGTGTGGGGGGGGGGCGGGGCCGAGCGCACCCCTGCAGTGCAGAGAAAGGGCTCGGATGGAGAGGACGCGGGGGCTGCACCTGGGGAGCTGTCCCCGTGCAGCACACTGTCTCCTGAGCCACAGGTGGCCTCTGGGGGCACCTGGGGAATACAGTTTGGGCACACGCAGCGTCTGCGACAATTGCCTGCTCTGCTTCCTTCTGAACCCGGTATACGTACACAGAGAGGGGTAATTGGTTTTGTTCTTTGTTAGACGTCACGTCGGCCTGTCTCTCATTAGCCTGGTTGCCTGATGTTTATATTTTTCCTCTCCTCATCAATAAAAGCAATTGAAGTGTTTCCTTTGGGGAAGAAGAGCAAGAGAATGGAATCCTGTGGTGTTTGAAGAAGAAAAGAAACGAGGCTGCTTCCAAATCAAAATAGCATCAAGACAGAAAAGAAGGGGGGAAATGCCTGCAAAAAGTTCCGCTCTTTCTCATTCACCGGTAGCACTCGGAAATGAAGCACGCTGTAAATACGAAGCACTAGCATGTTTGGAGAGTGTCAGCCCTACCCCAGTTCAAACCTTGACACACGTTCCCGAGAAGCTAACTGTACACTGTATCACACGCTGAAAATTATTTTTTCACTTCTGACTTGCTTTTCAAATGCAAGATTTCCTGGCACAAGCAATTGGATCAGGGGAAATGCTTCTTGCCCGGAAATGGCAAAAAAATGTTTAAGGGAATCTGAATTTCACCAGGTTTACAGATCTGAATTCGATTGCCTGCAAGAGAACTTTAGGCTGAGATCGTTTACTCAGTAAGTTGTTGGATTTGCCTTCTTGTCTTCTGGCTCGTGCACGCGGACCCAGGCGCGCGCGCGCACACACACACACACACACACACACACACACACACACGCACACACACAGTGGGGCACAGTGTGGGAGCAGCATGTCTGGGCTGCAGTGAGCTCTTAAAAACCACCTCTCGAGCACTGCAGGACGTGGAAGGAATACAACGAGAGAGCAGCTAACCCCTACTGAATGCTCACTGTGTGCCAGGCACGGGTGGAAGCAGGTTTTTCTGGTTTGGGCAGAAATACCACGTACTCATGAGAAACGCCTTGGACAGACAGATCTAAGGCCATAATACCAGTCATGATGATTTCATAATGTCCTCTGATTTTCTGCTGTATGTCGGAAAGCATCCCAGCCTCACTTCTAGTTGCTAACAGTCAGTATTAAATATGAAACTATATCTCATATTTAGGTGTAGGTATATTTTCATATTTAGGGTGTGGAGATGGTTGAGTCCAAGCTGCTTTAAGACATGCATCATGTTCTCTAATTTAGGCACATACTATAAGAAGTACTTGACCTAATCAAAATGAAGAAGATTCCACCTAAAACGGAAGCAGCGCACTACCAGCAAAGCCTAGGAAGACGGAGCAAGGAATAGGTTCCCCGTTGTTGGCACCTCCTGGGCTCGTCTTCATCTCCTGGTGCGTCTGAACCTTTTCTCAAATCAGGTCCATGAAGATTTCAGTGGGACCATCACAGGTGCCTGGGCTCCTGGTTAGCCTTCTTCATGTGTCCTCATTACGGCTCATCAAAACAGATAAAGCCTCTTCTTGGGACACTAGGGAAGTTGCTGGACCCTGGAGGTTTGGGGGTCAGGGCTAAGGTAAGAAACACTGGCTCCACTCAGCAGCTCTAAGGGATATCCAGATCTGTCCCCTTGGCTCTATCCACGGGGCAATCAGGACAAAGAGGAAACCCACCGAAGGATGTTGGGTCTAAAACCCCCATCTTGAGCAACTGAGGTCCACCAGATAACCTCTTCTTTCTTTCCTTGTTTGCCCGCCTGTCTGCGCTGGGAGGAGAATGAATATACTATTTGTTTTCTTTGAAGATTTCCTTCTGATGAGAGATTCTGGGAATGCTTCAAGCCTGGATAAGTGCCCATCCCTCAACCTTAAGATGATGTAAATTGAACAAACCTGGATGGGGTCCATCAAGTCGCCTCTCCTCATCACTGCTCCTGGTGAAAGGGAAAACAATCATGTGTTTATCCTCACTGCTGACAGTGTGCAGATGCGTTTTCTTAATGGCACTTGCGACACACTTATTTATCCTCTTTGGTGCTTGGAGCCTGTGCTTTTCACATCTCTCCCAGCTGCACAGGGCAAGTCTGTTGGTAGCCTCCAATTTTTTCAAACTGATTCTCTTGCCCTGGATTATTTGTTTTGTTTTTTTTAAGTAATTTAAACCACACAAAGTAGCCCTTCGGAGAAGGGTTATTTAATCAAGAGAAAGTTGTTTAGAACACCACCCATGAGATCTTCCCATAGTTCACCCTTTGGCCGGGACAAAGGTGGAGGGAGAAGAAAAAAAAAAAAAGATATTTGCCTTACTGATCTTTCTGAGAAAAATTCAAGCAATGTCTGGAAGGTGGGAAGAGACCAAAACCTATCCACCACTTTACCTTTATCAGAGAATATTAACCTTCGATGATGCAAAACTAAGTTCCCGAATGCACATTCCATGAGTTTATTGGTTGACATTCTGTGATAGTAAATTACTTGAGGGTGAATATCTCCATGCTTAAGTATGCCGTGGGTCTTAGCTCCAACCACTTCGGGGGGCTGAGGACAGTGAGGGAGCAGCACCCTAGGTATTCTATAAATGCCATCGAAGGAATAGCATTTCCTGGATTCTCTGAACAATAAGAGAACTACTCAACACCCAGGATCCTTCTTTCTCTCTTTCGGCCCGGTGCCACGAGGCCGAAGAATCACCTGCAACAGACGTCAGCTTTTCTGGCTGTGCAGTGGTTCTGGGCCTCTGCATTGAGATTCCCACGAGGGCACAACTGTCTGGAACGAGAAAGGCCCACGCTCAGGTCTGGAGCATAAGATGGCAGGCGATGGTGTGCAAATAAGACTTGGCAGCCAGGAAAGAGAAGCAAGGTGATCCCTAGCCTGTCGTGCAGCCAGATACGCATCTCAGACATGCCATGTACACCAGCCATCTGTGAATCAACAAGTATTTTTTGCACACCTGCCCTGAGCCGGGCAGGCCCCTGCTGAATGCTGAGGATACAAAGGCAAACAACGCGGGTATGGTCGCAGCCCTTCGGACATCTTAGTTGAGTGAGGGAAGCGGAGAGAAGGCAAGGAGTTCATCAAACAAACGAAAAGATTTCTGGATTGTGAGAAGAGCGGTGAAGAAAGAGAGGGTGTTGTGATACAGGAAAATGGGGAGACAGAGAGGGCCCTGAAGTCAGAGCAGGGTTCTGACGATGACATGAGGGGGACAAGTCGCACGCACAAATCCTCTGACGTAAGGAAGAGCGTGTGTGTACATAAAAGCTGGTGACAGGTCGGCGTGGCAGGAGCGCGACAGGCCCGGGTGAGCGTGGCCTGGCATGAAGCCGGAGAGGCGGACAGGCCTTGCCAGGCCAGGCAGAGCCTCACGGGAGGCCTCGATTTCACTCTGAGCACAGTGGGAAGGGAATGAAGTGCTGGCAGAGGGACAGGCCACGGTGTGGCCCGGGATGGCCGTGGGCAGAATGGCCTACAGCGAGCAACAGTGGACACAGGGGGCCCAGAGAGGAGGCAAGAGGAGGTGGTGGCCTGGTCTTGAGCGGCGGTGCGAGAGGGGAAGAAGAGGAGGCAGATGTGAGAGAATTCTCTTCCGCCTGTGTTGTCACGGCCTGTCGTGACGGATGGAGGCCAGAGTAAAGGAGATCCTCATGTTTAGGTCCTGGGAACTGGGACTATTCCAGGCCTCAGTTCCCCATCTGTCACAAGGGGATGAAATGGCACATGAGTGTTTTAAGATTCACACTTAGAATAGCGTTTGGGACACAAGGCTAAAAAAAATTGTTAGCTATTATTATTGTGATATTGTGATATATGTGCTATTATTATCAGATAATCGTAACTAGTATTTCCTGAGCACTTACTATGTGCCATATGCTTGATAGAGATGATCTCTATTTTTATCCTAATACACATGGCAAACCACATGGGTTCTCCACCGCGCTGGTACCCGCATTCGTGAAGCCTGCCTGGAGGGGGAAGGACCCCTGGGACCACTTTGTAAATGGGACAGCTCCCCGAGATGCTACTCTGGGGCTTTGAGAGCAGAGACGTGGATAGCTCTGGCCGGGGTGCCCAGTCACAAGTTGGCGTTCCATGTGTGAGCTCACCAGGACGCTAGGAAAGCAGACCAGCCCCCAGCCCCCTGCCTCGGCCTCCCCGGCCTCCCAGCCTCCCCAGCCTCGGTGGCCATGCAGCAGGGCGGCGGCAGCCAGGAAGACGCTGGTCTGCTCTGTGGCCCCTCAGGAGGACCGCCTGCCGCTCGTGCTGGTGCTTTAGTGCATTTTACAGTCGGACTGGACAACTGGGAGGGGGGGTTTTACAACTATTTCTGGAAGGAAGAGGAAGGGAAATTAGGGAGGGGAAAACATCTTTTAATAGCTTGATTCACACCTGAAATTATCTGAATGCCTCCCGTGTCTTCTTTCCAGTTCACTCCTTTCACCTTCTCTCTCCACTTCCCGCCCTCTTCTTTCTTCTTCCCCCTTTTCTTTCCCTGCTCCTCTCCCTCTCTCTCTCTCCGCTCTCTCCTCCCCACCCCGTCTCTGGCTCTCTCCCACAAACACAACCATGAGAGTGCACGTGCATACACACAGCTGGGAACTTTCTTCTCACTGGCTGGCCTCTCTCCGGGCTGGGGGGCGGGGGGGGGGGGGGTGTGTGGCACTGAGGGGCCGTGGAAGCCGGGGAACCCATCCATTTCCTCCTGGACAAAGGGCAGGGGCGGACTTCGCTTGTTTATTTACTTTTCCCTTCTAAGCTATAGATCATTGCTGAGTAGATGAGACACAACACGACCCCGGTGCGGTCTGCCAGGGACACAGCCTGTGTGTCTGCATTGGGGACCGAGGCGAGGGGGAAGGAAGGCAACTGTCTTTCTCATTTAGGTCATCACAGAAAATGAAGTGAACGGCCGCGGGGGGGATGGGCAGAGCCGCCCCTGTCCAGAGAGACTGCACAGAAACTCCGTTCTAGCGTCCTTCCGCCCTGGCCTTCACACAGAGGTGCCGTGTTCTCGTTCTCTCAAGGACCCGGCACACAGTGGGTTACCGAGAAACATCAAGAATCAGACCACTCTCGGCCCGCATTGGGACATTTCTTTTATGGCTTCTGTAATTATTTTTAAAGTAAATGAATTAACTATAAGCCTCACCCTAGAGGCCAAATCTTCAGTTCGGTGTTAAGTAGAATCAAGATGAGACCTATTATTAGCTTCGTATCAGAAAAGGCCATTTTGCTTTCACATTTGAAAGCACAGAAAAGGGCCTGGCTTGACAGACAGATGAGCAGTAATAAGAATGTAACTCTGAGGGGTACATCGTGTGCCCGCTCAGCACCCCGGTGTGCCTGGTAGCCCTTCAGGGAGTCACGGGGCCTAGCGGGGTGGGCAGAAGTCAGCTCTCAGTGGCACGAGGCCAGCCCCAAGTCAGGGATATTCCTAGTCTATCCCAGTGAGCCCAAGAAGGAATCCTTGGTTTTTCCTCTCCCATAATCACAGGCTGTGACAGATCAGATAATCAAGTGTGTCAGTGGCTTTTTAAAGGAACAGAGTCCTGGAATAAAAAAACAAATACTAATTATCCCTGAATCTCAGTGTCCTCACTCACGAAGCAGAGCAGGAGATGGGAGGTCTGGGATCCCAAGCTCTCCTCTGGCTCTCAGCTCCGATAAGTCATTCATTTCCTCATTCATTCATTCACCCACCCATCAAATACACTGAGGAACAACCAGGAACCAATCCCTGCGCCACGCGCTGGAGACACCATGAGCAAAGAGAAAGGCAGAACTTCTCTTCTTGCGTAGGCAGAGTCTAGTGGGGGCTGGCGCGCACAGCATTAAAGAAGTAACTCAGAAAGAATTATTGTAATGAGTACTAGCTACAGTTTTTCTTAGCTAATAAAGAAAGGGCTTCCTAAGGCATCTACTATAGATCAAAAGAGATGGTTAATGAAACCATTAAGGTAGAAAGTCAATTATTGGCCACCATTTGTGAGGAAATTCTCAGTTGGAAATACCCACTTCCAAACTCTAATGGTGGGAAATGGAAGCTTAAGAGATTTTCAATTATACAACCACGCCTAGGGGATGGGTCACAGGTGACCCAAGCATGAAGATACTGGGTGTCTAGGAGTGACATCTGCATGGGAGCCCAACATATGAGGCATCCACCACACACAGCTGCCATGCACTCGATCTTTATAGCTTTACTGATGCATTCTTGACCCTTTCTCATGGCTTCCAAATATGGAAGTCAGAAGGATTCTTGAAGAATGGGACTGAATGGTGGCCCCCATGAGGCTGGGGTGACGGCCTGGGACACCCAACCAGCGAGCAGTCCAGGGGAGCATGGCTTATGGTGCTCATTGCTTGAAGTTATTTTCTAATAGGTTGTTAAAAACCATAAAATTGCCAAGAGCTATATATCAGTTATCTACCGCTTTATAACAAACCATCCCGAATCTTACTGGCTTCACACAATGATTTATTCTTTTTCATGATCATGTGGATCTGTGGCAGGGTCCTTCCGTGGCTTTCACCTGGCCTTTCCCACTTGGCAGGATTTAGCTGGAGGATGGGCAGACTAGAAGGTCCAAGAGGGCCCTATGTAGATGTCTCATTGGCAGTGTTGGCCATTACTGGGGTGCCCTGGCTCTCTTCCACACGGCCACTCATCCTCCAGGAAGCTATACCAGCTTCCTTACTGGGCAGTCTTGGGACAGGGGTCAAGAAGGCCAAGGCAGAAGCTGCCGGGCCAGTTAAAGGTCTAGGCTCTGGAACTTGACTACCACCGCTTCCGCACATTCAACTGCTCAAGGCAAGCCACAAGGTCAGCCCAGATTCAGCAGGGTGGAGAACAGACTCCATCTCTTCATGGGAGTCACTGCAAAGAATGTGTGGCCATATTTAATTTACCGCAGGGTGAGAGAGAAATCTTGAGGGCAGTTTTGCAGTGTGGTTAGCCCGTGGTATGAGCTCTACGTGGAAAACACTGGACTTGCGTTCGAAATGCGACTGAGGAAAGTCATGAGCCTGAACAAACATTTCCGCATTCAGGAACCAGGGAGTCTCAGAAGGCGTTCAGGGCATAGCTCTTTAAGTCTGCGTCTATAGGGGAACCATATAAAAACTGCAGATATTTGACCATTTGGGCCACACACACAAAAATATGGCAATTTCCTGGGTTCTAAGCAAACACAGGCTGAAAAACCCCATGTGATTTACAGCCATGTGGGAACACGTGCCCCGGGAAGACAAACATTCCGGCCAATTCTGTATGCACACGGCCTATGAGATCGTTCCATGTCGATGTGCGTACAGGACCTTCAAGCTATGGAGGAGTCATCACAGGAAACTCCCAAGTCACACAGAGCACTACGGTGACTGCTAGATTCGAGAACCCACTAGGCTTCTCTCTAAGCCAGTGGTTCTCAACCATGGCCGCCTTTGCCCCTCAGAGGACATCAGCAATGTCTGCAGATATTTCTGATGGGAACAACTAGGGGGAGGGGATACTGGCATCTAGTGGTCAGAGGCCAGGGAGGCTGCCAAACCTCCCAAGACAGTCCACCACAGCCAAGACTTAGGGGGCCCCAAATGTCACTCGTACCCAAGTTAAAAAGCCTGGTCAGGGCAGATATGAGGTCAGTTTCCAGTACGAGCCTCCATTTCATCATCGGTAGAAGAAAATAATCGTTGCTTTCCAGGCTTCTACTTCTACCATTCTACTCATTACACGCCTGCAATGTTACTGTACTTCTCCGAGTTTTCTGATTATATAGATTTTGCATGAATAAGGTGCCCAGGGATATGTGTGTGTGTGTGTGTGTGTGTGTGTGTGTGTGTGTGTGTGTAAGTGGTCTGCTGGTACCAGCCCATATGCCTAAATTAGATTAGCTTTAGGAACAAACACAGTAAGACTTAGACAATGAGTCTGGAAGAACATGACAGGTTGGAAAATGACACACTGACACCAAACTTTGTAGAATAAGCATACCACTGCTCTGAAAACGGGACTCACACCTATGCACCACTGTCAGCCTCTGCCCCTCCGTGCGTTCCTCTCCTCTTCCGCCCCTCCCGCCATCGCACGCACTTGCCCAATCCCCAGAAACCACACACCGCCCTTCCTTCTTGGCTTTCCACCTGACCTCTCATCGCCCACCAATTCCCGAAGATGATAAAAATTTCCTTGCGTGACTGATCAACCCTGTGAAGGTTCTGTTGTTAAGATATAAAGCCCCCCCCCCCAAACCTTTCTGAATCTGAGCAAGACTGCAGTGACATCAAAGTTTTTCCTCTTCGTTGCCTTTCATCTTCTCTCAGCCTCTGGCGACCTACCCACCAGCGTCAAGTCAATTAATTGAAAAGTCATTAGGAAGGCCCTCCACTGTGATCTGGGTCCTTGGAAAAAGACCAGAATGGCCCGACGGGCTCCCGATTACTGGTGCCTCGCTCACCTCCACCGTGTGCAGCCGAGGCTGGTCCCCGGCCATACGGGTGAGCCGGAGCGAATTTGCTCCGCCCACCGAACATGACTGAGTGCCCACTATACGGCCGGCACTGAACTCAAACCTGGCCTGGTGCCCAGCCTGAAACATCACCTCGTCCTCATCTCCCTACCCAGCTGCGGCAGGTGGACTCAGCTAGCTTGACCAGAGAGGTTCATCCGTAAGATCAGCCCCTTTCTCTGTCGATTTCTTCTGCGCTGCTGACGTTCGGCCTCATATATGGAACTCCTAGCCATTTCCCTTGCAAGATGCACCCACAGTCACAAGGAGAAACTAAGCGAGGGTGGCATGGCCCAAACCACGGCACAGAAGTAGCTGAAGGAACTGCTCTGTTATTGGGGAGTCACTACCCGGAGTTCAGTATACTGATTTGCCAACACCCCATTTCAACAATTCCTGACTTTCTAGAGAAAAGGCTTCTCCTGTTGGTCCACAATCCAGGAAGAATTGTAGGGCTTCTCCTGTTGGTCCACAATCCAGGAAGAATTGTAGGGCAAGTATACCCCAAATATGCAGAAACAGAGGTGTCTAATGAAAGGTATTAAGATCTGGAATTTTATACCTGCTTCTTTTTAAACGTAGGTATAGTTTACATAGAGTGAAATGCACAGATTTTAAATATACAGTATGATTAATTTTGACGCATGTATAGACCAGGGAACCCACACCACTATCCTCTGTTTTTTTTTTTTTTTAAGCTCTCTTTCTTTAAAACTTTTTATTATTCCAAATCTTCAATTATATTTTATTAAAGAGTAGACGTATTTATAGGGACCATAACTGGGAGAAAGTCTCCCTCCCCAACAATCTACATGCACACCCCTATGGGATCCCAGGAGCCACCATCAGTGCCCTCTGGAAAGCTCTTGTACCTCTCACCTGGTTGCACTGCAGCGAACTTCCGAAAGCCACTCTCTAAATTGCTGTGCCTGGCTTCCTCCTACCCCCATAACTGAGAAAGGCCATGCCATCCAAAGGCCTGGCCAAAAATGCTGGGGAAATAGCAACCCCCAGGAGCATCTCTTAAAAAATGATTCCTGGGAGTTGGGAGTATTAATACCCCAGCTCCCTCATCCTCAGATGGGAGCACTATGAAGGTTCTACCCTAAATCCCAGAGTCTCCCTTGGGAATCAGACCCAGTTGCTCCCAGAGATAATTCACTCAATGGCTTTATTCCCTTTCCCAACACCCTTACCCCCTCTGCTGCCAGTGTTTACTTCACCTCTCAAACAAACTACTTGCACTTCAGCCCTCGTCTCAGGGTTTCCTCTTGGGGAACCCACATGAAGATAATCATCCACAATCCCTTTACAGAATTTACCACTTGGGGCAACAGTGTAGGGTTTTTCTATATTATGCATGCATACACACACACATAGGGAAAAGGCAGAGAACAAATAACAGGAAAGATAAAAGCCAGAAATTTCAGACTCTGGTTCATCTGGATTAGGATTCTGTTCCTGACCAAGATATACATTTAGATCCCCCATATCATCCCGAGACAAATGTGCCCCCAATCCCTAACCTTCCTTCTCACAACCCTTAAGACTTTTCAATATTTATTGCACTATTTTGGGAGATTAACATCGTGGTTTCTGTCTCCGGGGAAAGGGTCTCTTCCCTGACTGCCTCAGTGCCTCCTTTTTCTCATTAAAACTTCATCCATGAGCCTGGATCATTTATTTTCTAAAGGTAGACACCAAGAAGTGGGTGCCTCTCCAATACTGAACCCAGCCCTGCCAAGCCACATTTTGGGAAGGCATAAGGTGTGTGTGTATGTGTGTGTGTGTGTGTGTGTGTGTGTGTGTGTCTGTGGGCTCCACTTTGCTCTCCCTCCCTCCAAGGCCCTATAAAAGGGGACTTTACATCTCAATACACTCGACACTTGTGTGAACCCTCTTCCCTTCCGCAGACAATGGAGTAGACCCAGCACCTCTGTACCCCTCCCCAGTGGGTAATCTGGCAAAAGGAAGAGGAGAGGCCCACGGGGGTTGGGATGGAGAAACTTTCTATTTCTGCCTGCTCCCTCACCACAGCTAGGTTTCGCACTATGACACAGCAGTGACACCTGCTCAGCCAAGGAATATGGTGTCAATGCTGTAAATTCAAGGGAATCTCAAGCAAGACAAGGCTCATTGACCTCGTGCCTTGGATGACCAACCTGGCAGGGCAGAGGGATGCCCAAGGCTCTCTCTATAAACCAGACCTCACTGGACATCCCATCATGTCAGGTTCATTACTGAGAGAATGAGCTACTCGTAAAGACATGGGAGTGCTCTTGAGCAGGACAGGTGGACCGGCATGGGGGGGCGAGTGACATTCTCCTCGGATGAGTGCTTTGAGAGATTGTACTCAGGACGCTGAAGGCCACCATCATTTCAAGGCCACTGGGAGGCCAAGCGGAGAAAGGTCTTTGGGAGGGACTGTTACCTTGCCCCCCGCCCCCAGCCTCCTTCAGCCAGGCTGAGGCAGCACAGTGGGCCTCTACAGTTGAATTCAGTGGTTAAGAACAAACTTATATTTGAATGGCTAAAAAAATGTGATCACCTGAAAGACAATAGGAGGCTTTGTTCCAGGCAGAGAGAAAATAAGGGAGCATTCGGCCCTCCCAAATCTTTATGCTGAAACCAGTAGAGTCTGTTTTCAAGCCGAAGGCTGTTTGAAGTGTGTTTATATGCCTACACCATGCTGAACTGTGTGGAGTTAAAGCTGGCAAGGGAGAATATTTACGCCACCCCGATATCATGAGGCTGCCCATCATGTAATAGCGGGATGATTCAAGATGTACACGTTGCAGTCTTCCTTACATGGAGAGCTGAACTAAGAGAACCCCATAGGTTTCCCAAGGGCAGCAGGGTGTGGGAAGCTTTTGCCTGGTTCTGAACTCGGAGATTCTTTCAACCTCACCAGAAGTCCAAAGAAGGGAAATGACTCTTTCAGTTATAGCAGACTCTGGCAAACCCAACCCCGAAGCTCCCTTCCAGGGGCCAGCCTGTGACCTACAAGTCACCACGACAAATCAGCACAGAAGTCCGCCAAGCCACGTTGAGTAAGACCACAAAGATAGGTCTACGTGGATTTCCATGCCATGGTGTTGTATTTCCTTCAGGCCATTAGCTCCTCTCCTGGGCTAAGCAAAACTCCCCAAAGGCCACCACTCACTGGGGCACCTTCACTAGATGGAATAGCCCTTCCAGGCAACCACACAGAGAAGAGGTAGATTGGCGGCACCTCTGATGCTTTTGCTGAACCGGACATGAGTAACAACTCACAAGGAACTCAGATTCCCTTTCCCTCCCCTCGGAAACCAAAAGGCATTAGAGTTTTAAAGACTTTGGTCTTCATTTTGTTTAAGATATACTTTTTATTGAATGAATGAGTATAGGAACGAACAAATGCATCAGAGAACGAATGAAACAAACTTCAAAGAAAATAATCCTGTAATCAAATGAGAAACTATGAGGAACACTCTTTTTGTGGCATCCCAAACTTGTCGCCTTCTAAAACACAGTTTGCCCAGCCCATTCATGAAGTAATAAACCGCATGTGAGGCAGGTAAGAGATCTGGAAGAACCTTTCCTCACCTTGTCCAGTTCCTACCATGTGCTGGGCACTGCCCTATCAACTGACATGTGTTTTCTCATGAATTTATTCTTCCAGGAGTCTTTGAGATGGGTGTTGTTCCTCTCATTCATCAGATGAGCAGACTAACATTCAGAGAGCACGAGTAACTTTCCCAAAGTCACCGAGTTGGTCAGGGGTAGAGCAGGGGTCAAGATTCAACTCTCTGGCTGCAAAGCTCAGACACATCCCACTGCTCTGGCCAATGGGGAGCCTCAGAGAACAGACTTCTAAAATGTACTGTTATCACCAACACAGCAAAGGTATAGTTGAAGAAATGAAAAACACTCCCGGTAGGACACTGACATCTCTCTAAACCCAGTAATAAGAAAAACACCCTTAATTGATTTTGTTGTTGATCATAATGGGCTTTGGAGAGAATTAGATGGGAGTGGGAAGCATAAGCCAAGATTTAGCAGCAAATATGTGGCTACCACTGAGGATCAGAGAGTTTATAATGCCAGTAGTCAGTTATATTTTACCTGTAAATGGATTTTTTTCTTTTTAAGACTTATTATAAAATATTTCAGACATGTCGTGCTAGGCGGACCTGTAAGATGTCCCCATTGTTCCTCACATCCTGGTACTCATGTCTTTGTGTAATCCTCTCCCTGAGTGTGGGCTGGACGTAGGGACTGGCTTCTAATGAATAGAATACAGCACAAATGATGGGCTATCTCTTTCATAAGTAGGTTGTAAAAGACTGTGACCCCATCCTCCTCTTTGTCTCTCAGAGTCTTCACTCTGATAAATCTGGCTGCCATGTTGTAAGCTGCCCTACGGAGTGGGCCAGAGAGCAAGGAACTGGGCAACGACCAGTGAGGAATTGAGGCCGTTGGTCCAACAGCCCGTGAGAATCCAAATCCTGCCAATAACCACACGAGTGAGCTTGGAAGTGAAGTTTCTGAGGCCCTCCAACAGCCGCGCAAGTGAGCTTGGAAGTAAATTCATGCCCATTTGAGCCTTGAGATGACAGCATCCCTAGCTGAACACTTTGATTCAGTGAAGAGGGAGCCCAGCTAAGCTGTGCCCAGATTCCCGAGTCACAGACACTGTGAGATCATCAAGGGGTATTGTTTTCACAGCCACTAAATTCTGGGGTGCTTTGTTACGTAGCACCAGGTAACTAAAACAAAAAGGCACAAAGCATAATACAACGAATACACACGTAGTGCCCGTGCAGCTTAAGTAAAAAATCACAAACCCACTCAAAGCCCTTCTTGTCTTCCACCTGATCGCATGCCCCTCCTTGCTCCTCTGATGTAAACTGTCTCTCAAAACAGCTTCTGGAATGCAAGTCTTTACTATACCAATGCATTCATGCGTGTATACATATTTGGTTAAGCCACATGAAATTGCCCTTATTCAGCCATTTTTTACTTACAAAAATAGCTCTTTTATGGGATTCAACCTGAGAAGTCTTCACACACACAGCTATAGCCCTTTATTAAAATAATAATGCTACTGATGGTAATCATTGTCTAAACTTACGCCTGGCCTGGTTGTGTGAAGCACGTGGTTGTGGGGCGTTGGGAAAACTCCTTGACTTCTCTCTAGTTTCCTCATCTGTAAACTGGAGACAACTGATAATACCTACTTTTGCAGCTAAATGAAGATTTAATACGATGGTGTGCAGACAGCCAGGTACCCGGTGAGGACCTAAAAGCTCTCGCTTCTCTAGTCATCTTTGTGAGAGGTTTAAACTTGACATTGGCCCTCAGCCACATGGAGGGTCTACAGAGGAGGCCTTTGACGTGTGGCCATTTGCACGGCTGGCGTGACCTTCACTGTGCTTGGGGACCTCTTATTCCAGCCTTCCCTCATTGCCTTCCCCAGCCCGAATGATAGTTTGGCCAGAAGTCCCAAGAGAATCCCCTCTCTTTCCTCAGATGGGACTTCTAAACCAACCTCCTACGGTGCAGACTCCAAAAGCTCGAAATCCTAGGGACAACCTCTCTCTCCTGCAGTCCAGATGTTTCTGTTACTCCAAGCCCCAATCTAGGAAGTATTTCAAAAGAAGAAAAACTGAAAATAACATCCAGGCTTGATTCTCCTTCATAGCCTACCTCAAAACCCCTTAAAATGCAGTCTGGGACTGAAGGCCAGGTTCAACAGAATGTGTATTTTATCCAAACCCGTCTGCTCTTCTCTCTTGCCAGCAACACATTTTAAGAAATCTATTCTCTGTTTTCTTTACATGAATCTAGACCAAATGTGATTTCTCCCCTGCATGTGAAAATAAATCATTTCAAATGTAATTTTCTCTTCTGGTTTGTTCCTGCCCCTCCAGAGACCCCAGAAGGGTGTCACTCCAGAGGCAAGCTCACCGCTACCGCAGCAACAGCAGGGACTCCCAGGCCCCCAAGGTCCCCTGGGGGGGGGGTGGATGGAAGAGGGAGTATCGGGGGCCGCCACACTAATCCCCCAGCACACAGGACTCTTGCTTCATACTCCAAGATGGTATCTGAACTCTCTCTGTAAACAAGGAGTCAGGGCAGGGTGCTTAAGAATTGGGCTCGAGAGGACAGGTGGACAACACACCGAGTTCTTATCCTGGCATGTTCCATCTGTGCTCAGGAGGAGCAACTGAGGGTCAGAGTCTTTGGCATGTCTTTTGGACCAATGCCCCTCAGAGTGTGGCCCCTGGAGCAGCCAACTGACATCACCTGGGAGCTTGTCAGAAATGTCCCTTCTCAGGGGCGGCCGGGTAGCTCAGTCAGTTAGGTGTCTGGCTCTTGGCTTTCAGCTTAGGTTGTGATCTCGAGGTCATGAGATCAAGCGCCACACTGGGCTCCATGTTGGGGGTAGAAGCTGCTGAGGATTTTCTCTCCCTCCGCTCCACCCTCCAAATAGAAATGTCAATTCTCAGGCCCCATTCCACACCCACTGAATCTAAAACTCTGAGGGTAGGGCCCAGCCATCAGGGCTACCAAGCTTTCCAGGCAATGCTACACATGTTCCAACGCAAGAAGCCTTGCCTTGGGTCATCAGGAACACACAATGGAGACCCACGGCCTTTGAGCTCCAATCGGTTGCTACTGTCTACTGAGAGGACAGATGAACTACTGCATATGTAACCAACCCACACCAAGGTTTGAAAGGTAACAGTCCACCGCCTCCCACTTCACGCACAGCCCTCACATAGCCCTCGGAGGCATCCATACGGTGAACACCCCGAGAGGACGGGTCTTCTGACTGGAAGAGGTTTGACGGTCACCACAGTTGTAAACATGGCCACTGAGCCTTTAAAAAGAGCTGCTCCTCACGGTATTACAAATGGAAACGCGGGTCTTCCACTTGGGCCTCAAATTCTTAGAGACAAATACAATGAAGAGCCCAGACAAGAGACAGCCCCTCATCTCACTGTATCCCAGTCAGCGGGCAATGGCTCCTACCAGAACGGTCTACTGGGCTGCCTATGCTACAGATTTAGTTCTGCACAACAGAGGGCTTCCACGGTCCAGGGCCGAGACTGGGTGGGTGCTGCCCTAGTCTACCTGTTGTTGGCAAATGGGGCCTAACATGTCATCTTCCATTCACCTTGTCATTGTGCCCATTGTCATGACAGCCCTGGACCGTGTCATGTTCCTGGGAACACGGAACATCCACAAGCTCTCTACATAGTGTTCCGAGAAAAGGCATCGGAGAAACTCAGGAACAGAGGCTTGGACTGAGGAACTACACTGATACCCCACAGCTGTCCTTGTAGGCGGCAGAAGGGTCCAAAGCAGCCCAGCAAATTCTACAGCGAGGCTCCTGGGTTGACCATTTCCCTGAATCCGAAACATCTCTCATACAATAGTAAAGTGGTGAAGGAGACAAATATGGACACAGTGGGCCCCGGCAAGCTGGCTTAACGCCCTGGGAAAAGTACTCTCCTTCCTCAGTAGTGTGGGAGAGGTCCGCGAAGCTCCCAGGAGCCACCGGGCTCACCAACAGAATGGCCAAACTAAAGGACCAAATCAAAGTTCTCGAGCTGCCCCAGCCGCTCTTGGATTTCTCATGAGGCCTGAGACATCAGTCATCCCTCGGGCCCCCCGGACCGGGGCTTTCAGGCAGCCATGTGGGCTGGCCAGGGCACGAAAAAGGAGGCTGGGAGGCAGAAAGGGGAGGACTCAGAGAAGGTTCAAGGTCAGGAAAAGCTGTTTGTTTTTCCACTAATAAATCAGATCACTCCGGCTCATTCCCGTTGCTCTTGGCTGGCAGGACTACAGAAGAACTCTGAGTCACCAACGTTACTCATGACAAGTGCTTCCTGCGTGGGATTCGGGCATTTCTCTTTTGTTTTCTTGGCAGAAGCAAGAAAGAGGCACGAAGGGGTGGAGGAAAGAAGTGAGGAAAGAGTTAATCTGCCATGTTACCAGGCTCTTAATCCCAAGCCCCTTGGTCCTGGCTCTTGATAGACTGTTAAGTCCAGTAATGGTACCTCTGAACCACCAGGATAAAAAGCCCACAGGGCTCTTAACCATCTCCTTGCCGGGAAGGCAGGGCCCAACCCTAGTCCTACACTCACCCGTCCTGCCCCAGGCCTTGTTCGGCCCCACATTCTCAAGGCAAGCCCTTCTATCTACCTTTCCTGACTTCCTCGAGGAAGCTGTCTAGGCTTCCTACCTTTCAGTTACAGGCTGGGCCCTCGTCGAGGCAGAGGGAGAGCAGAGCCCCACAGGAGAGAACTGACGGGGTGGTTTGCCCAGGACTGGGGCCGAGGGAGGTTCCCAGGACATGGGACCATCTGTACCGTAGCCAGGACAGCCCTGGGCAAACCTGAGGTGGGCATCCTAGAACCGACGGCCGTGAGAACTTTGGCGGAAGTCAGGAAGGCAGTCTTATTCTCGGTCTGTGTTTTAGAAACAGTGCTTCTCCAACAGTAAGGTGCACACAGATCACTGGGGGGCTGTGTTGAAGAGCAGATCCCGGCCAGTAGGTCTGGGGTGGGCCCTGAGAACCTGCATTTCTAACCAGCTCCCGGATGGTAATGATGCGTCAAGTACAAAGGATCTAGAATCACTCCCCATTTCAGAGAGTCACGAACCCTAGTAGAGTATCCTCCTACCTTCTGATTCCTCTTCTGTGCTTCAGTCTAGGAGGACAAATCAGTCCTAGTGGCTCGGCACGGCCAATAAAGAATGGGTCACCGCCGCCACAGAGTCTGCTAGAAATGCTTCTGGCCAGGAAATCAAAACTACCAGTGTGGCCAGCACAACTGTCCCAGAGTTCCCTCCCCAACCCTCTCCTTTGCAGTCTTTCCTTTCAAAGCCTTGAAATGCAAAATACTGTCTTTCACTGTCTACAGCTAGGGGCAGTCCTGTGACAGAGCTCTGGCTGATGAATCAGGAGCAGAGATCTTCTGGGAGGTGGAGCTGGACGTCTGGGAAAGTAGCTTTCATGATAAAAAGGGAACAGATGTGACTGAGGTCCCCCTCCCCAACTTCTTTCTCTTGGAAGACAGATGTGATGTTCGAGTGATAGCAGCCACCCTGCAACCATGAGGAAAAGGCCAAGAGAATTTCTGAGACACTAAACCCAGCATCATTGAGCCACAAAACCAATCTCTGCAGCCACCTACCTCCAGATGACATTTGGTTATGTGAGAAAACGAAATCTCCATTTTATGTAATCCCCCAAGAGCTCAGCCTTTCTATTCCTTGAGGTGTGATGCATCCTAACTGACGTAACTGGCCTACCAAGGCAAATACTATTCCCAGCAGATAAGGTGGTTGTATACAGCTGTGCAGACTGTGCTCTCTAGGGGGCATCAATCATGATGCTTTCAGAGTTGTGCAGTGCACAACCTGCATTACCATCCACGGTAGCCATGGAGGTAGTGTGGTACATGGTGTTTGGAGCAACATCTTGGCAAAAACCCAGTTCTACTACTCACTTTCCTGATCAGCCTTGGACCAGCCCTGGAGCCCCTCTGAGCCTCAGTTTCTTCATTACAGAGGAAGAATTACGCCTTCCTGGGGGGATTCTTGTAAAGATTAAAGATATGTGTGAAACACCTGGCACGTAGCAGATACTCTATAAATAGCAGATCTTCTTACAGAAAATGCCATATGACACATGCTGGCATCTGCTGGGAGCACCCCGTGTTGAAGGACCATGGTGATTCTGAGGATCTCCTCCTCCCACGGTGGCACTGTGTCAGGCCCAGGCTATTGGCAGGGACATTTGCAGAGGGGTGCAGGGAAGGGAGGGATGTCCAGATGTCAGGGAGGCACGCCAAGAGGCCACCGCACTCCATGGGTCCGCCCACACGGGTGTGTGGGCTGCTCACTGCCATGACGGGGCAAAGGGCTTCATCCGCGGCGCGCCTGCCCCCACCACGGTGAAGCTGGGACTCGGGCAATGTCCTGGGGAAAGCGCTTCACCACCACACCAGGGAGTTGGAATACATGCCATGGAAACAGGCCATCCTCCTTGTTCCAAGAGGCGTGTTCACGGGAAGAAGAGCGGACCAGACCGCTCTGGACATTCCCAGGAGTAGCTGTGGAAGCCGAGAGCCCTGGGGAAGGAGACCGCCTCCCAGAGCCACGCCACGTGGCCTGCGCCAGTCGTTAGGGGAGGAGTCTGGCTTCTGCGTCTCGGTGGGCACACCAGGCTTTGAGCGGTGAGTTCAAGGCCACCCCGGAATGCCTTCTCCCGTGTGGGTTCCTTCTCCCTGTGAATATTGTTTCCTGAGGCCCTACTGCGCGCCAAGCGCGGACCGACCAGGCCTTTCCGGTACAGCACTCAGGAAGGGAAACAAAACCTCTGTCCTCACAGAGCTTACCCTCTAGTCCGGGAGGCAGACACCAGCGCACAGGTGTTAGGGTACAGTGTCTGTTAGCTGGTGATAAATGCCACAGGGGAAAAAGGAGGCGAGGAAGGGGGTTCGGAGAAGCTGGAAGGTGCTCAGGAAAGGAGGGCCTCACAAGGTGAGCACTGAAGGAGACGAGGGGGGAGCCCTTCAGCCATCTAGCAGCACAGTGCTCCGGGCAGAGCAGCAGCGCGGGTGGAAGGCCAGACGTGCACGTGCTTGCTGGGTTCTGGGAGCTGCCGGAGCCCCGTGAGGGAGTTGGGGGGGAGGCGGAAGGGGGGACAGGCGGGGGCCAGATCCCTCAGGGCCTTGTGGGTAAAGGCTTTGGCTTTTGCTGGGGGTGAGACAGGGGACCTTTGACAGCTTTCAGCAGAAGAAGAACATGATTTGACCTCTTTGGAAAGGACTCTTCTAGCATCTGGGTGAGGAATGGACAAGAGACAGGCAAAGACTGAAGGTGGAAAGCCATTAGGAGGCTCTTGCAGTAAGCCACGGGACCAGATGGTGGCGGCTTGTGTGGCCTCCCCTTGCTAAGCTCCGGATGTCCAGGGTGCAGGGTGGAGCTGGGGCAGAGGGGAGCCCCACAGACCTCCAACCAGACCACCTGCACCCCTCTAGGCCACACCCACCTAGCTGCGTCGGGAGCGGATGAGCTCCAGACACACAGGTCCAATGGCCACCCATGGCTAAGTGACAGCAAAAGCCAGGTGCCCTGGGCCACAGCCTGCCTCTGACTGCTCACTGCTGCCACACCAAGGAGCCACGAGAGGCCAACCCAAGCGTCTAGCAGCCTGATCTTTAACCAGAACCTTGGCAAACACCCAAACAATAAAATCTTTGCCTCCCTGGGACCCTGAGAAGTGATGCAAGTCCAAGGAAGGTTTAGAAATCTCAAAAAGGAAGAGTTAAGTATATGGTCAGGCCCAAGCTCAGAATGTCCTGTGAGGGGAAACCCTTTGTGCCTCTCTAGTGGCGCCGTGTGTGCAGGCACATATGCGGGAGAGGGTGCGAGAACTAGGAAACACTGTTTGTTGTCTTCGGGTGCTTGGGCCGTCAAGAGAGCACCTCCATACCTTCTTCTTTACATTTTTATCCTCTTAAGAAAAATCACAGCTCCATGGTTAGCAGCTCAAATGCCTGGCATCAAAACTTGAGTTTCCCATTAGCGATAAATGAATTCAGTCTACGCCAAATCCTCCGTGCTCTCTATTAGACGCCCCTTCCGGACTCAAGAGGCCTTGTTCAAGGCCCTCCTCCAGAATGGAGATGCAGCCGACTCAAAAACACTTGCTCCTTTTAGGGGTTTAAGGGTTTTGCAGATTCTTTCTCCCACCCCTCCCGCCTCAGCAACCCCCCAGCTGTTTTCCCCGGTGTTGACATCAGCTGTCCCTCCGCCTCTGAGCAAATGCTGCCGAGCTTCCTCTAGGAGAATCAGCGGTGGCCATTTCCGAGAGGGCCTCCGGCAGCCACGGCCTCCCAGGCCCCCCCTCACTTTCGCCACACAGGACTGAGCCGTTGGGTTCCCTGTGCTCGCACACTCACTGCGGCGCGGAGCTCGCCGCAGAGCCTCTGAGTGCTGGATGGAAAATGTCTACACATAAACGAGAGGAAAGCCCCTGAGCGGGTCAAGGGGGGCCGGCCGACAGCTTGTCTTTCTGGGTCATCCAGCAGAATGAGGCCCACGTTCTCGAGGATGCTGCGGTCTGGGAACAACGCGCGCTGGGACCCGGGGTGGGTCTCAGAGAGACCCAGTCCTGCGGGCGGGTGACGGGAACAGTTCCAGGGCCTTAGCATCACGGCCACCCAAGTAACTGGCCCCGGCCATGGCCACTGGTCACTGAGGGCCCTGAAGGAAAGGAGGCACTGAAGTGGATTGCTTTTGTGATGCTAATATACAGTCTGCCTTTTGTTGTTTGTTTGTTAATGTGGGGCCTACTCATGTTGCCACCTTTTTATTTTTTTAAAAAAAGATTTTATTTATTTATTTGACAGAGAGAGACAGTGAGGGAGGGAACACAAGCAGGGGGAGCAGAGGGAGAGGGAGAAGCGGGCTACCCGCCAAGCAGAGAGCCGGATGCGGGGCTCGATCCCAGGACCCTGGGACCATGACTTGAGCTGAAGGCAGACGCTTAATGACTGAGCCCCCCAGGTGCCCTTGCAACCTTTTTAAATAGGTCTCATGTCCCTTTTTCTTCCCCCACACCACCTGCTTCTCTATTAATAGCAGAAAGACTTGTTTCCCCCAAATAAGTCCATAGAGATGAGAAAATTAATTGAATCCGACATGTGTCAACTTTGGTTTTTTGTTTTTTTTGTTTTTTTAAAATGGGACAAGTAATGATGTACAAAAATGGACTTCGGGAATCATTAGGCAGAGTGAGCGTGGTGGTATCTTGATCCTACCTTCACCTCCAGGGCGGAAGGGAAGGTTTCCCCTGGGGCCATTGCCAGCCTCTTCCCTCTCCTCTCCACAGCCTGCTTCCTATCTGGCAGCTCACAGATTCCCTAGGGGGGCTTCTGGAAGTCCTCTGAGGTTGTTTGGAAGATCGCACATGCGCGATGTGCCTATGTATGTGCACGGGTGCGCGCGCGTGTGGCACCGCTTTCTGTGTACGTGCATGCATCTCTAGGTCTTAGCGGAGTCTCAGACCTCTCCTTCACCTCTTCTCCCATCATCTCCAGGTCAAGAAGTCATAAGCATGACAGCCCCTGCCCCAGTTGCTGCCCTAGGGGATCTGCAGATCTGGCAAATAGTTGACACGCACGAAATAGGTACTGGATGACCTTGAGTAGTCTGTCAGCGGGCTGAAACCATCAGCACCTCCACCCGCACAGAACCAAAATCTCACTTGTCAAATCTGGTCCTGCCTCAGATTTCCTAGTTCTCGACCGTCCCAGCATTCGTTTCACCCAGTTTCCTGCCCTGGACACCAGCACGGCTGGCCTCCCTCTCGCTGCCGCTCCCCGCATGAAAGCAAACTGCCCAAATGGCCTGGCATCTGTCACCTCCTGTGGAAACTGTGCAAAATGGCCTCTGGATCGTGTCCCCGCACCCCCCACTCCCCTGCATGCTGACTCTGGCTGAGCCTTGCCGCTTGCTTTGGTCCAAGAGACAAGAGCAAAGCAGACTCAAGCAGAGACACGCAAACGCCCCAGGGCACCAGCCTTGCCCTCTCCTGCTGCCTCGGGCCCTTCTGCCGCCGTGGGAACAAGCCCAGCCTGGCCTCCTGGAGGGCGACGGACCGCACGCAGAAGGAACCCAGCCAACACGCTCTCCAGGTTGAGACCCCAGTCCTGAGAGTGATGCCATCTGAGAACGTCCAGACCAGATCTGCCCTATCTTCCCGATCGCCCCACAGGTTCATCGGCAAGGTTAAGCCTACGGGGCTAGAAGTCGCTAAGTCGCAGTCACACCAAGTTGAGCAAACAGATACACCTGCGTTCCAGCCCCACGGTCACCACCTGCCTCTTTACCACCTGACCTCATTGTCTTCCGACTTAGATAAGAAGTCTACAGGAAATAGAAAACATTAAGTCACATTTGGTTATATATTTAGAAGTCGTCTTTACTGAGATGAAGCAGATTATATGAACGCAGGACTATCTCAGAAACGCTAAGTTAAAAGGGTCACTGGTACAGCCTAGAAATAGCACAGTGCTTGGCACAGAAGGAGCCCTCGATCAACACTGGTTGAACTGAGCGAACCTAATGGGACTCCCCGTTTCAAAGATGTGAGGACAGAGGCCTACAGAGGTTCTACGGCTTCCCTGAGTCCTATAACTAATGGCAGGCGCTCTCTGCCACGTGACCCCTGGGTGTCTGGATGACTCCTGACTTTCCTGGATCAGAAGGGTGAGGTGAGCCTCAGCTGTATACACCATCCACTGACTCAGAGCCACGGGGTCTGGCTTGCTCTTTGTCACTGGCACACAGTAGGTGCTCAGTTAATGTCAAATGAGGACATGAGTGTGGAAAAGTTGCCACAAAAAAGGCCATCTGTGCAGCTCATACCTGCAGGGCCCTCTCTCGCCCCTCACACAGAAGCACAGCGCATGGAGTGCCTTCCAATGCGTTAGAAAAAGTTCAGCCTCGAGTGCTTTCTGGCAAATGCCTAAAGGACTCAAATAAAAGGAGTGGCCCCCCTCCACGCACCCAGGGAGGAAAGCAGAGGTCTCTGAGGGGCCAACATGCACTGACTGCCCTCATTTATTTTACACTTTTCTCATTGCATTCAGTCAAGGTCAACCTCCACTTGATTCGCCCCCCGATCGGGAAGACTGCTTGCCGGGAGAGCAAATCCAGGCAGCAGAACAATCGATGATCTCCGTGCCAGGCCAAGGACGTGGTAAATGCCACTTTCTCCTCCTTTCTTCTCCAGCAAGAAAAGCTACAGTCATTTTCACACCATCATCCAGCAGAGGCGGCCAAGAAGAACAAAGCTCTCTGCTCTCAAGCCCAGATGGCTTTCAGCACTTCTCTAGTGCCCTTGTTCACCCTGTGTGCACACCAGTGTGTCTGCGCATACGTGCAGGTGCGCGGGCGCACGTGTGTGCGTGTGTGTGTGTGTGTGTGTGTGTGGTAGGAGCTCCCTGTAGGCAAGAACTGCTTCATTCAAGGCTCTTCCCCCATGACCAAGCACGTGCCTGGCATCCAAAAATATGTGTTTATTGAAGCTGTGAAGGAACGAATAGATGGTACTTGGAGGTCTGAGTGACCCTTTGCGATGCTACTGTGGTTGCAGCACATAACCAAAACACAAATCGTGTGAACTTGAAACAAAAGCCCCTGCACCAGCTATGACGTTACTGTCTCTTAGTTCCGAAGCCACCCTTTCTACACACTGCTCTGTGACGCCCCACGGGGTCTCGGCATTTGGCCTTCCTGCCTTTCCCTCAGCTCCCTGTCGAGCTCTGCCAGTAGGGGGAGCTAGAGGGAGACCAGGGGAGGCCAGCCTCCCTTTGCTTCCTGTGCCCTTGAGCCTCCCCTCAGAAACAGCCCTTCATTAGGGAGCCACCACCCGTTCCAGAATCCAGCTGTTTTGGTTTGGTTTTTTGTTTTGCTTGGGTGTTTCGCAATCCGAGAACCGGTCCCACTGTGCCTCCTCTGCGACACCAGCCCCAGCCAAGCACCATTTCCTCCTCCAGGCTCTGCGACTCAGCCCTGCAGGGGATCACCTCCCAAACCCTAAGTTTTGATAACCTCCCCCTCTTTCCCTGCTCCCCTCATCCAGGGGGTGGTCTCTGCTTTACTAGTCTGTTCAGTCTCCTACTGCCTATTTAACCAACAGCCTCTGTGAAAATAGCCAGCATGGCTGCTCTTCTCTGGGCTGAATCTTGACTGATATGGGAAGCAGGGTGTCTCTAGGGACAACGGTGCCTTTTGCACTCCCCCAAAAGATCGAAGTCAGGCACGGTGACCTCCCTTAGTCTAGGGTAAGACCCTCCAAACCTGGCTCTGACCAAAAAGACAAAAGACAACATTGCCTCAGGCCTACAGCAAACAGGATGCAAATAGCATCTATGGGCCGGACACTTCAAAAATATCCATTCAGCAAATGAATGTGCCTGTGGCCAAAGCTGCTATGTGCTCCCCAGGACCCGTTGCCTCTTCCGTCCCAAAACACAGCTGGACTACATTTCCCAGCCTTCCGTGCAGTGAGGGTGACCATGTGATTGAGAGCTGGCCAATGGCACCGATGTGCAGATGTGATCAGGACCACTTCCAGATCTAGTCCACAGACATCTCCCATGGGTGTAACTCCCCTGTCGACCCGATTTAGAGGATCCAACGGAAGACTGTAGGGCACAACCACAAGGTGTAGAGGCCTGGTCTCAGAATGACCAGGTGGCAGATCTCCTGCCAAACTGGGAAATAGGAAATGATGGAATGAAACTCTTAGCTGAGTGCACAATAAATACCTTTTGTATTAAAGCTGCTGAGATTTGAGGCCAAGGGCTTGAGCCTGATCTCTAGTCCTGGCCATCCAACTCTCTGCAGCAGGCGCTGGGTCATGAAGCTGGCTAAACAGGAATTTGGATGATCAGCAGAAACTCATTTCAACAACTGGAGGAACAGCTCAAAGGGCAGAGGCTCCTGAAAGCAGTCCCTGCCCAGCAGGAGAGCACATGATTACGAGGAGTCCTTCCATCCAGATAATGGAGTCAGCCACTTTTGGGGGCCTCATGTAGGTAAATCTACAAAATGATTAACCAAATTGACTAGCCCCTGTTGAGTTTGTGTCCCTGAGACTCTTCACAGAACAGAAGATCATCTGCCTGGAATGACTTTCGACGTTGAACTAGGAAGAAAAAGACTGGACTGAGTGATTTTTCTTTCAATTGATAATAAGTAAAGTGTATTTTATTGTCAAAGCAGTAACATACGGTCACTGGGAAAATAATTTGAGAATCAGAACGAAAGAAAAAGCGCATCACTGTACCACTGCACCATCCAGACTAATCACCGTCAAAGGTTGATATATTTCCTTCCAGAATTTTGGCCCGGCTTACGTATTTTACACGGTCGTGATTATACACAAAGCATCATGGCTAAAAACTGAATTAAAAATGTCAGCTTTGAATCCTATCTCTGCCGCTGCCTAGCCCTGCTGCCTAACCTTGAACAAGGTACTTGGCCTCTGTATCTCCAGTTCTTCATCTGTAAAACAGGGGCAATGATTCGAATCTCATTCAACCTGTGACAAGAATTAAATGCCATTACGCATGAAAGCACTTAGCGCAGTGTTTGCCCGGCTGAGACAAAGCACTTAGGAAGTGCTAGCTATCATAGGCTATGTCCAGAATTATCACTCTTGACTGAAACAAAACAGTAGATTGGTTCTCTGATTAGAAAAGTGCTATTTCCTCATTGCAGGCGATTAGGAAAATGTGGAAAGAAATCACAAAAGAGAAACCATGATTTCTGGATGTCCTACATTTCCTTGTCTCTTGCATTTTGGGACTCCCAGAGTCCAGGCAATTTTGAGTGAAGGAGCCTCTGGTGTGCCAAGAAAACAGCGGGGCGTGGGGCATGGAGAAGAGAACAAAATCCTGAGCTCTGAGCGAAGGCACCAACATATGAAGATGTCAGGGAAAATTGACAAGACACCGGGGGCAGTGTAGCCCTTCTCTTGATAGCAATAGTATTTGATTTTCCTGTCTCCTAACTACAAAAGAAAAAAAATCAAGAACCACTTAGAGAGCATTTCTGAAACACCCTTATTTTCCCCTCCGCACAAGAGAGGCAGACAATGAGTACATTTCCCTCCATCATCAGCTCCATTTGCCTCCCTGGGGGAGGGGAACACACACTGACCTCTAAGTAGTGTTCACATTCGCCAGTGATATCAGCCTTCAAGCTCAAAGCATTTCTTGGCGGTGCCAATTTTTCTAGGCATTAGCTTCTGCCTTCTTGTCTTGTCAATGCTTAGGACAATGTGAGGCATTAATTCCATGGTCTAATGGAATGGGAACTGCAGTCAGGTAAAAGTTCCATGATTCTATGTGGAGTTTATGGCAGGAGCTAAGATGAAATGCGCTGCATCCATCCCTCCAACACTTCAGAATGTCTGTCACAGGAAGGATAACGCTGTTCTGTGGTTTATACCAATGCTACTCAAAGTGTGGTCCGGGGACCGGCAGCACGGAACACCTTGTTAGAAACAGACCCCGGGAATCCGAATCTCTAAGGGTGGGGCTCAGAAATCTCCATTTTTACCAACTCTCCGGATGATTCTTATGCACACTGAAGTTTGAGAAGCACTGGTTTATATCACCTTTCCTGGAAGGCCAAGCATTGTGAGAATATTATTAATAATAATAGGTAAGTAGTAACACCACCTAGCATGAATCCAATAGGTACTACGTGCTAGAAACTGTTCATTATGACTCTATCTCCTTTACGCCTCATCACAACCCCACAAGCTAGACACAATTATACCCATTTCATAGATAAGGAAACTGAGAATTAGAATGATCAGGTAACTTGCCCAAGGTCATCCAGCCTGGAAGTGAGGGATCCTGAGCTTGAACCAGGGCTGACTGATGCCCAGCCCTCTACGTTTCAACCTCAGCCTCCACCTCTCCCGCCTCTCCCACTTCTGCCTCTATGTCTATCTCCCTCTCTCGATTCAGGACTTCCACAGGGAGAAGTTCCGTGTCAGAGCCGCTATCCCTTCTCTGGACCCAGGGAGCTGACTAATACATGCCGGTGAAGCTGACCCACGAAGTCGCTCCTGCTTGGAGACAGGAAGCTGCAAGGAAATGGCCAGACCCATCCAGCGTCTTCAGCATTCATTTTCATGACATCCGGGCAGGTTCAAGCATCCTCGGGCCACCGCTGCCGTGGAGCTGCTTGGCACAACCATGGCGGCATGCTTGGCACTGTCCCTGTCCTTGCTGGCACAGGCCAATGCCAGGAAGGAACGGGCCTCCGTGCCAGGCAGCGATGCCAAGCCCCCCCCGGCGGGCTGCTTTGCCGCAGCAGGTCAGGCAAGTGGCAGAAATGTAAAAACTGCTTCTCGCAACTGGGGAGCAGGCGTGCAAGTACGCTGAACCCTGGCAGGCTCTCAGTGGGGTGCTTCCAAAGGCTCTGGCCGCCCTGCACGAGGACGTTGGCAGGGAGCCGGGGGCAGTGGGGGTGGGGAAGAGATCAATTCACGGTGAGCCCAGCTCTGTCACGGATGTCAGGCAACTAGTGGCCACCAAGCCAAGAGGGGGAAGGCCCTCCCCCCTGCACCGCTTTCAAAGGCTGAGATGCCCCTACGGGCTTGTTTTTTTCTGTGTTGCCTCTTCTCGTCCTTTCCCAGTGAAGGTGGGATTATAAACCACTGGACAGAGGTGTTTTCCGCCCCTGGGATTTCTCTCTTTAAGACATGTTCTACGAAAAGGGGGCCCTCGAAGGATCGTGAAAAGATTCATGTACGTGCAGGGCGTGACCAACCACATCATCGCAACCAGAAGAGCTCCCACTGACTGAATGGTTGTTATGTGCCAGCTCCTTGACTCCGGTACGTCACCTGAGTCAACTCATGTCACCCTCTCCACACTGCTAAGAGGTAGGCACCGCCACCATCCCCATTTCACAGATGGAAGAATCGAGGCACAGAGCGGTCAAACAGCCTGCCTGGAGTTAAGTGGCGGGGCTGGGATTTAAATGCAGTGAGGTGTGAAGGGGACGACGCTCTGTAACACATCGGGGGACCGCATGAGGCTTTGCTACGAGATGCATAAAATGTTTTCGTGGACGAAGCTCTCCCCCTTACCCCCCGGAAGACGGTTCAACGGTCTTTGTCTTCCATTTCCTCAGACGGGTCACAGGAGGATGAACAGCTTAGCACCTCCGCAGAGGTGGGTGCTGTGGAAGAGCCTCTCGGGAAAGGCGTGGGGTTTTGCCCTTAACCAGGGTCAGAGAAAGTGAAGTTAATTTTCCAAAGCTCTTCAGGGAGTTGACTGTTCATCGAGAGCTAGGCTGTGGATTTCCTCACTTCCCTTCCCTTCTCCCTACCCTCCTTCCAGAAGCCAGATCAGATGCTCGGTACGCTGCGTCTGCTCAGTTCCTGTCTCCCTCAGCCCGACCAAAGTCACGGGCCGTGTACCCCCAGGGCTCGCAGCTAACTGCACTCGTGTCTCTCAGGCATGATCAGTCCTGCCTTTTCCTGGTGACGCATCTCTTTGTGCTAAAAAACCCAGGCCAGCGCCCAGAATCACCAAGAAACTCCCTTTAGGCCCCGGCCACAGAACTGGTTTCCTTTTCCGACTCCAAAGGTAGCCTGCAGCGTCTCCCTGCCCCAGAGGTTGCCGTTCTTGGGAGGCCAAGCTGACAAGCAGCCATGCGATGTGAAATTAAACGAGCAAATTATATGGTGTGCTACAGAGCACTGGGGACCACGGAGAACAACGAAGCAGGCAAGGAGGACAGAGCAGGTGAGTGGTCGTGTCCTATTTCGAAGGAAGTGGTTGAGAAGGGCCTCGCTGATAAGGCAAGACATGAGGCCGCCTCCGAGGCGTCAGAGCCAAGTGAAAAGTAGGGGGGACGGTGGTCCAAGCAGAGGGAACTGCAAGGGCAAAGGCCCTGAGGCGGGACCTTGTGTATTGCGTATGTTTGAGGAATAACAAGGAGGCAGGGCAGTCGGGATGTGAGAAGGAGCAGCAGCATAACCCGGGAGGGGTGCGGGGAGAGGGCAGGTGCTGAGCACAGAGGCGTCAGTAACGTGTGGCTAAATGGGAGGCAGGGCAGTGGCTGGAGGGGGAGTCCCTGTGCGCAGACCCGAAGAGTGAATGCACTCCCAGGAGAAAATGAGGAGTGGGCGTGCCTAAGAGCAAAGCCAAGCCTTTGGTCTGTGTGATGCTGAGCGCCCACAGAAATGCATGCCTGGGCTCAGAAAGGCCTCCCGCCCACTCGCCCACTCGAGGGGTTGCCAAGGGCTGGCGAGAGCTTGGCCCAAATGGCCCAGGCTGCAGTTCCTCCCCGTTCTGCGCATACCCTGGGGCAAACTGGAGACCCCGGCAGAGGCCAGGAGAGGCGCTCAGCTTGCCCGGGTCTCTTACGTGTGAGAAAGGGAGCGTCCCCCCGGATTACCCAGAAACCACCTTCTGCTCTAGCCGCCGAGGAGGCCCGGAACCTCAGCAGCCTGCGTGTGAGGACGCGGTGCACATCTCCTAACTGCACGGGAAGCTCCGGGACCCGGCCTTGCTCTCGTCTCGATGAAACCGGCCAAGGCCCACAAGCCCCGGACACGCTTTGTCTTACACAGGCCAGGGGCTCGGGCGCCTCCCCTCCTGCCAGAGGCGGGCTCTGCAGTCCCCCTTCCTGTGGATGTGCTGGGAACAGCTTCCCCTTTGTTCGGCCCCCTGATCCCCATCTGCTCAGCAACTGCCCAAATTCAGTGCAGGCATCGCGTGCCTCCAGCCTCCCGTCGCCTCCCGTCGCGTCGCGCATTGTCTCTCAGCCATCACTCCAATCCCCCCAAACAAAGGCCCTCGAATCTGAATAAACCCTCTGACATCAGCCTGGCGGGTCAGGACGCTGAGCAGGACAGTCCCCACGCCTGCCGCTTTGAAACCCTTTGGCTCTGCTGACCTTTGTCTCACCCCCGTCGCAACGCTCTCCTCTGTCCCCGCCAGGCCGGACGCTGCATTTCCTGGTAGACTTAGCTACTGTGCTGAGCCAACAGGACATCTCCATTTTTCTGGTGACCTGCATCCGTCTTTTTTTCCCCTCTTTTTACAGAAATTCGGTAGGGTGTGGTTTGTGAGGTTGACTTCATTATCAGGGTACCCCCGGAGAGGATCCCGTGGTGGCTTCTGCCTGGGATGGTCTAGGAAGCCTAACGGCTATAAAATCTTTAACGACACCGTGCACTTCTACTTCCTTTACCTTCTCCTCCCTAGGCAAAGAGTCTGGCTTCTTCTACAGGTAGATTTGCCCCAGTTCCAGCCTGTAACCACAAATACTCCAGCATTCATTATGCTTGGAATCTCACTGAAAGATCAAGCCGCTATCCTCGCGGTACTTGACAGAGGTCCGCTACGGAGTGTGGCTGATGCCAAAGCCTAACAGAACAAGAGAACGGGCCTAATGTCTTCCAGAAACTTCACTTCAAGGTTGATGCCATGTGCCTGCCTGAAAGATGGGAGCCAAAGGCCCCATTTTTTTTCTTCCTTCTTTTCCCTGTCATGCTTGGACATGACAAGAGTCTTGGCTTTGCTTCCCAACTGACAAGTCTCTGCTGCTACTTCAATAAATTTTATGACTCATATTTCGGTTTATCTCCATAATTCTATCACCTCGTGGAAAATCAAGATAAGAATTCCCCTAACCTTTCATTTCTGGAAAAAGTAAGCTCACTACCCAACAAGGAAGCATGGCAGTATGGTCTTCCAGGGCCTTCTTAAGACTAGAAAAAAATTTTTGCAAAGAAAAGTTCTCAAAGGTTTCACACAGTGAACAAGAACAAATTGTTGATTTGTTTCCAACATGTCAGACAGTGGCTAGGCGTGTAATGTAATGAGACCAATCTTTGCCTCACAGGAACATATTTTTAGATTTTCTTCAAGAAAAAGCAATTTACTGGGCTCTTTGAATCCTTCTAGAAGACACAGAAAGGAAACTGGTGGTGGCCCTAAATCACTCCAGTCATCGAACAATAAATGGTTTAGGAATAAATCACAAATCTGACTCTGCTTAAGACAGAACCAACTTTCCAGTACTTTTTCTCCTTCTCTCTTGTTCTGTATGTGTGGGTCTCTGACTAGGTAGAGATAACCAGAGACACCGTTACCCAGGGACGTGCCTGCTCTAAGAAAGAACCAGTGCTTTCAGAGCACATATCTGTCTGCTAGGTTCTTGATGAGAAAGTAATCGTAGAGTGTCAAAGCTACAGAGGACTTCAGAAATGCTCTGGTAGCAGTTCCAGACTGGGGATGGCCCTGCCTCTTGAAGGGGACATTTTCTATCTCACCATGATTAGGGGAAGACCGCTCTCACTGGTTTTAGTGGGCATGGCCAGAGATGCTAGATGACTGGAATTCGCAGTTCATCTCACAGAAGTGATTGTCCCGCCCACACTGCCTATCTCACGCCAGCTGAAGCAGCCCCTGACCCTCATTTTATAGAAGAGGCGCCACCTCAAGAAATGAAGTCAACTGGGGCACCCGGGTGGCTCAGTTGCTTAAGCGTCAGCCTTCGGCTCAGGTCACGATCCCAGGGTCCTGGGATCGAGGCCCACGTCAGGCTCTCTGCTCAGCCGGAGCCTGCTTCTCCCTCTCCTCCCTGCTTGTGCTCTCGCTATCTCTGTCACTATCGGACTATCTCTCTCTCCAATAAATAAATAAAATCTTAAAAAAAAAGGGGGGGGGGGAAGAAAAGAAATGACGTGCCCAAGGCCAGAGGCAATGATGGTGCTGGGTTGGGTAACCCAGGTTTTATATCTTACTTCAGTAAATGAGATCATTACTTTCTTTTTTAGGGACACTCTGAAATGTGGCCTTAGGATGGATTCCTCCTGAAGCAGACCCTGAGACAAAGATGCAAGTGTAAGCAGTGCATCTGGGAAGCGTGGGAGCAGAGTGACTAACTGCTACAGGGAAAGGAAGGCAGTCCTAAAGGGAAGGTTAGCAAACAGATTCCCACTATTGGTAAGAGAGGTTTGATTTTGTTGGGAGACTCTGGGGGACACTTTAAAACACAGCTCAGAGTTGTCCCAGCTGAGGGGTGAGGAAGCCGGGGAACTGATCCTCCAATTTCATTCTTCACTGGCTGGAGAATTCTCAGGCCAAGAACTGTAGCTACTTGGAGCAGGACAATGCCCAGGTCTACAAGGCAAGGGTGAACGTCAAGAGCACACAGGTGGGCATCAGTAGCATCTAATGGAGATACAAAGACCTACACCAAAGAGTGAATCCAGTCAGTCACTTATTTGGTTCATGAATCAAACAACCTTGGATTGTAGAAACGGCTGGAAATTATTTTTAAATACTTGCCTTTATGTTCGGAACAGTTTATACCATTAAATTTTGGACCCCCAAAACGGATTTGGCCCAGGGTTCCTCGTGAAGCCACAGGCCCTGGGGAGTTGCCATTTATGGGGCGGCCAGAGCCATAACTGCACTCTTTCTTTCTCTCTTTGAAGTGGCTGCTGCTTTCCCAGCCCCAGTCCCTAACCTTCAGAACAGGAGAGCCAAAGCAACACAAAATCCACCGAAGGCCACCAAGGTCTCTAACCACACTGATTTCTGAGGGTGTGTGCAGGGTGAGCAAAGGTAGCCATGGGCCCCGGGGGAGAAAAGCATGGCGTCACTTTCCAGAAGCCACTGTGCCAGCCATGTTGGCCTCCTCAAAACCTCTTTTTTTCAGGCGGCATTGTCTAACGCTCTGCCATTGAAACATACAATTGTCTGCTCATGAAATCCAGTCGTGCTCCCCATCCTATGAATTCCTCCCGAAGGCCCATCAGCTGCCAAGGCATCATGAGTGTGACCTGGGAAAAGCGTGTTAACACGGGGGCAGATGCACACATGCAGAATGACCTTTCAGACTACAGACTCTGAAGAAGCCTTCCTTTCTCTGAGTAGATGAGAGAAATCGTCATCAAAAGAGGAAAACGGTGAAATGGCACACTCACAGACTCCCTTAATGTGGCTTTGGAATGCATTCTGTTAAGTGCTGACAGGACTTTTGCTCAGAGAAAATGCATATTAACGGGAAGAGAAGGGAAAGCAATAATTTATTGGACCACTGTCAGACACTTTGCTATTGACGGCATTTCACCGTCACAACGGCCCTGGAATAGGCATTACTTTCAACCCCATTGCATGGACCACAAAAGAAGACTTAGACAGGCCACAGGGCCTGCCCAAGGTCACAGGAGCCAAGGGGCTGTGTCAGTGACCCTCAGGCCCGCCCACCTATCTATGGGGAGTCAGCACTTTGTGTTCAGTACTCGGAAGTGATGACTCCCAGATTGCTTTAAACAAATTTTTTTAAGACCCGTAATTAAAAAACAAAAAACAGCAGCCTCATAAAAAAAAGGTTGTTGAAAAATATGTAAAGGACTTAGAGTACTAAACTGTCTAACCACGGGGACTCCTGCATTTGAGAAGACCCCATGTAAAGCCACTGCCGGTGCCCTTCACTTCTGCAAGCGCTTTGACCCACCCACGTTTCTTTGATGGCAGACACCTGCCAACAACGTCGCAGGCTGTTTTTGGGGGCAGTTGTTGCTCGTTATAAAAAAAATTCCAGAGGTCTCTGGCAGGCACGGCTCTGCAGGCCTGCTACTCATGACCGCAACAGATATCTCTGCATTACAGGCGCTGTGCCCAGCGCCGCTCCATGGGGAGGTATTAATCCCATTTCACAGCTAAGGAAACTGAGTCTCAACACGGTTCAGACCAGTGCCGCCATTGCCCACCAGTGAGTGGCAGGGATGGGGTTTGATCCTAGGTGAGCCACTAGTGTGCTTACCCCAGCCCACAGCTCCGGCCCCGGCCCTTTGCTTGTGCTGGGCTCTTTCCGGCAACACTGACATTTTCACTGAAGCAACCAAATCTCACCCCGTCCCTGGAGACAGTCTCTAGAAGCTGCCTCGCGGTCCCGTCTCAAGCTCTCTGAAAGGCAGGGTGGGGGAGAGCCGCGGAACGCAGGCTGCTGGTGCCAAGGGCTGCCCGCCTGCCTGCCGCACCATTACTGAGTCCTTCCTCCTGGTAGTCAACTCTCCAGGGACCCACTGTGTGCTGCCTGTCCCCTCAAGGGCAGAAACCGCATCATTCATCTCCATTTCCTAGGGCTCCAGTGCCGGTGGATCTTCGGGGCTGAAGAAGTGTGCCTGGATGGATTGATTAATTTACATAGAGATGGCTTCCGCTTTGTCCTAATTAAAGCCAGAGCAAAGAAGCCTTCCTGACCTCGAGGGCTGATTCATGCTACCAATTATGGAGACATTCAGAGCTGAATTCTTATATATTTACGACAGTTTTGAAAAGGCAATTGTTAGAGGTTTGGAAGGGAGTCTGGTTTTTGTTTCCCAGTATCGTATTTTCGGAGACCCCCCCCCAACTCCCCATGCTCCCTAAAAAAGGCGGACAGCCTGCACGGGGCGTGCCCGGTGTGTGTGCCGAGGCGCAGAATTGCAAAGGACGCCAGTGGGCTCATCAGCAAATAGTTACGGGGTGCATTCCAGATGCCCGCTCCTGATGACAGAGGGATCAACACAAATGAATCGGGTCCCTGCTCCGTGGAACTCCCAGTCCAGGAGGAGAGACACGTATCGATTCAACCGCCACACTTCGAATGTGAACCGTGAAGGACCAAAAGCGCCGCGAGGAGGAGAAAGTGGACCTCCAACACGGGAGTCTCACCAGTTAGGGAGGGGGAGAGGAGCTGTCCCCGGGAAGCACGAGGCGTCCTCTGAGGGCACTCATCAGCTCTGCTGGGGGTGGGGAGGGCATCCAGCAGGTGTAGGACCCTTTGGGGAGCGGACAATCGGCCGTGTGGTTGGGTCAGAGTGCAGAGCAGGGGAGGGTGGCAGGGGGCCGACGGAGCGGGCCCAAACACAGTGTCTCCGGGGCCAAGCTCGGAACCGTAGCTCAGACGGGTGGCTGACATCCCCATTTTGCAGATGAGGAAAGAGAGGAGGCACGGAGGTCAAGCAGCCCACCTGAAGTTATGCGGCGGGGCTGGGATTCAAACGCAGCTGGTCTGGCTTCAGAGTGAGGTGTGAAGTGGCCCACACTCTGTTACACGTCAGGGGACCTCACAAAGGCTCTGCAGACAAAGCTCTGGAGGAAGACTTGGTTGGTCTCAGCCAATTATTAGCCATTGAAAGGGCTGAAGCTGTGGTGGGAAAGGGGAGGGTGTGATGGGGGGAGACTGGGACTAGAGGGAGGAGGGTGGAGAAGAGGAGGGCAATGGGGCTACGGAAAGAGCACTCACTGTGAGGACACATGCCGGAGAGCCCAGGCTGGGACCCTAGGAGCGGAGGTCAGGGCCAAGGGGATGAAATGAACGATCCTGGAGAGAGTGGGTGGGGTGAGGAAGAGGGAGGCTGCAGGGAGCCCCTGATCTCACTGGAGCTTCTGGAGAGGAGGGGAGCTCAGGGAGCCTGGGCCTGGCTTCCCTGGCAGGAAGTGTAGAGTTTTTTCAGAAGGAGAAACTGGCCTGGGGGGTGGGGCGGGTGGCAGCGATCAAGGGGACGGGGAGGGGGAGCCAGGCTGGTGTGAAGGAGTCACAAGGGGGGAGACAGGAAATCAGAGCCACTGGAGGGACTGGGGATCTCAACCTGTGGTCCTAGCCCCCTCACCATCACCAGGGTACTCATGAGAGACTGCAGATTCTCAAATGCCGCATGATATAGGCGAAATCTGCCCAGAGAGTAGAACTTAGGTGTTCTCACAAAAGAAAAAAAGGTAAATATGTGAGACGATGAACATGTTCATTTACTCAATGGTAGAAATCTTTTCACGATGCACATGGCTATCAAATCATCACGGCGTGCACTTTAAACACATGACAATTTTATTTGTCAATTATACCTCAACAAAGCTGAAAGCAAAGAATGGATGAACGCAACTTGTCTGGCCTCTCCTGGACCGTACTTTGAGGAGCAAGGGTTCGAGGGGTCAAGGGACTATCTATCTCCCTGGCGACATACGAGCGCTCGACAGGCCAGAATGTTAGCTCTCTAGAAACCTGAAAAATGTCATGCTCCTTAACCAAACTTCTTCCAGAGAAAGGTTGGTGCAGGCCCCTCACTCACCAGGGCTGCAAACCTAGAGAGCAGATAACCATCAACCACAGAGAGAGACCACTGAGCATGTTCGGCGAAACTCACTTTCAAGTTCTCCTCAAGCTGTTTTTAAATCTTAGCTCCTTTGGGGCGCCTGGGTGGCTCAGCTGGCTGAGCATCCAACTCTTAATTTCGGCTCAGGTTGTGATCTCGCAGTCATGGGATCTAGCCTGCATTGGACTCCACGCTCAGGATGGAGTCTGCGTGCGATTCTCTCTCTCCCTCTCCCTCTGCCCCTCCCCCTGCTCACGCTCTCAATCAATCAATCAATCGGTCAATCCAATCTTTTTTCAGAATTTTCAATTATTAGCTCCTTTAAGAGGGGAGCTTTCGGACCCCAAGCACAGAGTCACCGCACAGGGAGCACCTTTGTTCTTTCCTCTCCATGTCCCAGAAACAGAGGGGATGAAGCTCCCTGAGCTGCCACCAACGAGCCAAAGGCCACAAAGCAGTGTACCAGCCTGGGGAGTCGCAAGCACAATGAAAGGCACAGGTCAACAGGGGATACTAGAGAGGGAAACAAACAACAAAAGTAAACAGGATACCAGTGGGTTTTAGCTGACTTCCCGTCCTATGGACTCCATACCAGCACCTCCTCGACATGAAATCTCGGGCCAACAGAAAACTGAGAAGCCCTCTCCTGGAAAGGATCAAATCCTGAAGAGAACGCCCTCCTCATGCTTTCTAAGAGCTACTGTGAGCTGAGTTGGTTTTTTTTTTTTTTTTTTCTAAAGGCAAATGTGCAAAGTGGCAAGAACTGAATAAATAATTCAAAGACTTTGAGCTCGAGTCGGTGTGGACTCTGGGCAGCTCGGGCTCATTTCTGTTTTACGCTACTTGTCTGCCCTGGGAATGTGGAGGGAGCAAATTTTTTCCCCTAGAAAAGCAGTGCGTCAGCTCGCTCTGCCGGCTCGCAGCTCACTCGGGACACTAAAGGCAGCGTGGTGTTAGCCACGCCCCAGCCACAGGAAGCTTGCACGCTCCCAGGCACCGCAGGGGACACTTCCTCGTCCCCTCCACCCCCATGGCTCGACATGTCTCTTGTGATGGCTTTTCCTGCGTGTGCGTGTGTTTTCCTGTTTCGGAGACGTGCAACACGTTAACTTGTCACTAGCGATTTTGAGCTCTCTGATACATAATAAAAACATCCATTTTCAGCTAAATCAGGCCTTCTGTTCTGAGTGTTTTCCCTAGAAAATACGGCATCTTCTAATTAAATAACTCACCGAGCAGCAGGAAGGGGATGATGTGGAAATTAGAGCAGCATTTCGACTTACGTTGCACCCTTCCTGACAAGCGGCCTGCAGTGGTTGATGGGCTTCAGAGAGACAAGCTGTCTTACCTTCGTGAGGAAAGACGGGGGAGGGGGGGAAGGAGGGATGGAGAGAAGGAGGGATGGAGAGATGGAAGAAAGGAGGGAAGGAAAACCCTGCTAGTCCCAGTGTGGGTTCAGAAAGAACGTCTGGTCAGGGTGGGGTGAGGCGGTGCGGTGGGCAGCAAGGTCTTTATCACAGCAGGGGAGGGGAGGGGGCCGTGGTGAGAAGTTCACGGCAAGGCAAGGGGGAGACGCAGGGACAGGGAAAGGGGCACAAGGAGAAGAGAATCTGGAGGGAGACAGAAGAGGCTTTTGGGAGATCTCCTTCAGCCCAGGCCCTTCCCCAGGAAGATGCGGACGAAGCCAAGGTCCTTGTTCTCCCGGCTCTAGAAACAGGTTCTCCTCAGTATCTTGGGGAGGCTCCCAAGATCTCTCAGTCTACTGCAGGAAGACACGGTGAAAATGGGCAGAGCCGAAGACCACTGCTCAGACTGTAAAGCGGGATTCTCTCTCCCATAATTCCCTTGCCTGGAGGAAATGGACAAGAACCACACTGGGCGTGGAGAGAGCCTGGAAGCTTGAGAGGGTGGGCAAGTCCAAGCCGCCAGCATCGCCCTCTCGGATTGTCGCAATGCCCTCAGTGCAACTGACTCCCCGCCTGGGTCCTGGCCCCCTGTGTCTTGTCTCCGCACAGTGCCACAGCGCCCCTGTTAGGGTGCGTGGCCGGCATGGCAGTCCCCAGGCCAGAGCCACCCCTGGCCCCTCACACTCATAGCCAACCCCTCCGAGGGCCTGTGATATGGTTTGTCCCCAGAGCCCGTCGCCTTTCCTCTGTCTTCTGCAGTTGGGCCCTTATTCACTCGTCTGCGGCCCCACCGGCCTCCTTGCTGCTCCTGCACCTGCCAAGCATGTTCCCACCTCAAGGCCTTTGCCCCGACTCTTGTGGTTGCTAGAATGTTCTTCCCCAGAGAGCCACGTGACACTGGTTCCTCTCCCTCATTAGGTCTCTGCTCAACTGTCACTCCCTCTGAGAGGCCTCCTTTACCCCTGCCCGCCACATTCTATCCCCTTACCCAGCTCCACTTGTCTCTGCCCAGAATCCCACCACCCGCCATTGTTCTGTACTGTGTTTCTCTCCCGCTAGAATGTCAACTACGGACCGACAGCTGTGGTCACCGCCACCTCTGCAGTGCCCACGGCCACGCCTCACATGCAGCAGGCACTCGACAGATGCTGCTCTGTGATTAATGAAATGATCCTAGGAGAGAAGAAGAACCGGAAGGAGCTACCCTGAGAATGGCCGTCCTACAGACAATATTCCCGCAGGGCTGGCAGTCCGGAAAAGCGTGACTCTGGAAGGAGGCGTGGCCAGCTCGAGGTCTCAGTTCTGCCATCTCCTAGACAGACACAGGCCAACCTGCCACCCCTCCCCGGGCATCACTCAGCTGTCCATCTGGTGTTGGTTACCATGTACTGTGCTTGTGAAAAAGGAGGGTGTTCAGGGCTAACTTGCCCAAATGACAGATCTGGAACCTTCTGAGGAGACCACGTATTTCTAACTATTTGAGAAATGGGGCATTTCCAGTGTAATATGTATTCATAGGGGTTGCCTTGAAGTGTGGGCCTTTTCATTTATTTTTTTCTCCCCACCCCCTTTTTGAAGCCAGCAAGCCTACCCTAAAGCCACACAAGCGGGGTGTTTGAAGAAGGGGTGAGTTCGTCAGCACCCTCAGAGCGAACTGCTCCTCCAGAAGAGTCAGAGATTAGCCACGAAGCTCCCCGTGGGCAAACCCAGCAGAGGTCCGCAAAGCCACCCACAGCCGGGGGTTCTGTTACCAACTCTCCGGGCTAACACGCCCCCCCCCCCCACAGGTACTCAGAGATCTGGGGGTCAGTCGCGCTCTTAAGGCCAAAGTCTCTCCTTCTGTGGGTCTCAGTTATTGAAAGGCAGGGATGGTGGAACCAACACTGGATGGGACCCGAGAGCGCTCCTCCGCGGGAAGGAGGGAGGGAGGAGGCAGCCCCAGGGGAGAACCCTGGCCCTAGACAAAAACTACAGAAAACCAGAGGAGACAGCAGAACAAGTCGCCGGGGTGCCAATTAATTTGGGGGTGGGGTGGGAAAAGGAAAGAGAAGGAGGTAAGGAATATGGCGACACAAGAGTGGAGGCTTAGCCAAGAATTCAAACGCGAGTTCCACTGGCAGATAAGACCAGTGGGTTGAGTCTTCCCACCCAAGAACTCACCAAGCTTGTGGGTCGCTTTGAAGGCAGCAGGGAGTGAAGCCGGCCAAAGGGGCCGAGAAGCCTCGTAAAATGGGAGTGTCCCGTGGTTCCTCAGTTATCTTATCTCCCTCACTTTACAGATTCAAAGCAGTAAAAACTCCACATGCCACCCCTGAACGTTCCTTCCTTTCAACTTAAAGACTAACAAAACTTTGTGTCAACACATAGGAGCCTAAAGTGATTAAAGCAGAAGGGAGCACTCCCTCTATTGTGTCTGCTTTTAATCCTCAGAGAATTTTTCTTCTAGACACACACACAAACAGCTTGGGAGTTGTTTATGCTAACTGCAGAGGGGTGTGGGCAGGGAAGGGAGCGGGAGCTGCTAAGCCAAGGCAAGAGAACGGGGAAACAGAGGCAAACACCGGGAGGCACGGGGAACCCTTCCATCCCCCCACCCCTGTCGGAGTCAAGAGCTGGCAGAATTCAAGGGTATTTGGGCAGCGGGCAGTGGACTGCTCGCCCAGGGGCCTGGAAGGGGTAGACCCAGGCCCCCCCCCTCCCTCCCTTCCACATTCAGGAGCCAAATCAGTCACTGGAAAGTTAAGCGCTGCCTTTATCATACAACAAAGGGCACTGGAGAGTGCCTCCAAGGCTCCGATGCACTTAATAAAGGCGAACTAAATAAACAAAGAGAAAGTCTTGAGAAAATAAAAGTCTTCACACCTGGGAACCGTCTTTATTGCCGCCTCCACATTTAGCAATAACCCACCAAGCTCTGACCTTACGTCCGAAAGAAGTCAAACCCAGTGAAGTGGTCAGAGAAGGTCAAACTGGACCCATCTTCCAACCTCAGGCCCCCGAGAGGAAAATGGTGGAAATGTCTGCCTGGCACTTAGATCGTCTTTGCAGCCTCTTTCGTGACCCATGTTGGGACTGTCTCTGAAGCTTGGTTCACTTGACCTTCGAGTTCCTCCTCGGCATTGTTTCTAAGTAAGGCCGGGGACTTCAGGAGACATACCCATTCAGGATAACGGTAACAACAGTTCGATATGCTTTACGTGGATTAACTCATTAAATCCAAAGCTGAAGTGTTGGTGTTTTTTTTTTTATAGCTTCCACAATTATAAATCATATGTATCAAAATTTCCTCCTCCCTGTCAATTCTCCCAAACCCCGAAACGCAGATGCAAATAAAAGTCAGTCACATATCTGGGGGGGAGGTCTCTGTACTAGATTATGAAAATGGCCCCCATCATTCCCCCTCCTGGTATCTCCACCCCTTTGCAATGAGTCCTTGCCCTCCCCTCCAGACATGAAGCCCAGTTACTTCCACAGCCTGGGATCTAGGCTTAGTCATGGGACTTACTTTGGCATATACACTGCAGAAGTGGCCTCGTGTGAGTTCTACACCCAGGTCTTGTGCTCCTAACGCCCAGCATTCTCGGCATTCTGTGACCTCCACGGGACCAGGTCCTGGCTAGCATGCTGCAGGGGGAGAGAGCTCCTCTGGAAGAAATCCCCCGGAAGAGGCCAACCCAGAT
The DNA here is from genome assembly GCA_028533885.1 of Nasua narica. Classification (NCBI taxonomy): domain Eukaryota; kingdom Metazoa; phylum Chordata; class Mammalia; order Carnivora; family Procyonidae; genus Nasua; species Nasua narica. Next base: position 11,424,155 of record CM052801.1, on the reverse strand, counting down.
CAGTCAGTCCCCAGCTCACCTGCCAGTTCAGAGCCCAGGCAAGATGGGAGCAGGGCGAGCTCAAGCACACACTAGAGCCGTGTGTGTCGTCAGTCGCTAAGTTCTGGGGCGGCTTGCTCCCCGGCAAGGATGTACCATTCAAAGCACGGGCCGCTCCCTGTCACCTTGGGCTTCTCCAAGAGGGAGTTAGCCTTTGCAGCGTTCTTGAAACTTATTCAACCACAAACCTACTCTCTCTTTCCCTTTTCTCTCCTCTCTGGGTGTGCACCAGGCACATTCCAAGAAGCACACGCACGCAGGGAAAGACCATTCCAGATCACACATCACAGGAGTAACTAGCATTTGTTCATTTGTAGGTTTTATGGGAAACAGCTGCTTTTCCTTTATGTCCACTTACAGTTTTCACTGCTGTTCTGAAAACAGTTACTTGAATGGGACCTGTAACAACCGTACTTGAAAACACTCAAATCAAGACCAGGAACATAATATTCCAGCCCTAGTAAAAGAGCGATCAGAGGCTCCCCCAAAGAAACCCCTTCCACAAAGAGCAGTCAATGGTTGCAAGAACTAGATCAAAACAAACTGGCTAGAAACTGGTTAAGGATTCATTTTGAATCAAATCAATAGATAACCAAGATTCCAAGCAACGCCATTCGCTGTTTCACTACCACCACCATTCCCGCCCGCCTCCCCGCACAGAAAGCTCCCTCACAAACATTTCGAAATATTTCTGGAAACTCATGTTTAATTCATCTGCTTCCAATAGCTCATTTTCCCTTTCAGTCCAACCATCCTCCTCAGGGTTCAAACAGTGTCTCTAATTTGCCCCCTTCCTCTGGAGCAGGGGTCAGATGGAGAGAAGACATTATTAATACTCTCAGCATGATCAACTTTCTGTTGATCGACATTGTGTAAAAGACCCAGGTGCAATTTTTCCAGCAGACGCCACAAAAACAAATGATAACATATGTGATCAAAATCCTATCTTTTTTCTGTAAAGCATGTAAGAGGTTATTCCAACTTATACAGTGACAATGTCGATTATATCTCAATAAACTGGGGGAGGAGGGGGAAAGGGTTGCTCCAAAGTCATCCAGTCACTATGCAGTACGTGTTTCCAAAATGAGTTACGATGTGTGTCAAAGCCCACACCCAACATCCCAGGACAGCTTGGCAAGAGCTGTCAGTAAGGGTTCAAGTTGCATATCTAGACCCTTCCTCCCTGTGAGCTCATCTACCAACCTCAGCACGGTGGATATGCCTTCCCACACAATCACTGGCTATTTTGGACTCATAAATATAGACGGGATGATGGATGCAACCATCAGAGTAACCATTATTCAAGCAAAAATCTTCCGTGAGTGCTAAAACTAGGTGGGGAGAGTCTGCTAAGGAAGAAGATATTTACATAATAACAAATTTACCTGTTCATTACAAAAGGAAAAAGGGTGACCACACAGAGACCACCTTAAGCAAGGAATCAAAGCTGACATCACCAATGGGGGGGGTGCAAATGGACATCCATGCCTCCTGATAAGGCCCCCAGAGAAAGACAAATCCTTATACTATATTTAAATAGTATTCCCACCAAGGAAACATACATCTGAATCAACACATGAGGAACCAGCAGAGAGACCAAAATTAAGGGACATTCTATAACTGGCCAGCATTCTTCAAAAATGCCAAGGTCATAAAAGACAAAGGAAGACTTATAAAACTATTCTGAATTAAAAGAAACTACAGAAACAAGACACTTAAAAGCAGTGTGGGATTCAGGGCTAGCTTGTGAATCAAAAGGAAATCGTCACAAAGGGAATGATTGGAAAAAACTTGGAATATGGATGATGGCTTAGAGAAAAGTATTAAATCAATATCACATTTCCCGAATTTGGTATCTGTTTGAAGCCATGTAAGGGAATATTCTTGTTCTTAGAAAATACAAAGGGTAGAGGGAGTTTGGTGCCAATGGCTTACCTGCAAATTATTCAGGAAATAAAAAAAAAATTATTCAGGAAAAAATTTATACACACACACACACATACACATACACATGTATGTATGTATGTAGGTATATATGAATATGCATGGGTGTGCGTACACAGGTGTGCACCTGCACATGCATGTAGAGAAAGAGAAAAGACAAAAAACGAATGAATGCAGGAGTTCTTTGTATCACTCATGCCACTTTCCTTTAAGTTCGGATTATTTCAAAATAAAAAGGAAAACAGACAACCTCACCGATGCAGAGGTTCGCCCGTCGGGGAGCCTGGCAAGGTCAGCCCCAGAGAGCGGTTGATCGGGGAGAAGGCCCCCTCTCCAGCTACCTTCTGCAGCACTGTCCGCAGCCTTCCCCCAGAAAGGACCCCCTCTCAGCTTCTTCTGAGATAGAGCTTTCGTGACCACAGGCCCCTGGCACTCTGGGACAGTGTGTGTCTTGCAAATCAGGAAACTGAAACCATTCCAGGCCACAGTTCAAGTCTATTTGAACGTTTTCTTCCTGTAGGTTTTCCACTGTGGTGGTTGGAGGGTATCTAGTTCCTTTGCTGGCTCTGTCGTGAGAGAAACCGGACTGTGTTTCTGCTGAGGCACGAGGGGGCCCAGGGAGCCAATGGACACACGGGCGGGAAGTCGTGGGGTCCAGGATAATCCCTCGGGGTGTGGGACGCTACCCTGTCTCGACGGTCTCCTCCCGTTTGTGGAAAGACCCTCTGAGGTGCTCGCATCTGGCCTAAGTGTCCGCATTGTGGGCTCTGCAACTGGAGTGTCGGGGCCTTCGGGTGTGCCCCAGGGCTGAGCTCTGAGCCCCGAGCCCTCAGCAATCCTGCTGTGGGGGCCCTGCCATCTCTGGGTGGGGTGGGCTCTGGAAGGCCATTCCTGGCAGGACCACCAGGCCTCTGTCCCTCGAGCGCCATCCATTGCTGAGCCTCCTACTTGCTGTTGTACTGCCCGGTCACATGATTGAACTGCTACCTCAGTTTCCCTCCTGGCACTCCCATATTCTAGAGTCCCGGCAGTTCCTAAGGCTCAGCCTGATGGTGCTCCAGCTCTCGCCTGCGGCCTGCTGTCCTCCCTACTCGCCAGATCCCACCTCTGTGGGTAAGCTCACCACGCTCCTGATGCTCACACAGTGACAGAACAATCCTGCCGAACGTGAGGGACAACTCCTCAAACAGTGGTCGCCAATGCGAGTTCTCCCGGCTAGAGTCTCTCCCAGCAGTTCTTTTCCCAGCAGCTCTGGCTGAAGTAGCCCCAGTAGTCCCAGCTCTGACACTGAGAGCCACTCTCCGGCGCAAACCTGACTTCCAGATGTGAGCAGGCAGACACGGGGTTGCGGGGGGGGGGGGGGGGGGGGGGGGGG
>CM052801.1:11276496-11420697 GCA_028533885.1 Nasua narica | reverse complement strand
AGTTAACATCCGGGTCCCTGAGCCAACAAACAAATGCTTCTCGAAGAAAGGCTCCCTGCTACCGCCCAGCTCCCCTCTGCTTGGAGTCCGGCCTGATCAGAAATGCAGGCCAGGTTTTCCAGACGGCAGCACCGGGAACTCGAGAAGCTCTGCCACACCCTGGCGCAGCCCTGAAAGCTGGGCCACCTAGGGGTCTGGGCCGCTTCGCAGAGGTTTCCAGCCACAATTTGAGCGAATGTGCCAGAGCCGACGCAGGGGGAACGACGGGCCTGGCACGGAGCCTTCTCCCCCCATCCCTGAAATAGGTTCCTTTCAGAGAGCATGGCACCCAGCAGGCTACACCATCCTGAAAAGGCCAAGGCCAGAACACGCCCCGGGCGACTCCCCCCTCGGCCCACAACCCCAACAGGACAGTTGGTGCCTGGGGGAGCCGCTGCACTTCTCTGAGGCCACACATGAGGCCTAACGTGAGGGCTTGCTCCAGACTACGTGAAGCATCTGGAAGAATGACCTTAAAATGCCATAGAGAATAGCGGCCACCTTCCGAGTGGCCCCAGACCCATCGTCTCCCTCCTCTAAGCCCAGGCTTCACTCCAAGTCCCCCAGGGAGCAGAGGCCGAGGTGAAACCGGGTTATGGGCTAGGCATGGGCTGCGTCCTCTGCCAAACCAAAACGCAGCGGCGAAGCAATCATCCAGAGGGCTGCAGCTACACCCGGATTTGCCAAGGTCATTCAGCAAAATGGAGGCCATTTCTTAATTTTCCACTTTGCTTCAGCTATGGCGACCTGGCCTCAGCCAGCTGGAAATTCAAAATGAAGTACTAGCAAATCCAAATACGTTTGGTTTTGCAAACGAACAAATGAACGAGGGAATCAATCAAGAAATGAAGCCAGTAAAAGCACCCTCTCTTCCAGAGAAGCCCTTCTGGAAATATAGAATACATCGGACAGAATATATGTTTGCCAGACAAGGGCAAGGGGATGGTGAGCAGGGGGCTGAGGCAGAATGTACTGGAGATTTCCCTAGTGGCAAAAACGTAGAGAAATGGGAGAAACCCGTTGAATGCTGCAAGGTCTCGTGGGTCACAGGTGACAAAGACAGCAGTCTCAAACAGGTCCCCTGCCACTCTGCCATCCCTCCAACCAGACTTTCGGAAGCTTGGCATTCCTATTTCCACCATGGATGTGAGATTACACAGCACACAGCCAGGCCCTCATTTTGTGCGCCCTGGGTGGGGCCAAATTGGGCCCCTACGTGTGTCGTGACCAGGTCAGAGGGAGGTGACCCAATAAGAAAACTGTGTGTGGCTCTTTAAAAATCCTGAGAATAACGTTTCCTAGACCTTACGGTTCACCACCCACCCTCTTGCTGACATGGAGACTGTGATTCTTTCGTTCTAGCTGGTGCAGGGGACGCTGGGTTCCACGGGTCCCACTTTGAGAAAGGAGGCTCTAAAATACACCCACACATGAAGGGGATGAAGGCTAAAGCACCCTCTCCTTCTAGGCTCTTCCCCTTCTTGAAATCAAACTTTCAATAACAAAAGAGGGGTCATCCTGGCAAAATCCCATTCCATTAGTGAGGCTGTGATTCAGGATGCAGGGAAATGCATTTCTTTTTTCCAGTTGTTCTTAGGAAAATTCCATTTTCAAGTTAGTAACTCCCTTCCATCCACCCTCTCGCTCTCTTCCCTGCGCTCAACAGCAACCTTAGATGTGACGCCCTGTGGCCAGCCCAGCTGTGGGGCCAAAACTCTAGAAGCAATTCCTAAAAGGGGTAAAATGTTTCGGGTGCAGCAACTCTGTTTTCTGTCTCAATAGAATGCGAGCAATCCAGGCTCTCCTCTGAGCCAGCCCCAAATCCCTACAGAGCTGGCTTTCTTGGCAGATTGTAATCATTCGGAGACATTCCTATTTTCCATGTTGGGGGGGGGGGGGAGGAGAACAAAAAGGAAAAAATACCTTTCGCATCAAAACCCCACAGAAAGCGGAATGTACAGAAATGGCATTTTACTGGTCATCTGGCCTGATTCTCCAGGGACTGTTGCAAAATTGTTCCCTAGGGTGGATTCAATGGGTGCAGCCAAGTTTTCAATCTCTACAAAGATGAGATTTCCCATAAATTCACAAATGTCAAATGGAATGAACTCTCTGATGTGTGTGTCATATGCAAAGAATTAGGAATAGTCGGAGATGGTTCCTGGAAACAGAAATGTAAGTCTTGACATTCGCTCATTAAATTATTAAAAACCCCGTAACCAAAACGAGGACAGGGGAGTCTTATCTCAGGAGTTGGGAGACTAAGAGGCAAGGAACTTGCCAAATAAGCATTAGAAGGCTGAGTGGGCCTGCATGTTTATTTCACGATAACTGGGGACAATGGTAGGTATCCCGGTGACAACTTCCTCAGTAATAGCAGAAGCCAGTGCCCCTCCCCCCACTCTGGTCTCAGCCCCGCCTGAGCTCCCTGCAGTGAAAGGCCCCGGGAGAGATCTGAACAGCCTGCTCTTCCGTGTGGGCAAGTCAACAAGCAGCCAGGTGATGGAAAGACAATTTTGAAATTGTTGCTTTTCATTCTTTTTCTGTTTTGCCATAAAAGCTTTCCCCAAGTAAGCCCTCCACGCTGCACGTGGAAGAAGGAGTAGGGGGGGCCCAAGGAGGTCCTGAGCTGTTCTCCCTCTCTGAGGCCCCCCGAGAAGTCAGGGAAAACCAAGAACTCCGTTCCTATAACCTAGATCATGGAGAAACGCAATTGCGTTTAATCGCGCCGTGTGGCTCTCACAACACACCATTTCTTCCCTGGCCAGCCTCTTAGAACGGCTGACTCTTCGGGAGGCACTAGGGCAGCACAGGAAGCACGCTGTAGCACGGTAAAAATCATCACAATAGTCACAGGAATCATCACACGTCTCCAGCTCCGACCAGACCTAGGTGCGACGCCTACCGCTTTCTCTGCCTCTCATAGAGCCATCACCAAAAAAATGTCTACCAAAGCCAAGCAGCAGAGAGATAAAGTAACCCGGGCACAAGCAATACAGCTGAGAAAAGCAGAAGTCAAGTTCTGAACCCAGGTCCCAGCTGCCTCGGAAGAGGTCCACAGAGTCTGCATTAGAATCATCGAGGCCCAGGCTGCTCTCAAGACCAACTCAATCAGACTCCCTGGGGTAGAAGTGAGACATCGTTATTTTTGAAAGCTCCCCAGGTAACTCTTGCGGGCAGCCAAATTTGAGAACCAATGTTGCCCACCACCATTCTTCACTGCCTCTTCAGAAAATAAAGGACAGCTGGATAGGCTGGGCTCAACCTAGGTCTTTGTTCAAGTCACCAAAAAATCCACACGGAGAGCAAACACGCATCTTTTAGAAGATGGAAGGACTTAGGAAAGGCCCAAGGTCAGCAGAGGCCAACCTGATGGGAGTTACTGCCACGATATGCCTCAAGGGCTTGTTTGGTGTGTCGGGAGTGAAAATAAAGTCCAGTAGACCCCCAGGGGGAAAGGAGAGGTGGGCCATGCCGGAATTAACCTTGGATTGCGTCTCTTGGGTACTCCTTGGGTAGATGGGAGTCGTTGATGCTATTTAATGCAGCATCTTGCCATAATCCTTGTAGACGTTTGACACATTCCCATCAAAGCTGGCTTGACCACGTGACTTGCTTTGCCAATTAAGTGTAGGCGGAAAAGTTGTGTCACTTCTGAGCATAAGTATTAAAAACAAGTGTGTGATTTACTATTTTCTCTTCCTTCATCAACCATTTGGACCAGCAGTGTTCTAGACGGAGGCCCACCCCGTCAGCCTCAGCCCCGGAGGGAAGGTGAGATAGTAAAGAGCTGTACATGACTCATGACAGACACTTTTCATGAGCAGGAAATAAACTGCTGCCGCTGTAAGCCGCTGAGAATTGGGGGCTCATTTGTTACTGGGCCTATCCTGACCGATGCAATCGAGCACTCTCAGAACACTCTCATTTCGCCTGTGCGCTAGAGGGGATGGACCACAGCAGAGCATTCCCTTCCCTATGAAACGCTTCTCAAGAGGGAGGGATGAAGACATCCAATATCAATTCCCCTCCCCCGATACCTTAAATCCTTTCTGAGGCTAGAAAGGGCCTAACTGAAATTAAATTAAGATAAATGGATTTCCTCTGTCTCTCTCTCAAGTGCATTACAAACAAACAGCATTTGAAATTAGACACTTACATGTCCACTTCTCTCTCTCTGGGTCCTCTAATTTTCCACAAAAAAAAAAAAAAAAAAAAGGGAGCAGTCATTTACAACACAAACAGCCTCAACCCAAGAGATTCTGAATTATTTAGTTTAGAATAGGGCCTGGGTATCAGCATTTTTTAAAAAAAAACTCTCCAGTGACTCTACTGTGCATCCTGGACTTAAAACGAATCCTACTGCCCCTTCTTACTACAAAAGCCCAGAAGAACGGAGGGCACAGAGCTGGTTAACGGCAGAGGTCAAGATTAAAACCTTTCATCCGTGATCTTCTCACTACAGTGCGTTGTTTCTCTGATTATGCATGTTTTTCCAGAAGAGCCACTTGTCCCCATGAATTTAATTAACAGAGAGATGACAACACCAATGGCTAGTGTTCTCGCTGGCCTCTCTGGGTGTTCAAGGGTAGCTCTGTGCATTTTGCTCAGCAATCAGGGACTGCGGTTTTCTACTAGAAAGACACACAAAGCACGCTTGCTCTTTGAGACCTTAAAACACGCCTGCATTCTTCTGAGTCCAGTTGCTGTCATTTATGAAGCTCAGTGCCATTATCAGACAGGTGTGAGAGCCTGGCTGGGGTTCTGAGGTAGCCACACAACAAGGTTGTTTGCTCTTAAGGCTGGAGATCCATGCACTCCCACTACTGGGTTAGAAACAACACGTATCCGTATCTATACACATATATGTACATGTATTCCATTTAAATTACACTGGGCCCAAGATGGCGGTTATATAAATGATGAGAGGTTAGCTAGACAAAGGAAGGTATCACGCAGGCACAAATAAAACATCTCTCCCTTCCTGTACCCTTGTATTGGATCCTCAATCCAATGAAATAGGTACACTGACAACAAAGATTGTGTGTGTTTGTGTGAGTGTATATGAGTGTGTGTGTGCTTAAGTTAAACCCCATTTCAAGAACATTTGTTAAATATTGTTGGGTGTGCAAAGAAGGGTATAAATGCTTGGGCCCGCTTGTAAAAGCCCACCATGGACAGAAGTAGCCACAGAACTCTGTCGGCATCTGGAGAAACATTTAAGGTCTCTCTGAGCTAAGCAGGGTTGGAAAAGCATCTTTCTGCCTCTCAAAAATTGTCCAAACTCCGTTCTCAAAGCCTCAAGTTTCTCGCCAAGTATCAATCAAGATTGCACTGCCCCATACTGTGGCCACTAACCACATGTGGCTTTTGGACACCCGAAACAAGGCTTGTTCAAGGGTAAAACATACACCTGATTTCAAAGGCTTAATACAAGAGGAAAAGGTAAAATATCTTGGTGCTATCTGATAGTGATCGCATGCTGAAATTAGGATATTTTGGACACGGTGGGTTTATCAACTATATCATCCAACTAGTTTTCACCTGTTTCTTGTTACATCTGTAAAAAACTTGGTTCGGAGAACATTTAAAATGGCACATGTGGCTCGTGTTCTATGTCTACTGGACAGTGCTGGGCTAAGCAAATCATTTTAATGATTTTAAGGATAAGTCTACTTGGTTCAAGTCGGAGGTGACAAATTGTTGACTACATTTGAGGAAGTAGAGGCAGAGTAACACTCTTGTTAATGACCCACGCTGCCTGGGCCCCCAGGGTAGTTTTCCACCTGGACATCTGTGTGTCCCTGGCATTTAACCTCATCTATAAAGTGATAATGATCATACTTCAACTGCACAGAGCTGGTGTGAGAATTCAATGAGCAAAATAAATGTACAATGCTTGAACAGCACATGGGAGTTGTGGGCACTCAATATCTGTTAGGTATTAGAACTCTTCCAATCATGTGGGCATTTCAATACCTTTTAACAGACCCCAAAGAATTTTCCAGACTTTAACAGCCTACAGGTGGAAAAAAAGGTCCCACATTTAACCTAGAGCATCCATAAAACATTTTAACAATACACACGAACTGGTAAAAGATCACTAATTAGCACTCAAAACGTCCTTCCTTGTACATTATCTGACAAACCTGAACATTGAATAATAGGCTAATAATGTAGATATATATTCCTTGGGATATAATATAGACTCTTGGAATTTCAGCCCTAGAAGTGGAATTACCATTTATGCTATATGTGAATTGCCAGTTTTCAAAATTTCACGGCACAACGGAATACGCCCCATGTTGAAAGGGTACCAAACACTCTAAGGCTTCTTTGATGATTTAGAAGGTACTTCCAGATCTTTCAGTAAGGGTCAATAACAAATGAAGCATGGAAAGACCAGTCCAGGCACTGTCCCAGGTGATGCATAGGGCTAGCTTTCACTGCATCATGTACCTATCAGTTAGGTAATAAAAATTGAGTATGCTTGACAAAAAATCTACACACACTGGCAGAAAAGCCCGTTTCTGCATCTCCAAATTTGTGTTATTTGCTCGAACTCCGCAAGGCCCTTAATCTCAAGGATGACTTGAGTGGACCTGATTTACCGTTCAATGCCCAGATGGTGGAGGAGGCATCTTAAGAGAGGCAGCTATCACCCTCGCCACCCTGAGCCCACCAGTGAAGCTGCCAGTCCATCTACCAGGAACATTTCCGCTTCTCCAGAGAACCTGGACAACAATTCTGAACCAGCCGGATGTGAAGAAACCAAGGAAAATAATGACGAAGGAAACAGCTCTGTAAGTGGGCAGCAGACTCTGGAGATACCCCTAAGGGTCCAAATTGGGGTTTCTCAATCTCAGCACTGTTGACATTTGGAGCCAGATCACTCTTTGCTGTGGGGCTGCTCTGCGGGGCCTTGTAGGATGTTCAGCAACATCCCTGGCCTCCGTCTACTGGATGTCAGTACCATCCCCTCTGAGCTGTGGCAACCAAAAAAGTCTCCAGGCACTGCTACATGTCTCCAGAGGTGGGGGGGGGCAGTAGGGGGGCATGATGGACCCCGGTTGAGACCCACTGGTCTAAACCTTTGAGTTTTGACTTTGAGTACACATAAGCATCATCCAGTAGCTTGTAGAAAGGCAGATCCCTGACCCCGCTCCCAAGATATTTTGATCCAGGAGTCTGGGGTGGAATCCAAGAAGCTCCCTGGGGATTCTGAGGTGGGTGGGCTGAAGTCCACACTCCCAAACCACGCTCATCTTGCAGCCTGGGTGCACGCCCCGGTCAAAAATCAACGCTATGCAAAGTCTGAACTTGACAGTGAAGCAGACCCAGTTACACAAATCAGCCAGGCAGTATAGAAGCTGCTTGATGGTGTAGAGCTACACGTGGGAGAAATCAGGTATTGAGATTAAAGAAGTTGTAGAATAGAAAAGAACCCATTTGTAATCTACCAGGGGAAATTAAGAATGAGCTGCGCTCAGGCTGTAATTTTACCTCCTGGGAAGCCCTGAATGCAGGTGAATAATATATCTACCAAGGTTCTATGTTAATCTCTTTTTTTTTCCCCCTTATAAAAGACAGAACTGAGCATTTACAGAATTCTGCTCCAGCTCATAATAATCTGACATTTGATTTTCGGTTTACAGCAGTTCTAGGAAACTCCCAATAGGCAAGCAAGATTTTTGGGATTTGTACAATGGGGTCACAGCCCCCGAGTGAGTTACAAGATAATGAGTGGGTGAGACCCTGTGGCCTGGGGTGCAGAGACCCCTGGGGGAGGACATTTCGACTGGTGACACCAATTCCGACATCCAGCAGGTCACTGTTGAACCCATTTGGGTCTGAAGGGGCTTCTGGTTTGCTTATTAGCTTTGTTCAACATGAGAAAGGTCGAATGAAAAAATAAAACCACCATACAGCTTGCCATTATTAGGTATCTTACTTTAGGTTCGGAAACAAGCCCTACAACAAGGAAGCCTACACGAGTACAGTCAGTCCGGCTCTAACGCTTGTGTTGGAAACGCAAATTTGTTCCAATGTGATGGACAGATTAGAGGACAATTTGAGCATCACATGAAGTTCGCGTTTGCTTATGTGCAATTCTGTCTGCAAGAAACAGTAAGTGATCGCAGCCAGGCGCACACCTCCGACATCTCCCAGCCACCTCGGTTCACCTTATGAACCCCAACCATCCACGCCCAATGTGACAGCTGTCCATTTGGTTTCTAGTGACACTCCTAGCAGCCCTTTGCAAGTCGCCACCCTTCTGATGCCCACTTCTGCAAGCCACTTCCAGGGCCTTCCCGAAGTAGCGCTCCGCAGCGATTATTGTATTTATGCATTTCCTAAGCACGTGACGTGTCAAACCGTGCTACCATTTTTATTAGGTTTCCGTCTTATTTTTCTTATGCACTCCTAAGTTTTTAAGTGCTGTGCCCCTAATCTCATTTATTCCATAAGCCCTGTGGTTTTTATTGCATAACTTTGCATAGCATGGTGATTTTCTAGGAAGTCATGTCATATTATAGCAGAACTGACTGTAGTTTATTTGAGAGGCAAGGGAACAGTGGCAAGGAAATGAGGAAGCAAGACAGGAAGGAAAGGCTGCCTAGGAAGAGTGAGCTTCCAGACACACTGCTACTGCGTGTGACCAGAATCCTATCCCACTGGGAAATTCTGGGAAATGGTGCAAGACATGGCTCAAATTTGTCCTGCCGGAGAGGCGAGGGAGCTGGGGTATTTATCCACCAACTCCTCTCTGCCCTAGTTAAGGGCTGCTCCTGGGGCTGTTAATTCCAGCCTGCTGAGCCCTCAGGACAGCAAGAAGATACAATTACTGACAGATGGAACCCCGCTCCCCAGAGCACACCGAAGCAGTGAGATCCAAAGGATCTGAGTCATCTCCCTATGAGCATCTGGCACAAGGGCCAAAGAAAGGGGGCGCGAGGGGAAACATGGCAGAAGAAAAGAAGACAAGAGTGAGGGCTGTACCTTTCAAAGTCTCTTACTCCCAAGTGTCCCTTTACTAGGAATCCCCTGAGGCCTGGTAAAATATTGATTACTGGGATCCACCCTACATCTGCTGAATCGAATTCTCCAGAAGAACAACACCCCCTTTCCCCCTCCAGTGCCACCCTCCAAAGGTAAATGTCTCATCTGGCAAGCCCAGGAAACACTGCCAAAGCCATAACCCCCGACTTCTGCCACACTCTGGCTGGCCAAAGAGAAGTTCCCCCACTGAGCTCCAGAGGCAGAAGAGGGACTAGAAATCAGTGCGGCAGAGGCCAGAGGCAGTGCTGAGCCCCTCCACCCCGCCCCCTGTCACACTCAGCCACACAAGACAGAGGGCAGGCCGGCTGTGGTCATTTGTCTCTTCCTTTAATCTTCAGGGGCAGTTAAGTGGCTTAGGCAGAACGAGGGGCCAGGCAGGCTGGCCTCCCATCCGAGATCGCATCCCGCCCACCCACAAGCGAGGTCTCTCCGGGCACCAGAATAGCTTTTCTCATCCCAGAGACAACTCGGCTTCAGGAAATGGCTGTACATTTAATCTCCGAGAGCTTAGGGCGAGGCGATCCGGCCTCACTGGCCACAGTGGAGCCCCAAACCACAGTTCTAGACACAACCGGCCCATCGGCAAGCAGCCTCCGGCTCCGGCTTCTGTGCGTTGGCCTCATGTCCTTATTTCTCCTTCACCCAGAACATAGCTCATTTCTGAGCCTACCCCACTGAACAAAGTGCTCAGCTATGAAACAAAACGAATTAACATGATGGGGAATGTTGCTCTAAGGTCGATGAGTAAATAAACCTATGTCGTCAGTTACACTGGCCACTGAAGTCCTAGGGTTGCCATCAAAAAAAAGTCCACAAATAAAATGTCAGGGTAATGAGGCTACGGTTTATTTTTACATGCAACAATGCATGAATCAGAGGGACAGAATCATCCCTCGTGGCCAAGAGGAGATGGAGAGACCAGCCACTCAGGCTCCTTTGGGAAAATCTAAACAGCTTCACCACTCGATTTATAATCGCACTATTTATGTACCACCTCGGCTGCTGCTATAGAAACAGTGCTAACCTTGGACGCGTGTTTGTGTCGGGAGTCGTAGGAAGCAGTGCTACCCCCACTGCTTGTCAATGGCCGTTCATCACAGGGCCCCCGTCTCCGTGTGTCATCTTTTGGATAAATGTGCCACCAGGAAAAGAGCTGGGTATCTGCGGACCAGTAAACCTACGATGAGGAATGAGATGGAGTGGGAGGCTGTGCGAGAGCTCACGTCCTATACCCAGGGCCAAGTGCGCTGGGACTGGCCCTCCAAAGGAAGGCAAAGCAGTTTGGAAAGTTCTAGAAAGGCACCATGAGTTCTGAGCTCAGCTCTTACTGCCCACCTGATGTCTCGCCTCTCATTTCTAAGGTCCTCTTCTAAGAGGGGGAGATGGTTCCTAGGACCTGAGAAAAATAGGAAGATAGGGGGAGGTATTTAAAAAGAGGGGAAAGAGATAACAGTTCCTACTTGGAGTCAAGGGTCATGTCACCGAGGGGGAACACATGCCAGAGACAGATTTTGAGATAGACTCTGGGGTCGAGGGGCAGACCTTTCGCGCTTGAGAATTTTTACAATGCCTTTCCCAAATACGAAGGTGCTAATTAATGAACAGCAGTAGAAAGCTAAGGTGCACTAGATTCTACTTGCTGCACGAACAGAGCGGGGAAAGATCGATGCTGCTACTATTGCTGTCATCACCATCACCGTACGATTAATTTAAACTAACATTCCGACTAACATTACGACCGGCTTTTGATCTAAGGAAGGCAGTTCATATAACTGCCTTTTGTATCACCTTTTTTTTGTATAGCCTTTCTAACCGCTTCTAATTGCTGGTGGGAGAGGCAGCATGGCACAGTGGAAAGACCACGAAGACCCAGCATAAGCTCTGGATCACCTACCTTTAAGCTGTGTGACCCTGAGCAAGTTCCTTAACCTCTCTGAACCTGGTTTCTTCATTTGTAAAATGGAGATGTGAGGTATGAAGCTTGCCCTTCCAACTTCAGACAGGGCCAAATGAAAACTCTTGTGTAAAAATCTTCTCTAAAAACAACATGCCATCGAGAGTCAAATTAGGTATAACTATGAGTTGCGGGTCAGGAATAAGGAAGGATGCCTCCTAGCAGCACTATTTGCTGGAGAGCCCTGAATGCTTTAAAGGGATTCCTCCTGATCTCTGGTCCGTGGCTGCTGGTCTTCAATGTCAGTGCTAAAGAGACATTGTTATGTTAGTTCCCCGGGAGGGACCCTAGTGCACATACAGGAAGCAGCATAACACAGAGCCCAAAGGTATGTCGACAAATGAATGGATAAACCAAATGCGGTCTATCTGCACAATGGAACAGCATCGGCTGTAAAAAGGCACAAAGTGCCAACACAAGCTACGACGTGCAGGAACCTTGAAAACATGACGCTAAGTGAAAGGAGCCGGAAGAGAAAGGACATATACTGTATGAGTCCAATTCTATGAAATGTCCACAACAGGCAAATCCAGAGAAACAGGGGACTGGGGTGGGGGAGGGGTGCCAGGGATGGGGGAGGGGAGACTGGGGAGCAACCACTTAACAGGTATGGGCTTTCCTTTTGGAGGGGACGAACATATTCTGGAACTAGACAGTGGTGGTGGCTGCACAGCACGGTGAATGGACTAAACGCCACTGAATTGTTCACTTGAAAATGGCTCCTTTTGGGTCAAAGAAAATTTGCCTCGACGAAAAAAACACAATAATAATAACCATGATAATACTACCACCAACCTCAGGCTCACTGTGAGGACTAAATGAACTAGCATGGGTCAAACACTCAGCACTCCGCCCGGCACAAAGCCAGCCCTCAATAAACGCAGACCTCTCGCACTCCCCGCCCCCATCTCTCAGAGAAAGACGGTGAGGGGCTCGGGCAAAGCCATGCTGCGAGAAATGAACTAGATTAAGACTGAAGGCTGTTCTTGACTCCTAAGAGAAAAGGCTCATCAGGCCGCCTGAGTGGTTCAGTTGGTTAAGCGTCTGCCTTCGGCTCAGGTCATGATCTCAGGGTCCTGGGATCGAGTCCTGCATCGGGCTCCCTGCTCCTCCCTCCGTTCGCAGCTCCCCCTGCTTCTGCTCTCTCTTCTCTGACAAATAAACAAAATATTTTAAAAAAACAATCGAACACACCCCTTCACCTCATCGAATGCACCCTGAAGATCCGCAGCAGTTTTCCCTTTCGCTTAGGCTCCTGACCAGGCAGCCCAGGTAACCCACAGGGAGAGCAGGCTGAGCCTTTACTAAAACGCCCCAGCCACAGAAGGGAAGAAAGAAGCAACTGTGTTCTACATTCTAAATGGGAAAGCCCTTTCTGGCAAGAAGCTCAGAGAAGGCCTAGGGGCGAAATTTTCCGGAGATTTGAAGACACACCTGGGATGTCTTGCCATTCTTCATTTCTTCACTTTGATCTTCATTACAGTGTGGTGAGGTGTGGTTTTAGGTATTTGTGTTTTTCCAGCTCAAAGCAAAAATCCAGCACCACCGAAGGCCGGGAAAGGTGTGACAGACAAGTTCACAGGAGCGTACAAGTCACAATAGAAAAGATGTCATCACATAAATACCCCAGATGTCAAAACAGCAATAAAACCATCTCTTCACTCATTTCATGACTGTTAATGACCCAGGAGTCATTATCTATTTATGAAGCCCATAAAATATGGCATGTGACGATGTCACCTTTTACAAATGAAAGGGTAGAGTTTTTGTCCCAGTTTTGTTTGTTGGCTACTGGGGGATTGTTTTAGCAAAAAGGCTGATAAGACTGGCCAATGCGATTGCACTGAAATACGGGCTGAAGAAAACCCAACCATAAAAGACAGTAAGGAATCCTAAAAGTAGATACTTTGAAACACACTCCATCCCATCAGATAAGTCATCTAAAATGACTGGTGTTTCTTCCCAGCCTTAAGTGTGTGCAGAGGAAAACATGTCACCGACTTATTCCCTACAAAGCAGTGAACCTGAAAAACCTCTAGCCAATTCAAAAAGGCACAGCTACAACTACTTGACAAAAATCTAATTTCCAAGCAGGACCTTCCTGCAAGGGAGTTTGGGAAATGTAATTTCTAGCTTTCCAGCCTCTTCAGCATAGTACATGCTAGGAGGAGGCGAGACTGGATGCCAGGTGCCAATCTGCCATCGTGTCAAGAATTAGCGAGACAGAAATTCTTGTAGTTCCATTTACTCTCAAGGAATTATCATCAGGCACAAAGAGAGAAGGGTAGAGATTTTAAAAATTGCTGAAGGTTCTCTAGTGCTATGAGCCCAAGGACAATGTGACTTTAACAAGCACCATGTGTAATAGTCCCATCTTCCTGGTGACTCTGTCTGGGGGAAGAAGAGAGGGAGAGGCAGCCTGTTTATGCTGCTTCTAGGACGGAGTGCTTGGGCCACGAGTAATGACAAAGTTCCTACCTCTTGTAACCTACATTTCCTATGTGGCATTTCATTCCATATTCCCTGGTTCTTAATTCAGTGGGATCCACGGTGATGATTCGGCAGAGTGAGATGAGGGGGCATAATTCTGGGTCTGAGGATTAAGTCGAATAATGCCCACAGAAGCACCTGGGGCTCCCATGTGAATTCTGCAGGGTGTTGAGGGGAGATGGTTCAGAGAAGAGAAAGCACCTATATATGCAGTGACCTTTCCTCCTCAGGTCCTGGCGCCTTGTTACACATATGTGTGCACGCATGTGTGTGCACGCACACACACATTTCCACCCTCATCCTTGCTGGAGAGACGTTGCAATTGAGAGTAAACAAATTAAATCTGGAGTCAGGAAACCTGGTTTTGATTCCCTGGTCCCTCGCTGCTTGGCTCTGGTTAAGTCGCTTTCCTGCCCTGAGCCTCAGCTTCCTTACATGGAAAATAACACCAGCCTAATGTCACTGCTCCTGACACACATTAGATGAGAGAAAGTAATCTAAGGTGTTCTAGAAAGGAAATCACAAAGAAAATGATAGCTGTCCTTTTAAATCACTTAAATACACCTTGTATTGCCCATTTCAGATGAGCAAAGGTTAAAAGCTTGGTAATGCCCTGAGTGGTTGCAGGTTGGAAAAATGAAGGTTCTGGCACAGAGAGTAGAAGCATAAAATAGTCCAACCTAATTGGAGGGTGGCTTGACGGTAGCTCTCTAGCTACAAAACGTACCACTCTTTGAACTGAATGCCCAGATATACTCGCAAGAGTCCACCAAGTTATTCGTAAAGGAACATATATTACAGCAATGGCGATGGCACAAAATGGAAAATCCTATGTCTATCAGTGGGGACTGGTTCAATAAATCATGGTTTTGTTTTGTTTTTTTTAAACATTTTATTTATTTGACAGAGAGAGACCGTGAAAGATGGAACACAAGCAGGGGGGTGGGAGAGGGAGAAGCAGGCTTCCCGCTGAGCAGGGAACCTGATGTGGGGCTCGATCCCAGGACCCCGGGATCATGACCTGAGCTGAAGGCAGACGCTTAATGACTGAGTTACCCAGGTGTCCCCCTAAATTATAGTTTTAAGTACTATGCATCTAATGGAAAGAATGAGTAGGTCATTTGGAACTGGAAAGATTTCCAAGGTTTGCTATTAGGTTAACTAAAAAGCAAGATAACGAATACTATGTATAGTAGGAGATAGACTGACAGAGAGAGAATCACACACACACACACTCGGGTAATTGAATAAAACCTTTCTGGGATGATTCGCACGAACGTATTGCTGTTTCTCTCTGGAGAGAAGAACTAGAAAGCAGGGGAGAGAGGAAGGCTTTCACGTTTCATTGTCTCTGATTCCTTTCTTTACAGTTGGATGTTTTATTTTTAATACTGTGCATTTTTTTTTTCAATTTAAAATTACACACTCTAAAAGCAAGCTAGAAAACAGAGTAAAGAAGCCCTTTTCCTGAGTGGGCGTTGTAAAAATAATAAAGGAAGCAGTAAATGGAAACGCCAGGATGCCACACGAGGTGGCCCAGGCTGTGTTTAGGAAATACTGCTGTGTGGGCTGCCAGTCCTTGCTCTGCCTGATCCGGCTCGTCTTCAGGGATCGTGAAAGGTGGAGGGAGCCCGAAAATAGATGCGGAGAAAATACAATATAAGAGGAGGGTGAGCGCACGTTGACACGCACCCACGGACCCTGGGTGGCGTGGAGCGGCGGAGAAAGAGACACCTGGAGGGCCACCCTCACATCCTGCTATGCACAACTGGCATTTAAATGAGCATTTGCACCATCGGGACGGCTGGGGGCGAAGCACACACATCCTGTTAGCGGAGAATCCCAAGAGGTGGGAGATATGTAATCTTTTTACAAAAGACTCCTGTTGCTCCTAATATTTATCCAGCTCTATGTACACAAATGGTACCAGCACAAAAGAGCTAAACTTTCGGATCACCGCAGATTCAAGGCTGTAAACACGAGTTACAAAGAACACGTGAGCTGGCGTGTCCCCGGGGTCTGCTGGGACCCCAGCTCTAGGGGCCGTTAATAAAACACTACCCCCCGAGAATGGATTCCGCGGTAAAACAAGGAGCTCAACACTTGAATAATCAAAGTTAAGTAGGTTTCTCAACTGTGGACCGCCTAGAACCCTTGAGCAAATTCAAGCGCGCTATGAGTTCCGAGAGGGTGGGGCATGGTTTGCAGCGCTTCCCCAAATTCTTGCTGGAGAAACCTCTCTTCCAAGCCCGGTGCTGCTGCCTGGTGGATGTCAGTTCATTCGAGGGTTGTTTCTCCTCAATGTTGAGGTTAGAGAATGGCTGTAGGAAGCAGAAACTGCACCGCAGAAGGAATTATTTCAGCCTATGGATTAGGGCAAAAATTACAGTCAGGGGTCATGATCAAAGAAATAATAGTAATACGGTTCATCCGCTTCACCGTACAAATAAGAAAACAGAGCCCCCAGATAATTCTAAACAGAGAGAACAGAGTTCGCTAGCCCTTCAGAGCCGGGACTCAGGAGCCAGAACGCCTGGGGTCAAAGCCCGGCTTTCTGCAGGACCCAGGGCAAGTTTCTGGACCTCCCTGGGCCTCCACTCCCGCTTCTGGAAAGGGAAGACAGCAGTCTCTACCCTACAGAACTGGGAAAATAAGTGGGCTTGGATCTACAAAGCACACAGACCAGTCTTTTCAGTGAGCACTAGGTAAGTGGGTCTTTAAGTAAAATAAAGTTCCTGGGGCCTCGGAGTCCTAAACTGAGGCATCCTTACTCCCACATTCCTGTTCTTACACAACACTTCCACTCTAATAAAACAGTAATTGAAAAAGGGGAAACCAAAGGGATAACGGTTCGACCATCATCCAAAAGTCAATGTTAATGGGAAGTTAATAGGCCCGACATTGCCAGAGCAAATCTCAAGAATTCGAATAACACTTCTCCCTCCAGAAACACATACTGTGTAATTAAAAAAAATATATGGGCCAGGAAGGCAAGGGATACGTTGTTTTTTTTTCCCCCTGCCAGCCTGAAGGTTCTAAAAAGATTAGGTCATTTTTTAAAGGGTTGTTCACAGCCAGCACTGGGGCGGGAGAGCGGGCGGAGGCCGCAGACTCAGAATGCAGGGGGTGGCATTCTCCTGGCAGCAAAGTGGAACACGTCAGGATGGGAGGTGGGCTGAGGTTCCTCTCCCCCCTTTAATTTGTTTTCAAGCAGGTGTGCTGGGCAGAGGGAAAAACTCTGATTCCTTAAATACAAGCCGTTCTCAAGTCAACGGGCATGAGCTGCCTTGGGCTGGCATGTGATTTCAGCCTGAGCGCCGAAATGCGGATTTGCTAACTGGGGCATGGAGAAGGCTCTCGACAGACAAGGGGCAGAAAGGAGGAAAGGGAAGGAGAGGGGCTGCCCGTCCACCGCCCTCCACGCTCCCTCACCAATCACAGAGGGTGACGCTGGCCACGGACGACCAACCGCCTGGGAGACCTCGTTCGCCTGCCCCTCCTTGGGAAATGGGCCCCTCCCATGCTGTGGAAGGAAATTTCCAAATATTCAGTGAGGAGAAGGCGAGTGTAACCAATGTGGATACACAAAGATGGCAGGAATCCAAGGAGAAAAATGGTTTCTCCTCACCCCTGACACGCTGGCATAAGCATCAACTTAGAGTGGTGTTTAAAAGGTGATCCTGTTTTAGGAACCCCAAATCTGTACACTTGGCTGCCCACTGAGATGGAATATCTGAAATTGTAACTGTCCTGGAACATTCAAGACACATGGTCACCCCCCCCCCCACGTACATCTTGACCTTGCCTTTCCCAGCTTTTTTGTGGCTGGGTCTCAGGGAAGTAAGTCCCTCAAAATACCCTAATGCAAGCTCCCGCAGCTGGGACGTGGTGGAACCAAGACTCAACCCCAGGCCCCACACGCCTGTCCCTTTTCCACGCTGCTTCAAACCCTTGTCATTGTCCCCTGGAGGAGAGGCTGATGATATCTGCAGACATATAAAAGCCCCAGCTTAGGAATCATTTCCGGGGTCCAGACCGGGAAAGGCATGGGCCTTCCCTTCCCATCGACTAGAGGATTCAATTCATCATGCCACTTCTCCCGGCCACCCCCTCACACATGTGCCTTACGGCGCTTCCCAACACAGCCCAAGTGGCTTCCAGGCACTCTGCACATCCCCGGCTCACTTCCGGGACTGAGATTAAACCAGCGAAGTTAGCCTCAGACCACAACCAGGAGAATGATGCCTTGCTAAACACAGCCCTTTCGGGACTCACTCCACCAGCAGAAATGATGCTGATTATTTACCCACCTGCAGGAAGCCTCTCTCCTTTCGGAGCCTCGCATGGCAGCACCTGTGTCCCACCTGTGTCTGGGACACCTATGTGTCCCAGAGGGCAGGAGGGACAGTGGTGCCCCACCCAAGTCCCCTTTTATCAGGCCTGTGGCCTCATCCTCCAGCTGCTGGGAGAGCACTGGCTGCTAGTGGCCCGCGGCAGGGCCCCTTCTCAGGAGAGCTGCCCTTGTTTGATGAGAGGCACCTCGCCTGGGAGGTTAGGCCTGTGCCACCCTCTCCCCACGGCCACCCCCAGCCAATGATGGACTGACACGGGGTCCGAAGACAGACTGACGCTCTCCCCGCAGATCCGAGCAAAGCGAGGCTCCACCTGAGACCACACTGTAGCTCAGCAAGGTCCCTTCCCCGTTCTGCTTCCTTCACACCCTCACAAATCTCTCCCGGGGCTCTCCCAATAAACCTCAAGCCCCAGAAGCTGTCTCAGGCCCTGTCTCCCGGGAACCCGACCCAAGACACAAAGATAAACTGGAGAGTGAAACAGTGCAGTAAGGCACCCCACAATAAGAAGATTCTGGATGTAATGCAGCTGGTGACGCGTTGTGCTTTCAAACAGGTCCGAGGTAAAGTTCTTATGGTGGAAGGGAGGGCGTGGGGAGGGGAAGGTGAGGCTGGACGAGGAAATGGCAGGCCTCTGTGTCTCAAGTGCCACAGGGAGAGGACAGTTAGCGTCCTGAGTCCTCAGCATTCTCCCAGCCCCGTCTCCCAGACAGGCCAGTGAGAGGTGCCAACTCACCAGGAGATTCCTAGAATAGCCTCGCCAGCCTTGGGACCCAGAATTGTCCCTACAGACATTAAAGGCTCAGAGGGCCACCCCCACCAGCTGATGGATGCCCCCCAGAGCCTGCGCCGGGAGAGCTTCTGATCACGCCATCAGACTCCCCGCCCTCCCGCTAGCTATGCAGACTTGCCCAAGTTTTCATTAACCTCACTGGCCTGGCATTTCACACATTTGCACCACTGTTCGGTCCTCGCTTGCCTACTAGGAAGGATGGTCACTGCAGGAGGGTGAAGGTTGCTAGTTTCAAGTGTAAAACAATTACAGCCTCACTAATTTTCACCTGCTCAATTTTCTCCATCTGCACACACACAGGAAGAGGAAGCAGAACACGAGCTTTCAGTATGTGAGGTTAGAAAGCCTCACTGAGCTGTCCAGAAGGTCCAGAGAGAGAACACCAGGCTCAAAGATAATTCTACACAGCTATGGTTTGAGTAAGGTCCAGGCCAAACCATGCCACAAAAAGATGGTTCTACTATCCCAAGCAGGATAGATGGCAGGAACTTCTCGACTGCCACGTCTTGGATTATAAAATGATGCGATATTAGGTGCCCCAAGCTCTGAGTTAGGCTTTGTGAGAACAGTTCCTACTCTGCAACCTTGGGGCGAGGCAAGATTTTATCAGGGGATGGATCAGGTGGAGGCAGGTGTGGGCGGCCATCAAAGGGAGAGCTCGCCACCTCCTTTGAGATCCCTGAGGGGACAAGATCCAGAAAGTTTAGGGGAGGAGACGATGCCACAGGAACCCGGGATCTCAGATTCCGCTGATGGCACTGTGGAGAATAACTTGGCAATATCAAAAAAGCTGAAGAGGAACAAACCCTTGGACCTAGAAATTTAATTTCTAGCTGTATACCCTAAAGCAATGGTTGCCAATGCTGGCTGCATGGCAGAGTGATGTGGGGGTAGCTTTAAAGAGATGAAGGTGCCGAGTTTTCACCTCCAGTGGTTCAGATTTCGCTGGGCTGGGGGAAGCCTGGTGCTGGGCCTTTTAAAGCCTTCCTAGGCTTTTCTGATGTGTAAAAAAGGTCATGATCCACTGCCTAGAGACCTTTTCCCCCCATGTGCCATAAGGACATTTGACATAATTGTTTGTGGCAGCATGGTTTGCAGGAGCAAGAAATTAGAAGTAACCCAAATACCCACTGATGGGAGAGTACAAAAAGAAACTGCACAATATTCCTTTAAGAGCATTCCTCGGGGTGGCGAGAGATGAACACGACAGAGCTGTGTGGACCGGTGTGTTTCAGTCATAAAATCAAGTTACAGGACGACACATATGATATTCTACGACTTACACAAATTTTAAGACATGTCAATTCAGGTTGCGAATATATACATATGCAGTAATACTACTGAAACATATTGAGGTGAGGGCTGATTAGCCCAAGAATGAGGGTAATAGTTACCCCTCGGGGGTCGGGGGTCATCAGATTAGACAGGGAACACGGGGGCTTTCGATTCCAATGGTAACACTGGCTTTCTTTAAACAAATATAAAGCAAGCACGGGAGAAGTGGTAGCTTTGATAGAACTGGACGGTGGATACATGGCTGTTATGTTACTCTGTGTTTGAAACCTTTGCATATTAAACATTTAAAGCTAAGGAACAGAAAAGCGATCAAGCTGATAAAATGACTCGACGTATGCGTGGGCCTCAAATTCGTCATAAACTCAATAGTACAGAGAGCGGAGGTAGTAACTCCTCTGAAATGAACAAAAACCCGAAGACGGTTTATTATTTAGCCTTTATTAAGTCCCCAGAAGAACTCCAAGACATGAGCTACCCGCTCTCAAATGCTGTATTAAAAACAAAAAGACACCTGTCAAAGGAAATGAACAGGGTACTGTACATTTTGCATGTTCCCATCCATTCAGCGAGCATTTCTTTCTTGAGAAGCTTTTGTGCACTCAGCCCTGAATGAGGTGTAGGGTTTCCCTTTTCTCTCTTCCCAGTCGTGAACCCAAATGACCACGAGTTTCCCTTTCCATTGGTAAGAGTTCACAAAGACGGAGCCATGAACCACAGAAATGATTTTTCTTATTTATGCCAGGGTTTTCCCATTTCTGGTTGAAGGGCATCAGATGTCTCCAATTAGCTACACAGAAGGTTGTAGAATGAAAGGAAAAAGAATCCTGCAAATGCACTTACCTGGAAGAGAGAAATACAGACGGAAAACAGAAGCGTGGGGGTGGAGGGCGGGCAGTGAGCAGAGGGAGACAATACTACCAAGGCTGAAATGCGGATTTTCATCAGGCTAATTAAGTAGTAGGCAGAAGAATGAGTGATGGATGCCAGTCCTTTGGGTCTATTGGGCTGTTGCCAAACCAGTTCTCCCGGCGGGCCAGCTGGCGGCCTCCAAGATACTCACTGACGCAGTCCTTTGTTGGTCCCCGGAGCTCTGGGGAACACAAGACTCTATCTGGGCCTCAGATGCATAACTGGACCATTTTAAACCACTTTCTCTCACCTTTGCGAACTCCTGAGCAAATTTTTTTGTTGCTGTTGTTCTGAAAAGCGGTCAAAAATGAATTGCAGCCAAACTTGTTGGAGAGGCGGGGAGGCAAAGGAGGTGGTGGGGGGGGTTGCCATCAAGGAACCAGGGGGAAAACAGCAGTCCTGGGAGGAGGAAAACCGAAGGCATGAAGCTAGTTCTGGAAGTGTACCCACACCTAGGAGTAGGAGATGCTGTGCTGGCCCCGGGCTTGCTACCCCCAGATCGCCCTCCTCTCCCCTGCTCTGCTGTAACTTCCAAGTCCACTGGCGTCTAGCTAGGTTCAGCCAATGGGAGGCACTGAGAGGACACTGAAGGGTGGGAGGAAGAGAGAAGTCAGGGTATTTCCTCCCTTCACTTTTAGTCCCCGGCCTCGTCTCCTCAGGGGTCCTGACACCCACCAGGCTGGCTCACCGCTGTTCCAGCCTCCTTACACGGCCTCTAGCCCCTGGCTCCTGGTAGCATCGCTCCTCGCCCTCCCCATCCAGCTTCAGTGTGGTAGCAGTTTCCTGCCATTGCCCAGCCCTGGCCTACCTTGCCATTCTCAGTTTGGCTTCTCCGCTCACCCAGGGGCGGTGTAAGTAATTCCCTGTATTAAATCCTCCCTGTGTGAAATTCCTAGAGTGGTTCCACTTTCCTGGTTAAATGCTGAATGGTACAGACACTTTGAGGCAGCTTAGGTGCCGATGGGTTCATACCCGGCTTACGTATTAGTTTAGGCTGTTACGTGCCAATAAGCATTGATTTGGTTTTGAGTCAGAAGACCTACACTCCTATCCTTGCTCTAACACCACCTAGGGGTATAACACTGGGCATCTACCCCACCTTTCTAAGCCTCATGTTTAAAATGGAGCTCACAGTGTCCATTTCACCGGATCGCTGGGAAGCTTAGATGAAGTGATGTATAGGAAAGGGCCTGTATGTGTGTCTGTGTATATATGTATATTGAATCCTAAACCAACATAAGCAAGGATGACTATACTATCAGCAACATTACTGTTATTAAGTTTTTGGTCTACAGGTAACATTTTTATAAAACGATTCATTTCATAAATATGGAGTGTTTGCTCTTTCCTATCCACTCATCTCCAAAGGGCAACTTTTATAAGATATTTTAAAGAGAATATTTCCCTTTCTTTTATAGAAATGTTTACCATGTAAATCTATAGCCAGGCCAAGAGAGAAGTAGGATTGCTGAGGTCTGTTGGATGTGTGAGACAGACTGGGGAGTGCTGGCGAGCAGGGAGGCACAAGAACATGCACCTTGGCCATCACGACTGCCTGTCTGTAGTCATGAAGAAGCTCGAGTTCTGCCTCCCTGCATGGTCCAGTTGTTTAGAATCCCTCCTGATTAGAACAGGGAAAAGTGAGTTGAAAAGTGAAGGCTGCCCCCAAACAGTGCGACTACCCTTGAACTGAACTGACGTGAGCGTGCTGGTCAAGGTCACCACTAAAAGACGAGGTCATGGCCACACCCAGGACTGAAGCAGGCACTTGTTCATGTGACATGATGCCGGAGGCACAGAGATGCAACGTTTTTAAAAAAGATTTCCCCCACCAGTCTCCTAATGCCTACATCAAGAGGAGAAGAACTTCCATTCCACAATCAAGGGCCCCCAGTTCTTAGGGAATAGAATGCTTTGTGATCCTATCTGCCTGGGAGCAGGATCTTAGGAGATAGGGTGTGTGACACTCCGGAAAGAGAAAGATGCCCCAGAAAGGGGGGGATGCAAAGTGAAGGGCTGGGGGCCCCCCAAACCACGCCTCCCTCAAGTTTCCCAAGCCCTCTTCATGATGATGATCAAAGATGGGGAAAAGATTTCCAAAACAATTCCAAATTATCAGAGCTCCTGGAAGAAAAACAAGGGTCATTCCGTCATAGTTTGGAAAGGCAGCCGTGAGGAATTAGCCCAGGAGGTATCCAGAACACACGCGGTACTGCATACTGCAGCCATTACCTCATTTAATCCTTCTCTGATGGTAGGAGATATGGCTCACCCACCCCACTTTTCAGGTGAGAAAACAGAGGCCTACAGAAGCAGTATGTGGCCAAACCAGAGTCCACACGCAGGATGCCCGACTCACAGTGAGTGCACTTCCGACCCCGCCCTGCCCTCCCAGTTGGTGAGGCCCCTGAAATCACAGTGCGAAGCTCTTCCTGGCTGGCCTTCTCACTCTTTCAGGCTAAAGAGGGTGGGGGTGGCAAATCAGTGCTCCTTAAAACTGCAATGGGCCTACAGAGTCAGCCGGCCATCTTTTTAAAATGCAGAGTCTCATGGGTGGGGCCTGAGACTACAGACTTCCATCAGGCTTCCAGAAGACATCAACACCACAGTCCAGAGACCCCCCCACTTGGAGTAGCAACACCACACATCCCCATAGCCTACCTTTCTCCTTTCAGTCAGGCGCCCATTCCAAGAGCCTTGTTTACTGGGCACGCGCTATATGCCACACATTGTGCTGCGGGTTGGGGTGTGGCCGTGGATAGGGAGATGGAACCTTTTCTCTCAAGGCACTGACATTGTGGGGGACAGAGACAGACAATGTATGTGGAAGGGAACAAGTCAAACAAGTCAGTGTGACATCATGAGGCCCAGGCCAGGAAGCCCCTGGCAGTGACTGGGTTCTCTGACGCAGGCCCACATCCTGGGGCCCTGATCCCCGAAGGAACTAGAATGGCACTTGTCAATCAATCTGACGGCACTTCTCCATCAACTCCCCCACAATCCATAAAGACTTAGTAGCCCGTCTGCTATTTGTAAATCAAAATACAGGACGAAATTACAGAAAGTCTGGGATTTGCTTCAAAATACCCTGGGAAGGGGAAGTAGGCGGGGAAAAAAAAAATGAGCTGTGAATTGATAGCAGGTAAAGCAGGGAAATGGGTACCTGGGGGAGAATCATCGTATTGTTCTGGTTACTTCATTATATGCTTGACATTTTCCCAAAGTCAAAAACAAAACAAAACCAAACAAAAATCCCAGCAGAATTCAAGTATGTAAGAGGTATGAACGTAATACTTTCCCTCAAAGAACTTACAAACAATCATGCAGCCTGATCCTCCATCAGGGGTCCTCCATCTAGCATTCAGGGGGTCCGAGAACTCAGAGGGGAATTTTAAACTGTATTGCACTCGTCTATAACGGAGACATAGCATTTCTTTCTGTTATGCGTGCTGGTGACAAACCACAGCCTGTGCCCCTGTCACCAGTACAAACCACGGGCATTTTCATATCATAGTAATTGGTGTTCTAGTTATCACAAAAGGCCACCCCTTTAACCCTTTAACCAGGGCTTGATAATCAGTGGGTTAATCAGAAGCTCATATTTTACCAGGCTGCAGATTCACAAGTTAATATTTTAATAACTACTTCTGCACTAACCATGTTTAATAACCACTAGTCCTTTGTAATTCTATGTATTTTCACATTTTCAAATCCCAGTCTGAGAAGGGTCCAGGCATCAGCAGTCCACCACAGGGGCCCATGGCATAGGAGAGGGGGGATCCCAGCTGTGGGTCAGGTTTGCGGGACACAGAGCGACTACGGGTCTCCCCCACCCGCCCGCAGTGCTGCCCGCCTCCTGCACTCCCGCAGGAGGCCTCGCCTGCCCAGAGAGGCAATAAATCTCTCATCCTCTCCTCAAAAAAAAAAAAAAAAAAAAATAGGTAGCTCTCAAGCTGAAGTGTCAACCTGACTAAAGCGCTCAGAATGGGGGAAAAGGGGCTGGGAGCATCTGGAAGTTTCCAGTGTGTCAGAAACAAGTCCTGACTTTAGTATGAAAGAGAATTCAGGCAATGGGTTAAGAAACGCTGGGCAATGGGCCAAATAAGAGTAACATTCTTCTCCACTTGTCCTTTCTCCATCATTGGTGCCCATCTACGGGAATCAGCCTTTCGCGGAGGAAAGGGGCAGGTAAGAGGGCAGTAGAGCTCAGGTGAGGAGAGATACATTAACTGTCATTTCTGTTGGCCTGGAGACATTTTCAAACCAGTAGCTCTGGATCCTCCTGTGGTTTTGGGGTGAAAAAGCTGCTCCCATCCACTTTGTTCCAGTTCTGACTTCCAGTGGAGACTCTCGTGTCTCCGCGCAGTCGAACATTCTCAGGGGTGTGCGTTCTCCCAGGCTGCAGGACACGGCAACTCGTGGCTTGGGTACACCTGTTCGCAGGGCCGAAAGAGCCCCTTTGGCTTCCCCTGCTCTTTCACTGAAGGCTAAAATTACAGCCACAGAGCCGGCCTCACCCTTCGGAGCCTGTAACCGGACACCGCAGGACAGCCACAGCCCTCCAGGGAGGCAGAAAGCCAGGGCTGGGTGCGCGGGGGAGGGAAGGGGACAGTCGGGGACATGCCATGTCATGAGAAATGAAGGACTCAGCGACCGTGAGAACTAAGGCGCAGCTACCTCGCCATGGTATCAATCCCATGCCCAGGAACCTGGGCACAAATCCCTTGGTCAGAAAATGAGTACGTAAGAAAAGTCAGGAAAGGCGAAGGCTGCCCTGTGGGGTGGGAGCCCTAAATTAGAAGCCTCCCAAGGCTTGAAAGCAGAATTATACAGCAAAAGCAGCTTGGTAAGTACTGAGTGGCTCCTCATTCACAGAGGAGGAATTCCTGCCGGGAGCAAGGCGGGGACCCCAGGCGGGCCAGCCACTCCCCAGCTGGGGGACGCCCGCAAATCCCTGAACTTGGTTGAGCCTCGTGTCCCTCTCCGTAGTCAATGGAGAGAGCAAGCCTTGCCCCAGTTGGGCTCCCACAAAAGCTAACCAAGCCAGTATCTGTGCTAGACAGTAAGTGGCCCCCCAGGCACTAGGCACGCTCGCTACCTGGAGTGAGAGGCCTGCGTGCTTAAGAGACAGGGTGCTGGGATCCCACTGCCGGGTGCGAATCCCGCTTCAGCTGCCTCCTAGATGTGTGTCCTCCGGCGAGTTCATCAGCAGTTCTGTGCCTCGATTTTCTTATCTGTAAAATGGGCCTTCACCATGACAGCACCTACCCCCTATGGCTGTCAGGATAATAAAATGGGCTTATTCACGTAAAATGCTTAGAGCAGTGCCCGGGACTGAGTCGCATCCAATAAATGGTAGTTCTTATGAGAGTCTGCATTACTGTGAGTGATTATTCATTCCCCTCATGGTCCCGCCGAAGGCAGAGTATACCTCACCGCCCGTGGCTTTGGGGCTTGGTTGTATCACTTGCACGGCCAAGGAGACATTGGAAAATCTGATGGGAGCTAAAGCCTAAGGAGTGCTTGTGCTGTGGGACTTAGCCTCCCGTGCTTCTGCCACTGGCGCGGAAAGAATACGCCCCGGTTGGCCCGCTAGCCCCAGAAGGACGAAAGCCACGTGGAGCCGACCGGAACGGAACCCCAAGATGAAATCCAAGCCCAGACTGGATTAGTCAACTTGCAGACCTACAGCTCAAAGCACAGTCACCACAAAACTAAAAGCCTGAGGATAGATACTTTTTGTCGTACGCTACTGAGTTTGGGGGTAATTTGTTACACGGCTATGGGTGACAGATAGTGGCTATTACCATCATCATCATTATTATATTATTATTGTTACTATTATCATTATTATACAGCCTGGACACTTTGGGGGTTTTAATACTAAGTCTTAACACACGACTCTCATAAAAAAAAAGAAACAAGGAGGATGGTTGTCTCACCGCTGTAGGATATACAAAATAAGCATTTGATTCCTCACTCAAGGCACCTACTACACGCAGACCCCACGCCAGATGCTGGGGAAGCACATGCTTCAGAGCGATCTGCATTTAATTCCCGCAGCTAAATCTTATTCCACTGCCTCATAGGCTGATTCTTAGAAAGCCAAGTGAGGCCTTGTGATGCATCAGTCCTGGCCAAGGGAGGAAGGCTTCCATGCCATGAGCGCCACTGGAATCCACCAAAGTCTTTAACCAGCCATGTGTCTGCTCAGCAGGAAGGCTGTCACTGTCCAGGATCCTCTCAGGCCTGTAGAAAGTTCTACAGCCTCCAAATTGCCACTGATGTTCAGAATCCCTAGCACTGTCATCTTTTTCCTGGATAAACCCCAGCTCACACCTAGCATCGGAAAGGCGGTGAGTCGTATCTCTGCCTCCCTCAGGCTAAAGCAGTCCTGGTCTTTAGCAGCCAACTGGTTTTCTGGGGCTCAGGGGAGTTGAAAAGCAGTCCATCTGGAAACTGGTCCACTAGTTGTTGCTGTTTAGAACCTGGTAGGGGGAGGGATCAAGGGCAGGGTCGCTCTTCTATCATCCCTTCGATATAGGCCACCTAAGAGTCTATTACCCAACCAGGTCTACCTGGCAAAGCTCCACAGCAGCACATATGACAGGCCGAGGGCCCCTCGGCAGCCATTTTGCCCTCGCGGCTCTCTGCCTCGGCCCTGGGGATAGAGAAGAGTTCAGTCTGCACATTATTCCATTTAGTCTCCAGTGCGAGCCATGAAATAATGAATCTCGCGTGTAGAATGTTTACAACTGTATAGAAGGCATATATCTTAAGTCCAACATAGAATGCGATAGCATAAAATAACCAGCAAGTATTTGTTTTTGCTAAACGCTCACTTGGTTTCTAGAAATTTAAAATGCATGTCCCCTAAAGTTTGAATTCACGCAGAGGGCTGGAGATCGCTGCTATGCAGGTAACCTGGGGGCCTCTGTCGACCTGTCAGAGCACTGTCACCTCAAGCTTTACACTGTCCATAAATCTCAGCTTTGACTTTCCATCCCGCTTCTTCCGAGGACAGCCGTAGCCGCCGATGCGGGCAGCGGGAGCCGGTCTCATCATCAGAGCTAACGGCAGCAGGCGGCAGCTCCCATGACCAATTTGGAAACCAGTCTGACCTAAAGCTGCTACATTCCCCTCTTAGAACAGCGCTGGCTTCTGTAGCAATCTGGTCCTTTTATTCTGGATTTTTGATAATTGCACACTCTGGGTGGTGACGACCCTGGAGGGACAGCCTCACCCAGGGCTAGCGCATTACGAGAGAGACCAGCAACTCACCCGGGAGCGCGTCTCTCCCTCGCAGGTTGGCCAATCTGTGACACAAAGTGCCAACCACCTCCCTTCTGAAGCTCTCAGAGCTCCAGGCTGCTAGCCCCCCGACCTAAGCACCCCAGCTCAGGTGGCAGGAAACTAGGGATGGTGCCTCTACTCCAGAGAGAGCCCACTGCAATTTTTCAAGCCAGCCAATCCAAATCTGCTTACTTTGTCGCACCTGTTCCTTCCCCGGAAAACCACCAAAAAAAAAAAAAAAAAAAAAAAAAAGCTCTTGCTACAGATTCCCCCCCCCCCCGCCCCAACCCACCCCAGGGCTCCTCCATGTGCCCTGCCGCCCTGCCCCACGGCACAGCTTGGTCTCTCTTGGCATCTGTGAGTAATAAAGTACCTTTTCAATGGCAATCATCTCCTGATCTGTTGGCGTCGTCATGTCTGAATAATAACAAAACGTACAGTGAACAATAGCTTCAGTGGCCAGGAACGGGTGCGGTGGGGCGACAACAAGCAAGTAAAACCGAGACCTTCTGTCACCAAGGCAAAGGGGTTCCTCCAGTTGTGTGGGGTTGTTCAAATCCCTTCTTTTGAAGGGATGGGGACTGGGAGCACACGAGGAACAAAGGAGCACGTTCAAGGGCAAAGGCTTAACAACTCGTTTTTTAAATAAAAAATGCCCGGATTAGGAACGTGTAGGGATTCCATCACGTAAGCATTCCTACCGTGGCTGATTCCAAGCTACCACAACGAGGAGGGATGCCCACACCTGGCTCTCGAGAGCGTCGCGTGTTGGCGCTGGTGCACCAATGGAGCGGGAGCTCCTACTGTTTGCTGAGGGCTCCGGGCAATTCCCAAAATGTGGCCTTGGAGACCCAAGAGTTATAAAAGCTTCTTGGTACTCCCACAGCACAGGCTTTCAGAAGAGATAGGAGCCTCATGCCTGAGAAACACAGAAAATCCGGGAAAGAATGCCTCCTGGCAAGGTCTTCTAAAAGCCTTTGGGCGTCCCTCCTGCCAGCAGGCCTCAGGGGAAGGTGCGGCTCAGGGCTTGTGGGGTGTGGGACTGAGAACCTAAACCACGGTGTCACAAAGGCCTGTTGTGTGCCTTGGGTGAGTCGGTCGGACCCTGAGCCTCGGTTTCCTCACCTGCAAAATGGGAATAACAACTCCACCATTGCTGGGTTGGAATAAAGGCTGGAATAATGCTCCTTCAGGGTTTAGCACAATGTTCGACATGGAAAGAGTTCTTAGCTGGGGGAAGGAAGCACATGTAGCTTTCTTCCATCGATGTGTAACTGGAATTTAGTATTTCCTTCGATTATCAATGAAGGCAACAGACCGCAGAGATACTAGTAGTAGTTGTGTCTGTTGTTAACAGAAATTAGATATTTTCATACCACATTATAGTTAACGCTTGAATTCCTATTCACAGCACACCACTACCGTAAGTTACGATGGTTGTTGGATTCATCACTAATTCTTATTTAATGTATTAATGAAGAAGCCTATATCACAATTTTAAAAATATTTTGATAATTGTATTCTAATACACTTCACTTCTGCTATAATCCTATGTATTATTTTGTGCACTGAGAAACATTATTCTGAAAAGGGATCCATAGATTGGACCCCATTACCAAAGTGGTCCATGGTTCAAATAAAAGTTACGAATAATGGCAGCAAGATGATGATGCTGATGGCGATTCTCACAGTTGCTGGGACAGTAACGGCCGGGCTCAGGTGAGGGCTAGAGAACAGGCGGGCTCCAGGGGCCCATGAGCTGGGGGAACACCAAGAAAGCTACTGCCTAAAGGGGCTTTGCTTGCTCCCTGGTGTTCACTCTTACCCCCTGGAGACCCCAGCCACTGGTCACCAGAGACCAGGTGGGCTCTCTAGTCCACAGTGGTACCAGGTGGGAATCCCAGGTCCATGCCCACCGACTGGGTATCTCCTAAGCTACGTGTGTATTCCGATTCCTACAGAAGTGTGCCACGGCTGCTGCTCCCGGAGCCTGGGAAACATGGGAAACATGGCTCCTGGATGGCCTCTCCAAGTACCAACTGGTATTACCTTGCCATGACCTGTGGTTCAGAAAACCTAGACATGGCAAGTGTCGTCTTCACCCCTGCAAGACATCGGGGGGTGGGGGGGCAGACCAAAAGGCCCTGAGGCCAGACTGTCTGCACCTGTGAGCTGTTTTGCAGCTAGGGAAAATGTTCAGAAAGTAAGTTCAGTGGTTAGGTTCAGCACCGTGGACCACATGCAGCTTACTCGGCAGAGGAGGACAGGAGGATAAGTCGCTACTTGGGCAGCAGTACTGTGTCACCCAGCTAAGGCATTTTAGGAGCTCCCTACAAAATCACAGACTGGTCTCTCCTCCCGGCAACTGGGAACGAGTGGGCACCCGATGTGGTGGCCGAAAATTCCATGGCAGGAGCTCCTCTGGCCTACGCTAAGCACTCAAAAATGTATTTGTTGAATGAAGCAGCTCTCTCATTCCTCTCCACAAAGCTTTGCGTTAAATAGTATTATTCTATTATTCTATCCATTTGGGAGATGAGAAAACTAAAGTAAAGCTATTTGCCCAAGGTCACCCAGGGTGTAGGCGGTAGGAGCAAGCTATGATGCGTAGGCACATTTACAGCACATTTGGGAGAGGGGTGACTTTTGATCGTGGATAACGCTCTGGCTGTCGTCAACACATCAGCCTTGGGTATTGAACTTGAAGAGATGAAAACTCTGGTTGATTTGACAATTGAGAGCAAAAGATGCTTGTCAGTGGAGTCACCATGGCAAGGGCACTAGTGGCACGGAGACAACCCTTCCTAGTCCCTTGTCACCCTGTCTTTCTCATAGAGGGATGTGTCAAGAAAGATCATTTCAGCTGAACTCTGTGCTGCCCCATGGTGAACGCTCCCAAGTCTTGCCCATGGAATAGCAGGCTTTTTGCTTCGAGTAGCAACAGCAAACTCCAACCGCCTTTCTCCCTGAGGATTTTCAAACAAACCAGGGATGGTCATCACGATGCTCAACCTTTGAGTTTTCCAGTCTAAAATTCTAATAGATTCACTGATGTGCCCAGATCAGACATAAGTACTAGCTGAAATTCTGCCATTTCATACACACCTTTGAGTCTACAGGATACCTTGTAATCATCTCTGTAAGTCGCTCCGAACAGTCGCATCTATTTCGACATAATGCCCTTGGTACCAGCAGTATGACAGTGAATGTCTAACAACTGACTTTCCATGGGGAGGGGAAGCCCTGATGGGTAGCATTTGCTAGTTTCTGTGGTAGAAATACTCACCCCTTGGCTGATTTCAAGCTACCGACTTGATGTCACTAATGTGGAGTCGCTAAGACGTGCCCAGCTGGCTCTTGTGAACTGGTACCAGCTGGCCCCAGCCCGCCACAGCCCAGGAGCCAGCACCCAGACACATTAGGAAAAAGCTCATCTTTTAATAGTTCTCGGAATACCCCAAACTCACTAGGAGTCCATGATGAATAACAAGTGATTAAGGGTATTTGAGACCCAGCTGAGCAGCAAGATCTTGGGAGCTGATAGCATTGTGCCTCTTCTGCTCAAAGCCAACTGCGAGGGCAGCAAATGCAGAGACCTGGCAAAAAACACTCTGGGCATCCCCCGGTCATGACAGCTGCGCACGGGGGAGAGAAAGCTCACTGGACTACATAGCTCTCGAGCTCTCTCTACCTGGACGAGTGTTATGCCGCGATTTCACTCCTCAAAAGACCCGTGAGGCTGCTCAGTCACACGCCTCTATCTTCCCCATTCCTCGCATGAATGTCAGTTCGGGATATATGCATGAGCTTGGGGTATACATTTCTGGGCCTCAGCTTTGGTTTCTCTTTGATCGTATTTATGATTTATTGACGTCATCCTATGTTCATTGTTTTTTTGTCAATTCTTTCAAAACTGTCCAACTCCATCGATGCGCAAATGTATATAAATGGAGTGAATGGACAAATCACATAGCCTGTTAATGGCACAGAGTTGTTGGGACTAACAGGAGCCTGCCCATCATATACTGCTACCCTCGGAGTCAACCTCCACGGCACTCACCTCCAGCTGAGTTCTTATGAGCATCCTAGACAAGCCAAGAGAGCTCACGCTCCTCGTCATGTCGATGGTAACGGAAACAGCAGCCCCTGATGGTCTCCCATGTGACAGATGAGTGTCATATGGTACATGGAACACTAGGGCAAACAATAATGACTGCAAAAAAATCATGGCCTTTTTCCCTGAGATTTACTTGGGCGAGAGGGAAAGAGTGAAGATGGAAAGAAATGAGAAGAGGAACAGCAGAGAAGCGTCCACAGAGGTGGTGTAGTGGAAACAGGGCTGGGTGAGTATGGGAGGGCTGAAAAGAACCAGGGGCAAGGAGAGCAAAAACCTCCCGATGTGCTCAGGTGTGTCTGAGAGATGAAGTGAGGCAGGTTTGGGGGGGGGGGTGTGTATATGTGTGTTGAGATATAAATGGTATCCCCTTTACCATTTTGAGAAACAGGAAGTAGATTTAGTCACTTCCGGTTGCTAGATAGTTTTTACTGTGACAGCGTATCCTGACCGGACCACGCAGACCTCCAGTTACACTGGGTTGAAAATATATTATCTCTGCCACTTAAAATAGTTCTTCGAGGTAGGCATTTTTATTCCCATTTTATGGATGATGAAACAGAGGCTCAGAGAGAATAAGCAAGGATTCCAAGACCACACAAACTGATAAGTGATGGAGCCAAGAGTCAGTCTCCTTCTAGGGAAATAATAATTATGTTGAAAATAGTAAGAGTAGTAACATCCTCATTTCAGAATATTAAAAACAAACAAAAACAAATCAGTTATCTGGGAGACATCTGTGTACATGTGATAAGTAAACAACGTCCATGCTTAGTGAAAGAGTTTGGGGGGGTAGCTGGCGTAACTGCTCTTAGGAGTCCAGAAGGTTCTCAGAGGCTCTCCTGAGCCAGGGAGTAAAAGAGCTCAATGCTGACACCTGCATGCTCACTCCCTCAAATGGGGCCCATGCCAACTCCAAGAAGTGAGCTGTGGCAGAGACTTTTCATAATACCCAGTAACTATCCTTCTTTTCTTCCACATTTTGGTGGGTACAAGGCTTCGCAAAATAAAGATGACCCTTGCTCTTTGGAGAAGTGTGGCTGCAATCACGTTCTAGTACGTGCAGTCTCAGCAGAAGGGAGGAACCCCAGCCTCTGGAGATTTGTTTTTGCGGGGAAAGGGCATGCTGTAAAAGCTCTCCTTTATCCTCCTATCCTTTGGTCTGGAAGGTGAACATGGCGATCAGCCATCTTGGACCATTAGAAGAGAGGCATCATCCTGGGAATGACAGAGCACGAAGACAGCGAGATCCTGCGTCTCTGACTGGCACATGAGGGAGAATTAAACTTCCACCACATCTAAACCTCTCTCAGACTGGGTCTTTGTCAAAAGGACAGAATCTTCCTTTTAATCTGATAACCGAGCAACAGCACGCCTAGGCATACACTAAACAAAATGAAAAAGCCTATCACAAGATAAGTGCAAGAATATTCACGGCCGCTTTGTTCGTAACAGTCACAGGCTAGAACCAGCCCAGACATCCATCAATGGGAAAACAGACAAATCAATTGCAGTGTACTCACAGAATGGAATATTATACATTAATTAAAAACAAAGGAGTGATCCACACAACAACGGAGATGAATCTGTTGGACATGATGAAAAATACATTGTGTGTGATTCCGTTTCTATGAAGTTCAACAACAGGCAAAACTACTCTATGGTGATAGGGGTCAGAAGGGTGGCCTCTGGGTGGAATATTCAGACTGACAGGGGCTATGACAGGAGGTTGGCGATGCCCACAGTGTTCTAGTTTCTTCTTCTGGGTGGCAGTTACAGATGCATATTCATGGTTTCAGTTATAGTTATATATGTAATATTTTTCAATCTGCTTTTAAAAATTTCTTCCATGTGTTTTTCTTCTAAACAAAGTGGAACAAATTCCATGTCGAGGAAAAGCCCCCATGCACGTGTGCACATACACGCATGCGCACGCTCCTTCGTTCAAATATTGTGCAAAACAGACTTTCCTTGCTACGAATGATTTCACCATCAGACACACAAAGAAGAAACTAATTTGCGGCTACATGTTGAAAGAGAAAATAAATAAATGACTTCCAAAACCCGGCATACACAATCTCTCTCTCTCTCTCTCTCTCTCTCTCTCTCTCTCTCTCTCTCTCTGGAAACAAAGTTTCCATGGATGCAGGGCCAGAATCAAGAGGAGAAGAAAAAAACTCACTGTTAGAAGCAGCAAAGTTTGTCTTTCCCTCTTCAAATGTCAGTGCCCACCGATCACTAAATCACTCCCACGGCTTATTAAAGTAAATGTCACAGAAAGTTACGGACAGCACCTTATTCATTAAATGCACTTGAAGAGCTTTCTGGAGGAGAATTTT
The DNA here is from genome assembly GCA_028533885.1 of Nasua narica. NCBI lineage: Eukaryota > Metazoa > Chordata > Mammalia > Carnivora > Procyonidae > Nasua > Nasua narica. Next base: position 11,386,058 of record CM052801.1, on the reverse strand, counting down.
CTTTTAAATCGCATAGGAGGTTTGCATTGCAGTGAGAGGGTTATAACCCACACCAGCTGGGAGGGCATTCTTAACACCAAATGGGTGCTGGATGAGATGTTTTCATTCTCAGACTACACTAATAACAGAAGGAATGTAAAGTTTAAACTTTAAGCCAACTTGATAGCAATGCCGTTATCTATCTCAACTGGCATTTATAAATCCACAGGCATATACAGTAGCACGTGCTAAGGAAGTCTGGGGTCCATTTCCCTAGACCACCCATTTTGTTCCATGGTAGAGCATAGATATTATAAAGAGCAAACTCTCACATGTAATAAATGCCAGGTCATCATGTATTTTTCAGATAAAGCTTTGAAATAATTCTGTACTTGACACTTGCACCCCAAAACATCAAGGTATTGCTTCTCTTCTCTACCATCAGGAGCACTAGAGTGGAAAAGTTTCAGAAGTAATATCTACAGCTGCACAGTCTACTACAGCATTCAAAATTAAATTTAAATTCATTAAAATTTTAAATAAAATCAAGGCAAATTGAAAATCCAGTTCCTCCGTGCGCTAACCACATGTTAGGTGCTCAGTAGCCGGCTAGTGGCTACCATGTTGGACAGCACAGATTTGGAACATTTCCACCACTGCCTAAAGTTCTATTGCACAGTGCTGGTTTAGATTACAAAAATCTGTTTTATCTATAGAGATGCTTCGAGATCTTTCCCTGCTAGCTTGAGAAGAAGAGGGAAAGGTCTGAGGTATCAAATAGACTACTGTATATTGACCTGTAGATTGACCTTAAGTGCATGTTCATGTTAACTGAGAGTCTACCAGCTGCAAGCTATTGGGAGGAGAATCAAAGAAACAGGAACAGAACTTGGTTCCCGAGACATAAGCCCATCAATTGCTCTACTACAAGAACATAGTACCACCACATTCAGAAGACCCAACTCCATGCAAGCCATAGAACCTAAAATAGCTTCAGTCCCCAAATCGAGCCCGTCCATTGGCAAAGCAAATAGAGAATGAGTATTAGTAACCAGCAAAGAACTCATCTTGGGGGTTAGGGTTGGAGGATCCTGGTTTTGATTGGGAAAAATCCCTTGGAAGCTACTGGAAGTCAACTGTGAGATTCAGCGCTAGTGATCAAGAGCAAGGTTACTCAAGATCTGGCAAAGCGTTCTTCACGATACAAGATATGAGTGTTTGCTCTCAAGAAAGAAGAACATGGAGAGCTGGAAGAGGCCGTAGTGAGAAGGGAGGAAGAAAGCTGACAAAAGTAGCAAAGCAGTCAAGTGGGAGTGTTTTCCCAATGGGTTTCCCCATCTCTAGTTAGCAGATGTATACCCACTGGCATCGACAGTCCCTGGGGTTAAAGATGGACATGGTACATCTTTGTGAACCTTCGATTTTACTCCATCATAGGAGATGGGGTGGCCCGAGAATATTTTAAGAACAGGGATATTGGAAGTTCAATTTGACACTGTTTACCATGATAGACATCTTGCAAAAACTGGCCACAGTAATTTCCCTTCCTGTATCCACACCCCTATGTGCAGTGACTTTGCAGCTCCTCCCATCAAGAGGGGAGTCTACTTCTCCCTCCCTTAAAGCTAGGCTTGTTTGCAGACCTGTTTTAACCATCCAAATGCAGCAGACACTGCATCATGCCTATTCCACCTGTAGGCCTCTGCTCCTGAGCATGCCGGGCCCACACTCCTGCCTCAGGACCTTTGCACTTACGACATCCCCTGGTTGCAAAGTTTTCCTCCCCAGATAGCCCCATTCTTTATCCCTGCCAGGTTTTACCCCCATGCCAACTTCTCACCGAGGCCTTCCCTGACTGCCTGATTTGCTATGGCGCCCTCAGCAACCCTGGGCCTCCGTCTTTGTTTCATCACATTATCGCCACTTAACAGGCTATAGAGTTGATGTACTTTGTTTCTGCTGGTTGCCTCATGGCCAAGTGTCCTTCCTAGACAGCAAGTTGTCTGAGGGCAGAGATCCATGTTTTGTTTACTGCTGTATCCCCAACACTTTGGACAGTGCCAGGAATGTAGCAGCAGCTCAATAAATATTTGCTGAGTGAATGAATGAATGAATCTTAGCTACTGCAGCAGACACTGTCAGTGCCTCGTGCATAGCCCTTAGGCCTTTTGGTTAAGCTCCAGATTTCCAGCTGCGAGTGCCGGCATCTGTGAGCAGGGAGTGGGGGATGGTGGGTGAAGGGGTGGGGAGGCAATCTTCCCAAACCAGGAAGGCCACTGCCCATGCATGAGTTGGATAAGAAATGCCCTCAGATGGAACTAATGCCCTCAGAGGCAGCACCCAACCAATGACTTGAAGGGTTGGAGTACAAATACCCCAACTCCCTTGCCTCTTGGGTGGCCTAATTCTCCCATAGGATTAAGCTTGCTAGTATGCCTTTATTGGCTTCCCCCTCTCCCGTCATGAGGAGCATATCCTCATGACCTGCTGGTGTTCCTGAATCCCCCAATGAAACTACCCACACTTGGCTCATTGTCTCAGGGTCTGTTTCTGGAGGAACCAAAGCAAAGGCAGCTGAGAGACCTGGCTGGTTACCCAGGGCGGGAGCACTTCCCTGAGCCCCCACTATGTGCCACGCCCGTATGTTGCGGCCCAACAGAACGTGTCTAACTCCTGCCCCCAGCCTCACGAATGGGGCAGAGAGAGACTGATGAAGGCTGCTAAATTATCAACTGTAGGACCATGGTCACCATGTCCCACACTCCAGGAGGAGAAGAGGGAGGATTAAAGAGCCCATTACAGCTTTCCTCAACAGCCGGCCTGAGCCCCAGTGACAAGCCTCCAGCCCATCTCCAAAATATACAAATGCCGCCCTGCTTCCCGTGCAGGCTTCTGAGAAAATGCATGCTATTTGTCACCTGGCCCAATCCAACTCATACAGGCATCCTGAAGCTATCTCAGGTCTAAAAACCGGGGCCCTTGCCCGCCAATCCTTTCCCCACCCTTCCCTGCCTTTCTCCGTCCCACTCCCATCTCCCAACCCCCGCCCCCAGAGTTATTCCCTCTGGCAGATAAATCAGAGCTCTGAGTTCTCTTGTGATGTTGTAACAAGCTGGCAACGGGCATGACTTGTAGCAGGGGAGGGCACAGGAGCCCCTAAATCAGAAATAATGAGATTTCACTCTCAGAGGCAGCGTGAAATGAGAGGCGAAGAGCAAGGCGGCTGGAGATAGGAAGGGACGGTGGGGGGCGGGGGGCAGGAAAGGAACTGAGGTAGCCAGGGGCAGTGTGAAGCCAGCGTGCACGAACGTGCTTTTAGAGGTGTATTTAAGTTAAGGAGTGTGTGCATTCCCGTGTGAGCACAGACACATGGGACACACGGCTGCTAAATTACAGATAAGTGGCAGAAGAAGAAGCTGATGGGAGAACGCTCCTGTCCAATGAGCACAGGCTGTTGGGCATCTGATTAATCGGCGCTTACAAACAGGCAGGGGAGATTCTTGGGAAGAAGCACCAAGATGTAAACTCGGCCTGAGGGACAAAAGGGCAAACAGGAAACAGAACCACCAAATGGACGGATAGACACAGAGAAACAAGAGTCGAGCTCTTAGGGACCAAGTGGCTACCAAGCTCTTACTTCCTGTGCAGCACCCGCAGGTCACTTTCTGGGGGAAACTGGGGCCTGGGACCTGCTCTCTTTCTTGGCTTGTTATCTGAGCGACATTCATTCGCCAGTGGAATACTAGTCTATCCCGAGAGTCTTCTTTCTAAATTGACCTGGGCAGGGTCTCTGTTCGGAAACCAGCTCCCTTCTCGCCCTTCCTGCCCCACATTTCTGAATGGCTGCTGGGCTGTGGCTTCAGTCCCATTCAGAAGTTAGAGGAACATAAAATGTTACAGATCTGTGGATTTGTGACCGGTTGTGTCATGTTGACCCCTCCTTCTATTCTCCGTCTCCATTCTTCTCTCTTCTCCCGATCCCTTCATCTTTCCACGTTCTAGAAATGATGGCTCATTCCAGGGCAGCAGGGAGAGGGATGCCAGAAAACGCATGGCTTACTCCTTGTTCTCAGGCCCAGGGACGGTTTGAGTTCCCTGGGTCCGGGTCAGGATGAGGTTGATGGTTAGAGTGAGAATGACATGTCATAGTCAACAGATGCTGTCGTGGGCCACCCAGATACCCTATTCTAGACTGAAGTACTCTTCTCCCGGGGAGCCCTGGCTGCTGAAGGCTCACAGCTGTTTCCTGCTCTGGGCCCTGCCTTCTGTGGAAGGCAGCTGCTCCCTCCGGGGTCCGTCCCCCCACCTAGGGACAACCTGCATCCAAAGACTAGTCATCTGGAGGACACAACGGCCCAACCCCTTCGGCTTAGTTTGGGACCCCTCTAAAAGGCCAGCTCACCACCAGAGCTGAGGTATCGGCTGTCGTGTATGGCCATTCAACTCCTCCCTGGCCACCACCACTTCCCCGGCTCCTGTGTTGATCCCACAGGCGCCCCCAGTAAGCTTCATGTACACAAGTCTTGGCGGGAGAGTCTGACCAGCCTAAGGCGGCTGGGAGGAGGAAACACGCTGTCCTGAAACCACTCACAAGCGAAATTCTTCCCTGAGCCTAAGGCTTAAACAGAAAACGTCAGAGAGCAGTCCAACCCAGCTTCCTCAGTGCACAAAGACTGGATGGAGACAGAGACGTCACCTAGTGGGTGGATTAGGGGAACAGAAGGAAGGAGCAGGGATAACCCGAAGTCCCACAGAGGCAAGAGGGACTATTCTTAGGTCCCAATTCTGTTCAGTCTTCAGTGGCGAAGCTAGCCTGAGCCACCAAAGGTGGTACTTAAAGCACTGTCCAATGGAACTGTGATGCAAGAATGCAAGCCACATATGGAATTTTACTTTTTCCAAGAGCCATAGTCTAAAGAGTAAAAGGGAAAAAAACAGAAAAAGAATCAGGTGCAATTAAGTCTAATCATGTATTTCATTTAGTTTGGGTCTAAAATACGATCGTTTAGGGCGCCTGGGTGGCTCAGTGGGTTAAAGCCTCTGCCTTCAGCTTGGGTAGTGATCTTGGGGTCTTGGGATCGAGCCCCGCATCAGGCTCTCTGCTCGGCAGGGAGCCTGCTTCCCCCTCTCTCTCTCTGCTTGCCTCTCTGCCTGCTTGTGATCTCTCTGTCAAATAAATAAATAAATAAAATCTTTAAAAAAAAAAGATTTTATGATGTGATCAATGTAAACAGTCACTAATGAGATATTTTACATTCTCTTTTCAGTATGAAGTCTTTGAAATCCCATGTGCTTTTTACACCTTAAAGGCAACTCAAATTGGGTGGTAAACTTTTATCAGAAATACTTGATCTCTATTTAGATTTCATCCAGCAGAAGGCTGGAGAGTACACTCAGAAAGTCAAGACTGTTCCAAAGATACTAACACTTTTCCAACAACCAAGCCAAATAATGGTTTTTAAACTTAAGTTAATTAAATTACATTTAAAAATCAGTTCATCACTAGCCACATCTCAAGTATTCAGTAGTGGCTGGGTAAACAGCACGGTCTTAGGAGTTCTTTCTTGACAACCAAATATTCCGGGTTGGTAATAAACTGGTTATTTGGTTGAGGAAAAAAAAACAATCAGCCCACTCTTCCAACGGGAAGGCGTGACCTCCCTCTCAGTGATCTCTCTTGTTCATATATGTCAAAAGAGTGCTTCCGGTACAAATGGGCCATTCTTCAAGAACACTACACTTATTTCTATGCGGGCTCTTTAAAAAAGAATTCCATCTACCACGACTTATTCTTGCCCACCACTTACGAAGTTGGGTGCTCATTTTTCTTCTGGTATCTATCAAGATTTTTACTGGCACACTCGTGTTTCTTGGCTTGGCTTGATATTCTTGATATTCTGTGGTAAATAAATCATGTGTGTTTACATTCAAACTGTGTGCTCTCTGCATATCACTGGAAAATTTGAATCTCCCTTTACTCAAACTTGTACCTAATACATGGTCTCCATTACTTTGACACATTTAAAAAAAAAAAAAAAACAGAATGTAAACTTTTTCCTGGTGCTATAGCTGCTGTCTAGAACTTCAACTCCATTTGCTAAAAGAAAACACGCCTGCGGTGTCGCATCGCTCTGCGTGTAGTGGCTACACCATTCCACTGGACCAGTGTCCTTGGGGACCAAAGAAGCCAGGACTGACTCCCATTGGACTCGACAGAGGGCCTTATCCTGGGTCTACGGGGGTACAAACTGAACCCAATGCCTCTGGACACAGGATTTGCAGGGAACGAGGCCGGTGCTCACAGGTGAACAGCATTTAGCGATAATCATGACCTCTGACCTCTTAAGGGATGGTGAAAGCTGTCCTGCTTTGCAGAAAATGTCCTTTATGTATTCAGAATCCAAGAGGGTTCCAGCCAGAAGGAACATTAGGAATCGATTGTGGACCTCAATGGTGGGAGACTGAAAAACTGGACTGGGTGAAACTTCACTTTAAAGAGGGCACCACAGGTCCGCTTTTTCATTATCTTTGTGGCCCAGATGTGTACTTCCACTGTGGCTCTTCGTCTCTGTCACCCCCTTTCATTTTCTCTTTACTTCTTGCCCCTGACCTCCATTCAAGGCGGTGACAATCCCCCCAACATGTGGAATCCTTGGGGCTTTCCCCGATCACATTTCACATACCAACTACATGCCCTTGATCTTAAACAAGTGGACACGGCATTGGGAGACTCCCTGGGAAAAGCGAGCCTATCGGATTGCAAACCAAAGCCAAGACGAGACACAAGGATCTCCGAACAAATTTACCATCACCTCTCCACCACTTTATAAGGCAGGGTTCATCAGATGACATCCTGCTCTGAAACCATTCAGTGTACTCCAGACTAAGATTTCGCCGCAGAGGTTAAGTGCTTTAACTAGATACTAAGTGGCCATCTATCCCTTCCCTGCCCCCCAACCACACATTCCCACCACTTGGTCCACCACGTGGACGCTCCTGGTTCACAAAGGCTTTATTTCCTACTGGCTTATCTATGCACCGGGAGAAGAATTCCTCAGTGACACATGTTCTGATGCCGACTCTGCTAATTTCCTAATTATAGAGATAGATTTTCTGTCTTGTTATTCTAACGTAGTTAGGTTTCACTTAGACCACGAGAAAAAAAAAACCCCAAAATGTGGTTTGAACTTTTTCATTCTAGCGTAACCTTTATTTCCCCATGGTTTTACTTACAGCAGTAAAATAATATAAGTAACACTGGAAACAATAAAAGACATTTGTGAGATGCGAATTAATAAATGATAGTGTAACAGCAGTCATAGTCACAGGTCGGAAACCAATCCAAATCAACTGAAAGGTTGTTTTAAAAAAGCTTGGTTTAGGTGTGCCTGGGTGGCTCAGTCAGTTGAGCATCCGATTCTTGGTTTCTGCTCAGGTCGTGCTCCCAGGGTCCTGGGATCGAGTTCCGCATCAGGTTCCACGCTCAGTGGGGAGTCTGCTTCTCCCTCTCCCTCTGTTGCATTTTCTTTCTCTCTCTCTCTCTCTCTGTCTCTCTTCTTGTCAAATAAATAAATAAAATCTTAAAAAAAAATTATATCTTTAAATATAAATAAAAATGTCTTTTAAAATCTTTAAAAAAAAATAAGGTGAGTCTGGGTGGCTCAGTCAGTTGAGCATCCAACTCTTGGTTTCTGCTCAGGGCATGATCTCACAGTTGTGGGATCGAGCCCTGAGTTGGGCTCTGCACTCAGCGTGGAGTCTGCTTCGGACTAAAATAAATAAAATCATTTTTTAAAAAACCTTGGTTTAAATGACAACTGGGTAATCTATTATTTTTTAAAAATGTAAGTGTTGCTGTTTTCTACCCTATGGGCCCATGTGAAAGTGGGAGGGCAGGAGAAGGCGAGGTCTAACCCGTGGACTCCTAGACATGGAGCTTTGAAGGTCTAACCTCGTCAGCAGGCCTCATAGCTGTGGTTGGATATGGTCTCAGCTCTCAAACCATCTTTAATGTGCAGAGATAAAACAGACATATACAACCCGAAGTAAATAAATATAGAGCCAAACAAGAAGAAAGGCATAAAATAAAAGGCTCAACCAAATGAAAAGCTGGTTCTTTGAAAAGGCTAATGAAAAGATAAACCTCAAGCAGAATAATCAAGAAAAAAAAGAGAGAATGCAAAAATAAATAATACTGGAAATGTTAGAGGGTACAGCACCTCAAAGTTTCCCCCATTAAATACCGGCTCCATCTACCCAACTTGGTTATCAATTTTCTGAATTTTAAAGCTGATTTCATTCATTCATCCATCCACCTGCTCATTTCATTCAATATTTACTGATATGCCAGGGATACACAAAGAACAAAACCCACCAGCCCATCTGAAGCCTACTTTGCCTGTCAACAGGTATAAAACAAACAAAGCAAGTCAAAATACCACATACCGGTAGCAGAGGTACCTTAAAGAAGAGTAAAGCAGGCTGGGAAGTCCAAAGTGATAGAGAGGTAATTTTATATAAGGAGGTGAGGAAAGGCCTCTTTTAACCAGATGACTTTGAGAAGAGCCCTAAAGGAAATGAGAAAGCCAACCATGAGAATGTGTAAGCTGGAAAGAAAATTCCAGCTAGTGGAAACAGCAAATGCAAAGATCCTGGGGCATATTAAGAAGGCCAGTGTGGCTAGAGCAGAGTGAGGAGTTTGGGGGAAAATGAGCAGGAAGAATGGCAAAATAAGGGCTAGTACTGGTTATGGTGCTTATCCCACAGGTTTCCAGCAACAATCACAGAAGATTCATCATGTGGAAGGCAAATACAAAGGGTTAAATCCTGCTCTGGCACGGACTTATTTAGCAGAAGGGAGAGGAGAGGGGGATCGTTTTAGTTCGGCCCTATTACACAGTGGCTTCCTGGGCAATAGTTTTACCAGAGAAACAAAAACTTGGACCAGAAGTATCAACCACCGTCACCACAATGCATCACGCGGGCCCTTGACGATCTGTGAGACATTATGAAATGGACAGTGTGTGGGGGCAGAATATTCCGGTTTGAATAATTAAGGAGCGGACCCCTGGAGTCAGATGGACTGAGTTTACCTCTGTTTTAGATGTGTGTCCTTTGGAATGTCACCTCACCGCTTTTCCCCTCAGTTTCCCCAGTTGTAAAATAGGCATAAAGACATGGCTGCCTTATAGGGTCGATGTGAGGGCTGAGCAAAGTAACACCCGTAAAGTGCCTTATCCATGTCCACAAGCCCTCCCGGCAGCTGCCGTGTCGGCCTGTTTTCTCCTCTCTCAAGGGAAGACAACGGACTCAAATCACCGGTTTTCAAACTTTTTTCTAAACTACAGAACTCATTCTTAAAATATTGTGTGGCACTCCAACACTGTCTATGAGTCAGATAAATGGGGGGCTGTTCTGGTTGAAGGCAGAGAGCCCCAAAGCCCCACCAAGCTTCTCTCTCCCCTCAGCGAAGACCCCTGAGCTCCTAGAGTGAATCAGAACAACCCTAGCTATGTATATATTCCGCGAGGCACCCTCCAGTCCTAAAATCCCATAACTGCCTTCACGTGTAGACAGTGAGGGGTAGAAACAGAGCAAGATTTCTGCCTAAGTAGTCTCTCTCGAATGATCCAGAATTTCCTCTCTTGGATATATGTCCAACAGAAATACCAACACACGTTCTCCAAAAGTCATGTACACAAATGTTCATAGAACCACCATTAGTAATAGCCCTAAGCCAGGAATCACCCAAATGCCTACGGACAATAAATAAGATAAATAAATGTATCGTGGCCTATTTATACGATGGAATGCAATATAGCCCTGCGAATTAATGAACCACTGCCATACCTCACGACAGGGCTGAATCTCATGAGCACATGTGAGGCCAGATACAAAAAGGCACGCACTGTCTGATTCCATTTGTGCTCAAGTACGAAAACCAGCAAAAATTCATCTATGGCATTGGAAGTCCAAATAGCGGTTATCCTGGGGGTGGGGTACATGGAGACAAGAAGGACCTCCACGGTATGGGTAAAATGTTCTGTTTCTTGCTCGGTTGTGAGCTTCCAACAATTCACCAAGCTCTACAGCTCATGGGGGTATGCCGTTTCACAGGTATGTGATGCTTCAATTCAAAAATGTATTCTTGCAGCACCTGGGTGGCTCAGTGGGTTAGAGCCTCTGCCTTCGGCTCAGGTCATGATCTCAGGGTCCTGGGATCGAGCCCCACATCAGGCTCCCTGCTCAGCAGGGAGCCTGCTTCCCTCTCTCTCTCTCTCTCTCTCTCTCTGTCAGATAAATAAAATCTTTAAAAAAAATGTATTCTTGAAGAATTCTTGGTGATGCCAAACTCTGAGGGTGAGACCTCTGTGAGACCCCTGGTTTTGGTCCCATAGGCAGGATGCTACTCTCTGGAAATCCCTTCGAATGGCGCCCCCAGAGCAGCGAGCCCCATGCGGAGACGCGCTCCCTTCTCTCGGGCCACCCGCTAGACGGCTGACCCTGCTGAATGCTCATACCTCCAGCAGCAACGGAAAGGGTTTTAAAGTGTTTTACAAACTAGGATGGATGACGGAGAGCTCTATTATTTTGGATGTCATGGTGAGCTTAGTCCTTATTATTTTCTTAACCCTGGCAAATAGCACTACGCAATACCCAGCAGCAGATGACGCAGGTGAGAAGAGCTCACACAAGCACAAACAGTCCGTTCCCAGATACCCAAGGGAGCAGTGTGGTGTGGGAAGAGAGAAAAATCACTGTGATGATTTACATTAATGTGTTCAGATCCACAAATTTGTCCTCTCCCATGAAGAGCCTGTAAGTATATTTCACATGCTTTTCATCGTCCAAATTAAAAAAAAAATCCAATTAACTTGGAACCTTAGCTCTTATCAATGACACAATGTGGCTTTCTTTCAATGTTGTATCCCAGTTACGTCCACATACCACAGAGCTGATCATCTGATCTTTCAGAAATACTTCTGGTTAAGAAAAAAAATCCTTGTGTGGTTTTTTTGCTCGGTTGGGTTTTTTTTTCTTTTCTTTTTTGCTTTTTCTGTTAAAATCCAGGCTGCCCAATTATTGGGTTAGAGCCAATTAGGCAAGTGATTAGTGAGATAGTAATTAATTTAATTTTTAAAAAGCAATATCTAGGGGAGCAACTTCAAGTAAGAAAATTTAGGTTCTAGAAATAGGATCTTTTAGAGTAGGCAATATGATCACTACAAAGAATGGGAACTTAAATCCAATTCTAATCACTAGGCAAGAGGATACCACCCCTCTATGAGCCACACCCTGAAGAAAATGTCCTCAAATAGTAGGAACCCAACATGTCCAACTCTTGGAACAGGGCAACCTTCATTTGTTGAGTTTGAAATGAAACCAAGAGATGAAACGCTGGGTTTGACACTGAAAGGAAAAAGCAGGAGTTTGGGGGAAACCAGCTGTAAGTAAGTAAAAGTACATTTCTGTGTCTTCTTTTGCAATTTACAATAAAGAAAAGGCAGCTTCAACAGGACCATGTTGGTCCACCAGGAGCATCGAGGGCAAGCATGGGACAAGAGGAGCTAGGGATCCAACGATGGGGAAGAGAAGGCTGGCTTAGGGGTGCAGCTGGAGCCCCACGACTGTCCTTTCATGACACCATGTCTGAGGACCAGAGCTCCAAAGCTGCCCAGCCTTCTCAGCGCTCACCCCGGGACCAGATGCGAATTGCAGGGGGGCCACTGCACGTTATGAACAACTGGTTTGCGGGCACATCCAGGGCTTACGTGTGACCATAAATCTGACTTCAATAGATGCCTACGAAAAGCATGCCCGGTTTCTGCCGTCGTGGCATCAAGCACATCACATGAGCTTCCGTCACCTCTAAAGGTACAGCCAATGGCATCAAAGTTGGAGGGGGGCATCGCCTAGGGCAGAAAGGTCTATGTTTTTGGACTGTATCAAAAAACCCCCTCAGAAGTAATCATAAAAAATGAGATGTTAGGGATCTGACATCTAGCAAGGGCTTCTTCACCGCACCAGAGATGCAAAGAAACTTTCTGTTCCTCCTTCCCACTTTATTGTTGACAAGATTACAGTAAGATTATTTTCAGACTCCTTTCTTTCCACTAAGAGGTGCCTGACTACCAGCCGTGGCCAACTCCTTCTACTCAAACCCTGCTGGATACCCAGACCTCGCCTGTCCAATGACCGACGAGCCCCGGAGTAAACATCATTACTCACAGATTAGTTAGATGCCAAGCCTACCTAGGAAATTGCTTTGTATCATCTAATTCTAACCTGTCTTGAGCACTGAAATCCTCTCTAACGCTCTCATGTTGAGACATTCCTTAACGTACCTGAGGACGACAAATTGGGTTTTTCCAGACTTCCCCCATCTGTTTTCCAATCGCTTCCATATGCTATCTCTATCTCCCCGCCACCTCCCCAGCCTCACCGGCCCGCCCGCCCCACTGCAGCTCTCTTGTTGTCAATAAAGTAAAGAGGATGGCCGCCAGGACAGGAGGGCAGACTTTATTTGCCTACCCCCACAATGAGCATGTCTGTGCTGTTTGCATTTGTAGGAAGGCACGTGCTACACAATGTCATGACTAATCGCCACACACTAGACATGCAAATTCCGTTAGATTCAGAGGGCAGGCCACGCACAAAAGAACAGACAGAAGACTGCCCCCCTTAGGGCCAGGAGGGTTCCCCTGGCTAAGCACTCAGCCAGACTGGAACTCCCCCAGGGAATGTATATGAAATGGCTTCGGTGTGTGGTACATCACTTGTGATAAACCTGCATCGCTCTCTGAAGAACTGAATGCTTTAAAAATAGACGAGGCATGCATCAACCAGTCGATCCATCAATCAGTAGTAGATGGGGCGAATGGACAAATGAGAACTGCTGCCCATACGAGTATGAAAAGGTGAAAAACAAAAACACACCCCCAAATGGTGTGTCCCCAGAAAAAGAGAAGGTGCTCTTCGATCCTAGCTTCTACTGTGTAGTGACTGGTTTTTTTTTTTTTTTTTTTCCTGGAAGAGCAGACTCTTCTGAGACGCACACAACCCTATTCTTGCCCCTTCGTCTACAACTCCAGCAATCGGAGAAATCAGTGAAAGGGAATCTCATATTTTTCCTTCCCCTCCACCAGTATCATTACCAGTATTAACAATGAGAATAACCTCATCCCCATCTGATTCCCACGCTGAGGAAGGCACAAAGAGCCCTTTCCCCTTACGCTGTCTGCTGCTGTCTTAACCACATATGACACACAGAAAAGAAATTTCAGTGGAGGCCCCTGAAGTGCTACTTTAATTCCTTCCATACTCTTTGCTGTGGGGCATTTCCGAAGACTTTTATGAGCCGAGCAGTCAACTCCGTCGTTGACTTGCCCCGCAGTATCTCCGCGCTCTTCGCCAAATCCCCCCAAAAGCTCCCGAGCCCGAGTCAACCTCTGCATCCCAACGCCTATGATCCACATGTGTAACCACTCAGCCCACCTCACCCTGAAACCCGGGTCTCCTGTCCGAGCGCTGCCCCCGGCGGCTCTCCCAGCACCTGGCGAGAACGCGGCCGTGTGCCACCATTGGGTGGCAACTTCCCATTGTCTGCCCCGCATCTGTCTTCCCGGGAATTGAAGGCATTTTGCAAGCATAATAGCAGCATCCGAATGTTGCCAGCTAGAGCGTCAGACACCACGGCTGCCTTGCTTTGGCACGCTGGCATTTCCACGCGCCCTCCTCCTCTTCCGTCTCCACAGATTCGCTCCTGCCATGACACGGCTGCCTCTGGCCTAAAAACAGACCCCGCGACACACGAGAACTGGGAACGTTTGGCTCCAGTACTTTCCTGAAATTTCTCTTAAAGACAGACAGGGAGGGCAGTGGTGGGATAAAGGCAGGACAGAGCTTTTAGTGGAGCTCTGTGGCGAGATGTCTTCCAGTAGGCCACAGACCTGGGATCCTCCAAGTTGTTCCTGGCACCTGGCTGCTGGAGCGACCCCAGAAACTCAGAGCAAACACCTCTCCCATCGTCTTCATTTCCCTTCTATCACCTGAACTAAACAGCACCTCAGAAATGGGAGCCATTCTCCATCACTGAATTATGAAGGGAGGGGTGTGTGAGGGGGGCTCGTTTCGGGGTACTGGTCAAGCCAGGACAGATTTGGTAGTTACGGCTTCTCAGTGTCCGGCATTGACTCTTCTCCCAAACCCCCCTGAAGACGAGGGGCAAACCCTCCCAGCAGGGAACCAGCGACCTCTCGAGTCAAAAAGCTCGAGAGCTTCACAAGACTTAAATGGTCCCTGGGCTGCTTCCTGGATCTCCAGCATCTTCGCTTTTCTTCACCTGGAATTACGCCAACCCTACACCAACCAAGTGGCAAAACTATGACCAGTCGGGGACCTTGAGAGGCCACCACAACCCTAGAATATCAGTTTCAATAATGTCATTTATGCGGCATCTGAGGCTATGAAGTGTTACACCCAAGGAATACTAATACCATCCCCGTCGTCATCATCTATGGCAGTGTTCGCAAGTGATTTAATCCCTTCCCCTGAAATCTAACCTTTTTTCCTAAGAACCAACTCCTGTACCAAGTATGAGAACAGTGACCTCCCCGGCCCCCACAGGGCTCTATGGAGCTTTTCACAGGCTCTCTGCCCCTACACCGACACCCTCCAATCCTTGTACTTCGAACGCTTGTGCTATCGGGTAAACGAGTTCTCCGGAGCCTTTCTTCACTGTCCAATGGTAGTGACCGTATAAGCTGTTGTCAGGCTTTTAACCTAATGCTGTCTTATTTGCTTCACAAATCCATCCGATGTGGAAAACCCCATAAGCGAGCCTGTGAGCGCTGTAGGGGCACCACGGTGCACACTTGTGTGCCTGTGTAGACGACGCTGCCTGGAGTGGGGACTGGGCTCAGCTGGCTCGTCCAGACCTGGGGTGGGGGTGACAAACCTATCAACTCCCCAGGCAAAAAGGCACATGCTCTGTGATGGCAACTCTAGCTGTGTCTCCGGATGTCTTTTTTTGTCCCGCCCCCCCTTTCTTTCATTATCATCTATGTTCTGGAGAGTTCCCAGAGGCCCCTCCCCTGCCCCCATGAGTGGAGACTGCAAAAATAAATTCTGGGTGAGTGAAATGGTGCTGCGAACCAGGTGGCAGCTCCAGGCTTGCCAGACCCAGCCTCGAATCTCAGCTTGCACACTACTAGCTGCACAACCCTGGACCCCTCACTCTCTTCTCAGAGCTTCGGTCTCCTCATCTGTAGAATGAGGAGGGGGGATAAAAGCCGTCCTTCGTGGGGTCAGGCTGCTGTGGGACTGGAATGCTGCAATGTGCATGAAGGGCTGGGAACAGAGTCAGGCACATGCTAACACTTCCATACCTGTTCGTGTATCTCAGTCCTAGTTCTAGAATTAGCTGCCACGCCACCTAAACCTTGTGGTCTGTAATGGGTGAGACTGCACAGGGGTTAAAAGCCCACGGGCTCTGGGGCCAGCTTGCCTGGATGAGACCCCTGGGGCTCCCTGTCACTAGTTGTGTGACCCTCCTTGGCAGAGTGGTTAAGCTCACGGGGACTCAAGCTGTTTCTCTGAAAAGAGGAGGGGGACAGTAAGTCCTAGCACTCAGGACTGTCAGGTCATTTCAGTCACTTAAGAGCCCTTAATAAAGTGCTTCCAACCGTACCTGCAGCTTGTAAGCACTGAACAGATGCTGGCTGACCTTACTGCTATTATGTGCTCTGACTCTGCAGATGATGATGAAAACGGCCACAGGGCTGTCCACTCCCTGTGCTCACACCGTCGCCACAGGTTTCCCCATCAGGTGAGGGAGTTGATTTCCCCGCCCCTTGAACTGGCGCGGGCCGCATCCCACACTTTGACCAATGGGCTGTTAGCAAGCATAACACAGCAGGGGCTCGGGAAAGTGCCTGGGAACGGGGGCTTGTCCTCTGTCGCTGCCCTGGGGAGCCCTCTGTCTTGGGAGCGAGCCCAGGCCAGCCTGCTGGGGGATGAGAAGTCACAGGGGAGAGAACTGAGGCAGTCTAGCCAACAGCCGTGCCCTGACTCGCAGCCGGCTGAGAGCCACTCACGACCCAGCCAGCAGCTAGCGTGCCCACTGGCCACAGGGGCATACGTGAGCCCCACGGAGATTGGCTGACCCAGTCCAGAGCTGAAGAACTACACAGACAGCCCACAGAAATGTGAGCCAAATAAATGGCTCTTGTTTTAAGCCATTCAGTTTTGGGGTGCTTTGTTACACGGCACAAGCTACCTATACCAGGCCTTCTGGAGCCTACAGGACAGTTCCGTGTACCGTTCGAACTCCTGGGTCCTTGTCTGCCAAGTTTGTGTGGCCAGCCCGAGAAACGTATGTTGTAAAGGCATTTTAAAATAAACACACACACCCCAAGCCCTGTATCTTGGCTAACCAGTTTTTCTAAAGCAAGCAAAACCCCCTCAAGACATTTCTGTTAAAAATGGCTTAAGAGGAAAACCTTCATTGGTATAATTATAGACACACAGATGGGATCTAGAAGCTGGAACATAACAAGCAGAAAACTTCGTGGGTGGAAGGGACATTAAGATATAGGGGCAGGCTCTCGACAGTTACAAGCTTCTACTCATGCAACTTGGGACTGATTAGGCCAAGGGGCTAGAATGGGCTCAAGGTCAGCTCCTCTGAAAACTTTTCCTCAGCTCTTCTCTCTGACATCCATGTCTTCTGGCTGACCTCCTATACCTGTAGTGTGCATTTAGTCTTGAGATCACCTATGACCCCACAGGGCCCTAGAGGACCAAGCTCGTGTGTGTTCGCGTCTCGTCGACTGAACAAAATGCTAAATTCTTTGACAGGAGAAACGTGTCTCCACCTCCTCACAACACCTAGCAAAGTTCCAGGCACAAGTCAGGCATTCAAGAAAATCTCCGCAGATTGCACAAAATCAAGCCATGCACTTTTAGAAAACCATTGGTCATTACATGAAGCAAACATGCCCAATTAGAAATGAATGCCTATTGTGCATCCGTGGAGAGGCGGCCAAGAGCAAGAGGGGGAGAACATGGCCTCTAACGCCACACCGGCTGCACAGGAACCAGCACCCTTCGAATTACTAACTGCGTCTCAGTTTCCTCATCTGGAAACAGTGACAACAAAAACAGCTATCCTGTGGGGCTGTTAGGATAACGGGCTGTGGTAATGAATGTCACGTACTGTATCTAGAGCTCGGAATGCTATCTGGTAACAAAAAGCAACAAACTTCAGAAATGTTACCCTCCGCTGAAAGAAGCCAGTCACAAAAGATCACGTGGTGTACGATACCATCTCTATGGGCTTCCCAGAAAAGGCAAATTCGCAGAGGCACAGGAGGGAGCTCAGGGGCTGCCTGTGCTGGGCTGGGACTGGGGAATGACAGTGAATGGGCATAAGAGGTGAGAGAGGGGCGCCTGACTGGCGCCGTCGGCTAAGCGTCCAACTCTTGGTTTGGGCTCAGGTCATGATCTCGGGGTCATGAGATCGAGCCCCGTGTCAGGCTCCACGTCCACAGAAAGTCTGCTGGAGGTTCTCTCTTTCACCCTCTGCCCCTCCCCCTGCTCACACAGGCTCTCCCTCAAATAAAAAAAATCTTAAAAAAAAAAAAAGAGGTGAAAGGAATGTTCTACAAATCAGATTGAGATGACAGTAGCACTACCTGCCAAACTTACCCCAAATCACTGAACGGTAGACTGAGAACAGGCGAATTTTACAGTGTGTAAATTATACCTTGAAAACCACGTAAAGGGGCAGGGCGCCTAGCTGACTCAGTTGTTTCAGCACGTGACTCAATCTCCAAGAGGTGAGTTTAAGCCCCATGTTGGGCATAGAGACTACCTTAAAGAAAAAAATAAGTGTCAACGACTTAGAGAAGAGTGCCTGGCCCAGAATGAGCACTACATATGTTTATCAGATCAAATGAATGAGCATTATTCTTGGGAAAAGCTGGGCACAGCCCAGTCCCCAAGGATGCTGAGCCACCCTAGTCTATATGAGCCCTTGTTCACCCCACCTCCTTCCTCATCACGGGGGTCCAAAGCCGGGATACTCTTCCCATGAGTCCAGGATGCTGCTAAGCCAGCCATATGTGTCTCCGTTGGCCGCTACCATCCCTCTGATTGCCAAAACACTACACAGTTTATTAAATGCCTCTTGTTTATGTAGCTCACGATGCCAAGCTGTATTTTATTATATTGAGCCAACTGCTCTTATGCAAGGTTTTGGGGGGGGGGTGAGGAGAGGTGTTGGGAGGAGGAGACAATCATACTATTGAGCGAGGGAGATTCCTTAAATCAACGACTTCAGAAACGACTGCTGATTACTCACAGAAGTGCATGCGTGCCTGCCCTCGACAAATGTCATACCGTGGGTTGTCTTTGACTCTGCTCAGAATCTGGACAACACCCTTAGGTGGAAAGAAGGAAGGAGCTTGGGAGGGAGGAGAGAGTTTGAAACAGATAAGAGTCCCGAGTAGAGAGATCCTGCCGACGCGTGGCTTTGCCATCCTGCCCCAAATCATCTGCGTGGAGGCCTCACTTCACCTTGTTTTATCTCCCGCCCTGCATCAAGAGCTGGCCCATTCACTCTGGTCCCATTGGGTCCCATGCTCAGCTGCTCCTCGTTTCCCACATCAATGCTGTTGGAGCCTATCTTCCCAGCCACCTAAGCACATCCATCCCAATTTTTTGAGAGGGAATGAAATATGACTCCATCTCCCCACAGCCTCCTCAGACTCAGCAAAATGCTTACCTGGAGTCATGCCCAGACCTAGCAAGACCAACCCATTTCCCCCACCCTATGTTAGTGTACACGCAATGATTCAAAGATTATTTACTGAGTGCCCACACATGACTGGACCTGGGTTCCAACCCCAGCAGTGCTTCTCCAGAAACTTGAGCGTGCGTTGGCATCACCTGGAGAGACGTTAACACCCAAATTCCTGGGCCCTACCCCCAGAGCTACTAATTCAGTAGGTCTGAGGGTGAGGCCTGGATTCAGCATTCCTAAGCAGCTTGCGGGTGATGCCGATGCTGCCGGTTCGTGGACCACCCCGGGAGGGGCACCGTCCTTGAGGTTACAGTGAGTAATAGTAACTCAGGCAGCTGAGAACCCCTTACTGGACAGAGGACGTGTGAACACACGAACATATACCAAGTCAAACTGTAACGCCGCGGAAAACAAGGTAAGTCTTAGCCTTAGGAGAGACCCAGACAGCACATAAGAGAAACTGAGGGGTGGGCTGGACTGCCTCTACCTCCGTGAAAGACTTCTTTGTGGGCAAAGACCTCACCTTACTCATTTTTTCTGCTTTTAACACCTAATACAATGCCTGGTACGCAGTAAATGCTCAATGGAATGTTTAGGGAATGAATGAGCGACGGAAGAACCACAAATGGTTAAATTGTGTGAAACAAAGTTTCATGTCTGGCAGCACGTTTCTCTGCCTCACCAAGAACCAATGATCCTAGGAAATAATCATTTTAGTACTTAAGATTTTGATGTCAGGCTATTAATTTGATTTTGCCTAAAAATCTAACCTACCAAACTTGGTTTTTTTAAAATCAGTGAGTCAACAAACACTAAAAAAGCACAAGGACTGTGCCTAGAATATTCTGTGCCGGATTCCACAGTGAGCGTCACGTATGTGGTTCCTGACCTCCGAAAGCTGAAAGTATGAGTTTCTTCTGCAGATGATATTCTCCATACCAGAGTTCAAAGCCCACTGGAGCCTTTCCTAAGATCTAACTCTAGTCAAAATGCCAAAGTCTCTGGCTCTGAATCCTAGTTTGCTGGCTATGGGTCATGGGGTCAATTACTTAACTTCTCTGTACTTCTTCCTCATCCCGAAAACGTGGATAATACCGGAAGCCCCATCAAAGGACCAGAGGGAAGATCAAGTTCACTGATGTCACACACTTACAACAGTGCCCAGCACATGGAAATCAGCTGTTCAATGCATATTCATTTCTATTACCGTCATCATTACTATCTCCATCATCATCGAAAGTGAACCCTCCCCCCCAAAGAGCACAAGACGCTCTCAGCTTATAAAGTATTAACCTGAGAAGTGAGGAGAGGAAGAAAACTGGGGAACTGATCCCTCAAAAAGCCCAGCCCGGGGCGCCTGGGTGGCTCAGTTGGTTGAGCAACTGCCTTCGGCTCAGGTCATGATCCTAGGGTTCCGGGATTGAGTCCCACATCGGGCTCCCAGCTCCGCGGGGAGTCTGCTTCTTCCTCTAACCTTCTCTCCTCTCATGCTCTCTCTCACTTTCTCTGTCTCTCAAATAAATAAATAAAATCTTAAAAAAAAAAAAACAACCCAGCCCAGTCTTAGAGCTTCTCGCTCCACCTCGATTTTTCCTGCTCCCCTCCAATCTGCTCTCACAACAGCTTCTTGAAACATCCAACCCGTTTACACATTGGAGCCATCGCTGCGATGGCTCGAGTCCAGGACCAAGCTGGCAGGATCAAGGGAAGACAGGCCCCTCTCATTCAGCCACACACAGTCGGCTTGTCACCCTTTTGGAAACCAGTGACTCAGATGTAACTCTCCTGCAAGGTGGCAGCTGGTGGGCTTTGGCAAAGCACACAAAGGAAGTGCATTCTCTCTCCCAGCGATCCAGGGCACCAAGGAGAAGGTCTTAACACAGTTCTCATTCACACTTTAGCCTAATTAAAATGGCATTACCAGTTTCAATGGCGGGTTTCTTCTGCCAGCGGCAAGTGGTTCCCCTCTCTGGAGTTTTTTCTTCTTGTTCTCCTTGTTTACTGATCCCCAACGTGGATTTGAGGATGCTTGGATCAGGCCATAGCAGCTCGCTCTCTGTCCTCTCTCCCCTGCCCTGAGACCCCAGGTCTGCAACAATTACTTGCTGTCTCTGTTTATCTAAGTTGGCTCTGAGCCCTCGCAATGGGCACGTCTTTGTAAACCCATAGCCCAAACTCCTCTGGGTTAACCAACAGACTTCGTTCTATAATTTAGCCTACGACATCCCAGGGGCCAGGAACCCACACTTCATAAAGCGCTTGGCCTGCCCACCTCAAGAAGACACAGTGTCCACTCTGGGATGTGGCGGGCTGAGGTGACAGGTAACAAAATGGATCTCGCGTCCCCTCCGCAAATTCTTCATTTCTTCCTCGCACGAGGGGGCTATTTGTCTGCAACGATCTCCAGGAAATCCTGTGAATAACTCAGTTCAACTCCAAGGTGAGATTTACAGGGGCAGAGCAACAAGGTTTATACTATTTGGGACAGGAAGCGGAGAGACAGTAAGAGATTAAATGACACCCCAGTAAATCCACCACCATGACCCCCCGGCCTTTTCTCACCCTATGGTCTTTATTCTTTTATCCGTTGGCTCACCTGTTCATCGCACTCTTACTGAATACACCAAAGCGACCTGGATACGGCATGCTGGTTAGGGGCTTGGGCTTTGGGTTCAAGCAGACCTGCTCAATTTGCAGTTCTACCATTCCACCGGCTCTGAGGGTGGCCACATCCCTGGGCTTCTCTCAGCCTCCGTTGCCTGGTGCCACTGAGCATGGTTGTGGGAACCCAGTGAGGCCGCATATGGAAACCAGTTGGCAAGAGGGATGAGCTATGCAGTACGTGACCATCGTGATGGTGATGTGATGAGGAGGAGACAGAGGAGGACCACTCTTGGGTCTTGGGAGGTAGCCTGTGATAGCTACTGAGCTGGCAGTTCGTCTAGATCAATAAGCAAAATTTCTTTCCTAACTCCACAATTCCCAGCCGTTCTGGGCATGAGAAACTGCGTTTGATCCCTCCAAACTCTTGGGATTCCAGCTCCCAGTTTGTGGGGAGGCCAGCCCCTAACTAAGGAAGTCAAGGAGGGAACTCCATTTTGCTTCTTCCTCTTACCTGTGATCCCCCTCTCTCCTGAGACCATCTAGGATGGCCATAGCGGACCCAGGAGGAAGGAAATCCACATACTCTCTAGTCCCTCATCCTCAAGCTTGGAGTTCAACGTAGTAAGTGTTGGAAACCAACAAGGACTCTGTTCTAATTGAGCATAAAATTAAGCATTTTCATTGCAACTGGGCAGGTGACCAAGTATTAGTCCAAGTATGCCAGGCATGCCCGGCATAATACAGACCTCAACCCTTCCGATTCTTCTCTTCGATGAACAGTCGGTGGAAAGACAAGATGAAATCACCATGAGGCCCTTGTGATGGAGTCCACAGAGGCCTTATGCCATTCCCTTGAGCTCTCACAAAGTTTTTTCTTCTCCACATGTTTTCGTACCCTTTGACACTCCTAAGAATTCTAAGGAGGGCACCTACTGAACTCACCTAACAAGTAAGGGAACTGAAGTGGACAGAAGTAACATGGCCCTCCCAAGGTCACACGTTTGTCACCGGAACAGTAAAAGTTAGCACCTCAGTCTCCTGACGCCAGCCTTGCCAACATTCAGCTTATAAAGTCCTTGCCAGCAGAGTGAGGGGATGGACTGCTTGTTACTCGAATAGGCAAGGGGTCAGTAGTCCCGAGTCTAGGTATGGAGGGAGCCTCAGAGCTAACCTACACTAATGTCCATCTGGAATGGGATTGCCAGTAGCTCAGGACACTGGAAAAGCTGGGGCCCAGGAAGAGTTCTCCACTTGTCTCCCATCCGTGTCTTCTGTGGCTCCTTTTGTCCCATCCACCCAGCAGCTTCTCTTACTAGGCTCTCCGATGGGGAAGGCGAAGGAGGCATAGACAGCCCAGCCCAAATGAGCTCCAATGGCATCAAGTGGCCCATAAATCCACAGGGCCCCAAAGACTCAGACTTGGACTTCTACACAAACTAAGCCCACTCTACTTCCTCTTAAACTAGGGAAGGGAGGCAACAACTTAAGCTTGCTGGTCTCGTAACGGTCCAGAATACAAACCATGTGGGGCTGGATCGGTGCCACCCCTGAAGACATGCGCCCCACGGACACATTCATACACGTAACAGCGGGTGGGTGCGACATGGTGGCTTTAACTGAAAGCCCCCTGCCATCGTCCTCTTTAAATTAGTGTTCTACTCCCTGCGTAGGTTTGTCCCTTGACCACAAGCCACCTGAATGACTCTCCCCGGGACCACGGTAGGATGTCAGCCTCAGGCTCTCCCACCTTCAGATGAACACACACCAGGACAGCTCCAGTGAATCAGAGACCGCAGACTGAGCAGTGGCTTCCACAGTGAGTATGTGTATCAGAGGAGTCTTTCCTTGAGCAGGGGTTCCTAACCTTTCCCATGCCACGGTCCCTTTGGCAAGCCAGTGAAGCCTATGGACCCCTTCTCAGAACTCAGTGCATGAAATACAATATATAGAACTGTCAAGCAAACATATAGTGTCAGAATGCAGTTATCCAAACACTGGATAGAAAATTGGTCATAGAATATTACGTGCGCTTACTGATACATGAAATAACAAGATTTAGCAGCAAATCTAATACGACCACGGATTGTGAAGTAGTGAGCCTATTTTTAGATCTCTCTGGGAGCTCTAAGATGATGCGGAAATGCCTAAGATTCCTATTAGTGACCGAGGCACGGGTAGAGGTAACATGACTACGGTCTGTGTCTCTTTGAAATTGAAGGAAATATCCAAGTTTAGTTTAAGGTTAGTGAAACTAAAGAGGTCATTCTTTCCCCCTGGACTTAATGAGTTCTACTCGATTACCATCTTAGTGGAAAGGAGGTTTCCAGGTTAGGATCAATCCTTGTCCCAGAATGGGGATACCTAGATGGATTGTTGAAGAAGAAATGAACGAGCCATCTATATCAACAAGGGCGAATGTCAACAACTAGCTGTCGCTGGGGAGGGTAGAGGGACAATTCCTAAATACTGAAATGATACTCTGAGCCCCTAATGATAAAGTAATGATGGTGTTCTAGGGCAAGGCATTAAGAACCACAGCTAAAAGGGTCCCAGTGCAAGGGAGCCACAGATCTACCCAGAGACAATGAAAATGACAGGGTCCTGGATTTTTCTAACTTGCTCACTTGTTATCCATTATATTACTTCTCTAGGTAGTAAAAGAACTTCCTAGATCAGTCCTGCCATGCCACATCCTTGGATAAACTGTCCCACATACCACAGTTCAGAAAAAGCTGATGTGTAGGACAGGGACTTCGGCAGCTATTTTTGGTACCATATGTATGTCCCTGCATCACCTCATGCCACAGTTTACTGGACCAAGGGTGAGCACCAGATTCAAGAGTAGTTTAATAATCGGCTGCTCAGCCAACTTTTTTTTTTAATGATCTGGGTCAAGCAGGCGTGCATGTGTGGGCTCTCTCTCAATCTCTCTCTCTCTCTCTCTCTCTCTCTCTCACACACACACACACACACACACACACACACACACACACCTTTTCTTCCAGAAAGGGAATGGAGACATTGCAAGGAGGAGGCAATTATGGGTGGAAGTCAAAGCTGAAAGAAAATACAGAAGAAAGCCAGACTTGGATATTCGGGGTCATAAAAAGTGAAGAATCTAGAGAGAAGCTGAATCCGGCTAATGGTAGAGAACTCGTTGCCCTGGAGACCAGGGACCCTGATGATGGGTCCCTGGGACAGCTTCGGATTTGTACTGTCTTCCACTTCCTATCTCGGTAAAGCCTCCACTTCCTGTTTCCACAGGAAAATCTCATGAACAGGATTCAGAGCGTCTTTGAAAAAAAAAAAAGTCACATTTTCATTTTCACTAACCTGCAACTCACACTTAGCATTTCCTTCTCCTCCTTCTGGGAAGCCTTCTATAACCTCTAAGATGGGATGAGAGGCATTAACGATGTGCTCCCAAGCCCCTTTCACCTACTCTTACCAATGTAGGAACAATGTTCATTGTAATGCCGACTTACATCTACCTCACTTTAGACCTTAAGTTCCCTGAGGGCGGGAACCCCGTTGGCCTCCTGTGGATTCACGAGGCTTGGCACAGCAAATGTAGCAGACTTCATACATTTTATTCAATCGAATAAGGGATCAAACTTCTACAGGAAGTCACAGGGACACTACAAATACCAATTTAATGATGCAAGCTTAGTGTCCTAGTCATAGCTCGCAAAAGGGAAATAATGGAGACAATACCAAACCCTGTAGGAGATATTGGACTCGAGGCCTGTCATACAATTGCATTAAGGCAGTTCGCTTCACTGAACATTTACTGTGACCTACTATGGGTCGCACCCCCTCCCCATAAGGATTTAACAAACATGAGAGACGTAAGGCATGCAGAAATATCCCAAATGTAATGCAGAATGAGACACATACTATACAAGACGGGTCTGTTGGAGGAAAACTTGTCACCAGAGCTGGGATCAGATGACCTATATCTAAATCCTGGCCCACCACTTAGCAATAGCAACTGCAACAAGCTGCTAGACTAAGCCTCAATTTTGCTGTCTGCAAAATGGGGCTGATGATAGTTATCTCATAGAAGAGTTATGAAGATTAAATGCCACCATCACATGGAAGGACCTGGTACCACAACTGGTACTAACAGATGTTCATTAAAGGTCTGGATCTTTCCCTCAGGTGTTTTGGTTTTTTTTTGTTTTTTTTTTTTTATAAAAAGGTTTAATTGTACACTGTCGGCAAGGTGGTGGCAGTAAAAGATAGAAACTTGATCCGTGGTATGTCACTCCTAATTCCATTTGACCCATGGCTGTGCTGGAAGAAAATTGTACTGTATTTGGAGCAGGCTGGAAAGAAGGTTCAGCTCAGTGCTAGCAACCAAAACGGAACTACAGCGTGAGACACATGTAAAGTGTTAACTTCTCCAGTAGCCACATTAAAAGAAAAAGTAAAAAGAAACAGGTGAAATTAATAATATATTTCATTTAACCCAATATACCTAAAATATTATTTCAATATGCAATCAGTATAAAAATGCAGTAATGATATATTTTACAGTCTTTCGCTTGTACGAGGTCTCAGAAACCCTTTTTGTGTTTTACACTCAGAGTGCCTCACGCGGCGAGCGGTTGCCGTGCGGGACGGCCCAGGTCCAGCTCGTGTGGCAACAGCTGTGGGGGTCACCACTGAGGAAATTGATTCTTTTTTTTTTTCTAAAGATTTATTTATTTATTTCATGGGGAGGGAGAGAGGGAAGGGGTGGGAGGGAGGAGGGGAGAGAGAGAGAGAGAGAGAGAGAGAGAGAGAGAGAGAGAGAGAGAGAGAGAGCGTGCGCGCAAATGCACAGATGGAGGAGAAGCAGACTCCAGGCTGAGTAAGGAAGCCCAAGGTGGGACTCGATCCCAGGATCCCTTGACCATGACCTGAGCCAAAGGCAGATGCTTAACCGCCTGAGCCACCCAGGTGCCCTGAAATTGATTCTACTGAGACAGTGGATGAGAGCTCAGACTCTAGAACCAGGGTAGGTTCAGATGCTGCCTCGTGCCTCACCAGCTGTGTGACGTCGGGTAAGTGACTTCACCTCCCTGTGCCTAACGTCTTCATCTCTACCAGGGGAAGAGAAGTAAAGCCGGCTTCTGGAGCTGGGGAGGATGAAATGAATTGACCTGTGCCAAATACTTAGAAACGCGTTAGGCACATAGTGAGCTGTCAGTAAATGCTAACATGCGTGATTAAGACAGCTCCAGAGGGGGCCAGGGAGAGAGTAGGAGAGAAGGCAAAAACCTATGAAAGGATTAGGGTTCTGCTATATCCTGCTTGGAATCACCCACCCTGATTAGACCACTGTGCTGTGCCGCTCTCAGGCCAACGCGAGTGGGACCGTGGTACACAGCAGCCCAGCGCGAAACGGTCCTGGAGGGTGGCAGGCCCCTGAGTTTGCAATCTAAAAGCAATCTGGGGAGCTATGGTTCCAATTAGGAAGGTGAAGCTGGCCCTCACACCGCTCCCCACATCTTGGCAGGAAAAGCCATTTGCAACAAACCAGACCATGTCCCCCATTTTCTGTCTTTGTTTCTCTGTTCAAACATTTGTAAGTCGTTCCGAATTTGGGAGAGGCGGCGGCAGCAACCGTTTTAAAAGGCAGAGCCAGGATCGAATGAAGGCAGGCCAAACACACGAGTGGCCAGGGGTACTGGAAGCCAGAATACAAATCATGAAAATAAAGAAGAAATTAACAGCAATAAAACTCACATCTGCTGAATGCAGGCAATTATGTCTTCCTGGAAATAACTTCGGCTTCTTACAGATTAAGCGCGATCTACATTTCTCAACCTACGGCTGATTTTTCTTTTAAATCTCACCCAGACAGGCCTTCTCTTTCCTGGCACTCCCGGCCCGGCTTACTATAGATGCCTCCATTCCTATTTACTGTGTTGTTGAGGTTTCGCAGACATAGAGTGAAATGCCTCGCTCTGAAGGTACAGCTCAAACAACCACGTTAACAGTGTTTGGGTGAAAATATGGACTATTTCGACTGTCTTGGGCCCCTTCCAAGAATACCCACCCGCCTCCTCCAAGAATAACCACTCTTCTAACCTCTATGTCTGTAGATTAGCTGTGCCTGGGTTTGAATTTCAGATAAATGATATGCCTCCCTTTTCTCTGCTTGTTCCTCAAGCACATACTTAGCCACATTACAGCAGAGATGTGGAAGGGAAGGGAGCATCGGAAGTGATGGAGGACACGAGATCTGTCGCACTTATACAGTCTAGTACTCAAAACGGGCACCAGAAAAGCAGCCCTTGAGAGGAGGACAGGCCCCCGAGCACAGCGACATGCTGTCCTTGGGGCCTCTGATGCGAATGCCCGAACGCTACTGCCCTAGGTTCCCAAGTATCCAAATGTGCCTCGGGTACCGGCTGGGTAAAACACCGGGCCCACAGCCATCAGGCATGGAGCTGCATCGTAACAAGATTCAGCTTTATCTGGAAAAAGGCAAGTAGGTCTCACTCCCACCCAGGGATGTCCTTCTCGGTTTCACATGCCAAAGAGCTGGAGATGGCCAGCCTGGGTTTGAAGCCCAGCTTTGCACTTCCTAGCTGTGTGACCTCACGCAGGTTTCTTCACCTCTCTATGCCTAAGTTTCGTCATCTGAAAAATGGGGATAATAACAGTATCAACTTCATTAGGTGCGTTATAAGGACTAAATGTTCTAAGAACAGCGCTTGAAACCTGGCTTCAGCTTTAGCTTCAGCTACTGTTGTTACGGTTATACCTAGACAATATCCCTAGCGCCTTCAGAGACATCGGGAGGGCACAAGATAGACCTAAGAACATGCAGCACGGACATATAAACACGTGCTCACAGGTGCGCACGCACACACATACACATGGGTACGTGCGTGTGCGCCCAACAAATACACATGTGCGTACACATATGTGCACAGGTTTACACACATGAAGGCATGTGCACACACACGTGCACCTTCGACTTCCCCTCTCCTCAGGTTACAGATGACAGAAATTCTCCTCATCTTCTTAGAAAGCTCCTGTTGATTAAAACCCAGAGGTAAGAGATCAAAGTAAAGGAAGTGTGAAACAGGGAGAGGAACCTCATTCATGAGGAACTTATTTACGCGGTGACACAGGTCTGGGGAGCGTAAGTGCCTCACTCCCTGAGTGCACACTGGGTTCACACATCCTGAAATGACACTGTGTGAGCTAAAATTCACAAAATGGCCCCCAGCCACAGTGGATATTCATGGGAGAGGAAAGAGAGTTGGATTAGTCTCGTTCTCAGAAGAGCAAACACAGAGATCTAAAATCATGTCCTCCCAGCATATCATCTCAGAAATTCCATCCACCTCTAGAATTACGTAACACCCATACGATGCTCCCAAGCCCCAGGGCTGGAGAGAG
The DNA here is from genome assembly GCA_028533885.1 of Nasua narica. Lineage (NCBI taxonomy): Eukaryota > Metazoa > Chordata > Mammalia > Carnivora > Procyonidae > Nasua > Nasua narica. The sequence goes on along the minus strand of CM052801.1, from coordinate 11,357,272 downwards.
ACAGTGACGTGGCACTAGGCAGTATCGCGGTGCCCTTGACTCTAAATGGAATATCTAACAACTTGATTTTTTTTTTCCTAGAGAGCAATGAAAACTTTTGAAGACACTGCGATCACAGCACGAAAATTTCCTCCTAAAAGGTTTTCTAGTATAATTACAAACATCCTAGAACCTATTTCTCTCCACCATCCTACCCAGGGAGTTGCCACAAATGAAAATATACTGCTTTATTTCACAAGAGGGTCAGAAGGAAGCAACTCAAAACCCCGTTTTAAACATCACCTCGACAAGGCTGGGGACAAGTGGCTGGACCAGCCATGAAGTCTGAACACCTCCGCACTCCCAGGAAGGCCAGTAACTTACTGTACGAAATCAAGAAAGACCTTTATAAGCAGAAATAGTTTATATCTCTTTAGGGCACACATAAAGAAGGACCTCAGAGAATTTCAGATCTAGCAGTTTCTTCTTGTTGTTTTAGGATTAAAAGAGGACTAGAAAATTCTCCCTCCCTACCCTGTGTGTGCATATGTGTGTCTGTCTGTGGCCAAAGTCCAAATTTTACTGTTGACTCAAAATCTTGCTAATACTGTGTCTATTTGTTCTCAAACTGCTAGCCAGCAAATGTTGATATGAGCCAAAATTACTTGGACTTCAGCCATAGCATGCGTATAAAGACAATGAAATTTTATTTCCTTTTCCTCATCATCAATGAGCTTATTGGCTCCAAGTGCTTTAAAGTTCTCCAAAGTAGTTCTGTGGTTTATAAACACTCCAATAGCATCCCCATAAAAACGACAATGTCCACTTGTCTCTTTGGCCCTCAGTTAAAAGATTGCATAAGAATTAGGGATCTGATTACCATTTGATCCCTTTCAGTAACAAGGAAAAAAGTCAAGCAATGCCCACAGGTGCTAGTTAACAGATTATTTCACAAAATTTAAACGGTGTGCCTTCAAAATTAGAATCTTGTGTCCCTAATGCCTGGCGGACACAGTTTGACTTTTTTGGCAGGCAGGAAAGACAAAATTCGTAATTTTGACCTGAAGGTGAGTTAATGAAAAATCACCCCTTAGCTCCTGACTTGTTGAAAATAACCAGAGAGGAGGACATTAGCCCCCTAATAGTGGCCTTCGTTTCAGAAGGACAAAAATTAAAGCCTGTTTTCCTTCAAAAGAGTTGGCAATGTTACTGAGTTTTTATGACAGTAAAAGCTGTTTAAGGCAGCTTATAAATCTCACGTTAAAAAAAATCTCACATTAAGCCTGATTTTGCTATGCAAAGACCAACCATGTAACCATTAAAGGAGACGCTGCAGAACATTTGGTGACACAGTAAGATAGTCTTGTCCTCATTAATGAGAAAAAGCATGGAGACTATACATGCATTTTATTAAAATAAGTACAGGGGGAAAATTGAGAGGTCATGCACAAAAATACTGAGACACTATCTTTGGCTGACAGATTTAGAGATTATGTTTATTATTTCTATCATGTTGATCTTTATTTTTCAAATCTTGTTCACTGACCAGGTCTTACGCTTTTAGAGTAAGAAAAAAAAATTTTTTTAACTGCTGCAAAACTTAGTTTTACTCAGGTCCTAACTCTGCCAAGAGTCCAAGATCACCGTTTGGTCAAAATCCTTTCCTACAATAATCTACAACCACAGGGCTGAATTTCACAAACATAACCCGAGACAGAAGCAGCCAGACACAAGGTTAGAAACTGAGCCCTAGCGAGATTCTTTTACCTGAAGCACACAAAAGCGACCAAACAATTGGAAATCAGAAGTGAGGGTGGTAGTTTGCCTCCGGTGGAGGCCTCAGCGTTAGGAGTCTCTGCAACATTTCTGGGGTTTCTAGCCTTGCTCGGTGGGGAGAAGCTGGAAGAAAGTCTCTGCCAACCACCACCTCTGTGCGCACTGCCTGAATTAGGAGGCCTGTTTAAAAACACCTTACCGACCCCTTAAGAAATTCGAGTCTGGGGGCGCCTGGGTGGCTCAGCTGGTTGAGCGACTGCCTTCGGCTCAGGTCATGATCCTGGAGTCCCGGGATCGAGTCCCGCATCGGACTCCCTGCTCTGAGGGGAGCCTGCTTCTCCCTCTGACCTTCTCCCCTCTCATTCTCTCTCTCTCTCTGTCTCAATTAAATAGAATAAATCTTTAAAAAAAAAAAAAAAAACAAAGAAATTCGAGTCTGGGGGTGCCGGGGTGGCTCAGTGGGTTAAAGCCTCTGCCTTTGGCTCAGGTCATGATCTCAGGGTTTTGGGATCGAGCCCCACATCGGGCTCTCTGCTCAGCAGGGAGCCTGCTTCCCCCCCCTCTCTCTGCCTGCCTCTCTGCCTACTTGTGATCGCTCTCTCTCTCTCTGTCAGAAAAATAAATAAATAAATTCTTTAGAAAAAAAAAGAAAAGAAAAGATAGAAATTCGAGTCTGGAGTCCACACGAGATGCCCTCTGAGCCCGGGGAGCTCTGGTGAACCCCAGGACCAGCAGTCACACACACACACATCCCAAAGTCCAGAGACACAAGTCTGGATTCCGGCACAAGCACCAGGAAGGAAACGCTTCCAAACTCATTCTTCCCCACGCTTGGGCTCCCACTGGCCAGCAGTTCCAAACAAATAAACCGAGATTAAAACAGAACAAACCGACAACAATGGGAACCAATGAAGCTCTCTGCACTGTTGCAAAAGCACAAAGACAGTCAACTGGAGAGTTCTGGATGAAAATAGCGCGTAAGGGTTTCCCAAACCTTACCATCCGTTCCCAACGTTTGCTCACTTGGGACCAAAAGAAATTGCTCTTTTTGGGAAGCAGGAAAATGAGAAGTCGGGATGGGCAGAAGGAAATGAGATGAGAGCAGGAAGGAAGAGGGACCTCCAGGGGCCCACGGTGCGCTGGCTGGTCCCGGGTTACCTCCCGAGTCCCCCCAGCCGTCTGTTAACCGGGTCCTGTAATCTCCCCTAAAAAAATGGGGACGGGAGTCAAAGGTACTGCCCATTAAAGCAGCGCTTCCTCACCTTGGCTCCACGTTAGAATCGCTCGGGGAGCTTTACAAAAATCCTAATGCCCGGGCACATTCCAGACCAACTGCTTCTGAATCTCTGAGGCTGAGATGCACACACCAGCATTAAAACAAAACGAACCCCTCCAGATGAACCCAGTGGGCAGCTAGGGCTGAGAACGACGATTTGGAGCAGCACGTGTTCCGTTTTCAGGCACACTGCCCTCAGAAAGTCGGGTTCTGATCCAGTAGATCTGGGGGAGTGGGGCTGAGAATGCGACCGGGGCGCTCTTGGCGCCCCGATCCCTGCTTGGACCTACGAGGGTACAGACTGCAGCCTTTCCGACGCTGCGCGGAGCCTACCGAGCACACAATTCAAAAAGGGGCCGGGATGCTCTAAAATAGATTTTCTTCTAGCCCCTCACGCCCACTTACACACAATGGGATTCCAAATCTGTGTCCCTTTATACTAAAGCAGATGTGTGCGCCCTCCTTTTGCCCTCCTCTGCTTTACCAAGAGGCCAGTGGAAGTGCCAGACACCAAGTTTCTGGAACATCGAGTCAGAGAAAGGCAGCCAGCTGCCCCGGCCCCGCCCCGTTAATCACTAGAGGCTGCCGGAGAGGTAATGGCTCCCTACTGCTCGGTGGCTCGCCAGGGCCTTCTAGGAGCTCCCCGACTTGACAAGATATTAGGCACAAGTCATAGCAGAGTGCGCATTAACGAGACCCACATGTAGCTGCTGAAGAGTAAACACTCACTTAATCCCATGTAACTGAACGGCCTAACAAACGAATTAGCTGGTGGCATCCACTTAGGATATATGATCCAATTTATATTATGATTTCTTTCTAAAGGCTGAACTCATTTTGACACATATAAAAATGTGGTTTCAATCACCCACAATTGCACCATTTGAACAGGGGGAGAGAGAGGCTTTTACAGGACCCAGACCTGAGGGGAGCAAAGAAGAAGGTGAAATGAAGGAGATTTGCCCGGGTGCTGGGACAGCGGGGGTGGTGGGGGCCTTCAGGGCCTTAGTGCTGCTGTCAAGGAGCCCAGGAGACTTTTAGCTCTGCTGCTGGGTCCGCTCAGCAAACATGGAGGTGCAGCCCGGAGAAAACTCGTAGAGTTCCTCAGCACCTCCCCCCTCAGACTGTGTTCATGTCCCTCAACAGTCCAGGGGCCGCACAATCACTGAGACTCGAGCTCTGGGGAGAGGACGGGGCTCCGTCAGGCCCAGCATGGCCATCCTAACACCAAACTGGGGTTAAGGGGTTTAGACGCTCAAAGAACCTCGGTATTGGCCTCAGCTAATGACACTAAGATGGAGAAAGAGCAAGTACCACGAGGGGCTAAGAAATTCCTGAGTGCTTATCCAGTACTTCACAGTACTTTGTTTTTTCTCAGTCCCATTGTTACAACAACCATATGAGGTAGTTACTAGGACTTGCCCCTTTCCACACATGAGGAATAAAGGCCAAAGTCACCCAACTAGGTAATGGTGCCTCTTCCAGAAATGAAGTATTTAATGAATCTTGCGGTGGTCTTAGGCCTAGGCTGCTTCCTTGGGCCCTGCCGGGCCGGTCCGATTCCCTGTGGTACATCTCAGGCACCATGCTGCAGCCTTTGGAACAGTCACCCAACTGCTGAAGGAGGGCTGGAGCCTGTGTCCTTCCGCCGGTTCCAACAGCCGTCTGGTGAAAAGGTTCCCAGCGCCACGACAGCTTAGCTATGTCTGTCCATCTAAGTGCAGAAAATGCCAAAATAACTACTCTGTTGTTATGTACTTGGCACCAGGCTAGCAATTTCCATCTATCTTATTCCAATTTTTATAGAGGGAAAAAAAAAAAAAACATCAGATACTGAGAAGTTAGGTAATTTTACAAAATCACCTACATTCAGGTTTTCAGTGAAGAGCATCTGGGCCAAAATCTGGTGATTATTTTTCCCACTCTCCAGCTCCACTACAATGTTGTTAAATAATGACCTGAATTGTCCACAGTATATTTCCCAGAAAAAGCATGAAACATTCGTTTATCTTCTCAACATGAATGTTGTTCTCTAGTCAAACTGAACCCCTTGTGGGCCCTCAAACAGACTGTGGCTGAGACTGCTACATATTCATTCTCTGTTCTTTTCTACCCAGGCACATGGCAGGGACACATTTCCCAGACTCCCTTGCAGTTACACGGAACTGAGTAGCTGAGTTCTGGCCAATGGCACGTGGGTAGAAGTGGCGGATTTCTCCTTTAGAGAGAAATGCTCTAATTCTCTTCAACTGCTGCTAGGTTCAGGCATGCTAACGGAGGACTCAAAGTCCCCGGGGAGTGGCAGAGCCACAGACAGAAGGAGCCTGGGCCCCTGAATGCCTACGTGGAGCAGAGGGCTCCCCTATCAACCCACCCTGGACTGTAACATAAATAAGCAAGAAAACTTGACTGTGTTACGCCACAAAGACTGTATGTAGGGTCTGTGTGTTATCACAGTTAACCTACTCTCACACACGGATCCCACTTATTTCCTTCTGCTTGCACTTTTATGAATCTTACCTGTTGTTTAAGTCAGTGATTTCCCAAGTGTGGTCCAGCAGGAACTTGTTAGTGATGCAAATTCTCAGGCCTTACACTCCTGTCCTACTCAATCAGAAGCTGGCAGACGGGGGGAGGTTGGGGAGAAGAGAGCTGGAGTCCAGCCATCTGTATTTTAACAAGTCTTCTGGATGATTCTGATGCATGCTCACGTTTGATATCTACTGTTTTAAGTGAACTGAGATCTGATGAGATCCACAAGGCTGTCCCCCAGCCTCGTCCAGCTCCTCCTCCTCTGCTCTCTGCGCCATCCACTCATCGCAGCCCTTAAGTACACGTGGCCACTGTCATTGTGACCACATGGTTTCTCCTCTACGGTACATGCTTGTCCCAAATTCGCATGGGCTGCTTCTGGGTTCAAATACTGGCTTTTGCACTCAGTGGTTATGCAAATTTTAGGCCAATTAACCTCTTGGTGGCTCCATTTCCTCATCTGTAAAGGGGGGATAATAATGGTACGTACCCTTATGGGGATGTGATGAAGATTTAAAGCAAATATTGTACAAGGTGCTTAGAATAATGCCTGGCATACAGATAGGTCTCCATACGGTTAGGAATTCTATCCTGTTGGATGAGTGACCTGGGGAAGTCAACTAAACTCTGAGCCTCGGTTTCGTCATCTGCAGAAGGGGTGTTGCTAGGATGACTTGAGATGATGAATGGTAGGTGCTGGGTGCGGACATGGGGGGGGAGGCTCCCAAGCCCACCTTCTTCCCCTCTCTTGGTCTTGCCTATGCAGTGCACAGAGCGAGGGAATACACGGATACACATGTCCAGGAAAACAGGGCCAAGTTAGACAACAATCAGCTCACACAGGGCTTTGGCCTTCCAAGGGGGTTCAGGACTAGAGCAGGAACTGCCCAGGACCCCCCAGAGAGATGAACTATGGGAGGATGTCTCCCTGGGCTCTCCAATTCTCTGCTTCATTTCCAAGTAGGAAACCATGGTACTGCTAACCGATCCAGAGAAATCTTTGTCCAACTTTGAAAAACTGCCCACAGCATCTAGAGAGCAAAGGTTAGCCACAGCTCTCCTCAGACTTGTTATTAATGGATACCTCCTTCCAGCTCACCCCTTCATGAACTGAGGCGAGAGAGACAGGAAGATGAGGAATTTCCTTCTAAGCTTTTTTCTGTTTTAAGATTAAAAGCAAATTTACAAGGTCAAGAAAACCCACAATGTTTAAGCAGGCTTAAGAGGAGCAAGAAGGTGGAAACTTTAAGCTTTACTCTTTTTGTTTGCTTGTTTTTATTCTCTAGTTTCTCTGCCTTTGGGGTCTATTTCTTCTAGCTTTTCAACCTAAAAACTCATAGAAGTGTGAACTAGTACACTTGGGAGAGGAATCTGGAAAGCTCTAGAAAAGCCAAAGATACCCCCAGTCTTCAACTCAGCAAGTCCAGCCCTAGGTTGACCATGACCCCCTAAACTTGCTTCAGTTATAAAGTAATGGGGTGGTCACAGTAAACTCTGTTACCTCGTCATTGAAGTAAGTTCAATGAAATAGTCACTCCTCTCACCATGGGCAGAATATTCTGGTATTTTCCAACGTATTCTATTCTACTCATTTCTTTTCCCCAATGTAGTTGCACCCCACTGATTTGAGTTCATGACCCACAAATGGGTCAAAACACCTTCTGAGAAAAATACCGGCCTGAAAACCTCACGTATATATGCACAAAAGTGACATGTTCATTGTAGCATTGTTTGGGAGAGGAAAAACCGGAACCAACTGCCACGTCTATCAATAGGAGAATCGATAAATGGAAGTACTTTCATATAATGAACTACACACTGCAAGTAAAATGAATCAAGGAGAGCTCCAAGTAACAGTATGAATAAATCTCCATGTATAATATTGAGCAAAAAAGGCAAGTTGCAGAAAGATACACAGAGCACAAACAATGTATGCAGATTTTAAACCAAGCAAAAACAACACTCAATGCTGCTTAGGAATACGCACATAAATATTATAACAAAAAGACATGCCTGAGAGTTATTATTAAGAAGACTTTCCAGGGTACGGTTGTAAAAGGTAAAAGATACTGAGGAGTCTATATTGTAAGAGTGTATTTCTTAATCTAAATGCCATTTCTTGTATCATTCTCTTTGTGTATCTGAAAATTTTTAAAAGATATTTAACACACACTTGGGGCTTGATCCCACCACCCAGAGATCACGACCTGAGCCGAAATCAAGAGTTAGATGCTTAACCGACAGAGCCACCCAGGCGTGCCTCTGAAATTTTTATAATTAAAAAAAAAAAAAATCCTCCACGGAACTAAAACCTTGGGACAATTTTGCTTCTTCCTTTCGCAGTCAATGGAATAAAAGTTCTCCACTTTTAGTTCCGTTTCCCACAGAGAGCCAGGGAGCCCAGAATGCAGATGCATAGAACATGCCCCCACCCAACCTCCCAACGCAGCCGATGTGCACCAACATGGAAGGAAAATGGGGGACGTGGGGCCAGGTCTGGGGAAGTTGAGGACACCATGCTGCAGTTCGCTGAGGGCCCAAGAAAGGTACGGCTGCTGGTGGAAATCATCATTCCAGGGACCACAGCTGAGAGGCGCCCCAGTATGTAAGCCACGAAATTTGTTGTTGATCAGCAGCAACCTTAACGGCGCATACAGTTTGCTACTCTGCTGGGATTCTGATCCTCTAGCCCCTTCAAACACAGGGAACGCTGGCTTAGAATAAATTTTACTGGTTTGACCTTCTCTGTAAATCACCAATATTAATGTTGGAGAACTAAAAAAAAAAAAAAAAAAGATATTTCTTGATGAAGACATCCCCATTGTATAAATGGAGTGATTTGTCTCTCAGATTGCTGTCACCAGAGCTCGAGTCGGAATGTACCAGATCAACAGAATCTTCTGGCAGGAAGGAGTCTTAAACCAGCAACTCTCAAAGGTTAACATGCAAGTTGTTAACATGTAGCTGGGGGAACTTGTTAAAATGTGGCTTTGGGCACAGGAGGTCCAAGGGAGCCCAGGATGTGGGGCTGAGGAACTGTGGGAACCACAAGCCTTTGGAGTATCCTAAGCTGCCTTCTGCTCTACAGATGAAAGAGCTGCCGAGGCTCAGGGGGGAAAGGACTTGCTCACTGTCTCTTGGTACTTCACGGGCACTAGAACCTGGCCTCCAGCGGTGGGCTTCAGTACTTCTCTGTTCATCTCCCGTCTCAGCTGCTGGATACACCAATCCAGCAAAGCGGCCATGGGGCTATCAAGTTTCAGGTTATTCCAAGACCAAGGTCACGCTGTCCGACCCAGAGTTGGACACTTAACCAATTGAGCCACCCAGGCGCCCCTCATTGTTTTATCATAAGCACAGACTGCCAACTCGCTCACTTGGTTTCCCTCTCCCTCCCCCACCTCTCTCCCTCTCTTCAAAATGCTCACACACACAGCCACACACAAAATGGGCACACACAGTTGAGGCCTCTTCAAGGGCTCTGTGTTTGTGACTTAAAAATAATAGCAAACAGTTACTGGTCCCTGGCCGGGCACACTCAATGCCTCATGTAAGCCTCACAACATTCTGCGACGTGGGAATGACCGCTGTATCTTACAGATGGGGAAACGGAGATGTGGTTCACTTAGGCTACTTGCACAAGCCTTCCAGGAAGCAGAAGTGGTGGATGAGGAAAAAGCGAATGTCAGTCGCCCCTAAAATGTGATCCAAAATGAAGCTGGGGAGCTAATGGCTCCGACACTGAAAACTGGCCTGTCCCTCGGAGAGGCCCCAGGGCTCTCCCTCTTGTCCTGAGGTGGGGCCCATTTCCCAGGGAGGCAAGGGCAAGACTTCTGACCCTTAGCCAAAGGGTCTGCCTCCCAGGGAAATGGGTTGTGGGAGGGAGGGCAAAGGGGGAGAAGACAGGATAATCCTAACCTCAACTCATCAAAATGCAAAATGCATCAAAGCCTCCAACTGTGAGGCCTGTAATTCTTCTCTTCGACGAGAGGTTTTCCCGGTGCTCTTGGACGTGTGTGTGTGTGTGTGTGTGTGTGTGTGTGTGTGTGTGTATTTGCCGCTCAAGTAAGCTCCCAAAATGGTTGCCTTCCTGGAGAGCACTGATTCTAAGGTCAGGAGTTCTGATAGGCCTCATTCAGAAGCATCAAGAGGAAGTGCCCAGGGCTTCCCTGCAGGGGTGACAACCACCATTGTCGGGCCATCTGAAGAGCTAGGGCTTACACTAGCAGAGGAGTGCAGGCAACAGGAGTTCTAGAACCTACTTTAGAACCTACCCAGTGTGGTCTAATAGCCGGAAACACACAAAAAGTCAGGCAATTCCTCCCACCTGTACCCCCAGGCCGACCAAGCTAATAACTTACAGCACTTCTTCTGAGTGAATATCGGGCCTCAGAGTCCTTCTCAACACAGCGATTGCAAAGCCACTCTCCAATGATGAAGAGTGGCAGGCAATCAAAAACTTGCCTTCCATCTCTGTGAATGTAAGGGGTCTTCTCTAAGTTTCAGGAGACCAGGTCTCTAGTCCTGGCCTTGCCACAAAACAACTGTGTGACCATGTACCAGGCACTCGACCTCTCAGGCCTTCTGCTTTCCCAGCTGTCCAATGAAAGAACTGAGAGGTAAGAACTCTTGAGATGGAGAAGGGGGTTGTTTCTGGCAGAGAACCCAAGGTGAGTCTCCCAGACATCCTGGATTCCGGCAGGTTTTCCTGTCCTCACAGCTCATTTTTCCTGTGTGCCAATGGGTATTATGCTCAAACAGCTGAGAAACTACCAATCTGGCGAAATACAGCCATGGCGGCTAATCACCCACACTGGAAAATAATGAGGCCAGAGGCGGGGAGGTGGGCTTCATTTTTTTTTTCCTAAGTGTTTATCTGGAATCTTCTGGTAAAGTGGCTGCCGTACACAATCACTGAGATAATCACTACAATTTTTAAGGCAATACCTAGATATTCATATATATCTATGAGGTAAGTACCCAAATATAAATCATTTCCAAATTTTTGTTCCCACACCCAGCAGCCAGGATGCCTAGAGAAATGCACGCCCAACACAATACCATAAGAGGATGGAGCTCTCATATGCAGGAGACGTGTATTTTTTTTTCCCCTTATCTCTGAGGAAAACCCAATGACCATAGTTTTTCTGTGAGGAAAACAGTAAAAATGGATCCAAACTTTTCCTTCAGTTTTATTCTTAAACAGGCTATCCTGTTTGGGACGATTACCCCCGAACCTCACCACCTTCTGAGAGACACAGCCCCAATACCTTTGTGCCTCCATCCCACTGGGTTTCGCTGGTCAGCACCGGGTCCTACGTATGATGGCGGGATCTACAGGCTGTGGGGCCCCAGGGAAACGTGGACTCCAGCCAGCCTCGAGCAGGGCCTACAGTCCGGCTCTTCTCTGCTCAGGAAATCAGGGAGAGGGAGGTTTTTTATACACTCCATCCTCGCTCTCAGCCTCCCTTCCCCAAACCACTAAAGCCAGGCAATGAGGTGACTAGACCCTGCGGGAGTTCAGGGCCAGTGACGCCCTGCCCTGCTGAGCGCTCCGGGGAGAAGGGATGTCACCCCCCACACACACACCCAGAAGAAATAGCTCCTGGGAAGTGGCTCCTCTCCAGCTCTGCCCTGTTGCCCAGCGACCCCAAGCTTCAGCGTGGAAGCAACTTCATTTTGAAAAGCTTTCAGTCTCTCTCTCTCTCTCTCTCACGCACGCCCCACAGGTGCTCTCCCCCTCCTGGCCTTGCTTTGAAGCTGCTAGTCCAGTGATTCTTGACCTTGGCTATGCATCAGAATCACTTGGGTAGCTTCTTTTTTAAAAGAAGAGCAGAGCACCTGGGTGGCACACTCCGTTAAGCGTCTGACTCCTGATTTCGGGTCAGGTCATGATGTCAGGGTCTTGGGATGGAGCCCTGTGTCTGGCTCCGGGCTCAGCATGGTGTCTGCTTGAGATTCTCTCCCTCCCTCTCCATCTGCCCCGGCCCTCACTTGCACACGACCTCTAAATAAATAAATAAAATCTGAAGGAGGAGGAGGAGGAGGAAGAGAAAGAGAAGAAGGAGGGGGAGGGGAGACAGGGAGAAGAAGAAGAGCCATGCCTAGACCTTGCCCCCCTCGCCCCCCGCCCCCTTAGTTAATTGGCAAGTTTACCCCAAGTGCTTCCAAAATGCAGCCAGTGCTGAGAGCCACTGAGCTAGGCCCTCTGCCTCATACACACTTTCCCATGCCACTTCCCTGCCTTCCTTCAGCCAGCTAAGTATCACCATCCCTTCCCTTCAGGTCTCAGTGTAAATGTCATTCTTTTCTGGAAACTTCTCTGGCTCTCCCAGAGTGACCTAGGTCTCTGGCTAAGTGCTCCCACAGCACCCCTACTCTCCTTCGCACCACCCTCATATTATGAGATATTTGCGCATCCCCTCACTTGTCCTCTGACAAAGGCCCACTCTAATGTGACAGGGTGCACTTCCGGTATGGCTTGCCGTCCCCGTCCCCGTGCCCAAGGTAAGGCCCAACCCAGGTAGATGCTTAACAGAAAACCGTTTGAATAAACGACTCCCGCTGGCTTATTCAGGGCTGGCCCCTTCTCTAGAACTCCCTGGTAGCAATTCTTAAATCAAGCATTTTCCCAACCACAGTAAAATACCCTCTCCCTCCTTACAACAATGGAGAGGGGAAGTTCCCAGTTTGGTTTCTGTGACAGAGATTAACTACTTTTTCACCAAAGCATTTGCCTTTCCTCTGGGCACACTGCTAGACCACACTTCCCAGTCTCCCTGAGCCTCGGTGTGGCCATGAACTGAGGCCGGCCAATGGAATATGGGCGAAGTGATAAATACCATTTCCAGGCCTAGCCCATGAAGACAGCCTTTACATCCTCCCAGCTTGCTGCTAGCTGGATCAGGGAATCCAGCAGAAGACTCTGAGGCCCTAAAGGAGGGTGGAGTCACAAGACAGAAAGAACCTGGGGTCCTGAATGACCACGTGTATGTACAGCACCCTCCTGCGCCCCTTGCCGACCCACATTGCTCGGTAGCATGAGTGAGAAATAAACATTTACTGGGATAAGTCACTGAGGTTTGAGGGTGTTATCACAGTTAGCTTACCAAAGATAATATACTTTGAAATTTTTTTTCATTGGGGGCACTTGGGTGGCTTAGTCGGCTGAGCATCCAACTCTTGATTTCAGCTCAGGTCATGATCTCAGGGTCGTGAGATCGAGTCCCGCATTGGGCTCCCTGCTGGGCATGGAGCCTGCTTAAGATTCTCTCTCTCCTCGTGCCTGGGTGGCTCAGTTGGTTAAGCAACTGCCTTCGGCTCAGGTCATGATCCCGGAGTCCCGGGATCGAGTCCAACATCGGGCTCCCAGCTCCAAGGGGAGTCTGCTTCTCACTCTGACCTTCTCTCTCACTCTCTCTTTCCTAATAAATAAATAAATAAAATCTTTAAAAAAAAAAAAAAAAGATTCTCTCTCTCCCTCTCCCGGCTCTCAAAACTTTTTTTATCAGGTTTATCAACACTTCAGGGGACACATAATCCATAAATTCAAAGGTCAAAGTGAAGAAAAATTGCCTTGATCCTCTCCATACCTCTGTTTTGATGCACATGATTTCTTTCCACAGAACACAACTCACTGCTCCACTTCCCAGCTTGGCCACGTGTTACCTTATCCTGAACCACATGGTGAGATCTCTTTAGGACCCACCTTCATTTGACCTGTCACCTGTCCTTTGGGCATCCAGGAAAAAGCCTGGTCTGCATGTGGACCAGCCCTGCTCTCTCCTGTACCACTAGCCGACTGACCTCTTGTCCGTTCTAACCAGCCGTGCACGAGAGGAGACAGAGCATCCCCGACCGCGAAGCCAAGTAGCACTGTAATGGTGACTAGCTTTGAAGTCCAGAACCCATGGAAACATGAAACCCATCATGTTTCAGGACAGAACCAAGGGTTTTTGTCCACTTTTATTTAAAACACGCACACACACACACACACACACACACACACACACATTTGAAGGAGTTCAAAGCAGAGTGAAACCTATATATTTTCTGAAATTGTTAAACTCCAATAAAACTTTAACATCAATATGTTCTTTGAACTGAACTCACATTTTTATTTATTGAGTCTCTGGCTCTCACTGTCACCTACCTCCTTAACTTTTACCTTTATCACTTCCTTTAAGAAAAAAGAAAGCCATATGCCGTGAAGTTGTTGGAGGGATACTCTCTCTGAATGCCTATGTCTGTGTTTGCATCCAGTAAAAAACAGTCAGCAAGTTAATGTTTTAAGACCACCGTTTCCAAAAGGGTCTAATTATTTATCAAATATTTATCGCCCTCCATGCAAAGCCTTACAGGAAATACCAAAACGATTGACCCAGGTTCTATTCTCCAAGGACTGAGCATCTGGATAAGGGAGTTGCATTTAAAGCACAATTAACTTCAATAAAGGTTAAATGGGGGGAACTCCGGAGAAGAAAATAGAAACGAAGTGCTATCAAAGCCTGGAGGAGAAGTCGATTGCTCCCCAATGGGGGAACGCATTCATTCATTCGTTCGCTCATTCAACAAACATTTATCGAGCATCTCTTCCATGCCAGGCCCCAGGCGTGGTACTGTGCACACCGTAGTAAGCAAGACAGACATCCACTCAGGCACAGCCTCATAGAGGAGGTGGTATCCGAGCTGAGCCAACAGCCATAATGGATGGAACCCAGCATAGTAACAACAACGATAAATGGAGTTAAACACTTAGTAAGAACCCTCTAATTACAGGGTGTGACATCTGTCAACCTACTTAATATGCCTACGGCCACCAAAGTGTATGAGGTAGGTTCTATTCTTATTCCCATTTTACGGATGGGAAAACCAGGCTCCAAGAGGTGAAGTTCCTTGTCCAGGGTCATTCAGAGCCAGGACTGTCCCCAGGCAGTCTTCCTCCACGGCCCTCATTCCTTTCCACTACACCCTAAACCACAGACGGTTTTGAATTCTAGGTCAGGACACTTGCGGCCCAGTCCTTGCCATGATCCGAGCCACCGCCACACACAGGAAGGAGACACAGCCCAAAGCCGCCTGTGGTGTCAGTCAGGGAAGGAATTCCGCCCCAAATTCTGGCCCGTTCAAAGAAGCAGAATACAGTTTCTTGTATGGAAACAAGTGGCTTTTCCAGCCTGATGTGATTTTTTTTTTTAAGAGTAACTTTCCCCTCAGTGTGCCACACTCCTCGCCACACACACACACACACACACACACACACACGTTTCCCCCCCCCCCACTCTTCATGGAATAGATGAATCACTATGTACCATCAAACATCTTACTAAACTGTTGAGTTAAAAAAAAAAAAAGCATGACCCTCCAGTCAGGGCCCAGACACCACCGCACAAATAACAGGCTGCAAGATGAAGGGTCCAAGTAAAGGGGGCTGGCACCTGCAAGGCTCTAACTTAGGCCGCTGTTTAGGGGGAGAACCTACGAGCGGCGGTTCCAGAAGAGACAGGGCTGCCGGAGCTGGACAGCTGGTTTCCGTCGCCTGCAGATATGGGGCTGACAGGCCATCGCGCACTCTAGGGGCTCACGTTTCACAGGCGTCCCTCAACAGGGGCTGAAAATCAAAATTCCCTCGTTCTGGCCAGGGTCACAGACCCAGGAGGGTCAAAAATGCGTAACCTACTCCTGCAAGAGTCATACAGAGTTCCCCCACGAGCCCACCGTTCCGTCCACAGGCTTTTCCCAGGAGGAAAGAAAAACATCTATGTCCGCACGGAAACTTGTGCACAAGTGGTTCTATCAGCATTATTCGTGACGGTTAAAGGGTGGAAACAACACAACTGATGAATGAATCAACGAAATGTGGCAGAGCCGTACAACGGAAGATGACTCGGCTATAAAAGGAACCGGGTATTGACACCGCCTATGACATGAATGAACCCTGAGGCCACTACACCAAATAAGAAGGCAGACAAAAAGGGGCACGTGATGTGAGCTCACAGTTCTATGAAATGTCTAGAATAGGCAACTCCACTGAAACAAAAAATCAATTAGTGGTCACCAGGGGCTGAAGGGAAATGGGGAGCAGCTGCTAACGGGTGCAGTGCTTCTTTTGGGGGTGAGGAGAATCTTCTTTTCAATAAAGGTGCTTTTTTTTTTTTTTAACATTTTAAGAAACAAGCTCTTAAGAAATGTTCAAGCACTCGATCAATGGGCCGACGGACAGATGGAAGGTAGGAAGAAAGAAAAAGAAAAGGGATATAATCAGGATGGAACCAGGCAAAAACAGCAGGAGAACTCAAACATCAGGAAAATTCTACAAAGTAACCGGCGTGAACTCTTCAAAAGTGTCAATATGATAAAAGGCAATGTCCTTGTTACGAAAGGGCTCTCTGTATTATTCTTGCAACTTTTCTGTAAGTTCAAAATGATATAAAAATTAAAAATGACCAAATGAAAGACAAAGAGAGACAGGGAGAGACCTGGTTTCTGGGTATTCAACAATGTCCACACCTCTGCCTTTAGAGCCTCGAGACTCATCATGAACGCCCCAGCCTTTGACACAGCTACCCGAGGTGAGGGGGGGCAGCAAGTGCCATGCTGTTGGGCATGGAGGGCAGGGGACGGTGGCCCAGGAGCCCCCAAACAGTTTTGATGAGAAGTTCTGGGATCCCACTCAGAGAACATTCTTACCACAAACACCCAGAATGACCTCACCTCGGGTAGGAAAAGGAGGTGGCCATTTTACAAGTAGTAATGCTGATGACAACTCAGCAATAACCTGACCCCAGGACCAGAGGCAACAAGTTACCATGGGCCACAGCTCAAGGAAGGCAACAGAATATCCGCACACCATTTCCTCCCAGATGCACGGACCATGGGCTGGGGTGACTGGCCTGGCCACAGGCACATAATGGCTCTGCTTTCTCCCCGGTCAGGCATCTGCTTATTTTTCTCATCTTTGATCTTGTGATTGGCAGGACCCAGGCCTGATGGGTGATAAACAGACCCTGTGTGTGTGTGTGTCTTGGACAGAAAACAGAATGAAATGATAAGACCAGCCTAAAAACCAATAAAGTTCCCCTTCTCCAATTTCTCTGAAGGTCTTACTAGATTTTAATTTCCAGCAAGTCTCTTCAGATGCCTTGGAATTGCCCGCAGAAACACTTGATGTTACTGTGGACCAAATCAAAGGGAATTAAACATTGAAGCACTTGGATAACAGCGCGGGTCTGTGATGGCTTGAGCTGTAAGGCGCGTGCGCAGACGCATCTTGTCTCTAACAGACTTCCTCATCCCTTCTTAAGGAACTTCCGCTCTAATAAGGAGGTTGAGCTGTCCGGTTAACACTGGGAGTTTCTTGCCATCTCCTCGTTCCAAATCCTATGAAGACCCCTAGATGAATCTCACAAGTGTCGGCGTATTGGTTACTAATGGTGACTGGGTCCCTGTACCTGCACGAGTCACCTCTTTACCCCCCAGACACACCCCGTGCCAGATCCAGTGCCCGATGCCCAGTAGGTGTTAAATATTTGACGGGTTCGACTGAACTTGGAATTCAAGAGTAGATGAGGGCACAGGCACAAGCTTTGGTTGTGGTGACAGGGTGCGAAATTTCTTTTGTTTAACATATTTGGGCATGGGTGCATGGGCATGTGCACACGCGTGTGAATTTGAGAGCAAAAAGGAGTTTTAAAAGGCTCGAATCCCAGAAGTTCCAAGAAGGTATTAAATCATTTTCCAGCTCGGTGTTCTGAAACTGGGCTCCACCTACCACTAGGTCACCCGCAACTTTCCGGCAGTGAGGGGCGTACGGGGAGCTTTAAGAGATCCCGCTTCCAGATCTTCAGCTTCCATTCCTATGCCTCCCTCAAGCTCGCCTGCTTCTCCTTACGCCGCCCTACCGAAGAAAAGCGTGTTGGCTACCTACCCTCTGTCCTACCAGGATACACTTTCCCAAAGAGTAAAAGATCTCCTGGCACCCAAACAAAGGGGTAATTACAGAGAGCACCACCTCAGAGGGAGAATCCCAGGAGTGAAGTAAAGCCAGCTTCAGTAGGCAATATTCAGGTGGGAACTTCACAGCACAGCTCTGAGCCTTCTCTATTTATCTAGCCACGCAGCTACCCATCCCTCCTAGGAGAGAACTCAGAAGATTGGCCAAGCACCCGTCTTAACGGGTCTCACTTGAATCAATGAAGAAAAGTCCATTCTTTTTACTGAAAGCAAGTCTGGTCTGGCTGAGGGTTTGACAATAAGAAATAGTTTCTCCAATTAGGGCACAGAACAGACCTTTTTTCATCAATGGAAAGGTTTTGAGGAAGATATGCTTAAAGTTTGTATATGATATACTCCAGGAATTCTCAGACTTTCATGTGTAGATAAAGCACCCAGGAAGCCTACTAAAATGCTGATTCTGATTTAGTGGGGGCTCGGGAAGGACTCGAGATTCACCTTTCTAACACACTTCCAGAAGAAGCTGATGTTACTGGTCCGTGGTGTCAGACTTTGAATCGTGAGAATACACAGTGTGCTGGAAAATACATTTTTTGTAGCAAATTAAACTTATAAAAAATTCAGATATCAAATATAAAATGTACAAGAGGGTGCCTAAGTTTTCTCAATATAGGAACACCTGGGGGGGGGGGGCGCTCAGCTGGTTAAGCAACTGCCTTCGGCTCAGGTCATGATCCTGGAGTCCCGGGATGGAGTCCCAGGTCGGGCTCCTTGCTCAGCCGGGAGTCTGCTTCTCCTCTGAACCTTCCCCCTCTTGTGCTCTCTCTCCCTCTCTCTCTCATTTTCTAATAAATAAATAAAATCTTTAAAAGTTTTTTCAATGTAGTTAGAAAGTATTCCGACAAGTAAAGTCTGCAGAGCTCTGATTGATGCCACCATTGGCATCAGGGTTGCATCGAGCCTCTGTTGTCTGCCCAGGACAGAGTTCTACTGTTCCTCTGACATGGAATCCCAGAGGAAGGGACTTCGTTGCCAGCCCCTCACACAGCTCTGCTTCCGGTGACACACTCAGTGGCCCCAGCCCTCAGGTGTGGGGATCGCAGCTGCAGACACTGGATGCAAACAGCCCAGTCGGGATGGCGCCTGAGGGGAGAGGAGGCCGGGTCGGGGGTAACCAACCTTGCCCAGTCAGCAAAGCCCGCGGGATTCCTGATTCAAGGGGAAATGGCCTCGTCAACACAACCGCAGTGACAGCTGGTCGGTGTGCACAGCCACACAGAGGGCTTAGTCCCTGGACGCCTATTTCTGCGGGCGCGGAAATAGGGGCCTGCGTGTCTTGACCAGATTCTAAGCCAAGCCCCCAAACGGCCCAAATCTGGTCAGCCCCAGGTCCCTATCAGTACCCCTTCTCCTTCCAGGCATCCCGTAAAGGTGGGTTTGATCTCCTTCACGTTCCAGGAAGTCCTCCTTCAATCCCCAGTACAAACCCATACCGCTCGTCTTCTTATTCTAAAGAGAACACTTTATTTAAACATGTATTCTGAAAGCTTCTGGACTGGCGACAACCTCGTCAGGTGGATTTCCACTGCCCAGAAATGGAAAATAGAGAGAACCCTGCCAACAGGTTAACCGGGCCAAGCCTGTCAAGCCAACTGGGGTTCCATAGAGCGGACGAATCTCAAGACTGGAGCTTCTTTAAGACCAGGAAGTAGCCTCTTTTCTGCTCAGGAGAAGCTAAGTCAGTAATTCCAGAGCCTCGGTTCACCACCACGATAAAATAGTCTTCTTTGTGGCGTGACCATGACGGCTGCCTCGAAAGTGCTTTGACACTTCCACATAGAAGGAACTAATTAATGCTGATTCTCACCCAGGGCAGGGGGCCCATTCATTCGTGCTGGAGGTGGAAGTCTAGAGAGGAACACAATTATTGGCAGCCCAAGATCCAGAGAGGAAAATGAGAACGCTCTGAAGGGTCCCGATCCTTGAAAGGACATGACATTTCCCGGCAGCTAAGCACTCACTGAATCACAGAATATTAAACCAAAAGGAAACTGAGCAATCATCTAATGATCCAAATGATTTTTACTCTACTGAGGAGGAAGCTGAGATCTGCAGAGGTAAAATGACTTGTCATATAGCTTATTAGCAAAAGCGGCAGAATGGTCACGCTGGTGGTCTTCTGCCACACAGCCCCCCAGTGCTCGCTCTCAGGCTGGGTACAATAGAGAACACGAGGCAGCCTGCCTCCACCCCGCAGGCGCCCACGATGAAATCCCGGCGAAGCGAGCCTCTTCCCTTTAAGCTGAACGGCTCCATAAAGGGGGCTGAGAGCATGTGAGGGGTGAGGGTAACTCCCTGTGTGTGCTGGGATTGAACAACCAGCTTGAGTGGTGGGGAGCCTTGATCTGAAGCATTTGACCATTTCCATGGTGTAAATACTCCCACCGTGGCAGATTTCAAGCTACTAACATGATGTCACTTAACCCAAGTTGGGGAAAGATATCTGCAGTCAGCTCTCAAGGGCTGGTACGAGCTGACTCCAGCACACCACTGGGATTTCTCAGAAGGCTGAGTCCCTTGGGCTGGAGGATGGAATGATCTTTGGCCTCCTAAGGAAAAAAACATCCAGATCTGTGAGAAAAAGTTTAGCCAAACATCCCCACTCACTGAACCCTGAAGTCTCCAGTTCCAATGTCCATGGGACCCAGAGAGAATCAAAGTTCTGAGAAGTCACTTGGTTCAGCCTGCCTGCATCTCTGACGATTCCAGGCAGGAGCCATGAGAGGTGGAATCAACATTCCCCATCTTAACGCTCCGGGCAACCAAGCGTTCCTTCCCCAGCAACAGTAGGATCCAGTTTCCAAGGTGATGCTTGAGCTCAGACCCCCATCTTTGCCAGTGTCGGTGGAAGGGCCTGAATTCAGCTTCAGGCAGCCTTCCGCAGGTCTCCTAAACAGGATGGGAAACATGAACTACCAAATTCATCCTCAATTTCCTTTTGCCGAGATCGCCAAGGCTGGGGAGGCAACTCAACAGGGAAAGTTCTGAGCCTGTGCTCTCTCTTTGTCAAACACTGATTGGCTGATGGAGGGAAAACTGGTGTATAACAAAGGTGGTTCGTGACATCTGTGGGTCTGGAGCCGTTCCTCCGCATTGTTCTGACAGCTAACGAATGGAAAGAGCTCTTACGAAGCATGTTTCGGGAACAGCTGGAATACGTAATGGACATTTTTCTGTGAGTCTGACAGGTTGAGCTCCATCACAGTTGAGCTATGCTGGCTGGACACTGATCAGAATGAACTCTGCCATTCCTCGGAAGGTTGCCAAGAAGCCTTGGAACAGAAGGGAATCTGGGACCTCAGTTTCAGAAATGAAGGAGAATAAATACCAAACAGATCATAAGCAGACCAGATTTAAAGAGAAAGACATATGAATGCCACTCTCTCCGCTCTCCCCTGGTTTCTTGACCATCATTACGTCATTTTGATACACCCCACCAAAATGACAGAAGTACAACCCTTTCCAGAGGGTCACTTCAGGGAAGAATATGTCACATGTTGCCTCTTGGTCTTTAGTTCCATTCTCTCCCCTCCTCCCACCGCACACACACACTTGATAAAGTCAACAGACTTAAGTTCTTGAAATATATAGAATATTCCAGATACTTTATCTTACACACGAATTCACTCTGAGCATCATTTAAATGGCAAACTCCCATGGAACCTTTAAGATAACCTGATTTATCAAAATCTGGTTTGCCCTCAGCATTTCAGGAGCATACCCATAGTCTAAAGCAAGGTGGCTCAGTGGGTTAAGCGTCTGCCTTCAGCTCAGGTCATGATCTCAGGGTCCCAGGGTCAAGTCCCACATCAGGCTCCCTGCACAGTGGGGAGTCTGTTTCTCCCTCTCCCTCTCCCTCTGTGCTCTCTCTCAAATAAATAAAAAACTTAAAAAAATAATAAAGCAAAGTGATTTTCAAAATCAATGATCAAAGAAACTTCTCAGAAGAAATAGAATTTTTAAGATTACAAGATTCATTTCTACACAGCAAAGAAAACAATCGACAAAACAGAAAGACAAAAGACAACCTACTGAATGGGAGAAGATATTTTCAAAGGATCTGATAGGGGGTTAATATCCAAAACATATAAAGATCTTATATAACTCAACTCCAAAAAACTCCTAAATAATCCAATTTAGAAATGGGCAGAAGACATGAACAGACATTTCTCCAAAGAAGACATCCAGATGGCCAACAGACACATAAAAAAATGCTCAATATCCCTTGGCATCAGGGAAATGCACATCAGAACCACAATATCACCTCACATCCATCAGAATGGCAAAAATCAGAACACAAGAAACAACAAGTGAAGATGTGGAGAAGAGTATGGAAACACCATGGAAAACAGTATGCAGGTTCCTCAAAAAATTAAAAATAGAACTGCCATATGATCCAGCAATTCCTCTACTGGGTATTTACCCAAAGAATACAAAAACATTAATTCAAAAAGATATATGCACTCCTGTGTTTACTGCAGCATTATTTATAACAGTCAAATTATGGCAACAACTCAAGGGTCCATAGACAGATGAATGGATAAAGAAGATGTGGGATGTGTGTGTGCACACACACACCGGTATATTACTCAGCCATGAAAAAGAATGAAATCTTGCCATTTGCGATAAAATGGATGGATCTAGAAAGTACAATGCCAAGTGAAATAAGTTAGAGAAAGACAAATACCATATGATTTCACTCATATGTGGAATCTAAAAAACAAAGCAAAGAAAGAAAAAAGAGACAAACAAAAAGACTCTTTATAAATATAGAGAACTGGTTGCTGTCAGAGGGGAGGGGGGGGTGAGTGAAATCGGCGAAGTGGCCTAAAAGTACACTTATCATGATGAGCACTGAGTAACGTACAGAATTGCTGAATCACTAGATTATACACCTGAAACTAACACCACAGTTAATTATACTGGAATTAAAAAGAAAAAGATTGAGATTCAAATCAACAAATGATTGAATATTCCTGGTACTATTCTTTTTCTTCTTTCAGGCTCAAGGGAGTTATTACAAATAATAACATGCCTAAAGATCCTGAGGAGGTAGCAAGATCTGAAGAAACCACCAGTCCAAGAGCACCAGACACTTCCCAACATGGCGCAACATTTGACCCCGCTCACCTAAAGCTCCGTCCTAATACGCAAATCTGAGGGCAGCAAAGGATGAGCTGATAAGCTGCAGTCGACAAGCCCAGTCAATCCATCCTCATGGTATGGGGATCCACACGGACTCCCATCTTTAAATCTGGGCTGGGAAGCAGAAATTCATCTTATGAAAGACATCATCAGAAGGCACGACAGCCTGAAGCAGCAAGCTACCACTAAGATGGTGGAAGTCCTATTCCTATTTGTAAAAACGAAGAGAGCAGAGCATTTTCCTCTCAGGTCTTCCCAAGTGACCTCCATTTTGAGCAATCCTTCCCACTGAAGGCCATCTGGCTTGACCTCTTCTGACCCCACTTCCTCCCTCTGCCTCCAAGCACGTTGAGCTCACCTTGGACAACCACCAGAACTCGATGATTCAAACAGTCTGAGCTAAGGATCTTCAGAAGTCCTGCCAATTGATAAGCCAAATTAGTACCAAGGCATAAAGCGGCCCTGTCTTTGTTCTCCACCGATCAGCACATCATCCTGCCCACCGTGCCAGCACTTTGCTCCGTGAGAAACACTTAAAAGTCAAGAGGAACACAACTGCTGAAAGCGAATGAGGAAAATCAGGGCACATCCAGCAGGCACTCGCTGTCTTTCCTAATACTACTTAGCACTTCCACAAGTCTTTTCATCTTCAAAGCACTTGAGGAACATTAGCTAATTAATCCTCCCAACAGCCCTGCAAGGTGAGGAAGGATTATCTCCATTTCACAGATGGAGAAATGAAATATTTTGAACACAGGCAGAAAACCCAGTGACAGAGTTGCCAGAAACTGGGCTGGGCTCCTTCCTGGTGTCTTTGATGCCCCCCGAAGCCGGCCAAGGTTTCTCATCCCCAACCCGAGCACTGCCAAAGGCTCCCAACCAGCAGGTAGCCAAGCAGACAGAGGGCCAGAGGCAAGACAGACAAGGCTCCCCTGCTTACCGTTCCAAGTCTACAATTAATGCATGATTTCACCTGATTGTCTGGTTAGGGGAGGTCCTTTTTGAAGGTTAGATGGAGGAGGCAATGCCTTCTCAAGTCATCTTTTGAGCTATGAGTCTGACGTTCCTCCCTACACATCTCCACTTGGTTGATATTTTAAACCAATGCCAAAGAAAGCATATACAATGATGGGCAACCACTTTAAATCCTTCCTGGAACCAAGGCAAGTTCTACACAAATAAATGAAAAGCCATCAGCATGGTGCTTTCATTATTCAATTTTTCTCATATTTTAGGACAAGACTTTCTCTGATCAAACCCCAGCTGCAAATGCCAGTTGGAACCCTGGTCAAAACCTCATAATTAAAAGCAGTATAGGAACTTTATGTCTAGCCCAGGCCTACGACTAAAGGCATAATTCCAAACCGTGGTGGTCTTAGAAGTTCTTGAATTTTTCAAAAACTACAGAGATCACTTGGGGATTCAGACTGCCAGCACATTCCTCAGAACTGCCACTTTTGAGTTTGACCATTGCCTTATCAATAGCTACCATCACAGTTTACCAATTTCTACCTTCACGCCTTCTTTCATACTCTTCTCCAACCTGGAAGTGACATGTGCGTGCCTCACGCATCTAGGTAGAAAACAAACAGAGACCTTAGAGACCACCTTCTCCATCCCCCCAAAGTGTCTCTAGGTTCTCCCGATCAGAAGCTCACAGTAAGTATCCAAAAAGGTTTTCAGTGGGGGGTGGGGATTCTGCCCCCACCAAGGGCCACCTGGCAATGTCTGGAGACACTTAGTTGTCATGGCCAGAGCGGGGTGGGAGGGGGGAGAAGATGCTGTCGGCACCTAGTGGGTACAAGCCAGGGATACACAGGACAGCCCCCACCACAAAGAATTACCCGGCTCCAAATGTCAATAGCACTGAGGGTGAGAAACGGGATTAGGAGAGAACCATCTAGATCGAGCACATATTGAGCACACTGTAAGAGGGTTTTCAATAAAAACTGACAGATTGATGGACTGAATCATTAGCTACTTCTATCACTGGGACCAACCCCTGTTGCCAGAACAAAACAAAGAAGTCAGACAAACCCGACTAAGAGCAAGTCCGGTAGCAATTCCACTTTTGTAGGACCTAGGCAAAACCTCGATCATTTCACCTGTGAATAAGAGAATAAAAGTTTATTGACTTGAAATGAGTTCTGAAATATTCGATAGCAGGGACTGTGTCTCATACTTCTTTTATCAATGATGCTGTTCTTTTACCAATGATGCTGTCTACCTAGTCGGTGTAAAAAAAAATTATTCATTGTTTGATGATCACGGACCTCAATTACATCACCAGGGAGGGGGCAAACAACCAAAAAGAAATAGAGTATTTTAGCTCAATCGGTCCCATTATGGTCTTAAGATAACACAACTGGAGAAGCAGTCAAAAATTAGTCATTAATAAAAAATATAACACGGCAATAAAAAAGCAAAAGAATAGCTCTTCGATATACAACATAGATGGATATCATAAGCCTAAAACTGACGAAAGAAGCCCCACAAAAGATACATACTGTCTGATTCCATTCGTATGAAGGTCAAAAATAAACAAAATGAATCTATGATAGAGGTCAGAATAGTAGCTACTGTTGCAGGGTATGACTACTGACTAGAAAGGGACAAGAGGGAACTTTCTGGAACACTGGAAATGTTCTGGATCTGGATCTGGTTAGTGGCCAGATGTGCGTGTGTACACACATAAAAATTTATCAAGCCATACACTTAACATTTGTTCACATTACTGTATATCAGTTATTTCTTACTTTTAAAAAGATAAACAATTAAAAATGCAAAGCACAGAAAAGAAAAAACCAGCCACGCTATAAAAGTTTAAAACCATGGTTCTAAACAGGTAGGCTTATGTTAACAAGCCTCTTTCATACCAGTACATATTCACAGCTTTCATCCAAATTTCAGCTGTAAGAGTTGTCTTCTTTCTTAATTAAAATGTGAACAAAGACCTGAGTCAGAAAGAACAAACTTATTTCCTATTCAAACAAAGAAATTAAATCCAAGTCTGACAGGCCAGGTCTGCCTTCACAATCCAGGCCAGCATAGCATGCACGCACGCGCACACGCACACACACACACACACACACACACACACACACACACACCCAGCTGCCTTTGATGTGGCTGCCTGGGGCAGCTCATAACAGGAATAAGACTACTTAAAAATCTAAACAATTGCATTTCACAATTAAGAAACCACCCCTGCCTTCTCCCTCCCAGGAAACAAAAAATCATTAGTTTCCTGCTCCTGCAAAAGAGATGGCGAATTTGACACGAGTAAATTCTCGGCTACGTCCCCAACTGAGTTCCCGCACTGCCTAGCCCCTCAAGTCCACGTAGCACCTGCCTTGTTATTTCTTACTTCCATTCTTAAAGTATACCATTATACACCATTATAAAAATGCTATACCTCTAAATCAGAGGTCAGAAAGTACAGGAAGAAAATATTAAGTTGCCAAAGTACACCTCAGCATTGTCTTTCAAAATAGCTAAGAACGCCCAATACCCAGGAAGTTCAAAATCTTTATAAAGAATTTTTAGTTAGCCTGTCTCCCCACTCGGATTTTGAGCTTCTAGAGAACAGGGGCTATTTTGTCACCAGGGGGACGATTAGGTGGAGCGGGGACTGAGAGGACGCAGAGATGAAGGCATAGACGGGTGGACGAACGGGCAGGGGGATGCCCAAGTGGATGAAAGAGCAGGTAGGGGGCAGAGAAGATGAAAGTCAGGTTAATGGGTGACGGATGAATGAACAAAGTAGTAGCAAATGGATTACATGCTTTGGCAAGTTATTTTCAGCTCCTAAAATTGTTTTCATTAGACATCTACTTATAACCTCTTTCAGGGTCAGGGTGCATAGTAGGTTCTCAGTTAATACTTATCAATTTTAAAATTTAAAATATAAGCTTCATCTTTGAAAGGCTACAGCACAGATTAAAGCAGGAGCTCACAGCCATCATTCCGCTACCAGATTTGTGGAAGAAAGCCAAAGTTCATACAATGAGAATCTATAAAGCTGCGAAGGACACGAGTAAGGGGAACGTGGATTCGCTCCCAACATCTAGAAATATTAGGAAAGATTTACAGAATTACTTATTCCCCAAGTATGTATAAGCAGGATACTTTAATCACCATAAACTCTTTTGAGTGTCCAGGAAAGAAGCTATTGTAGACCTCACCTTTAATAGTGACATCTGGGATAATTTTAGCTTTTCAAGGCACAGACCCGAGAGCTGGCTGTACTTTCTAACCCATCATTCTGTACACGCTAAATGTAGGGGTATTCTTTCTCTCTCTGGCTTATGTGCACAAATGGACATATATATGGTACCGAAAGCAGCAAAGCACATTCAAGCACCAATCATCTAAGCGTGAGCGGTCCACAGCAAACACCACCCAGGTTTTTGCTCCCACTTCAAGCCAGAAATGTCAGCCATCTCAGAGCCTGTTTTAAGTGTTATCATTTCTGAGACACACGCTACACTGCGGAAGTTTATGTCCGAGTTCAGAAAGTGCGCTTAAAAAAGCAAAAAGTTTCAACAGAGAATTTTAATGCAAACCAAACATAATAGTTCAGAATCCAATTTTAGAAGGTTCCTGGGGCTGATGGCAAAGCACTGGAGAGTTTCAACATAAAATCTGCCCATAAGAAAGATTGTGCACTTTAGATTTTCAGGCTTCACACTAAAAAAAGGGAAACCTGTTTATAAAAGCCTACAGTAAAACTTGATTCATTGATGAAAGAAACTGATCTGTGCTGAACCATAAAGACCCAAAGATAAAACTGCAAAATAAAAAATCTTTACAGTAGAATAACCCATTTGTGGTCCTATTCACAAAGACATATACACAAATCGAAAGGAGGGGCCTCGGCTCCGAAAGCCTTCACTGGCATACTCAAGCTTATCAGTCACAGGCTAGACATCAGCAACCTCCTCACTTTGCTCTTTGCCCTTAGAGCTGCTCTTTCTTCCTCCTCCTCCTCCCCCGCCTCCTCCTCGTTTTCCTTATTCATTCTCTGGCCCTCTCTCAACCTCTTTCCATCATTCCAGCATTAGATGGGCTGGGTGAACATCATCACAAAGGTAAGCCTTGGCAAAATGCACTGGGAAGGACCCTGGGCCCAGGCTCTGGAAAAATTCTATCACAGGCTCCAATGCCACCCAAAGATTTGAGGACTAACATCCTCAGAGAGTAGACATTTTTCTTTTCTACAAAGTCAGCCTGAACACGGAAGAAGTTGAGGGAATTTCTAAGCATCGGTTTGACAGCAGCCAAGTGCGAGGAGAAAGAAACTTCTGTCCTGTCTGGGGACAGACTCTAGGCAGGCCCCGCTGAAGAAACTGGAGTGCTTCCAGAAGTGATGGAGGAAACTGCCCAGAGGGCCTTGGGCCATGCAGGACGAAGGCCCCAGGCAGAGGCAGCCAGAGCACCCTGGAAGGGAGGGGCACAAAGGGCAAAAGGGGTCAGCTCCCGCCAGGATGACGAAGACAGCATCTCTACACTCCCAACCTTTTTTTTTTCTTTTCTTTTAATGAGCAATAATAAAAAGACCCCAGCTTTCAGAGAATGCGTGAATTCTCTCAATGTATCATCTTGCTTTCCCATAATATTAAGGCCTCAACAGTGTATTTGAGTGTATTCAGCCCATGGTGGTTTGTCTTTTCTTTTTGCACTGATTTCTCATGGCTTAGTTTTGTCAGAAAGAGTCCTTGATGTGCAAGAGCTGCATACAACCTTCCCAATATTATGCAGTGAAACCAATAGGCAGAAGGGGGTGGGCGGTTGGGCGAGCCTGGTGGTGGGTATTGAGGAGGGCACGTACTGCATGGAGCATTGGGTGTAGTGCATGAACAATGAATCTAGTAACACTGAAAAAATAAAATTGTATTTAAAAAATAGTAAAACCAACAGGCTCCACAACTAAGTGGAGATCTGAGCTGGCCCGCGGTAAGTAACAACGAAGCTCACGCTTTTGTCGGACTGGGCAATTTCAGAAGTTCTTTTGTGCATGTGCTCTGTGAGTGTGGCTATAAAGAGAGGCCATCCCTGATGAAACAAAAAATTGCAAAATTCACCAAAGGCACAAAACTGACGCACAAAACCCATGGTCTCTCATTTCTCATCCAAACGCAAATCACTAGAGCGCTTCGCAGAGTAATCTGCAGCCTTCTCACAAAATACCGTGTGGTCAGGATACTTATGTAAGTTCTCCCGACAGATTTTTAACACCCAATTATGACTGGCCCGATCAACACAACGCCAAGACAGAACAGTAACCCTCTCTGGAAAAACTCGCCTTTCTCAGATAAGCCAGTGTGTAAGCTTTATGAATGAGAAAATGACCAATGGAGGCCATCAGTAAGTAAAATTATTGCTAAAAACTTGGATTTTGTATTGCATGTGATTTTGCTTGTGGCAGCTTGAAGCGTTTCATCATAAATATTTGTGGTTGACATGAAAACAAAACTGATTCCAGTACAATCGCCCATTCTCGGCCCATTTGCTCCTGCTGTATCTCCCTTCTCATAGTTTATGTAATTCCAATAAGTTGCAGGGAAAAAAAGGTTTTAAGATAAAAAAAAAAAAAATTGTTGAATATTTACTGGTTGAAAGTAGAGAATTCACATGCTCATTTTAAAATATTTTATTTTTAAAAACTGTGCAAATTATGTATTGCTTCTGCCTGCCCTCTTGCTACAAGGGAGGCCTGAGTCATTGTAACAAAGCCTAAATGTCTTGCAAATCCTAAAATATTTACTATCCAGCCCTTTACAGAAAGTTTGCGGACTCCGGTATGTAATAACTCAGGGAAGAAAAAACCCTTAATTTGTGCGTTTTTAAAACCGAGAATGTGTGTATGTCTATGTGTGTGTCTTCTGAAATTCACAAAGACCCACAAAACTCAGTAAAATACAGAATTGTGTCATCTCATAACAACAGCAGGTGTTTGTCCAGAAGGCTGATAAAGAGGGTAGATATAATTGTCTTCCTGTTTCTTGAAGGAAATATCCCCTCTCAACACTCATTTCAAGAAAACTATGACTCTTTTTATAATTAAGGAACACCACAGTAACTGTCCCCCAGATCCCTCTCATACACACCCCCACACACACAATTTCACATTCTCTTCATGGGCCCCACCCATTCATTCAGGTTCCCAGTGGACGCCAGGCACTGTGCTGGGGCTCCAAGAACACAAAGCAGGATACGACACGGCCGCTACCCTCACGGGGCCGGCAGTGGAATGCAACAGGCACGGAACAGTTAACAATATTCAGAGGAATATCTATGAAACAGGAACACATTTTGCCAGCAAAATCTTAGAGCGAGCAGATGCTGCAGTTGGGGAAGACTTCATGGAGGAAGTGATGTCTGGCTTGGGGTTTGAAGTCTGAGTAGGAGTTTGCCACCGGTGGAGAAGAGAAGACAGGCTAGGCTAAGCACTGGGAACAGCACAGGCGTCGAAGTGAAACAAACACAGCAGGTCCAGGGACCCGCAGGCTGCCTGCTGGGGATGGAGTCCAGGAGAAGTGGGAGGGCGTGAAAGCATGAGCCAGAGAAGTGGACTGGGCCCAGACCTCTGCCTTGCGAAGGAGTCTCGGCTTTTTCTGTAAAGGTGGGAGCTACAGGCATTCCTTAAGCAGAGCAAGAACGTGCTCGGATTTCTGTTTTTAAGATGATATGATTGGAGGGGGGATGGCGGCAGGATGAGCGGGGAGAGAGGCTGGAAGCAACGCCTTCCCAGATTTATCAGCCTATGTCCACCCGCGAGCCCTCCCTAGTGACACCTAGTGTGACACCTAGTGTCTCCAGAAATGGAAGGCAACCTAGTGTTTGAATGAGCGGAAGAGTTCAAGCAATTTGTTGCAATCTGTTCGCTGGAAAATACAGAACAGTCATTGCATGCCAATTTCACTTCACAAGAGGCAAAAACCCTTCCCCTCTCTATTGTTGCCTGTGTGTCTGAAAACCCCCAGTATCCCAGCAGCGCCCTGCAAATGGCAACAGAAGTATACAGAAACGCTACAGTTACCAGCTTTTGTACTCATGGTCCAAAAAGAATGAAGACTCTGTTTCCAAGTTCAGAAACATCGATTATTACAATATTCCGATCACAGCCTAGACATCTCCAACTTGTGGAATGTTTGCTCCATACGCTCCCTTCAGAAATGCCTCATTATAGAATTCTTGCAAAAGTGAAATAATTCCAGCTACTGTTTTTCCCATAAAAGGGACCACTGTGCTTCTGCTACTTTCCCCCAGCATGTTTCTGTAGGTGGTCATTTCAACAATAAAGGAAGTTCAAGGGTTCAAACAGATTTCCACTGTTACAGCCCAAAAATTTGAGGTTTTTTCAAGGAAGTCCCCCCTACCGAGCAATTATGCTTGAATTCAAGGCTGGCTCTTTCTTACCAAAGCTGTGGGGAGAGGAGGGCAGAGGGGAAAGGGGTACGGTATGGGGGAGGGAAGAGGAGAGAAGCGACTAAAGAAATCAGAGCACTCAATCAGAAGTAAATGTTTGCAACCAGCCATCGGATACCATGGCGACCCGGGAAGGGGGAGGAGAGAGGAGTCTGGGGGGGTTGGTTTATTCCCCACTCTTATTCTTGGCAAATTTCTACTCTGATGAATAGATACACTTAGGGAGGAAAAAAAAAGACATACAGGGGCCATATAGGGACTCTAGCATGCCCCAGGGAAGACACTCAGAAGGTGCTAGAAGGAACCCGGTTCCTTCAAACAAATCTGTTTGTTCATGGTGCAGTCGTGTGGTTACCACACTGCTCAGCCCACCCCGACGAGGTCTCCACCTCTGTGTCACATCCCATGACCTCTCCAGGGCAGAGAAGGCCGGCTCGGGGGATGTTGCTCTCCCTGCCCCCCCACGGAGCATTGCCTAAGGCAACAGAGAACCTTCTGCCTCTCTGACCCCCATCCTGGAAGGCCAGGAGTGAAGGTGACTCCAAAGACCCATGGGTAAGGGCCTTGCTCCTCCACCGCAAATCGTTCATCTCTTTACCTCGAGTGTGTGTGTGTGTGTGTGTGTGTGTGTGTGTGTGTGTGTGTGTGTCTGTGTTGGCCATTTCAAAGGGGAATTCACTATCTTCACGTTTTTCACAGAGTGAATGCATGAAAACCTCCGAGGCTAGAAAAGTCCATATTTCTCTTGTCGCCTTCTGCTAAAACTGCAGAGGCCCCACTCAGTCACCCACCTCCCAGGTCCCAGGGGAGCCCTTCAAGCAAAGCCTGGCCACCACTAAGGAGCCTACTGCAAGCAACCTCTTCGAGAAAACACACCCAGACAAGAAGAGGCATTCTTTTAAATGTATTACCCAATTATTTCACCAAGGTACTAAGTATTCGCTCATTTTATAAAGAAGGAGTCTAAGGGTAAGAGAATGTGTGTAGTTTGGCAGCATAGAAGGCAAGGAGGGAAAAACCTTCTCATCTGGACCCTCCCCCCAATTAAAACCTGGTGGATTAAACGCTCAGAGGAAGTAGCTGGGCCCCAAGTGGTGCTAATATTTGAAAAGGTTGGACCAGTGTGTTTTGGGGTGGCTCTCCACGCCTGCGGTGTAGATGTGGGGATGTACCAAAAGGAAATGAGAAGACAGATTTAAAAAAAAAAAAAATTAAGAGAATTTTTCCCCAGGCGTTCCCAGGTTAAGAAATGTCTGATTGTATTTATTCGTTTGGATTTTGCGAAGATGAGTTCTCTCCCATTATGAAGTGATCTTTGTGCTTTTCTGTTTCTTTCTATATGGCTTCTGAGGTTGGGGAGGTGCCTCAAAAGAGTCTATATTGATTCTTCCTCTTGCATTTTTTTTTTTTGACAAGTGGGGTGTGCTCTGTGCTGTCTTAGAAAGCTAAGACTATTTCCCTTGTGGCTGAGGGTGGGGAAGGGGCAGAATACCCCTCCTTGTGGGCAGGTGATCTCCAGAAAAGTCTTTGAGAAAATAAAATATCATTTCCTGGAAATAAAACGTAAATGATCTCTGCATTTTTCTATTTGAATTTCTAAACTCACATGCCCTAGTGTCATTTATCTAAGTGAAAATCATTTTAACTTAAATTCTTCCTATTTAGGAAAGATCTGTTAGGTCTTTGAAAAAAATATATATACATAGAAAGGAAAGGTATGTTTAGCCCAAGAGGTAGAAAGTTAAGACCTGGAGCCTGAATCTCTAGGAGACAGAGCTTATCAAATACAAGGCAGGTCCCAGTCACAAAAGGCCGTGGCTCTTGCTGTCCGCCTACCCCACGGAAGGGGTGCTCCCAGCTGCTGACCCAGCGGGCACCCCAAGTACAAG
Source organism: Nasua narica (assembly GCA_028533885.1). Classification (NCBI taxonomy): domain Eukaryota; kingdom Metazoa; phylum Chordata; class Mammalia; order Carnivora; family Procyonidae; genus Nasua; species Nasua narica. Next base: position 11,324,233 of record CM052801.1, on the reverse strand, counting down.
AGGCTTTTCTTCCCCCCTATGCTTATCAGCTTTCTCTGGTCCAACTTTTGAAGCTGTCTATCATTTCAACCTTTCCAGTGTAAAAGGATTTATAAAGAGTGATAGTTCCCCTGAGGAAAAACAGGTGAGCGGTGAGTACCAGCCAGATTTATCGTCCCAATAAATCCGCTTCTCAAAACAAACAGCCTTACCACTTGGAAAAGCCTTGTTCTCCCCCATTTCTGGGCAAATGACTACAGTTTTGTTTTTGTCTTGTTTTTTCTGGGAAGAAAGAAAAATATTCTGAACGGAGTCTGAAAAGATTGATCAATCTGACCAAACCTGTGGTTTCATTTCAATTAATGCCTAGTTTAAAACTGTATAATGACATCAATAGAGAATGACTCATAACGAATGCGACTTGCAGAACCCACATTAAAAAAAAAAACTCCATGTGAAAAGCATCGTCACTGCCGAAGAGTATTAATTAAGCAGCCCATATGATCATGATGCAATGAACTTGAGAGGAGAAAAGACAACAATGACAACACTGAAAAACTTCAGATGGATTAGGCAGCCACAATCCCAGAGAGTCAGAATACTTATTCACAGAGTGGAGCATATTCATTTACCCTAAGACAAAATTACATATACTACAGTTCCAGACTGATCCGAAAACGGCACATAAACACTCCAACTCATTCTTGCGTGTTCACACAGATACATTTGTGTGGACACTCAAGTGCTAAATACAGATGTATTTACATATTCAACTAGGTGCCATATATAAATTGCTTTTCAATTAGGCTGTAGTTAAAAAGCTTCATAGTTAAGATCAGGATTTGATGAACCAGCCCGCAAGCCAAACTGGCCCATAGTCTGTTTTTATAAATAAAGTTTTATTGGAATATAGCCATGCTCTCTTATTTCCATATTGTCTGTGGCTGCTTGCCCATTAGAGTGACAAAGTTGAAGAGTTGCAACAGAGACTGTATAGCCTGTAGGCTTAAAATATTTACTATTTGAATCTTTACAGAAAAAGTTTGCCAATGCCTGATTAAGACAATGAATACTTTCTAACTCACACATAAGTTAGCTTGCACGCGCTGTTTGGGGGTGATTGAACAAGCTCTGGACTTTTTCTAATTACTGGAAAGTGTTATTAAATAGCGTGACCCACTAAGAATTCAGGGAAAAGGAACTTTGGAGGCTTAGTATAATTACTGTTTTGAACCTTAATTCCTTTGCAAACATTTTTGAGCTATGCTCTTGATATGATGATATATAATACATATTATTTTGATGTATACATGTATTATAAATACATTATTTAAGTATGTAATATCATTGAAATAAAGCGACACGCCTTCTGAAATCCCCTGTTACCAAAAGTATGAAGCTACGTTTAATTCTAATCCTATCGTGATATACATATCCCACACACATCTCTCCTGGATACAGCAACCACTGACTTCTTACAAGACGAGATTAGCTAATTTCCAAAAAAAAAAAAAAACAAAAAACAAATGACTTCTCCTTGTTTCACATGCACTGTGTTTCAGAGTGAATTTGGGGTGAATATAAACATGGGGCAGGCAGCCAGGGAGGGGAAAATCTTACACAACATGGTCACAGGTTACTCTACACTATCTGAGTAGACTTCAGTGAATGTTCTATTTTCGTCTCTATCTCTAAGTTCAATCATTCTGACTTCGTTTCTCTCATGGAACCTAGTCATTATTCCTAGGTGATACGAAATTCTCTTCTCATGAAAAAATCTCAATGTAAAGCTTTTACTGTCTGAGGCTAAGGACTGAGCACAATACACATCCTCGCTGTCATCCTCTTGTCAAAGCCACACCCTGAAGATGACAGACACGGTGACGAAGTAGAGTAGGGCAGCAATGACTGGGTTATTCTGTATGGAGATGCACACTATCACATTCATGATTTGGATCGAGGACTCATGACCTCGTTCCATAGCTAGTCAACCCAGAGCAAATGTAATTTACTGGAGCCAGGAGGCCTCATTATGATCTGGCATTCAACACGGCCCATTCCTGTTACCCAAGTAACTCACAAACATGATAGCCACATAAGAAATCCGTATTAGTGGTCATCAGTTTGTTGACAAGATTTCCAAGAAAGGAGGAAGAAAATATATTGCACAGGGCTTGCTAACCCATTGCAGGACATACATGCCCTGTTAAAAATTATTAGACAGGATGAATAAGGAAAATCATTCACTTGAAATTGCACTGGAAAACTCTGGCTTTTGGGGTAGCACTTTCATGACACGTAGCCTCAGTCACCACCTCCCGGGAAAAGTTTAACCTACCTGTGCTTCACTTAGGATTCCAAAATATCCTTAATGTCCTGAAAGCCACTTGTAACTACCATCTGTCTTTACAGGTGGAAGGACCCTCACCCCCACCCCCACTGCTTTCTCAGTCTCAAACAGAGGCATGCAGACTGCAGACTCCTTCCAAAGGATTCATAAGGGACTCTTTTAAGGAAAATTGGAAGGTATAGCCCAAGAGGCAGGAGTTTCCTTTGGCTAAGTGATGGCATTTTTGCCTTTTGAGGTAAAAGGCAAAATTTAGGAACAAGGAAGAGGTGCTGAGTGTGTAAAATGGGGGAGATGCAAGCTAATAACATCAGCTCATGGGCTAATTTGATATTTTTTTTCCAGGCAAGGTCCACTATAAGTAATTTAAGCAAAGGCAACCACCCGAAACCTAATGGGAGCAAAGGCCTGTGTACTGGAAAGCCTTGGGAAGGGGAAAGAAGGGTATCAAGAGGAACATGAACTTCCTTACTCACTGGCATTCTAAGGTCTGTTTAAAAAAAAAAAAAACCAGAGCAGAGAGTTGCTGTCAGAAAGGTCAGTCTGGTCTCCTTTCCATGCTGTTGCTGAAAGCCTGTCCGACCTTTATCTGGACAGATAATGAACTAGTTATTATCTCCACGGAAGGTCCTGACTCTTTCTTCGCTCCCCATCATCAACTCGCCATGCTTAATTCAATCTGTGTTTATGCAGCTCAAACGTAATCCCATCAGATTCAGTCATCCCCTTCCCAGACAGCGATACTGTTGCTAACATCAAGCTAGTATCACTTTCAGGAAGGATAGGGAGAAAGCTTTATCACTACCAGGAGACCACCCTCGGACACAGCCATTTTTTTTTTATAATGTTTTTGTATGGTTGGGGGTTTTCATTTCCCAGTGGACTGGAGATAAGCCACCTGGAGAATTTTAAATTGTTTCTTTGAGGCTATTGTTATTTATACTGTATGGACACTTGAAAGGCGGCTCTCATGGTCTCAGTGGAAAGTGGTTTCATTCTCTGAGTCTCATTCTAGGCACAGAAATACTCAGCCAGGCAAGAAATCTTAGATGTTAAAGTTATTTTGCAAACGGGGTGGGAAGGGGTTGTTTTTGTTTGTTTTTGCAAAGAGAATTCTTTTAAGAAAGCACTAAGTAAATGAAATTTCTCATGTGTGCCACAAATTTTACTCAAGTTCCATACGCATTTGCCTAAGCCCCACTATTACCCCATTATGGTAATAATCGGTGCTCTCAGCCAAACACTGTAACTTTCCTCAGTGAGAGCGCTTCATCAACTGCTTTGACGGTGGGTGTAGCCACGTGACTTCCTTTAGCCAATGAAGGATAAGCAGAGAGTGACCCCTGGTACTTCTAAGTGAAAACTTGAGGAGCAATTGACTGCATTCTCCTTTGCGATGCATGTGTCAAAATGCAGCCTCCATTCAGCTGAATTACAACCAGCAGAGCTTCCCTACTGATGTGTGCTATAAGGGAAACAGTAATATCTATTCTGTTAAACTGCTGGAATTTGGGGGATGTTTAACATCAACCCAGCTGATCCTCACTTTCCATTCTACCTCCTTTCCTATTGCTGCCCTGTCTCTAAAACATGAGTACCTTTCTGTAATAGACATTGCTCAGGAAAATGGCCATGGAATAGAAAAAAAAAATCATGTAATGGAAGGAAAAGACAAGAGCATGGTAAAAATCCGTTTAACTGACCATAGATTTTCATTAAGAGCTGTGACCTGCCGCCTTTTAGACTCTTCACACACCGTACTATGCTTATTTACACGTAGAGTCTAGTATCATGTTGATTTTTCATCACTTTTTTCTTGATCAGGAAACTCTGGATATTACAGTGGGTAACAACTACATTTATGTTATGGACTCAATGTTTGTGTGCTCCCCCAAATTTCTATGCCGAAGCCCTAACCTGCAGTGTGGCTGTATTCAGAGATGGGGCCTCGAAGGAAGTAATTCAAGTTCAATAAAGTCACAAGGATGGGGTCCTGATCCGATGGAATTAGTCTCCCTATAAGACACCCCGGAACTTGCTCAATCTCCATCTCCCCCTCACCGTGTGAGGACACAGCAAGCAGGAGGCCACCTGCAAGCAAGAGAATTCTCACCAGAAACTCAATTGACCAGAACCTTGATCTTGGACTTCCAGCCTTGAAAGCAATGAGAAATAAATTTCTGTTGTTGAAACCACCCAGCCTGTGGTATTTTGTCATGGCAGCCTGAGCTGACAAATATACATTATAACTCGTCAGACGGGTATACAATGAGGTGAGTTGGTCATTAAATGAAAGGAGTTTCTCTCAGGATGAAGACCCTAAGATAAAAAGCTCACGCTCTCAAAGGGATCTGAAAAATCCTTGACCGATGCACAGGTGTTCTGTGGGAACACTATAAATACGCACGGCATGCCAGACACTGGGCACAGAGCTGAGGACATAAAGGCAAATGACACATGGGCCCTGACTCCAAAGAATTCACAACCTACTGGGAAATACACTGCATAAACACATTATTTCAGTACCACAAACATTCGCTGAGTACCTACCGTGTGCTGCGAAACACCACGCTGGGAGATGAACCAGGCAATACGTTATTATTGATCATCTGATCATTCTTCATGGAAGTGCACAGACTGCTCAATTATGAGCAGAATCAATAACCAGGGTGGTGGGTTGTGGCAGACGAATGCTCCACGGCCTCCTTACCTCACCAGAGCACTACTGTCTTCAGAATGTCGCCATCTTGTCCCGGAACCAGTGCTGGTTGGGCTTACTTGCCACGGGAGATCTCAAGAGGAGTCTGCCAGAATGGTGTCTTACAAGAAGCAGGTGCTTGCCAGAGATGAACCCAGTACCAGCCCTATCCGCCACTCGCCCAGACAAATGCCGGGCTCGTGGAAAAGGTTGTATGATGATGTGTCTTCGTAAAGAATTCAGAGCAAGCGGTCACTGCATAGCACCGTATCAGAACTAAGCACACCTGTACTCAGAGGTCACGCATAGAAATGGAAGCAAGTTCGAATGCTGACCTGACCCCTGGAAAAATAATCCCCTCCCTAAAACCAATAGCAGTCCTCCTCAGGGAGAGCATGCTTTTCCGAGCCTTTCCTAAAACCCTAGGGACCAAGCATTATCTCTTCATCTCAACCTCACTCCCGGGACCTTAGGCCAGATCACAGAAGACCCACACCTTCTCTGCTGCAGCAAAACGGGGTTATCTTCCCTAATAGAGGAAGCACAGATGCCGTCCAAGCTGCTTGGGCTTTTTATTACGATTCAGAAAAAGAAGAACTTGGAGAAGGGCTTCAAAATATGGTCTATAAGGATGTGAGGGGAAAGCAGAACAGGAAAACAGAAAATAATGTGAATAGAAAAGGAAGCACCACCGTCGCCCCCAACTCTGGATTTACTACATTCATCTTTTAATACGGAAAGGATTTGCCAAGACAGACACCCACACGGATACTGTAAGGTCGCACTCGTGGTCCACTTCCGAAAAACAAACAATGCGTGGGAGCTGACGCCAGAAGACGTGGGCTTCCCAGGGAATACCTGAGCCGATGGGAGGGAGGCTGGTTTAGGAACTGACATTCCCCAGTCTTTCCTCCACACGGTTATTTTCCTTCCACTAGAAATTGTGTTTCAGGTTCGGTGGGGTAAGGAACTCATCGTGACCCCTGCTGCTTCTTCCGACATCCTCCCACACCACAGCTGACCTTCAGCTTTTCCCTCCTTCTCTGCGCTAGCCAAACCCATAAACCAGACTATGATAGACGAGGGAAACTACAGCCTTCTTTAATTAGGTAGCATGGCAAGGTGACGTCGGCGCTGTCTGAGTGGGGTTGGGAGCGGCGTTCAGGGTTCGTGCCGATGCCACACTGGTGCTGGGCAGCAGGCGTGCACATCAACATTTACTGAAACATCCTAGCCCTGGGCTTGCTTGGCTTTGCTTTAATAAGAGAGAGTCCCGTGGCCCAACCCCACCTAGACCCTGTAGTAATTAACTGCATCGTGGGGCATCGCAACTTGGAAAACGTTTGCGCTGTCTTCGGTTGTCTCCGCCAACACTCAGAGGGAGGACAGAGATCCACAGCACACACGGATATAAACACAGGGGAGGATTTTGTGGTAGCTTCTTGCAGAGCCGCTTGTTTAGACAGGAAAATAAATGGCCACCGTTGAGAGGTAAGGTCAGTCATCAGACATAGTTTCCAGTCTCACTAATTGAAAGCTAAGGCGGAACCTTCTGGAAAACAGTTTGCAGATCCAAGCTAAGGGGCTTCAGGGTAGAAACAGCAAGAGTGGAAGAGCAGCCACGTGGTCTTAGGAAAGTCATACGAGTCACTTTGAGCCTCGCTCTGCTCATCTGTAAAGGAGACATAACAACCCTTGGCCTTCTTACCTCACCACGTTGTTATGAGGATGAAATGAGATAAGGTGTGGGAAAGTGCTGTGGAAAATTCTAGAGCCACCCACAGGCAAGGAGTTATTATAACCTAGTCCATCCAGAAATTGAGTCTTTGGAGACTCATTTTCAAACGAAATTGTTGATGCCCAGTGGTTATCACCGTGTGGCTTCACTTGCTGCTTCTTACCCACGTGAGAATGAGGTTGTCGCCTCCCGTGCGGGGCTGGATTGTGGCACAAGCCTGCATGGACACTCTGACCGTGGAACCGAGGACGGACAGGTGACGTGCGCTCCGCACACCTGCTCTCTCCCGGCAGGACAGCCACAGGCAGCTGGGCGCGTGCGCAGACATGCCCTACGCTTCTTCCAGAAACCAGGGAGCAACGCAGGAAAAAACGGGCACCACTACATGCTACAGAACAAAAACAGCTGTCCTCACACCTCCTCTTTCACCTCCCCCTTGTGCCCTCTGAAAAAAGAAATTTTTCTATTAATAAAAATCTCCTCCCCTAGAGGACTTGGAAGGCAGAGCTTTGCTGCCTGGGCGCCCCACTCCCAGACTACATTGCTCTTCCCACTGCCACTCTCTAACACTTGCAAGGTACGCAGGACCCTGGGAGCCATCGGGCTTTTTCTCTGTGATCCGTCATCACATGTCCCTCCTGCCGATTAAACTGAATCCGTAAGAATCAAGATGGGGCCTAGAACGCAAAGTTCACTCATTCGACGAATTCAACAAGTATTTACTCACTTCCTACCGTGTGCCAGAGACCAGCTACCTGCTCACCAAGCCCACTCACATATGGATAACATTTCCCGGCATTCCCTGCGATTCCGTGTGCTCCTCCTATGAATGAGTTCTGGCCAATGGAATGTGCGTAGAATTAAGTACACGACTTCAGGCAGAACCCATAGAAACCCTCCTATAGTATCTCCATTCTCCCTTCTTCCATTTGCAGACCTGGAAAGTGACAATGGTCCCAGGGGATGAGAGAGCTCCAAAACGTAAGGGGCCTAGATCTCTGACGAACTGCGTAGAAGGTCACCTATCGAATACCCACATCGAATTGCCATGGGGGCAAGAAATAAGACCTGTGTTGTATTTAGTCACTTAGATGTCTGGGGTTCTTCGTTACAGAAATTAGCCTCCCCTGACTAATGCGATTGAGAGTAAACTAGGGAACAAGACATGATCTCGAGCCTGTGAAGTTCCCAGTTTAGTGGAGGAGCACAAAAACCACCACGTAATTACAACAGAACGAGCTAACCGCCAGGAAGAGAAAGACAAAAGTGCTGGGACGACTTGCCCAGGGAGGCTAATGGGGTTAGCAGGGAGGGCTTCCAGGAGAAAGAGCCATCAAGGGCAGGACCAGGGGAAGCTGTGGGAGTGAGAGAGCATGGCACAAAGAACAACTGGAAGGGCTCTTAGAACAGAGGCTCAGCGATGAGTTTAGGGAAGCAGACAGAGAGACGAGGCAGGAGAGAGGGTGGGCCCAGCCTCTGAGTCTTAAAAACTGGTTCATTTCAATGTCATCAGAGGAACAGTAAGAAGCCACAAAAGAGTGTCAACCAGAGAATGATGCAATTCGACTTGTGCCTTGTGAGGTTCACCATGCAGAAACGTGGAGAGTGGATCAGGGGAGAACAAGACGGGCAGACACGACCACTGACTGGAAACATCTTCCACACACCAGCGTAGTGCGTCAGACCCTTGGGCACGGACAGCAGCGCAGATCCCACACCGTGGTCACTGTCGTTTGAACTGTTGGTCGTCTTCTCTGAGGGTCCCTCCTCAATAGGCTCATTTCTTCCTGGCCCTACTGCTCCCCGTTCCCTCTTCATGCCGAACCTGTCCTCAGGGTCCCAGCATGCCTGGCGGCAAAGCCCATGGGGGTTATGCCCCCAGGACGAAACTGTTCTCTATTCCATCTCACGCTCTCCAGGAACAGTGCTCGTTAAACACCTAGCATTCCACCAAGAGACAGGCGCCCCTGAAAACAGGGACAGGCCAGTGAGGGGACAGTCAGGACAATCAGCAGCCAGACACACCTCTCAGAAAGCTAGGCAGCAGCAGACGCGGAGGACACGTACCATCACCAGAGAAACGTCACTAAAAGAGCTGCCCCTGGCAAGACGGCCCTGAAGACCAGGGAGCTTCGCTCTGGGGGATCCACTCACGTGAGCTGATCCCGGGGAGAACCTGGGCCCCTCGGCCACAAAGGGACCAGGTGTGGCCTGGGAGTGAAGGACACTTGGGAGAGAGGGAGCCAACAAGAAAAGATCAAGAAGGGCCTGGGGCAGATTTCTGTTTAAAGCATAACCTTAAAGGGGGACAGATTCTTATTTGTATCCATCCCATGTCCCTGTGGCAGAGAAACTGCGGCTTTTTTCCACATTGGTCTCTTGCTCCCTCTTTTAATGACACAAAGCACAGCATGATTACACTTGTCACGCCAGAGGTGAGACGCTGAAGTGGTCAAGGCTGCCCTGGTCTGGATGTCCGTCCCCAGCCATCGCTAACGGAGACTGTGCCACTCTCACCAGCGGCAACAGGCCCCACAGCAGGACTTTCCATCTGGGACTCTGCCACCAAGAACGGTGGGAGGAAATGCCTCAACCCGGCTCTCAGCAGTGACCACACGCACGTGTCCCCCCTCATCTGCACTTGGACTGTGTCATCCTTCTCCTCGTCCTTGGACGGCCCTCGTAGCGGGGGCCAGTGGGCTGTTCCACACTCCTGCTGCCCTTCTCTTCTTGGGATACAGGAGCAGGCTGTCCGCACCAATCTCCCCCGCAGGGAGGCGCGCCCACGTGACTGAGCTCTGGCCCAAAACACGTGAGCGGAGGGGAAGCAAGTCACTTCCAGGCCTATACCATGACATCGTCCCACGCACCGTCCTCCGCTCTGTTTGCCCATCTGGGGGCTGAATGGAGGACACCAAAGAGCTAAAAGAGGGCAGAGAGAGAAGACAAAAAGAACCTGGGTCCCTGAGTCACCACCTGGAGGAGCGCCCTGAGGATAGTCACCTGACCAGAAAGAGACAACTGTGTGAAAGTAAAACACTTTCACTGTGCTTGGCCACTGGAAGTCGGGGGCTGTTTGTGATGGCAGCTAGCCTAATGAATATAGCTCTCTCCCCGCCCTTCTTTGGAGCGAGGGGTCCAAATCATTAACATTTTTCTCCAGACCGCTAACATCCCCTACTTCTGGCAGAAGACCTCACCTTACTTAATAGCTTAATTGAGACGTAATTCACACAGAATGAAATATACCCTTTAAAACACACTTCGGTGTTTTTTAAGGCATTGCACAGAGTATGTAATCCTCGTCATCCAATTTTAGGACATTTTCATCCCTTCTAAAAGAAACCCGTTACTCAACAGCTTTCATTTTCCATTCCCACCCCTGCCCCAGCACTAGGTAACCACTAATCTACTTCATGCCTCAGTAAATTTGCCTGTTCTGGACATTTCGGATCACTAGGATCATACGATGTGTGTTCCCACATTTTCTGTACCCATTTATCAGCTGATGGACACCTGTGCTATTTTCATCTTTTGACTATTACATGTAATGCTGCAGTGATCATTCACATACGTGTTGTGTTGGAATGCAAGTTTTAGATTCTCTTGGGTATATTCTTAAGAGTTGAATTCTGGGCTCATATGGTAACTCTATGTTTCACATCTTGAGCAGCTGTCAAACTGTTCTCCAAAACTGCTGCCCCACTTTATCCTCCTGCCAGCAACGTGTAAGGATTCCGATTTTTCCGCATCCTCCCCAACACTTGTCATGGTTTGCCTTTTTTATTGTAGCCACCCTAACGGGTAGGAAGGGGTAATTCATTGTGGTTTTGATTTACCTTTTCCTGACAACTAACGATATTGAGTGTCTTTTTGTGCGTGTGTGTGCTTTTCTGTCTTCTTTGAAGAAATGTCTATTTGAATCTGACTATTTAAAAAATTAGGTTTTTTTTTTTTACTGTGGAGTTCTTTTTATCGTTCTCAGTACAAGTCTATTGTGGGTTGAATTGTGCTCCCCCCAAATATGTTGAAGTCCTAAACCCCAGTACTTTGAGGGTGACCTTATTTGCAAATAGGTTCTTTGCAGTTGGAATCAAGTAAAGAGGTCATATCGGGTTAGTGTGAACCCTAGCTTCAATGACTGGCATCCTTATAAGAAGACCATGTGAAGATACAGAGACACTGAGACACACACAGAGAGTAGCGTGTGAAGATGGGGACAGAGTGGAATCATGCATCTCCAAGCCCAGGAACTCCAAGTATGGCTGGCAACCACCAGAAGCCAGAAGAAAGGCAAGGGAGGAATCTTCCCGAGAGCCTTCAGAGAGAATATAGCTCTACTGGAACCATGATTTAGGACGTCTAGCCTCCTGAACTGTGAAAGAATGTCTTTGTCTTAAGCCACCAGTTTGTGGTAGTTAAGTTACAGCAGCCTTAGGAAACAAACACAAAGCCCTTTCTCAGATATAGGACTTGCAAACATCTTCCATTTTGTGGGTTGACTTCTCACTTTCTGATAGTGTCCTTAAACGGAACAAAAGTTTTTTGGGGCGCCTGGGTGGCTCAGTTGCTAAGCATCTGCCTTCAGCTCAGGTCATGGTCCCAGGGTCCTGGGATCAAGTCCCATATCAGGCTCCCTGCTCAGTGGGAAGCCTGCTTCTTCTCCCTTTCCCACTCCCCTGCTTGTACTCCCTCTCTCCCTGTGGCTCTCTGTCAAATAAATAAATAAAATCTTAAAAAAAAATAAAGGAACAAAAGTTTTTAATTTGATGAGGTCCTATTTTTTTTTCTTTCATCGCTTGTTCTTTTAGTGCCATATCTAAGAAAACACTGCCTAATTCAAGGTCATGAAGATTTCCTTCCAAGTTTTCTTCTAAGAGTTTCACAGTTTTAACTTCAACTTCATTCTTTTGCATGTGGATATTCAGTTGACTCAACCCTTTTGTTGAAAAGATGATAGTTTGCCCCACACTGAACTGCCTTAGCACCCTTGTCAAAAGTCAGTTGACCAGGGGCCCCTGGCGGGCTCAGTCAGTAGAACATGCAACTCTTGATCTCAGGGTTGTAGGTTTGAGCCCCATGTTGGGTGTAGACATCACTTAAAAATAAAATCTTAAGAAAACGAATTGACCATAAATGTAAGGATTTGTTTCTGGACTCACAATTCTCTTCCACTGATCTATTTGTCTATCCTTATGCCACTACCACACTGTCTGGATTACTATAGTTTTGTAGTAAGTTTTGAAACTGGGAGGTGTAAGTCCTCCAAATGTGTTCTTCTTTTGCAAGATCACTTTGGCTCTGAGGTCCTTTGTACGGCCATATGAATTTTAGAACCAGCTTGTCAATTTCTGCAAAAAAGTCAGCTGGGAGAAAAAGGACTGAACTGACCCTGCCTATCAATGTGTGGAATACTGCCATCTTAACATAGTAAGTCCCATGTACCTGCAATGTCTTTCCATTTATTTAAGTGTTCTTTACTTTCTTTCAATGAGGTGTCATACTTTTCAGTACACAAATGTTGTATTTCTGTAAAATTTATTCCTAAGTATCTTATTCTTTTTGATGCTACTGTGAAAGGAATTGTTCTCTTAATTTCTTTTTCATTGTTCCTTACTAATGTGTGGAATACAACTGATTTTTGTATATTGATCTTGTATCCTCAAAGCTTGTTAAACTCACTTATGAGTTCTACCAGATTTTTTTCTTTCTTTTTTTTTTTTTTAAAGGTTCCATCCATTCATTCGATACAGAGAGAGAGATCACAAGTAGGCAGAGAGGCAGGCAGAGAGAGAGAGGAGGAAGCAGGCCCCCCGCCGAGCAGAGAGCCCGACACGGGGCTCGATCCCAGGACTCCGAGATCACGACCTGAGCCGAAGGCAGCGGCCCAACCAACTGAGCCACCCAGGCGTCCCTGAGTTCTACCAGTTTTTATGTGTGTGAGGATTCCTTAAGAATTTCTATATACAAGATCATGTCATCTGTGAATAGAGATAGTTTTACTTCTCCCTTTCCAGCCAGAATGCTTTTTTTTTTTTTTCTTCCTTTAATTGCTCTGGCTAGAATCTCCAGTATATTAAATAGAAATAGCAAGAATGGACAGCTTTGCTCATACTTCATCCTAGGGGGAAAGCACTCAATATTTCACTACTAAGTATGATGTCATCTGTTGTGAGTTTTTCATAGATGTCCTTTATCAGGTTGAGGAAGTTCTGTTCTATTCTAGTTAAATGCCTTTTGCATGAAAAGGTGCTGGATTTTCTTGAATGCTTTTTCTGCATCTATTTAGATGATAGACGATCATGTGACTGCACCCTCCTTTACAAAGGTAATAGTGACCACTGAAACGAAATCAATTTCCAGCCCCCTTCCCCATCCTATTTCAATGTATTAATCTGTTTACCTTTCTTTCTTCCCTTCCAGACTGTGAGTTACCTAAGGCAGGGGCTCACCTTTGACATATTTGTATCCTCAATATCTAGCTAAGTGTCTGATTCATAGAAGTCACTCAGTAAATGTTTGTGGAAATGATGAGGATGACGTCATCCCTCAGAGACATCTAAAAGAATTAGGATGACCTAGAGCTGAAGGGGCATTTCCGTGGAAAGGGCTACTAATGAAAAGACTGTGACTAGGAGTACAGTAGGGATATTCTCAAGGTACAGGGTCCCTGACCACAAGCAGGACATACCATCCATCTCAAACACGAAGACTTTGAAAACTTGAGAGAGACCTTATGGTTTACGGAAAGTCAGGGCAGTTTCAAACATCTATTTTTCCATTGCCCAAATTAAGATGAGGCATGGTAACAATTCAGTATTCTTGGGGTAGACAGGAAAAGGGGCAACAATTCTTCCCTTCCTGGACCCACGCCCCTTGCAATTCTCTAATCGAGGAGTCTTTTTTTTCCCACCTCCTGAATCTGACTTGGTCTTGTGATATGCTTTGACCAGCTCCAAGCCTAGCCTTCAAGAGGGTATGCACACTTCCCCGCTATTGTGGAGTCCTGTGGATGATGAGAGATTCTAGACTCAGTTACGTGATTACCCCAGCCAACACCCAGCCACCCCTCTGATGTAAGGCCATCTCAGCCCAGCTAGTTCTCAGGTGGCCTTCCAGCTGACCAGCAACTCATCACCAAAATGAGTGACCCTGGCTGAAACCAGAAGAACCCCCAACCGGGTCTGGCCCAAATTGCCAACTCATAGAATAGTGAGCTAAACAGTGCTTGTTTTAAGCCACTTAGTTTTGTGGTCCTTTGTTACACAGCAAAAGTTGATTGATGCAGAAGTAATGTCCACATAAATTAGAAGACCAGCTCTTATTCCCGGAATATTAACAAATCAGTTTTACAACCTTGGGCGAACTGCTTCGCCTTTTTGGGCCCTAATTTTTAAACGAGAAAAACAAGGAAAGATGGTGGACTGGCCCAGTGCTTTGTAAATATCAGTAAGTGGACAATGCCTTTCCTCAACTGATGCTCCACAAGGAACCTCAGCCTATGACATGGATGAAAAGTCACCTGTTCTAGTTCTCAAGGAAGCTAAACCCCATCTGTTCAGCTTTCCTCTCACTCCTCCCTCCTACTCCCACCTCCACTCCCTGGAATGGCACCCCAGCAATCTGTGGATAAAGTCTGGAAAGCACTGTGCCATTCAGTTTTTCTAAGGCTTCTTTCAGACTAACATTCCAGGATTCTAGGCCTGAAGGGGACACTTACTTTTGCACGAATCAAGCCAGGTTGGCTGCTGTAGTAGCACCGCCCACGCTATGTGCTAATTAGTTGGTTGTTTGTCCGTCTGCTCCAGCAGATGCTGAGCAGCTCAACTACAACTTTCCTTCCTCCTTCTGGAGCTCCTTCCCCCACCCCAAAGATCACCACATGCCTTTCAACAAAATGCATCAACTCAAGAAATGCCATGGAAGTGGATGCCCGGATGAATGGGTGGACGAAAGAATGAATGAATGAACCAATGACCGCATGAATGGATTATTAGTGGATACTAAATGAATCAAGAAATGGGCACGTGAATAACTTTGACATGGAATTCACAATGTTTCAGAGATGGAACAAATTTAGCCTTCTCCCTGAGCAGAAGGTCCAGGCTCCACATAACATGCTCAACATTGTCAGGTTACTCTCAGCAAAAAGTCTGAAACAACAGTAACTAAATTAGTACCTCTTGGAAAGCAACCCCAGTTATTTTCTGAGCCTTCCTATCATTAATTCCTTTCAAGGACAGGAAGCATTTCTCTCCATGTCCCTACCCTGAAAATGCCAGCCAGCCTCTACCCAGCCCCAACCCAACGTATCACCCTCCCCACTCTTTGCAGTTGGCACGTGTGCCCAGATTTACTTGGACTCTCCGCAAACAGAATTTTCTGCAGAAATCCCTGCCCCATTTGTCCATCAATGGTTTTCCCAGAGAAGAGCCAGGGAAAGCTCACTTCATATGCCACTCCCCCCTTTGCCTGTGTGGCCCTGATGGGGGTGGGGCTCCCGGGGCTGCAGATTGCCAGCTGTGTGCTAAGAGCAGGAAGCCCATGGAGAAGGGCTCTGGCTCAGGCCAGGGATTCTTCCTGTCCTCCCCTAAAGCTTCTGCTTCCTGCTCTAAGTTCTTAATGACTACCTTCCATTAAAATCATCTTTAGCTTTAAAGGAGGCTAACTTTGACAGTACTGTAAGCCAGGATAATCTGGCCAGAAAGTACTCTGATGAATATCTTTTTTTTTTTTTTTTTAAGGTGGGGAATGAGCATGAAAAAATGCAATCTGGAACAGAAATATAAATAAATTCCAGAGAACTGATGCAACATCACTGGAGTAAAGCAATAAGTAGGGATGGTTGGTGAACGTTCGAGTTTAAAAAGGTAAGGTCATGTTTCATTTTCTTGTTATTCTATTATTTAAATGATGTGTCTCAATGCATATATTTTTCCTGCCATAATGTTAAGGTTCCCAGAACACTCTGAATGCCCAATAATTATGAAGTAGGCATCTTATTTTATACAATTGGTACATTCCTAAAAAGTTGCAGGGTATCGATTTGTTTTTAAATAGACTCATAATATCCTTTTAAAATGTTCATTAGCCTTTGTATTACACAAGTAACATAGAGAAGCAAAAAAGACCCCCCATTTCTCAAGGAAAAAAGTTACCTATAATCCCACCTGCCAGAGATAACCACTGTTAAAATTCTAGAGCAGTGTTTTTCAAACTGTGGCTTGAGGCCCATCAGCAGATCATGAAATCAACTTAGTGGGTCATGACCAGCATCTTAAAAAATGAAACAGAAAAAAGGAAAAAAGAAGAGGAGTAGAATTGGAATGAAGTAGAATAGTGTAGGAAAGATAGGAGAAGGTTGTACGGTAAAGAAAAATAAAAGTACCAGAATGCATCACACAGAGAAAAGCAAGTATTGTCAATAAAACTACTGTGTCTGCTACATGAATCTACTGGGGTCACTAATTTAAAGTGTATTTCTCCCTGTGGATCATGAAACATGTTTTAAAAATATGGCTTTGGTGGGGCACCTGGGTGGCTCAGTCAGTTAAGCCTCCCACTCTTGATTGTGGCTCAGGTCATGATTTCAAGGTCATGGGATCGAGCCCCACTTCAGGCTCCACACTTGGCGTGGAGCCTACTTAAGATTCTCTCTCCCTCTGCCCCTCCCCTTGGTTACATGTGCGCATGTGTTTTCTCTCAATCTCTCTCTCAAGAATAATACTGATTTGGTATATACCCTTCCAGACATTTTCCCCTCTAATCCTTTATCTTAATAAACACGCCATAATCTGCAGACTGGTAACAAGTCTACTAGACTTTGGAAAGTATCCCAAACATATTTTGGAGTCAATAAATACTCATCTGTACCATTTTAATGGCAGTAGAGTATTTCACTGTACCAATTTGTAGTAATGTTGTTTGTCAACCCATTTGCTATTATTAATCATTGAGGATAATCCCAATATTTCCTCATAAGCAATGGTAAAGCATCTATTCATTCTTTTACTTATCCAGTGATCTTTCTTGGGTTAAATTCTCATGTGAAATCTCTGGTGTCTAACTTTTTTGTGTATTAATTCCATAAAGCCCAACTGCCTCCCCAAAATGTACACCTAGTCACACTTCTGTCAGCAGCGTCTGCCAGCACCCTTGTGCTCGCCCCATCCTCATTCCCACCCCAAACCTGACCATTATCGCCTTTTCATTTTGGCCGATTTGAGAAAGTGGGAGGGGGGAAAGGCAAGTTATTTTAATTTGGGGTGATTCGTTATCTGAATTGAGATCACCCATAGTTAATTTCCATCAGCCTTCAAGCAACATTATAGAAGAGAGAAGGACAACCCCTGAGCTAGAAAATAAGTCTCTGTATCGGTGAGTCTTTTGGGCTTAGACAATAAAGGCCTTGATGTATAAACTGACTACTGCTACAGCAAACAGCATATTGTATACAATCAGTGTGTTCCCCCAAACTATTAGGTTACAACTGAACAACTCATTAGCGACAGCCACGGCCTTGCCCATTATACGTGCAACCACCTCACACAGTCATATGCCTCTGCCAGACACATACTAGGTACTTCTTGGGCCATAGGCTTTCTCGTCCAGCAGTCGAGACTCCAGCCCTTCTGGGCATTTCACTGTACCAATTTGTAGTAATGTTGTTTGTCAACCCATTTGCTATTATTAATCATTTAGGACGCGAGACAGGAACTGGGATGTTCAAAGCAACATTATTCAAAAGAGCGAAAACTGAAAACTATTCAAATGCCCACCGATAAGTACAATAGATAAATAAAGCATGGTATATTTATAGAAAGGAATACTATACAGCAATGAAAAAGAAACTATAGCTACATGCAACAACATGAATGGGTCACATAAATACAATTTTGAGCAAAAAAAAAATCCAGATATAAAAAAAAGTACATGGTGTATGATTCCAAAATAAGCCAAAATAAGCTATGCTGTTAGAAGTCAGGATAACAGTACCCTTGGGAAGGTATGACTGGACAGGAACATTGCTAGAAGACCGCAAATGTTTTTTTCTTATTCCAGGTGCTGACTACAGAAGTGTGCTCAATTTGTAAGAATTCACTGAGCTGTACACTCACAATTTGTGTCCATTTCTGTATTTGTGTTATAATGAAATCTTTAAAGTTTTACAAATATATGTATACCATTTATACATGGGGGGAGAGAGAATTCTTTCGGTTCCAGGTAGGAACATTTCTCCAGAAACTGGAACTCTGTCAACAAGTTTTTATTTTCATTTCCTTACTTGGAAAAAGGTGCCACACTGCTCTGGTCCCCCAGAGCAACTCTGTCTCTCAGAAGAAGATCCTAAAGTTTTGTGCCTCTTTTCTTCAGTTAAAGAACACCAAATAACTTGGGAGTGCTCTCATCATTGGTGCATTCTCAGAAAAAGCAGTCCTTTTTCCTCCCCGCACTGTACTTCTGTGTTAGGGTCCACTGACGCTAACTGCCCTAACAGCTCCTAAACGTAACAATGAAAGTGTACTTCTCTCTCCTATGCCATCCAATTGGGTGTTGGCAGACAGCCTTTCATGTGGTGATCCAAGGACCAGGGCTCTCCCCATCTGATGGCCCTACCATCATCCCTAAGAGCCTCGGAGTCCTCTGCTAAACCCTCTACATGCAGCCAGCAGAGTGAAGAAGAAAGAAACCTCAGAGCCTTATGTAGGAGCTTTTATACACCCACCCTAGGGTGAGGCAATTATCCCTCCCACAACCATTGGGCAGAACTCAGTCACATGGTTCAACCTAACCGCAAGGGAAGCTGGGAAATGTAGTCCAGCGATGTGTCCAGGAAGAAAAGGGAAGAGTTGGTGAACACCTTGGGCATTCTCTGCCACGTTGGCCCAGATCTGTCATCTGGTCCCTTCCGCTAGCCATACCATTGTGTGACTACAATAAGCAGAGGACAATTCCGTGGACGTGCCATCACGAGAGAAGATACAGACGGTTCCAGAAAGTAAGGGTATGGGTGTCTACACTCGGCACCACTTCCACAATGGCACACATCCTAAGCCAGGCCTTTCCCCGCCCCCCAAGAATGAGGGCCTAATGGCTGCCAGATGCTAAATTGTTCCCGCCGTGCTCCAACATGAGTTAGGCCAGCCAAGCCAGAAAACAGGGTGGCATTCTTCTGTCCTCATTTTTACCACACATCCAGCTGCCCAGAATATTTACACTGGCTGAGGAGCCGCGGGGACTGGGTTTTATCCATTTTTATACCTATTTCCTTTTCCCAAGCCCCTGATAATAATCACGATAAAACAGTAACAAAAATAATAGCACCCACAGCACATACATACTGTATTCTGTGTATGCACCACACGTGGCTGGTGCTCGCCATGGATGGTCTCACTTCATCTTTACAATGATGCTGCATGGTGAGTACTAATAATGTCCCCATTTCACAGATAAGGAAACGAAGACACAGGAAGAATTTGTCTAAGATTGCACAGCCAGCAAGTAGTGGGACTGAGAAAATCAAAGGTCAACATATGCTTCTACTAGAGAAGTGACCAGGATTAGGAACACAGCCAGTGATCGTGACAAAATTCTAGTCCCTCGGGGAGCAAACCTTGAACCTAAGCCTCCTAAGTTGAGGGCTTGATCCAACCAAGCTGAAGGCCACAGAAAAGCATACAGAGCAACTTAGAAAGAAAACAAAGTACAACGTTAGAAGTAAAGGAAAGACTCTCTGGGGTTTTGGGGTTTTTTTAGGTTTTGTTTTTTACCTTTCCTTCTCACTCAACAGCCATTAAAACGTCTGAGTTGACAAATCAAGAAAACCTGAAAGGGCTTCAAATCTACATTGACAAGTCAATACTCTTAACCTGCTCACTCGCCGTCTTTACTCAAGTGAATTTGTAAGTGAATCCCATTTCTCACCATCTCTTCCCACCCTATCACCAGCCTGAGGTTCCCTGGTCTCAGGGTGTAGGGCAAAGAGTTAAAATAAAGCTACACAAGCGGCAAACTTACACAATGTATTTTTCTTCATGCAATTGGATTAGTTTTAATTAGCAAAGGCTAAAACTTTGCCAGATGAGCACTTGTGACATCTGATACCTGAGCCGAGTTCCAACGTCTCTTGTCTCACACAGAAGGCATTTAACCCAAGTGAAACTCTAAGGAAACCTTTCAGGGTCTCTTCTCCGTCTGCCCACCTTCCCCCACATCCCCCCAAACTTTGAAGCATCCATCTGTCGCTCCTGTTTGGGAAAGCAGAAAGCCCTAAGACTTCTCATGGAAAAGGATTTCTGTGGTATTTATTCGTGCCGCACGTTTCCCCCTGGAAGTTCCTCTCTAGACTCCAACTCTCAATAGACATGCGCCATCTTGCAGTTAAAGCACTGCAGGGGTGAGGAGGGGGATGGCTGAGGCAGAACTCTGATATGAAATTAGAAAGGAAAATACAGCTTTACTTACATTATTAAAATATAAATACAGGCTCGAGGAACAGAGTCCAGATGCACACTGGAGAGAAACATAAATATTGATATTAAGTTCTAATGAACATTATGTCTCACTGGCTGTCATCTCTCCTCAGAGCTACCAGCTCCTCTGTCCCTCAGATGTCTGGCATTAAAAATCAAGAGTAGCTGAACTCCAGAATAGGGCTTATTTCACAAACCTAAATGCACTTAGAATAATCAGAAATCAGATTTTAAAAAACTTTCTTCATCCTCCATCTAGGCTTCACGCATCAGCATCAGCTGAAAACATATGTATTCCCCGCTACTTCAAAATTTGCCGAAGACGAACACATTTTTATGTCCTTTAAAATTTTAGTTGTATCTCAGAAAAACTCCAACTCCTAAGTTAATCCTTAGGCACCATGGCAGTTTGTCTTGAAAATCTTGGGGCACCTGGGTGGCTCAGTCGGTTAAGCATCCAACTCTTGGTGTTGGCTCATGTCACAACCTTGGAGTCATGGGATCAAGCCCCACATTAGGCTCTGTGCTCAGCGGGGAGTCTTCTTGAAGATTCTCTGTTTCTCCCTCTGCCCTCCCCCCACTCCTGTTCGCTCGTGTGCACAGGTGCTCTCTCAAATAAATCTTTAAAATAAATAATCTTTAAAAAAAAAAACCTGGGGTGCCTGGGTGGCTCAGTGGGTTAAGCCTCTGCTTTCAGCTCAGGTCATGATCTCAGGGTCCTGGGATTGAACCCCACATCTGGCTCTCTGCTCAGCAGGGAGCCTGCTTCCTCCTCTCTCTCTGCCTGCTTCTCTGCCTACTTATGATCTCTCTCTGTGTCTAATAAATAAATAAAATCTTTTAAAAAAAAAAAACCTGATACATGGAGTCATTAGTTCTCAGTCTGATCCTACTGGAGAACCCCAAAAACCCCAAAGCCCCCATGGCAACATTTCTCTTCAGTGCCCACAGTCATACAACAGGCCCGGCAGGGGCTAGTGTGAGGGCACCAAGGCTCAAACACTGCTCTCCTAACTCTAACAAGTATTATCCATGTGGAGCGAGGGAATAGTCTCTTAATAGGGGTGTGGGTTACACAGGTGAATACAGTTGTGAACCCTCATCAAACCACACACTTGAGAGCTGTCCATCTCATCATATGGAAATTCGACCTTGATTTTTTTTAAAAAGAGTATCAGAACACCTTTTAAATTTTCCCAAGATAGCAAAATAAGATTAATCAACAAGACTTTAGAAGTGCCGACTTCCTGGACATTCAGAAGTGGCTTTACAAAAGGCATTAGACGTATGTGAGAATTTGCTTGTGCTCCTCTTAGGAGTACAACACGTTCTAACATGGTTTCCTTTGAAGCAAGTCTGGTAGGGTAAGAGGGGAAGAGAGCTCTCCATTCCTTTTCAATTTTATGCCCTTCTGTATGGGTTGCACTGCATAGCCCTAAAACATGGAACGAAAAATGTCAACAGCTCTAAAGTGGGCCCAACCACGTCTCATTACTTCTGCCAAACCACCACCATCTCTCATTGGGAAAACTCCAACAGCCTCCCACTTGCTCCCCCTGCTTCTACCTCTCCCTTCTCGCCCCCACCACACAGCCTCATATCCCAATAGCCAACGTGATCCTTTTCAACTCTAAGTCAATCACGTTACTCCTAGGCTTAAAACACTCCACTGAGTCCCCATTTCACTCCGAGTGAAAAGCAGAATCCTCACCTTGGCCTACTAGACCCTCCATGAGCCACCCTCCGCCCGCCTCCCCGGCCTCCTCTCCTCCCACTCTGCTCCTTACTCACCGGACCTGCGACCTGCGCCACACTGGCCGGCTTGCCCTCCCTCCACCAGACCAAGCACGTTCTCCGCTCAACAGTTCCCTCCCCTAGAGCCTTCCTCCAGCTGCCCTCCTAGAGCTGCCCGTGTCATTAACTCCGTCGCCAGTTGCCAATCTGCGCTCAAATGCTGCTTCCTTAATGAGGCCCACCTGACCACACCATTGCAAACAGCAACCCCAGGCCAGTCCCCTGCGCTGGTTTCTTTCTGCCCAGAACACACCTCCTAAGATGCTTCGCAAATCTCCTGAAAGGTATTACGTTTGTTCTTTAGGGTTTGTCTCCCTCCTCTGAAAGCTCTTGGTAACTTTTTGCTCACTAATGGAGCTCAAGTGCCTACAGCAGTGCCTGGCAGAGAAGAAATGCACGAACCGAAATGATAAGATCACTGGTCAATTGGTTTTTATTTCTATACTTCCCCGCATAATAAAAAAAGAGTGCATGAAGAGCTCGGAAATCTTGGGAGTCGTCGGACCGTGCACGGGGACACAGTGCTGCTTGCCCAGTGGTCTCTTTGCCCCCCCGGACCCACCAAGTCACAGATTTAGGCGCAGGTTTCACCTACTTGGACAAAATTAACACATGCCTCCCACTCGGCGTGATCCAATTAGAACAGTGATAACATAAGAACCAATAATTAGCAGGGGCTCACCACGTGCCAGGCGCGGCTCCCAGCGCCCCTATACCCTGGCTCCTTCCAGCCCGTCGACAACCGGATGCAGTAGGTACCGCTTTGATCTCCATCCCATAACAGACGATCAAACATAAATACTCAGAAAATTGCCCAAAGTCATACGGCTGCGAAGGGGTGGAGCTGGGATTTGAACCCTCGTGGTCTGACTTCAGAACCCAGGCTCTTAGCCACATTCCCGCTTGCTTCTCCACAATTAGATAAACCGGACACTCGCCAACCTTACTCAAACTGAGCCTAACTAAGGAAAAGCCAAAGGTCATGAATCCCAAACCTTTCCTTAAGGAACGGACGACAAGGACATGAGCTACCCTAAAAGAAAGAGATAAGCTGGTTCTCTACCTTTTACAAACCAGGCACTTCGGAGTTCGAGAAATGGACCCTAAGATCCAGGCAGTCCCCTTGCAGTCCAAAGCTGCAGTCACTCTATGGCCAAACACCAAAGCAGATTCCCCCAAATACACTCTTTATCCACTCTATACAAGAAAACTTAAATGGCCCCTCTGATGGCTGCACGCGAGTCCAGTTTGAGCCAGACTAACCCCATTTCCCTTTTGAGTAGGGTTATTAGACTGCAAGATCAAAGGAATGCTACAGACATATGGTATCTTGATTTCAGCAAACCATTTGACGATTGCTCATGATGATAGATCTTGTGGGCAAGGTGGAGAAATGTGGTTTGAATGGGAAGGTGGGGGGTACATTTGTGGCTGCTGTAACAATGGTACCCGAGGAATGCTGATGAACAGATGTCAGCTTGGAGGGACGCTGCCAGTGCTGTCTGCCAGTGGACCCCGGCCTGGAGCCCCTGTGAACGATCATTTTATCAGAGATGTGGATGATGGGCTAGAATCATGTTTATGATGTCTGCAGAGAGCAAAATGCTGTGGGCAACAGCTGACACAGTGAATCAAGACTTTAAACCATCACCACTGATTGGAAATGAAAGAGCAAAACAAGCAAGATTCAATTTAACAGAGACAATGGGGGAGTCTTGTGAAATTTAAGTTCAAAATTCCAAGTGCACAATGGAACAGGGGCAACCTCGTGTACAAGAACTGCTGCTGTAAAGCAAAGTCGCGGGCCATAAAAACAATACAATAACGCAGCAACAATGTCGTGCGACGGTTACAACAGCAAGGGCCCCTGGGCCACCTTCGTCCTAACAGGGCATCCGTATGAACAAAGGAATGGGTCCATTCGTGCTCTGCAACCCTGGGCAGCAGGTTGGATTTGATAGATGCTTAGGTCTTTCCCAACTCTGGGATCCAAGATTCTCCAACTCTTGTGAAATTCATTTTATTCTTGGTTAGTTTCACATTCAAGGACTTAGGTATTTATAATTAAGTAATCTCTCAGCATATGGATGCCCAGGTCCTCAGATTCCTGTTTCAGGACACACAAACCTTCTCATGTTCATCAGTGAATTGAGTGATGGACATTAATGTCAGAAACAAAAATTGACCACACCTGTCTCATTCATTCAACAAAGATGAGCCAGACGGGCTCTCTGCCCTCTGTGGCCTTGCCCTCTGGTAGAAGGACTCTCCAAAACCTTTTTTCTGCAAATTTAGAGCTTAGAAGGAGAGCCTTACATGGAGAAATCACTCCTACCTCATTATTTTTTATTTCACTTATTATCAGGATATGATTTATAAGGAATTCTTGATACAAGAAGAACTTTTAGGAATCTTTGTGATTGATGGTTTGGTCCAGGCGTACTCTTCCCATGATTTTTTAACAGAGTGTCCTACAAAAATCTCATGTTCTGCAAGTTTTAATAGTAAAAAGTAACAAAAGAAAAAAAATAAAACTGAGCTGTCAAAATAAAATTCCAACTACATTTAAAACTGTCTTTGTCCCTAAAATTTCAGAGTGTTATATGAAGTCAATGACTCCTTAAGACTCTTGGACAATAGGACAGATTTCATATGTCATTGCAATTTAAAGGTAATGCCCATTAAAGGTAGACCAGAAGCTCTGAGACTTAGACGTTTCTGAGAGCTTATGTGGAATTTACACTTTCCTGATGGCATTATGTGGGAAAGGCCTCCACAAACAGGAAGAAAGAAATCTTTTTTGTTACTGTCTTAGCATTATCAGCCCCAAAGAATCTCAAGGATTTCCTAGGTAAAGTAGTTCAGTAGTTTTGATTTAAAAGCCCAATCCAGTACAACAAGAAAAGTCTAGAAGGAACTGTGTTGCTGTTACGAGTTACGAGGAAATTACAACCATGAATTATTAACCTTTGAAAGATTGCTTTCTTCTCAGTTTTTCTGTGACGGATTTAAAAGCAGCTTTCAATGAAGCTGTTAGGATCTCCTAATGCATCAGAGAAGCTCGCTGAGCAGGGACAGGAGGAAAAGAAATCTAACCACAGTTACTCAAACATCCAAAAAAGCATATTAACCAGACTACAAGCGGTGTTGCAAGTGGTAGAATGAACAGAATGGGGGAGGGAAAGGATCATCCCTCCAAGAGGGAAAGGAACCCATGATTAGCGTTACCATATGAGCCCCAAATGATGGAATCAACCAATGTATTATTTCCTAGTACCTTTCTGGGTTTAGCAGTTTCTGTGTCTGCTCTGGCTCAAATTATGCTTCGCAAATAAGGAGCTAGGATCTCCTGGGGCCATCACTGACTCCATTCCACAGGACCATAAATAGTACTCTCAAAGGCTGCCCAATGGAACACTGAAGAACTAAGCAGATGTGTCTTCATCATAGTAGACTTGAGTTCCTTCCATGTCTCTACTCACCCCTGAAGCACTGAAGATATCCTGTAAAGGGTAAGAAGTTATTTCCAGACCCACTGGAAAGCATCTGGGAGGGGCCGGCTGGGCATGTGGCTAATATAATAATCTGAGGGTACACAGTTTAAGGAAAAAGAGTGAGAAATATCACCTCTGCTATTCTCCCGGCCCTAGGTCTTTGCCTTCATAGTTCAAAAATTAAATAGACTGTTTTGGTCTGGGTTCCCCCAGATCCTACGAGTGGAAGCTCAAGTACTTTCTGTGGAAGGTGACCCAAGAACCCACAAGTATATGAGAAAGTGAGATGGAGAATGGAAGGCAGAGAAGACACAGTACATTATCACATAAGTCAGCACTATGGGCAGCTAGGGCTCACTCAGCCTTACTGGGGAACCCTGAGAGATGGTGTGCAACATGCAAGGAAACTGGGGCATTCATCCACCAGTGCCCCATCCATCATTGGTTGACTACCACTGCAGGGCATTTAATTCACTGGCACTTCTGGCTTTCCCCCTGTTCAAGACCAACCATGGTCCACTGGCCAAGGGGAAAAAGCCCTAGGCAGAGTTAGGAGTTTATAGTCCGTAGCCTTCAGCATGAGAGGGGAGGGCTGAAGGAATACAGACAGAGAGCACCAACACTGTGTGCTGTTCAGAATGAGAAAAGCTATGCTAAAAGTTAGCACACAGTTCTAGAAAACTTGTAGGTGGGGAGGTGGTAGGTAAGCAATCAGGTTCCATTTCACAGAGAAGATGATACGCTGGTGAGTATCAAAGAATGAGTAGGAATTAACCCGTGAAATGTTCCAGAAGGAAAGAGTAGTATACACATAGGCACGAAGAATGAGAAAACCTGGGAAGTTGGGGGACACCCGGTAGTTCAGTATGAGTGGATTAGGGCAGTAGATGGAGAAGGCTGAGAGGGACACTGGGGCGAAGAGCAAGAGATGGAGCTTGTCACAGGGACAGCGGCATATTGAAAAGGGCCTTGATTTTAATATACCAATTCTGCCGGATTTGTGTGGCAGTGCATGGAAGAAAAGTCTAGTGCTTGGAACATAGCTTGTGAATTCAGACCTGGCTCCTAATTCTAGGCTCTAGCACTTTCTAGCTGTTGCTACCTGGAGCAAGTTGCTAACCCTCAGTAAGGTGGGAAAATAATAGTACCGCTCTCAGAGTTATTGTGAAAATTAAATAAGGTAATTCATATAAATATCTTAGCACAAGGCCTGACATATAGAACTCAATAAATATCAGCTAAAAAATAAAATTAATCCACTCAATAGAGGACAGAGGTGTCACTGCAGTGCAATGGAGAAAGGGTCTTTTCAGTAAGGGGCGATGGATTAATTGCACATCAATAAGGAAAAAAATTAATCTTGACCCCCTACCTCATATCACTTGCAAATATCAATGCCATATGGCTCATGGATGTAAATGACAAAAGCAAAACAAACAAAAAAAAAGCCTAGAACATAGAAGAATATCTTTATGAACTTGGAGTCAGTGAGGAATTCACTTAAGAGCAAACAGAACATGAAAATTCTTTTTTTTTTTTTTAAAGATTTTATTTATTTATTTGAGAGACAGAGAAAGTGAGAGAGAGCATGAGAGGAGAGAAGGTTAGAGGAAGAAGCAGACTCCCCATGGAGCTGGGAGCCCGATGTGGGACTCGATCTCGGAACTCAAGGATCATGACCTGAGCCGAAAGCAGTTGCTCAACCAACTGAGCCACCCAGGCGCCCGAAAATTCTAACCATAAAGAAAAAGATCGATAAACCAAACTATAGAAAAATAAGAACGTTTGCTCACCAAAAGATAACACTAAGAGAGTAAAAAGGCAAGCCACTGAGTTAGAGAAGGTATTTGCAATATCTAGAGTTCACACATGATGCACAGCCACAATATATAAAGAACACCTTCAATTTTAAAAGGTACAAAAAGACTTACCAAAAGATGAGCAAAGGCCATGAACAGGCAGTTAACAAAACAGCATATCCAAAGAGCCAAAAATATATATGAAAAAGTGTTCAATCTCACAAGCTATCAGAGAAATGCAAATTAAAACTACATGGAGAACTTTACTACCTACCCACCAGTGTAGCTATAGTTAAAATGACAGTACCAGTGTTGGTGCAGATGTGGAGCAACTTCTCTGAGTATAAATTGGTACAACCAGTTTAGAGAACTGGCAGGCAGTAGCTACTGAAGCCAAACATATCCGTGGAATTGGGCTCCAGCAATTCCACGCTTAACTATATACCAAACAGCTGCGGCTACATTAGCTCATCAAAACACATGTGAAAAAATGTTTGCGGCAATAGCCCTAAATTGGAAACAACCCAAATGTCCATCCTCCGGAGAATGGATGAATTGTGGAGTATGCACACGATGCATAATTTTCTTCAGCAGTGAGAACGAACCATCTACTGTGTATTTAACAACATGGAAGAATTTTACGAACGTAATTTTGTGTCCAGCACTGTTAACCCAACAAGCATATAGTATGTGACTCCACTTACATCAAGTTCAAAACCAAGACAATCTCACTGAAGGGAGGAGAAGTCAGAATAGTGGTTACCTTTGGGAGGGGGGGTGGCGGCAGGACAGTGACCGGTAAAAGGCCTGGGGAAGATATTTCGGGATACAGTAGTGCTTTATTTATTTCTGAGTCTGGGTAACGGTTACAAGAGTTGTTCATCTTGTGAAAATTAACCAAACTATACATTTACAGTCTCTGCACTTTTCTGTAGGAATGTTAAAGTTCATTACAAAATTCAGTAATGAATATAACCAACAGCAACCAAAAAGCCAACATTAAAATGTCTAAGGATGAATGGCTTGGGGTCGAGGCTCATGAAGTAATTCCAAAGTCTCAGGTTTTAGTGACTGAAAAGCTGGACGTACTTCAAG
This sequence comes from Nasua narica, assembly GCA_028533885.1. NCBI lineage: Eukaryota > Metazoa > Chordata > Mammalia > Carnivora > Procyonidae > Nasua > Nasua narica. The sequence continues at coordinate 11,295,817 of CM052801.1, read as the reverse complement.
TTTATGACCATAAATCTCAGAAGGCGCTCAGCACAGCCAGGTAATCCCGCTGCACTTCCTTACTGCATCCATGTTCCCTCCCTGAGACAACATTAACACCCAGCCTGCTCTCCTCACGTTACCAACACCATCTCAGCTGAGGACCTCGCTATGCACACACTGAGAAAAATCAATGTAATCATATGAGAGCACCCCATCGCCCCCCACACCAGCTCAGAAGCCCGCGCCCACCTCGACCCATATGTCTCACGCTCACGTCTCTAGTCTGGGCCTCTCCCTTGAGCTCAGAACTCACACATCTAATTGTCTAAGGCGCATAAGGCATCTCAAGTTGATATGGAAAAAATACAAAACTATTGATGCCACACACACACACACACACACCTAATAAAATATCAACTCTTCCACTAGCCTTACCCATTTCTGGAAATAGTACCGTCTTAAGACCAAACAAAACAAAACTGCAAGTAATCCGTAATTATTTTTTCCAATCATACCTTATACCCAATCCAATTAGTAAATCCTGTCAATTCAGAGTCCCACCACTTTTTGTGGTCCTTATAGATACCTCCCTAGTCCTGACCACCATCACCAGCCACACTGTCTAACTGGTCTACCAGCCTCAGCCTTGCCCCTGGAGTGGCTTCCCTAAAGTGTATGTCCCATCATGTTACCCCTGCAAAAGCCACCCCAGCCTGGCTCAAGGCAGGAGAAAGCAGCTGTGCAGGGATGAAGCGGCATGCAGACTGCAAAGGGACAAAGATCAGTGTGGGAAGGCTATCCAGGCAGTATAGAGTAGACTCAAATGAGGAGAAAAGGGAGCGCGGGTCACTTTTAGGCTTCCTTTCCCTTTGGAACTCCCCTAGGCTTTGAGCAGTGCTGAAGGGAGATGCATACCGTAGTAGATGCCCCTGGTAGCCCACCCATAGCCCCTCTGCCCTCGCCAGAGGACCCCTGCAGACATCCCTGTGCACAACTTGGGCTTTTTGTAACTCTCTCCCTGGCCTAGGAGCACGCTGAGCCCACACAGGGAGCAGGCCCCAGGAGCCAGGAGTTATGCCCCAAGTGCTACTTTGCATCAGTGAGGGGTAGAAGTTGGCAGGTAGATACTCCAGCTTCCTCACTCCTAAGTGAAACACTTCTGAGGTGTGTACTGGGTTGAATCCCAGTTGCCCGCAGTGGGAAGCAGCTGGCAAAATGCATGAGCTTTCCTCCCCTCCCTGACCCACCTCCCCACCCCCACCTCCTGGGGCTTCCTGGAACCCCCCCCCCAAATAAACTACTCACACAGAAATCCTTGTCTCTCTGTCTGCATGCTATGAAGCTCAAATGAAAACACGTAATATTGTGCTTTTCCCTCCAAAGGTAATGTTTTCTATGACATCAAACAACAACAATGCCATCCTAAATTTACATGGATAAGAGAAGAGAATGGTCTGGACACAAAGTGGGGAGATAGTGTTTTAGAAAAATTCAAAAATGGAGATTTTAAGTTCATCCCTGGGTATTAATTAGCCCCATCTTTATCTATCCACGTATAAATACATATAAAGAGTATATGGTCATCAAAAATCCTCTCTTTTCTCCATCAGTCATTAGTTTGCACTTCTGTAAAACAGCCTGAAAGGACTGCGTTAAATGCCAGATACGTGTGGGCCCACTGCCATCTCTAAAGAAAGAGGGGAGAGGGGGGCTCATTCCCCTCCAGCACTGAGTTTCACTTGTGTGAGATCTAATTTAAGGAGTGATGTCACACACACACACACACACACACACACACACACACACACAGAAATGTATGCACCACTCAACAGTCTGCAAAACTTCCCTCCAGTTCTTTTGAAGTGAAATCACCACTCACCCAACCACACTCCCCAGATATCAGCGCTGTAGAAAGTGAAGGGCTTGTCCCTGCTGTGTGGTTTGGGGTTTAAAAAAAAAAAAAAAAGAGGCAGGATTAAAGCGCTCATTTCAAGTCCCAAAAGTAAAATACGACTTGGCCTACGGCAGTCCTAATTCTTTCCAGAACTCATCCCGGAATTGCCCTTTTAAACAACCAGTCATTAACCCAACTCTGGGTCTTTTATAGCTGCGAAAACCGATCGCGCACATCATTTATTCTTTACGCTTATTATTACTGTTATTGCAGAAAAGCAGCGGATTCCCGGGGCGCGGTGCAGAGGGGTCTTTGTTGGGGAGGGTAGGAGGTGCGCGAGTGGGGAGCGTCGGCGAGGAGGCTGGGGCTGGGTTGCAGGCAGAGGTGCCCGGAAATCCCCGAGGAAGGATGCCGCGACAGCGCCCCCGCCTCGCGCGCTCCGCGGCCACCGCGCTCCGGCGCAGCTGCTGCAGCAACCGAGGAAGCTTCTTATGTAAGTCAGAGGCGCTGACATCACCTTCGCCGCGAGCGTCGCAGCCGGACTAGGCGCCAAAGGACCGGCGCGCCGGCCTAGCGCCCCCTCCCACCGTCGGTTCTTTGCTAAAGGATTCCGTCGCCGCCTGATTTGACCGAGCGTGCGCCAAGGGACCCTCCTGAGCGCCCCTGGGAGGGCAGATGACACAGAATGACATTTACTGGGAGCCCCAGGGTGTCGCCAGAGTGAAGTTAAAGGGCAGCAAAGATGCCCCAGAGTCTTCCACACGCGGGCGGATGGGGCAACAGCACACGGTGGGGGGGAGGGGGGGGCGGGGACACGCCTCCTGGATCCTCAGAAGGCAGAAGGCTCAGAGAGCCATTTAGTAGGGATCCTGTGCTGCTGGGCGCAGGAAAGATGCCCGGGGCCTGGGACACTCCTGCCTCCACGCCCCGCCGGGCCACAAGGTTAGAGCAGAGGCTTCGGAGTTCACTCGCTCGGCGAGCTGCGCCGCGCTACGCAAGCGCAAGGCACAAGTTCGGGGCTCGGCGCAGACCCTGAGGTAACAGCGAGAGTGACAAAACCGCTACGGCGTTCCAAAAACCCTAAAAGGACGCTCACTACTCCTCGAACCCCCAAGCACGCATGAGGGGTACTACAGAGCTCGGGGCTGGGCTGCTGGAAACCACAGAAGTTGCACCAATCCCCCACCCCCACCCCCGGGGAAGGCGAGTCCTGGGAATGAATTACAGACCCCTCTGCCTCCTGTGTCCCCAACACTCTCCTTCTCAGCCCGCGGCTGCCTACGAGTTCCCAGGCCGCCCCTTTAACTTTCTACCCACCCCCCGCCCCCCGCCGCGACTGCATCCCGGCCTCCTGCCCAGCGGGAACTCTCAGCTCGGGGAGGACTGGGGTGGGTCCTAGGGGAAGGGGGGTGGGGGAGGCGAGGGTAAGGTGCTAGCTGCAGCGGGCGCGGCGCGGCGGGGCTGGGATTGCGGCGACCGGGGAGGGCGCGAGGGTGCGGCGCGGGAGCGGAGCGCCGGGCGGGCGGACCGCGCGGGTACTCACGCACTGCCTCCTGCTTGGGGTCCAGCGTGCCGAGGACGCGCTGCACGCCGCCGAGCTTGCCCTGCAGCGCCCGGACGCGGCGGTGGGTCAGCTGGATGTCGCTCTCGAGCTCCTGGAAGAGGCTGCACGCGTGCCGGGCCACGTCCGAGAGCTGCCGGAGGACGCGGGCCAGCGCGGCGTTACTGACCGCGCACAGGTCCAGCATAAGCAGCACCGCCGCGGCTGCAGCCGAGGACGCCTCGCCAGCCGCGGACGACGCCTCGGCGACCCCCGCTGCGCTCTCCTCGCCGGCTGCTGGGGCCTCTCCGTGCGGCGACTGCGCCGGGTCGGTCGGCGCGGGCAGCGGCGGCGGCGGCCCGGGGGGCGCTGGGGGCGCGCGGGTAGGATCCTCCGGCCCCGGCGCCACGGCCTCGTCCCGTCGGCCGGGCGGCTGCAGGGGCGGCGGCGGCTCAGCGCTGCCTCCGTTAGCGTCCTCCGCCGGGCCGGGTGCCGGGCGCCGCTGCCGGCACAGCCACTGCGGCTCCACGATCCTCTTGGCGAAAGGCATCCCGCGAAGCCGGGCCGCGACTTTCAGGTCTCCTCAAAGCGCCCCTTGCGAGCCGGGAACCGGGCGCGCCCACCTGGGCGGAGAGGGAGCTGGAGTCGGGCAAAGGCTCCACCGGGCGGTCCCGAGACGCGGCGGCTCCTCAGCTCACCTGGTCTCCTCTTCTTCCCCGCCCCTCTAGCAAATCAGTCCACCTGGTCCTCCTCCGGGCGCACCGTTCCCTGGGTAGGATGACAAGAGCGGGGCACAGAAATCTCGGGGTACGCCTGGGCTCTCCTCACTTGCTTCCAACCCGGGTCAGCTGGCTCAGCTCCATCATTCCTGCCTCGCCGCCGCCGCCCCGGCCGCTGCCGCCGCCACTGCCTATATAAATGGGCGTGTATGTGTGTGTGTGTGTGCGTGCGTGCGTGTGTGTGTCTCGGTGTGAGTGTGTGCGCGCGCCTCAGTTTGAAAGTACCCCGGCGCAGGCCTCTCCCCGCGCGCCCCTCGGCCGCTCCGGGGAGCGACTGCGCCCGGGATCTCACTCCCTCTCTGGGCGGGGAGGAGGTTTCGGAAAGGCGCTTTGAAAACCCGGAGAGAGGAATCCGCCTCCAGCCCAGCTCAGGAGGCGGCGCGGGGGCGGCGGGGCGGACGCAGGGCGGAGGGAGGCCGGGGCGAGGGGGGCGCAGCGCCCTGTGCGGCCGCTGGGAGTCACTGGTGGCCTCGGCGCGCTCCGACGCAAAGACGCTCTCGTCCAAGGGGTTAGGATGGAAACTCTCAGAGTGGTGGGGGCAGGGAGTCCTCAAATTGGGGTTGGGGGCGTGGGTAGCAAGCGCAGAGGCAGGAGGGTGGGGTATTGGGGGTGCGGCAGATTTGGCGTGTTGAAGCAAGTTGCCTCGCCGAATTCCAGCTCTGAGCAAGTCCTTTGGGTTCTTAGCAAGAAAAACTGGGCTGCCCCTCGGAGAGCCCCGGGCTCTGTAAACCTTGTGAGACAGCTGGGGTGGGAGCTGATGAGGCTTGGGCGCTTCCCAGAGCGGCCAGGGTGCTGTTGATACCCTCTTCCCAGGTAACTCTCATCCGCCTGCGTTGGGCCAGGTCGCTAAAGAGTATCCCGAAAAAGGCCCAAACCACCAATGAGCGAAAGCCCCAGAAAACAGCTTGCAAAACTCATTGGCACTTTAGGTGAGATAAGCCGGATCACCTGCGTGTTACCCTACTGGGCTAATCATACACAGGGATTTTCGAGTTCTCTATCAGAGAGATGATGATTCACAGAAGAAAGTTTTCCCCTTCAGTTAACTGAAAGGTATAATTTCTAAAAACGCACATATTTCGATTGCCCCAGTCTGCAGGCTGGATGCTGTCAGCCTAAAACCTAAAAAAAGAGTTTGGGAAATGTTAATAAAACACATGCTTTCATCCCTCCAAAAAGAATACTGTAAAAATATTTTTTTATTTTAAAGCCACAAGCCAGATCTTGGGAATGCAGCCTTCATTTCATGTGTCTAAAGAGAACATGGAAAAAATATGTTTTATGGCAACAATAAAGTTCTCCAGCCCTGCGGTGGTGCCTCCTCTCTTCTCTCCCAGCCTTCAATGGGAGCCTGCACAGGGCCCCCACAGTCAGCACTTTGGGCTGGCCCCCACTTTGGTTATAAAGGCTTCAACAGACCCTTCCTTCTCTTATTCTACCAAAAAAAAAATGAAAACATTCTGGCAAGGGAATGTCCTTGTTCATAAAAGATCAGGCTGGGAATTTGAGGGTAAAGGGTCATGATGTCTGCAAGGTATACATAAACGGTCCAGTAACATCAACAAGAATAATGATGATAATAGTCATGTCTATGTACAAAGAGAAAAAAGAAAATATGGCAAAATGGGCAAAATAAGGAGTCTAGGTAAAGGGCATTTTGAGAGTCATTGTACATTTCTTCCAACGTTACATTTGGTTTTGTTTCCAAACAAAAAATGAAAAAAGAAAATATTTTGGAAAAGAGTCTTTTAGGAGTTGTTTTTTATCTCACAAGTCTAAAAAGCTTAGAGCTGGTTGTTTTCAAATTCAGCTTGACTTTTTAATATGTTCAAAATTCTGAACATGAGTTCTGCTAGGTGGCCAAGCCACACACACCTCCCTAAACAGACTAAGGCATAAAGAACAATGAGGGGTTTTAAAGCCATCCCCTTAGCAAGCCCTGTGGCAAGTCTGCCCTACCTCTCACTCCCCCTCACCCAGCACTGTCCTATTAATAGCACTCAGGGGGTGGGGGGGAGTGGGCCCTGCCCGGCACTGACAGGGGCCATGAGCCGGCTTGGGCTGTCACTCCAAAGAGGAGGTTGGGATTGTTGGTGAGTTCCTTCCTGGGCCCCAGGGTCCCTGTGGCACACCGCCAGGCTTGATTGAAGGAGAGGGTGAAAGAGTCCGGCAGGAGAGAAAGAGTCTTCCTCTAGGTCCAGGAAGAAGAGGGTTCCAGGGGGTAATTAAGTTCAAGAACAGGCTAGGTACATTGGTGTCCACCCCGAAGTGGTCAGTGTAGACTGAAGTCAAGATTTCAAAATGATTCAAAGCACACTTCAACTATGCAAAAAGGAAAACTCTCTCTGTAATCTCCTGGACTCCTAGTCATGTGCTAATAAAACCATTTGGTTCAAAATTAAAAGCTTTGATTTGGGCTTTTGATCCCCTTCGTTCTCAGTCCACTCTAAAGAATGAATAAAGGCACCTTCAGAAAGGCGATCGCTCTACATCTGGACCACCACCTAAATAAAAACTATGTGTCAGCTGTGCGAGGACAGCTTTAAGATAGCCTCCTGGCCTCAGTACCTCTTCCCATTTTAAGCCCCTCCCATGTGACCTACCTCCAGCACTCGCGCGCGCGCGCGCGCGCGCACACACACACACATTCTTCAGCTTTGTTCCTAATGTATAGCACTGAAATACTGAAATCAATGAAAGTGTAGCAACCACATGTAATCATGATGAGACGAATGAATATTCTTAATGCTGATGAGCTTTCTGCACATCCAGGAGTGGCGCCTTCCCTACTCAAATCCCCAATCGCACCATTTTACTCCAGCTTTTTCCACAAAAACCTGCTGAAATCAAGGCTGGTGCCTGATGGCAGACTGCTATACCTACTTACGTGTGTGTTCATCTCTCCTGATCACATATCGCCCCTCCCATGTGCCCCTTTACTACCATGAGCTCGTAGCCAAATGGAAAGGAAAGGCAGCATTTAAAAAAACAGAACAAACAAACAAACAAAAACCATGGCCTAATCCCCAGCAGCCAAACTCATGCAGCTCAAAGGCCAGCACGCTTTCCCCCATAGACGCTAGTGTTCGGTCAGTATAAACCTAGGGCCGTTGTCAAATCTATGTCAGCACGCCCCACAGTCATGCTCCTGCTGGCTGCGGCCCAGCGGGGACCAGTGCCAACAGTCAAGTTCCTCTAGAGCCTCCCAAGCAACAAAACAGATTCCTGAAAGATTCTTCGCCAAAAATGTCTGCTCTGTTTCAAATATCCCAGCACGGATGCTGCACCGTCATTACTTACACTTGAAAAATATTTCTTTTGTCTAAGAAATTCCAGGAGGTCCATGGGCTTGCTAGCACGATCATGTAATTATAGTGACTGGAGTGTCCCTTCCTCCACCAGGTTGCACCTAGTCCTCCCCTAATCACTCTAATTCACTCCTAAAAAACCCTTCCAGTAGGTAAAAAGCTGTTAAATAAAAAGTATTTCCATTAATTTTATTGGGGAAAATTATGAGCATTCCATCCCAACCCAAGTTACCCAAACCACTCTACAGATAGAAAAATACATCAAGGAGTCCCTGGATGGCTCAGTGGGTTAAGGCCTCTCCCTTCCGCCCAGGTCATGATCTCAGGGTCCTGGGATCGAGCCCCACATGGGGCTCTCTGCTCAGCAGGGAGCCTGCTTCCCCTCCCCCTCTGCCTGCCTCTCTGCCCACTTGTGCTCTCTTTCTCTCTCTCTCTGTCAAATAAATAAAATCTTTTTTTAAAAAAGAAAAATACATCAAGTTTACATAAGTAAAAAGCAACAACCTGGGAGTTAGTGAATATGCTATGTCCATAGAACGTAATGTTGAAATATCTTGTAATGGAGGTGCACTGTACTTGCCAAAGGAGGAAGAGCACATCCAAGAGTGGGTTGCGATGGCCGGAGGAGGGAGAGGTTGCCATTCTTGGGAGGCTCTTGGAGAGTCATATGGTTCACATTCAAGCAGAAAACTTTCTGGAGCTCGTGGTTATCCTATACTTGAACTGCACCCACGAATAAAGTTACAGCACAGAAAAACAACTTGAGGGCAAGATAAAAACTAAAGATGAGAGAGCCACGGAACACATGAGAAGAAGGCCTGCGCACAGCCAACAGAAGCACTGCAGGAGACGTTACCCGGCCCCTCACTCTCCCACACCAGGAGGCCACACTTCAGGCTCTCCAGGAGGTTCTCCCAAGTTTGACGTTAGCTGCTGAGCTCTGACATTGACCGACTCCCTCTCTCCGTTGGCTTTGCCAGCTCACGGGCAGAAGCCATCTTGTTGGAGAGAGCATGCTTTCTCCCAGAGTGAAGGTTCACAACATAAACATTGTGTCCAAAGCCTGCACGGCTTCGTTTTGGAAACTCAAAAGTCCAAGCTCTTCTGGTTCAAGAACGTTAAATTTGGATTTGTGTACCTATGTTCCCAGGAAAGATCAGGGGGAAGGATTCATTAACATATCAAAATATGAAGCCACCATACACACAAGCAATATTGACCATTATCACGTGTATAGTTTTCAGGGGGTGGGGGGAGACTATATACCACTCTGGAAGGTTTTCCTTTGTTTCAGTTTGTGCTTTTCTTCCTCAAAAATCTTCATTTAGCTTATCAAGTATGAAGGACAAGGGCTTCTCACTGCATTTTACTGGCAGGGAAACATGGGCAGAAAACAAATAATGCTATTAAGTGGTTTTTCCAAAACACCAAAGACTGAATCCAAAGACTGCTCTAACCAGCTTTTTTATCTTCCCCGCAAAGAACTGTTGATTGCCCACATTGTTTCCAATGGCAGGAATTTCGACTTCTTTCTTATCTTCAGAACTCCTAGCCTCCCATTTTACAACTGAATATAATTTTAAACATGCCAAATCTGGATCGAGTCAGAACTGCAAATACATCAAAATAACGGACAGAGTTAAAGCAGATGGTGATAGCAAACAGGAAAGTTTCATTCACTGATTCGTTCCTTTGGTTATGCAACAAACATTTACTGGAAGCTTTATTTACTGAGTGCAAACATCTATTGGGGGCTCAGGCCTCTGTTGGCTGCCTGGGATATAAAACGAAAGACGACATAAACACTGCTCTCCGAGGGTGGGGTCTAGTAGGGTAAATAGACAAGTAAACAAATCAAGGTAGTACAACGCCAGCAAGCTATAATAGAGATAAGAAGTAAGTGCAATTCGGAATCCCAGAGCGATTAACACTGTGGGAGGGGGGGGCGTGGAATCCAGGGATTACAAGGATTCTAAACACAATGCAGGCTTCAGTGCCGGTTCTTCCAGCTTAGAAACAGAAAAACTCAAGTGGAGCCCAGGCATCGGGACATGGTTGAAAGCAAAACAGTGGCGAAAATTAAGAGACCCTCCAGCCAGCTGCAAGAGAAGATGGGCTTTTGATTAGAATCATGAACTGGCACTTCCAACAAGTCCTTCAAAAATCCTGGGAACCAGTTGGTAGGAGAAATAATGTGGAAATTAGGTTGTTTTTTTAAGTCGATTTGTCATTTTCACTCTTTGGCAGGGCTCGGTTTGTAAAGAGGAAGTCGATTTTTCATATATTTACTCTAAAGGAAAGTCTTCAGTTGGGTAAAATGAAGCCCAGTCTCTCCAGCACATGGCGCTAATAAAGCTAAACAGCCATTCCCCAAGGGTTCATAAGCTCCCCCCACACCTCCCCTTTTTTTGAACTGTGCAGAATTTGCTTTCCAAGCACCCTTCTGTGACGAAAACACCCGGCGCTGGCCTTGACCCAGAGGAAGTGCTTTTGACTGTGGTGGTCCTGAAATAAATCAGCTCTTTTTGAGAGGAACTTAAGGGAGTGCAATCTACAACTCGCATTTTATCAGTCTGGGACAGAGTCCTTGTGAACAGCAGAGGCAGCAAACTGCAAACTTTATCAAGATTGTAGTGCTCATTAAGGAAGTGAAATTGAGCCAGATTTGAAGGAAAGCGCTGTAGTAATTACAGAGTTATGAAGATTTAAAAGCTATGCGCCTGGGCACGCAGAGCGCAACGTGTTTCCTTTGGGTTCAGAGACACCGCAATTACAGGGCTTACGGGGAGCAAAGCACCGAATTAGAACTCCCCATTAGTTTGATGAATCACTGATGTAAGTGCAGGCACCGGAAGCCTGATTTCTATCCCTTCTCCAGCTCCCGGTCTGCTGTTCTCCCTCTAGTTCCCTTACAAGATGAGGGGGTCGGGGAAGAACACAAGCTTTGGAGTAATGGTAAGAATTGGGCACAAGAAAGTTAAAACTTTCTGAAGCGTAATGATTTCCCTACAATGGTGTTGGCTTTGCCAAGAGTTGTATAATAGCTTGCTCTTTCTTCCTCCTGGGCTGAAATGGTACATTTCAATACATTTCAATGTTACAACCATGACACCTTAGTAAATCTAATAAGAAAACTAGAGAATAAAGTATTTTATGTGGGTGTAGAACAAGTTACCATCCCCACAGGAAGCTCACTGAGATAATACATGATATTGCATAAGACACGCTAGAAAAGACAGACAAACAAAGAAACCAGTATCTAGCCAATTAGCAATAGTGGGCAAAAGTCTGGTTCTTTGGGAGGAAGGGTTCAACCCTTCCGATCAACCCAACACATCTACTTGCCGAAATGGTGTCTTGCCCTGGAAAATGATGCTGCTGTTGACTCCGTGCCTCCACGTCAATACAATCAAAAAGTACAGCCAATTATTATTTTTTTTATGAATGAGGAACACACTAATTCTAACCCAGCATGACCATTCAGAGAAAGAACTCTCTAGATGAAACTCCAGAACTCATGGCACAAAGAGACTATACTGGACGGGCATGCTTGGTGGGAAAGGTGATTTTGTCAGCAGATTTTTAAATAAAAAAAGTCACCAAAATTTACTTACGTGGCCCTTTTCATATTTACACATGAACTACAGGGCTCCTGGGATCAAACGTGAGACAACCAACCAGCCATGCCTCTTAAATTATTTTTCTGGAGGTGTTTTCTTTCTCCACCTCAATTGTAAAGATCCAGGAATAACAGCCCAGTGCACAAAGTAGACATTTTTATTTCTCATCCTGTCTCGGTGGTCTCATAATGGTTCAATAAGAGTCTGGAAATAATGAAAGCTTCTCCATGGAGAAGTACAAGACTCACCAGAAGGAACGACAGCACCTAGGAGTTTCCTGTAGTAATAGCAGCACTAGCAGAAACATTCCAGGAGTCCGAGTTTCCTATTTAAGAGAAAAGAATTTAAAAAGTGACCATCCTATATGCTCACTAGTGTACAGATGGAATATCAGGCCTCTAAGACGAAAATAAACAGTGGGACTTATTTCGAAACATGTTTAAAGTATTTCCTGCTGGCTCTGGGGAGAACTTCACCCCTGGTTGCTAGGAAAGTCATAATAAAAGGCTGGGGAAAGTGAAAAAGGAGAGAGGGAAGGCTTTGAGTTTTTAAAATTATTTTCCATTTTTATTTATTTTGCTTTTATTTCCTCTTGGGAAAGTGTATTCGTTTCGAACCCCCCCGACAGGACTTGGGTAGTTCTGCTGCAGTGGCTGAAACCGTCCTTTGCTGACCCACTATCCCTTTCTTCTTTTCTAACAGAATTTCAATTTCATTCCAGGGGGCATTGACGCCAGCCAATCTGCTCACCATCCTAGGTGGCTTCATATTCGGGGTTGGCCAGATGATGCGGTTCTGGATAAAAACGTCTACGTGGACAGCTGCTACAGATTTCGGGGAACTTTTTTCTCCCCAGGGTGCTGCCCTTCCCCTTCCCAATTCTTCCTGTCGCTCCTTGGGCCTGGTGAATGGACTTTGGGCTGAGATGGAAGGGCTGTCCTGTGACTGTCACATACGTGAGCACAAAAGCCTCACGCACAGAGGTAAGGTCCCTGGGGTACAGAAGGTAGAACAGAGTGTTCCCCAGACCTAGACTCCCACCCCTTCCAGATTTCTGGTATTGTGAGAAAAATCACCACTCTTTGTGTCAGCTGCTATACACGCACACTCAGATGTACCTCTGACTGACAGGAGTGCCAATTCCTTACAAAGCAATCCTCCAAAATTCAGAATACCAGGGTTCTAGATCTTCCTCATTCATTCATTCCATAGACGTTATTCAACAAAAACCTACCAATGTGTCTGCGACTATTCTAGGAGCCAAGGAGCCACCTATGAACTAAACAGAACAAAGAAAAGACCTGCCCTCATGGTGCTTACTTTCTAGTTAAACAATATTAAATAATCATCGTCCCATAACAAAGCGTTTGTGTATTGAAAAGATGGTTCTATACTCTGAAAACTATAGAACACTGATAAAAGAAATTGAAGAGGACACAAAGAAATGGAAAAGCATTCCATGCTCATGGATTGGAAGAGCAAATATCATTTAAATGTCTATATCATCCAGGATGCCTGAGTGGCTCAGTTGGTTGAGCATCTGACGCTTGATTTCAGCCCAGGTCATGATCTCTGGGTCCTAGGGTCAAGCTCCATGTCAGGCTTCCTGCTCAGTGCGGAGTCTGCTTTTCCCTCTCTCTCTGCTCCTGCCCCTGTGCTCGCTCTCACTCTCTCTTTCAAATAAATAAAATAAAATCTTAAAAAAAAAGTTTTTTTAACTTAAAATGTCTACACTACCCAAAGTAACTTACACATTTAATGCAACCCGTATCAAAATAACACAGCATTCTTCCCAGAGCTAGAAGAAACAATCCTAAACTTTGTGTAGAACCACAAAAGACCCTGAATAGACAAAGCAATCTCGAAAAAGAAAAACAAAACTAGAGGCATTATGATTCTGGATTTCAGGCTCTATTACAATGCTGTAATCATCAAGACAGTATGGTACTGGCACAAAAACAGACACATAGATCAATGGAACAGAATAGAGAGCCCAGAAATGGACCCTCAACTCTATGGTCAACTAATCTTCAACAAAGCAGGAAAGACTATCTGATGGAAAAAAAAGACAGTCTCTTCAGCAAATGGCGTGAAAACTGGACAACATACAAAAGAATGAAACTGGACCACTTTCTTACACCACACACAAAACTAAATTCAAAATGGATGAAAGACCTAAATGTGAGACCAGAAACCATCGAAATCCTAGAGGAGAACACAGGTAGAAACCTCTTTGACCTCAGCCACAGTAACTTCTTATTAGACATGCTTCCGGAGGCAAGGGGAACTAAGGCAAAACTGAACTATTGGGACTCCATCAAGGTAAAAAGTTTCTGCACAGCGAAGGAAACAACCAACAAAACTAAAAAGCAGCCTACAGAATGGGAGAACATATTTGCAAATGACATATCAGATAAAAGATTAGTATCCAGAATCTATAAAGAACTTATCAAACTCACCACCTAAAAAGCAACCCATTTCAGAAAGGGGCAGAAGACATGAATAGACGTTTTCCCAAAGAAGACATCCAGATGGCCAACAGACACATGAGAAGATGCTCAACATCACTGATCATCGGGGAAATGCAAATCAAAACCACAATGCAATACCACCTCACTCCCATCAGGATGACTAAAATCAACAACTCAAGAAACAACAGGTATTGGCGAGGATGCGAAGAGAGGGGAGCCCTCCTACTCTGGTGGTGGGAATGCAAACTGGGGCAGCCACTCCTGAGAACAGTATGGAGGGTCCTCAGAAAGTTTAAAACAGAACTACCACATGACCTCACAATCGCACTACTGGGTATTTACCCAAAGGATACAAAAATACAGCTACAAAGTGGTACATGCCCCCCAATGTTTATAGCAGCACTGTCAACAATAGCCAAACTGTGGAGAGAGCCCAAGTGTCCATCAACAGATGAATGGATGAAGAAGCTGTGGCAAAGACAAATACCATATGATCTCACTCATATGTGGAATTTAAGAAAGAAAACAGATGAACATATGGCAAGGGTGGGGGGAAGGGAGAGAGGGATATAAACCATAGGGGCCTCTTAATGATAGAGAACAAACTGAGGCTTGGTGGCGGGAAGAGGACTGGGGGATGGGCTAGATGGGGGATGGGCTAGATGGGTGATGGGCATTAAGGAGGGCATTTTTTGTGATGAGCACTGGGTGTTGTATGTAAGGGATGAATGCCTGAATTCTACTCCAGAAACCAGTATTGCACTGTATGGTCACCAAGTAAAATTTAAATTTAAAAAAAATGCTCTAGGGGCGCCTGGCTGGCTCAGTTGGTTAAGCTGCTGCCTTTGGCTCGGGTCGTGATCTCAGGGTCCTGGGATCGAGCCCCACATCAGGCTCTCCGCTCGGCAGGGAGCCTGCTTCCTCCTCTCTCTCCACCTGCTTCTCTGCCCACTTGTGATCTCTCTCTCTGTATCAAATAAATAAATAAAATCTTTAAAAAAAATGCTCTAGTGGGTCTAGATACTTAAAATAATACAAAGAAATGATCTCTGTACTACATGATGTGGATTCCCTTCCAGCTGGCTCCCTTCCCCTGGCGGGCACACTCAGCGCCGCACTGCTGCGCATGCTCGCTGCCCACAGCTGCAGCCTGCGCTGGGGGCTTTCCCGTATTTCAGCGGGGTTACCCAGGAGCTCAAGTCTTCCCCGGAGGGCAGCCCATGGCCGGTGACTCGGCGGGACAGTGCAAAATGCACTCTGTGCTGATATTCACACTCCAGAACTCTCCATAGATCAAGCTGAGGCTGCCTTCTCTTGAATCCACATGTTTGCTTAGCTCCTTCCCCTGCCTGCCCTGCTTCCCCCCCCCCCCCACTTCACAGGTCCCTTCTGGGAGCTCTCCTTCACTCCGATCTGCAGCAAACATGCCCATCTAATGGGAACCTGACCCGTCTGCCCCCCTTTTTTTAATTAATAAAGAATATAAATTTTTCATTTCCCCCCTTTGAGCTAACCGTCTAAAACTTCCCCATTTGAATTAAAGTTCGTGGAAATTAGAGGGGCTTGCTCATAACTCACACAGCTGCTCATCATTCAACTCAGTAGAGCTGGCCAGCCACCAGTTCTCACTGCTCGAACGTCCTAATTGTGTTGACTAATAATAATAAATCATTTCTCTTGCACCCTCAATTGACCACCGGGTAAAAAAAGATGCGTAAGAATTCTTAATATTGAAATCGAAGTTCACGAGATCCATGAAAGCAAAAATAAAATGATCATTTCCTCTAGATCCGTATTCAACTGATCCAAATCTTATGCACACATCAGGATATTAGCAGTACCTGAAAAACTCATGCAAAAGTGAAAGCATTATGATGATTATACTCATTTTGCATTCCCATTTGGGGGTACTATAGACTATCCACACTGTGAATTGTTATGCTAATAAATAGCAGCACGAGAACTTTCCTGTCCTGCCATGCCTCAGTCCACACAGGATGCCATGACAACTCACCATAGACGGGGGACTTGAACAACAGAAACGGATCTCTCACCCTTCTGGAAGCTGGAAGCCTGAGATCAGGGCACTAGCATAGTTGGCCTCTGGTGAGGGCCCTCTGGTTTGTAGGCTGCCTTCTTCCATGGTGTGTAGAGAGGAAGGACTCTTCCTCTGCTTGGAAAGGCACCAATCCCATCATGGGGCCCCACCCTCGTGACCTCGTCTGACCCTGATCACTTCCCAAAGGACCCACCTGCAAAGACCACCACTTGTTATTTTTTAAAACCCCAAGCTAGGTCACAGCTAAAAAGCACAAAATGAAAGAATTATTAACATCATCTCATGAAAATATGTTTGTCTTTTGATCCCTGAACATAAATTTAAATGGCCACTGAACTGCAATATACATTCAGTCTGTGACCACATAAAATATGTGAATTTAAAATCAATCTGTTGAGGTGCCTGGATGGCTCAGTGGGTTAAGTCTCTTCCTTCGGCTCAGGTCATGATCTCAGGGTCCTGGGATCGAGCCCCCACATTGGGCTCTCTGCTCAGCAGGGAGCCTGCTTCCCCCTCTCTCTCTGCCTGCCTCTCTGCCTACTTGTGATCTCTGTCAAATAAATAAATAAAGTCTTTAAATAAAATCAATCTATTGACATATTCTAATGCTTTTTTAAAAAGATTTTGTTTATTTGTTTGTCAGAGAGAGAGAGCAAGCACAAGCAGAGGGAGGGGCAGGATTCTATCCCAGGACCCTGGGATCATGACCTGAACTGAAGGCAGATACTTAACCGACTCAGCTGCCAAGGCATTCCTATTCTAATGTTTCTTACATAAGCAATTTGAGGCCAATAAAATGCCTCCCTTGTTAAATAGACAAATATCAAAATTTGTCTTTACAGATTGTGAATAGTAGTAAAATTGAGTTAAAATGAATTTCTTAGTATAACTTTATTACTTGTTAATCCAAAATTAAACAGTATTTGCTTAAAATCAGGTTCTTTTTTTTTAATCACTCGCTGTACAAAAATGATCAAATCATTTTTTAACATGTTAAGGGATTGAAAAGATGGCATGTCACTCTCAAAGGGGTTCACAGTGACCATAAAATAGAAATGCTGACATAGTTGATCTCCGGCGTCACAGACGATGTGAATGACCATGAGTCTCATGTCACTGGCTGGACTGGGAGCCCCATGCCAGGGAACCTCACCTACCTTGTGTTATACTGGTAGGTAGTTGCATAATAGTCCTTGCTTATTTAAAGGCAGGACACTGTCCCCCTCTGCTCCACTCCTTCCTTGTCCAGCTCTAAGTGACCCCCTCGCTGGTATCCCACAACCCATGGAGCCCTCCTGGGTCCTACAACCTGTCTTGTTTAGTGTTTCTAAACAAGAAGTATTGGGCTCAATCAAGGAAGAAGTGTATGCTAGGATGTGAAGTGAACCAGAGAGTATAACCCTCTGGACTGTAGAAACCCTGAACTGAGCTGATAGGTCCTCAAGGCCTAGAGATCTTTTAGAATGTCTCCAAACTCAACATCTTCATGTGAAATAGTCAAATACGGGGGCACCTGGGTGGCTCAGTGCATTAAAGCCTCTGCCTTCGGCTCAGGTCATGATCTCAGGGTCCTGGGATCGAGCCCCGCATCGGGCTCTCTGCTCGGCGGGGAGCCTGCTTCCTCGTCTCTCTCTGCCTGCCTCTCTGCCTACTTGTGATCTCTCTCTGTCAAATAAATAAATAAAATATTTTTTTTAAAAAAAGAAATAGTCAAATACCTAGATGGGGAGGGACTGAACTAAATGACCCTTTCAATTCCAAGCCTCCATGTTTACAAACACTGGTGTTTGATATTAGTCCAAGCTGAGCTCGTGCATGCTGCTTTATCGTTCTCAGTTTTAAAACACATGAAATGCCCCTCTTGGACTCCATCTAAACCACCGGTACAAAGCAGCGTGGACAATGGAGATGACCAAAGAGAACTGTGCAATCTGGAAGCTAAGAGAAAATGCCCAAATCGAGTTTCCATTGGGACCAACAACTTCACAACAGCTTTACATCGACTGCTTTGGTTTTTCCCACCAAAGCCAGAGGACCCCATCTTATTAAATCCCTAAATCTGTATGACCTTTCTGCCTCCTTAGTCTTGTTCTCCTATATATGCCAGACAGAGTGGCTAAAACCTAGAACTAATTGACAGGTCTGCCCATGCCTGTATCTTCACGGCTCTGCAAACCCCCCCTGGGGCAATTCATTGTAAACAGAAGTATTAACCATGTAAAGATAGTATTTTAATTAAACATTATATTGAGTTATAATACCTAACTAGTTTATAAGAGCTCTTTATATATCGATGTCGGCATCTATTTATCATGTATGTTACAAATAGAAAAAAGCAAGTCCTGTTCCTCATATCGTAAGAACTCCTGTCATGACTTTAAGAAGTCTGACTTGGATGAAGCTGGCCCTCTGTGGTTAGGGCAGCCCCAAAGGGGGGAGCCTGGGGCCCAGAGTTGGGATCCCTGAGCACGGCACTCTCTCCCAGTGATCTCCAGGACTTAAAGCATCCCCTAGGCATTTTCTCACTTCTTTTTTAAATCATAATTCCCAGCTCTGCATGTGGCAGTTCCGAAAACAAGTTTCCACGAAAGGGCTTAGCAATTCTGGGCTGAAATGAGCCACCAGCCACTGCTGTAGCCGGCATGATGTTTTTCTGGGGCGGGGGGGGGGAGCGGGGGATGACTCCTAAGGCCTTTTCTTCATCACTGTCCGAAATGGTTTCCTTGGCAAACACAGCCAGAGATTGGTCCATTTTAAATGGCACCAGTGAAAAATCCTCCCCAAGTCCCTGGAGTGACTCCTGTGTGGTCCAAGGGGATTCTCAGACAACAGCTTCCCGGGAACCAGTCTCGAATACATTGGCATTACTTAGTTTCTCCCAGTGCCTCCAACCACCTCACAAAACCGTTTCTCTGCCTTCGGGGTTCACTTCTGGAGATGAACACATGCTGGTTCCCCCCACGCCACAGTCCCCACTCAACACAATGATGTGTCCCCTCCCCCCACAAGCTGCCTCTGTTTCCGCATATGTGAATGGAACGTTCAATTCGCTCAGTAAGGCATCTGATTTTTCTCAAAGCTTTTCTATTAGATGCAGTATGAGAAGTATGGGATTACCTGGGTCCTGTTGTATTTTTTCGCTAAGGTTCCTCCTGTGCCCTGGTCTCTGTCTGGGGAAGGGCTTGGTTCTCAACCTTGGCTGTATCCTGAAATCATCGGGAAAGTTTTTAAAAACCTTGATACTCTAGGAGCTCCTGGGTGGCTCAGTCAGTTAAGCGTCTGACTCTTGATTTTGGCTCCAGTCGTGATCTCAGAGTCATGGGATCGAGCCCCGTGTTGGCCTCCATGCTGGGGCGTGGAGTCTGCTTGGGATTCTCTCTCTCCTTCTCCCTTTGCCTCTCCCCGACCTCTCTCTCTCTCTCTTTCTCTCTCCCCTCACCCCAAAAAATATTGATACTCTGGTCTCCACCAGCAACCCCACCAAAAATTCCTAGTTTGATTGGTTTAGGGTGCAGCCTGGGCATTAAGATTTTTTAAACTTCTCAGGGGTTTCTAACACACAGCGAAGTTTAAGACTCAATTGGAATTAGGAGACTTGATTTAAATGTAGCCACTAATTAGCTATGCGGCCTTGAGCAAAAGAAATATTCATCTATCCACCAGGTATT